>JAJSOF020000011.1:165048203-165527948 GCA_025594305.2 Periplaneta americana
GATTTAATGTTCCTAATTATGTCAGGTGAAGAATACAATGCGTGCAGTTCTGCGTTGTGTAACTTTCTCCATTCTCCTGTAACTTCATCCCTCTTAGCCCCAAAGATTTTCCTAAGCACCTTATTCTCAAACACCCTTAACCTATGTTCCTGTCTCAAAGTGAGAGTCCAAGTTTCACAACCATACAGAAGAACCGGTAATATAACTGTTTTATAAATTCTAACTTTCAGATTTTTTGACAGCAGACTGGATGATAAAAGTTTCTCAACCGAATAATAACAGGCATTTCCCATATTAACTCTGTAGTATTTGATACAGCTTCGTTAAATAACCAACTAAAAAAATTAATTACCGTCCCACTCTAAAGGTTAGCGTCGTCTTTTTCGCCCTAAATTCCCCGGGATACGAACTCTGGTATTCATGTGGAAAGTCAGTATGTCTAGCTCTGCTTTCAACTTTGATCCTGTAGGGCAATTTGGAAGTCGAAACCCGGATTCGGTGCGTAAGTTGCAGTTGCGTAGGTCTCCATGAAGAGGGTTGTTCCGTGTGCCTGTCTAGCACGCACAATGTTTAATTGGCGGCCGGGATTGCCCATTCATCGTGCAACCTGTCATATGAATGACTTCGGGCCTCTGCTCCCACAGCTAAAAATATCTCCCGCCTCGCCGCTCAATGAAGTGCCGATTTCTTTAATCGCCCCCTTTCTGCTTTGTTGACTGGAGCCTTCAAACACCACGCCTGGAATCTGTGGGTGCACGAGTTCAAATCCCTGGAATGCCCTTCATTCTTGCGACTAACAATAGGCCTAAGCAAAATAATCCTTGAATGCAATACACGGATGTTTATGGTTTCTGAATTCCCTTGTAATCTGTACGTTTTGTTAAAGAAACTATTGTTAGAGTTTACAAAAGCCGTTTAGTAATTTTATCAATTTTACTTGTCTCTCTTTAATTTTGAAACATTAATATACAAGCCAAATCTCAAAACCTTATTCCTTTGCTGTGGTCGTGCCAGAGAATCAGTCCTAATCCGAGGCTTATTATAGGGATACGTAACAACCTCTTTTTTACGGTGATGGGTTCTTAGCCCTTCGCCCAACCCCCAAGCTGGAGGACCACCCCTTATCGGCTGTCCACGACTGCTTATTCAATATATTCGCAGCTACCCTCCATATCTGGAGGCCGTCTCCTCTATCCGCAACCTGAGGACGCGCCATGCCGTGGTGATAGGGACCCACAATACGAAGCTATGACTCGGTTAAGAGGGAAGTTTTATATGATATTCTTATTGAATTTGGTATTCCCAAGAAACTAGTTCGATTAATTAAAATGTGTCTCAGTGAAACATACAGCAGAGTCCGTATAGGTCAGTTTCTGTCAGATGCTTTTCCAATTCACTGCGGGCTAAAGCAGGGAGATGCACTATCACCTTTACTTTTTAACTTCGCTTTAGAATATGCCATTAGGAAAGTTCAGGATAACAGGCAGGGTTTGGAATTGAACGGGTTACATCAGCTTCTTGTCTATGCGGATGATGTGAATATGTTAGGAGAAAATACACAAACGATTAGGGAAAACACGGGAATTTTACTTGAAGCAAGTAGAGCGATCGGTTTGGAAGTAAATCCCGAAAAGACAAAGTATATGATTATGTCTCGTCACCAGAATATTGTACGAAATGGAAATATAAAAATTGGAAATTTAACCTTTGAAGAGGTGGAAAAATTCAAATATCTTGGAGCAACAGTAACAAATATAAATGACACTCGGGAGGAAATTAAACGCAGAATAAATATGGGAAATGCGTGTTATTATTCGGTTGAGAAGCTCTTATCATCCACTCAGCTGTCCAAAAATCTGAAAGTTAGAATTTATAAAACAGTTATATTACCGGTTGTTCTGTATGGTTGTGAAACTTGGACTCTCACTCTGAGAGAGGAACATAGGTTCAGGGTGTTTGAGAATAAGGTGCTTAGGAAAATATTTGGGGCTAAGCGGGATGAAGTTACAGGAGAATGGAGAAAATTACACAACACAGAACTGCACGCATTGTATTCTTCACCTGACATAATTAGGAACATTAAATCCAGACGTTTGAGATTGGCAGGGCATGTAGCATGTATGGGCGAATCCAGAAATGCATATAGAGTGTTAGTTGGGAGACCGGAGGGAAAAAGACCTTTAGGAAGGCCGAGACGTAGATGGGAGGATAATATTAAAATGGATTTGAGGGAGGTGGGGTATGATGATAGAGACTGGATTAATCTTGCACAGGATAGGGACCGCTGGCGGGCTTATATGAGGGCGGCGATGACCCTTCGGGTTCCTTAAAAGCCATTTGTAAGTTAATATACAAGCTCTTTTTTTACATCTAAAGGAAGTAAGCTTGCTTTTTTTTCTCTCGCAGAAACAGCTATATTTTGTTGCCATAGAAACTGCCACTGGAGTTCTCAGTAAGTATTTAGGATTTTTATCGACATTAGCCTCTTTTTACTATAGAAACAAGAAACAGAAGAACTCTATTTTGGGCCCAAAGGAAACCATTTTGTTTTCTGCTCACAATGGCGTTACATTACCATATTGTATTGTATTGTATTTATTAACATTCCATGGTATTCATACATTGCTTTACAGCTAGAATACGGAACAAGTAAAAAAACTTAATACTATTACAAAGTCTTAATTTATAGTCACAGTCTAGATGAAATATATACAGAAGAGGTTTACAATATAGTCTACTAGTACAACACAGAGTTTTAGTATCAATTTCATGAAGTGTTATTGAAACTAAGACTAGAATTTTTAAAAGTTCTTATGGATTTTTATCGACACTAGCTTGGTATTACTATAGAAATAGGAAACATGATCTCTTTATTTGACTAAAAGAAAAAAGAAACAGTAACGACACATTGCCATGGAAACAATTTCTTGAGTTTTAAAAGGATGTTCGATATTAGCCTAGTGTTACTAAAGAAACAAGAAACAGAAAATTTTCGTATTAGACCTTAAGGGTGGGTGCTATTCATAGACATTTCGCTAGTCCGCGCTACGAGCGTGCTAAACTGGCCCCGGCTATTGACTGGTTACCTGTACGGGATTCATATCATATCATATCGCTAACACTGGTTTGTGAATACGAAAAACGTTAGTTCGCTGATCATCCACCGGAAGCCCGCGCTAAGAATGTATGAATACGGCCCTAAGGGATTAGGTACAGCTTACAGCAGTAAAATGTTTGAAAATATTCAACATTTTTTCCCTCCATTACTGTATTTTGTACAATAATGAAAATTGGTATGTGTAAAACACTGTCCTTCTGCTATATGAAAAATATTTTAAAATATTTTTATGATAAAAAACATATAGGCCTATATATATATCCTGGTTGAGTGTAAGAGAAGGCCTTACGGCCTTAACTCTGCCAGGTTAAATAAAGCCATTATTATTATTATTATTATTATTATTATTATTATTATTATTATTATTATTAGCCTATATAAAATATATATATATATATATATATATATATATATATATATATATATATATTCAAAATTCAAAATGGTGGCAGTTCACTGTGCAGTGATGAAGCGTTTCCCTCATAAGTCGTAAACTTGTTAACTTTGTCATGTTCTCTCTCTTTTATTTTATTGCTGAAACTCACGTTTACAATATCATGCTCTTTCAACTACATTCCTTAATAAATAATATTTTTTTATTTTGTGTTAGAAGAAAATACTGATTATTGACCATTTTTAAAGTGAATTTATTTTGTACCAATCTATCAAAGATAGAGAAGTAATATTGTATCATATTGTAGATATGACATGCATAAATACATTCAATTTTTTTAATCGTAAAAGTTTTTTTTTTTTTTTCAAATAGCTGAAGGACAGTGTTTTACACATACTAATTTTCATTATTGTACAAGGTACAGTAATGGAGGAAAAAAATGTTTAATATTTCTAAAATTTTATTGCTGTAAGCTGTACCTAACCCCTTTAAAAAAAAAAAAGCGTCGAGAAATTATCATCGTATCGACTGGTTTCTAATTTATGATTGTATTTAGACAGCTTACAGAGAACGCCTTTTCTGTGCAGTCCAGAAAACAATTTTCTTATTTAGGTGCATTTTAAATTGTTTCAATTATGTAGCCTATGACTTTGAACTAATAATTAATGAAAGTAATGTGTAATCACATGACAAAGACCGAATTGTTATGGAAAAATTATGTGTTACGGTCATAACATCCATTTTCTAGTGTGTACATACTATTGTTAGGAGTGCATACCCCGCATTTTTCTCACGTCTAATTGCGCTTTGTTTTGTCGCTACTATTTCGAGAATCATTTCCGCAACAGAAATTTTCGTGGGGTCTTTGTCTCCCACACTGCAAGCGGATATCCTTGTTATGCAGTATTTTCCAGCTCCTAATTAAGATTAAACCACTAATTCTGTCATTTGTAAACGGGTGCGCTCTGAGAAGTCAGGGGGGGTTGAGAGGGGGGGACAGGATTCCTACATTCTTGCTTTGGAAGCGGCAGCCAACATAAAAATTCAGGAATTAGACAAACCTTCTCAGTTCACGACTAAGAATAGGTATTGGCAAGGCTTTTTAACTGTCGCGATGAAATTCCTTGTTGCCATGGCAACAAAGTGTCCTTTATATGTCTAGCTTTCCCCAACAATAGATCCAGCTGCAGCCCAGTCAGCTGTTTAGTTCTAACCAAACAAATTGGGATTTGATTGCAGAGATTCTTAGGTTGGATGTTATGTATAATGGTGGTCGCGGTGGAAGTATTTTATGTAAGGTGATACATCCACCTTTGAGTACTGTAAAAAATGACAAAACAAAATATAACACAAATCTGGCTTTCAGATAGTAGCTCTCTGTAAAGCAGGTTCGAATAATTTCAATGAAAAATTATTCCGGGGCCGGTATCGATCCCGGGACCCTTCGCTTAGCGCACGAATGCTCTACCGACTGAGCTACCCCAGGAACTGTACACGACACCGTCTTGTCAGCCCATTTGAGTTGTGTGGATATAAAGGAAGAATTGTGACGGTGTCGTGTATAGTTCCTGGGGTAGCACAGTCGGTAGAGCATTCGTGCGCTAAGTGAAAGGTCCCGGGATCGATACCCGGCCCCGGAACAATTTTTCCTTGAAATTATTCAAAACGAAATTTATTTTCGTCAGAAACTAGGCAGCATATTTAACTCAGAATTGGTGTGATAAATACCAACTATTTCCACTTTAAGAATCAAAATTAAGATATTAAAAATAATATAGTCTATAATATGAAATATTCAAAATGACGTCAATGAAAAAATACAGTGGGAAAGCGTTTCTCATCTAATTTTATACTTCTCCGTATATTTTTAAGGGTTTTTTTTCCATTTTATTCTTAAATCTTAAAATCCAGAAAATGTATCGGAATTATGTAGTATTTTTTTAACGAGTACTGAATTTTTTTAACTTTTATGATAGTATGTTATTTAAACTATACAAGTTATAAAACTCATTCTGATACATTTTCTATATTCAGAATTTAAGAATAGATTGAAAAATTATTAATAAAAACACATATTGAGAAATATGGAAATTAGGTGGAAAATGCTTTTTCCCCCCACTGCGTTTTTCATTGCTAACATTTTTAATATTTAATTACCGGTGCGTATAAATTATTTTTTATTGCAGGTGATAGATAAAATGAGGGGGAACGTGGCCAGTGATAGTGGAACGATAACGGGAAATGGGTTTACTCCGGAAAAACAGTTTCTGTAATATATGTTTTGTCCATCAGAAATTCCCTCACGAGCTGTCCGGGGATCGAATCCCAGGTGCCGGTGGCCCTTGGGTGGCAGACAGTAGAGATAGGGAATAATTTCGAGGGAAAAATTGTTCCGGGGCCGGGCATCGAACCCGGGACCTTTGGTTAAGCGTACCAACACTCTACCAACTGAGCTACCCGGGAATTCTACCCGACACCGATCCAATTTTTTTTCCCTCTATATCCACAGACCTCAAAGTGGGCTGACAACCGTCAAGCAACCAACATTGAGTGCACACTAACTCTGTGTGACTTAAATTGTGGTTTTCTGTTAACGAACAGTGACGTATATTATGCAAATCAAGCTTTCAGGTATAACTCCCTGTGTAGTTGATTTGAATAATTTCGAGGGAAAAATTGTTCCGGGGCCGGGCATCGAACCCGGGACCTTTGGTTAAACATACCAACTGTCTACCAACTGAGCTACCCGGGAACTCTGCTCGACACCGATCCAATTTTTTCCCTCTATATATCCACAGACCTCAAAGTGGGCTCACAACCGTCAAGCAACCAACATTGAGTGCACACTAACTCTGTGTGACTTAAATTGTGGTTTTCTGTTAACGAACAGTGACGTGTATTATGCAAATCAAGCTTTCAGGTATAACTCCCTGTGAAGTTAATTTGAATAATTTCGAGGGAAAAATCGTTCCGGGACCGGGCATCGAACCCGGGACCTTTGGTTAAACGTAGTAGAGATAGGGGTTGGTTTTTATCCTTACTTCATGTTTTAGTCCCCTCTGTCATGTCTTGTGCATTTTCGGAACACACTGTATATTGGTTGGCAAAAGGAGCCTGCCAAAGTAATTCGCAAAGCCGAAAAGAAGGAAAAATAATGTTAATAAATTCGTTTGGGAGGAAATTGGAACAGGCACATTGATTCTTTCAAGCAAGTAGAACGTTCTCCCAGAATGCTTTACAAATTGGGTGCGAGGAACGTGGCCATACATTAAATACCGCTCAGCAAGTCTCTGAGTTCAAATCTGGCGAAGGTACAGATAGTTACCATGTGACTGAGCGTGTAGAATTCGCCGTAACGTTATTAGATAAAATTAGATTGAATTATCTTATAAGGACACGATGCGAATTAGATGGCCAATTTCAACGTAAGTTGCATTTGCTAGTTGTCTGTTCCCCCACAACGAGTTTGGGCACCTGTTCCGGGATCACTGGTGAAACAAAACGTGACAAAATTTAATATGTTTAATAAATGCTAATATTATTACTTATTTACAAATGGCTTTTAAGGAACCCGTAGGTTCATTGCCGCCCTCACATAAGTCCGCCATCGGTCCCTATCCTGAGCAAGATTAATCCAGTCCCTACCATCATATCCCATCTCCCTCAAATCCATTTTAATATTATCCTCCCATCTACTTCTCGACCTCCTCAAAGATCTTTCTCCCTCCGGCCTCCCAACTAACACTCTATATGCATTTCTGGATTCGCCCATACGTGCTACATGTCCTGCCCATCTCAAACGTCTGGATTTAATGTTCCTAATTATGTCAGGTGAAGAATACAATGCGTGCAATTCTGTGTTGTATAACTTTCTCCATTCTCCTGTAAATTCATCCCCCTTAGCCACAAATATTTTCCTGAGCACCTTATTCCTAACCTCTGTTCCTCTCTCAAAGTGAGAGTACAAGTTTCACAACCATACAGAACAACCGGTAATATAACTGTTTTATAAATTCTAACTTTCAGATTTTTTGACAGCAGACTGGATGATAAAAGCTTCTCAACCGAATAATAACACGCATTTCCCATATTTATTCTGTGTTTAATTTCCTCCCGAGTGTCATTTATATTTGTTACTCTTACTCCAAGATATTTGAATTTTTCCACCTCATCAAAGGAAAAATGTGAAATTTTTATATTTCCATTTCGTACTATGTTCATGTCACTAGACATAATCGTATATTTTACTTCAAAACCTATCTCATTTATCTACTATGTTTTCATGAACTATTCAAATCGATCTGAATACATTTTTCGTACTGAACACGATCCCGGTTTTCATGGAATTTTCGATACTTATTTCAATTTACAAAACAGTTATATTACCGGTTGCTCTGTATGGCTGTGAAACTTGGACTCTCACTTTGAGAGAGGAACAGAGATTAAGGGTGTTTGAGAATAAGGTGCTTAGGAATCTATTTGGGCTAAGAGGGATGAAGTTACAGGAGAATGGAGAAAGTTACACAACACAGAACTGCACGCATTGTATTCTTCACCTGACATAATTAGGAACATTAAATCCAGAGGTTTGAGATGGGCAGGGCATGTAGCAGGTATGGGCGAATCGAGAAATGCATGTAGAGTGTTAGTTGGGAGGCCGGAGAAAAAGACCTTTGGGGAGGCCGAGACGTAGATGGGAGGATAATATTAAAATGTATTTGAGGGAGGTGGGATATGATGATAGAGACTGGATTAATCTTGCTCAGGATAGGGACCAATGGCGGGCTTATGTGAGGGCGGCAATGAACCTCCGGGTTCCTTAAAAGCCAGTAAGTAAGTAAGTATTTCAAACGATCTTAATACGAAGGCTGAAGTTTCGAAAGTAGTTATGTTAGAAGATGTTTTAGCTTCACGTTCCGGCCGTTTTTATGCCCATTACTTTATTTTATATCAGTTCGGAGTTGTCCTCAAACAGCTGCACTTGGTGTCTTCCAGTTATACTCTTCCCTTCTCAACCGACACAGCTATCTCGACCAAAAACAAAACACTAATGCAACGATTTTGAAGTAAATACAAGTTTTAAGCATCCGTTAATGGGAGGAAAAACTGGTATTTTATCAAGTTGTCCGTTGTCCTTGTGCACACTCCTTTATTAAGCTACTGGACAGGTTTTGTCAACAGGCATTCGGTGCTTCTGGTCCTCATTACAGTTGCCACTGCATTTGTCTTCTGTCTTGGTTACTATGACTACTTCCATTTCATAACAAAAGAGGAACGACAAGAAGACCATCTTTTCACATTCATTTACGATGCAATTTGTTACGGAAACAAAAACGAAATTAACTATCTTTTGTTCTTAAAAATACTTTCAATAAATAATGGTCCCGCGCCGTGGCGTCGTGGTCTAAGGCATCCTGCCTAGGACTCGCTTTACGGAATGCGCGCTGGTTCGAGTCCTCGCGGGGGAAGAAATTTTCACATGAAAGTTCGGCCAGTGTATGGGACCGGTGCCCACCGAGCATCGTGATGCACTCGGGGAGCTACGATAGGTACGCAAATCAGCTATAACGGCTGGGGGGGGGGGCTCATCGTGCTAACCACTTGATACCTCCATTCTGGTTTTATGATCTTCCACCTCTGCTTCGGCATGTGGCCGTGAGGCAAGCAGCCGGCTGGTAGGTCTTGGTCCTTCATAGGCTGTAGCGCCACGGATTATTATATTCAATAAATGATAACTGCAATTTTATTATCATCTCACCATCTATGAGTGGCCTTTATAATTTAAAAAGACGTCAAATAAAATTGTACAATTATTATTATCATTTGAAAATTTATAACGTTTGTAGTAAAAAAGAAATGTTAAATACAAAAATTAAAATTACAAATTGTCATCTCGCGTCTGAATAGTGTTTACAGTTGAGAAAAAACGTTATATACAGAATTATAATTTATCATCATCTTATAGTTTGCATATAGGTCTAGGCCTTATTTATCTTAAGTCTGACTTGAGAAATACAATTAGCCAACAATGTAAGCAGTAGAAAGGGAAAGTAACTGATTACCCTACTCTTCTATCTCCTGGCTTATTTTCCTCATGAGTGATACGATCTCAATACGCTAAGCGCGTGATCGATCGTCATTTGTTTGATGTGTCAGCTGTTTTACCAACAGCGAGGGCAATATGTATGTTGAAAAAGTGTGTTGTAATAGTAATATGCGTTACAAGAGCGGTATGTTGAAGTTTTCATGTTCGAGGAAAAGTTTGAAAAAGCGAAACGTAGTTGAGCTTCTTTAATTTCCGAGAATTGAAAGAAAACATACCGCTCGTGTATCGAACATTATTTTGTGCGAAGATCGTTTATTACATACCTGAAAGAGGAATTTCTAATTAGTTGCAATGAAATCTCCATCTTGGTTTCTGTTCAATGACGGCAATTTTGGAAAACAAAAATATCTATCTTCAACATTGTTGCTTTAAAATGTTTTCTGTGTTTACTACACCCCAGCAGGCCGTGATATACGTCTGTCTTTTTTTCCCCAGTCTATGATGAGTCTGGAATCTTGTTGATTTTTTCACGGCTCCTTAATGTTACTTGCATCACGAATGCAGTAACTTTAGTGGAGTTGTAGAGTTTACTTAATTTTTGCAAATATTTAAAAACAATAATTAACATTGCAATTTAGGTGAAATTGCAGTGGTAAGTTTCAATTTATAATTATTACTATATTGAACGTCTCTAAAAATAATATGTTAAAAGCCTAAAGCAGTAAAATCAATATGTTACTTAAGCGGTAAGAAGAGGGAAATTGTTATGTGTGTTAGGTTGGGAATACTGAATGTGGAATTTTAGACTTTCCGCGGAATGGTTTTGTGCGGAAACCAAACAAATACGCACGATCTCGCACAAAACATTATTTCGTGTTTTCCTAAAAGTCAATATTACCATTATTCATTAACGGCCAGAATATTAAGTTTTCATGCGCCTCATTGGAAAACGCAACATTGTTTATAGCTAATGCCTACATTGTTACCAACATACTAATATGTCGATGACATGTTAAGCTGTTCTATATCTTACCTTTTTCATGATTTAATCTACATTGCGCATACGATTTTATCTCACATTTGTAACGGATGACCGTCATTTAATGTATGGAGAACGCCACGTGACTCCACGAAATGAAATGATTGGTTAATGATGATGATGGCTTTCATTTTAAGTTACGAATGTTTCGCCACACAAAAGCGCGTCGTGATGCTCCATTGTCTGTGTCAACGAGCTGTATTCGGATGGAGATGGATAGCGATTGTGATGCTCTCTTGTCACGAAATTGCCAGTTGCTATAGTTACAGAGAGACAAGAAACGTCATAAGTAGGGATCGGATTTTTATGTAATATCAAGGTGTGAAATATGTACATACTCGTATTTATATAAGAAAAATAAGCTGAATATGTACCAAAATATGTAAACTCATGAAAATATTTAATATCAATATCTGGCAGGTATAGGATAGGTAAGACTCTCCAGTTGTGATTTCATAGAGCACCCGACTTTTTTACCGCACACTTGACACATTACTATTTTTCAGTCTGTAGTGAAAGCTTCGTCCATCGCAATCCATGATTTTATTTTTGTCGTTAGGGTTGAAGATACAGGGGCCATTTTAGTTAGTTAAAAGCAGTAGATAAACTCACTTGCACTTTATACTGTAAGTACTAAAACTAGAGAACTGAGTGAAATGAATGACACAACAGTACTGCAAGCACTGTTTCGCTTTACTGGATTAGGAGAAAATAAGAGGAGATGTATGGCACATGCATTTTAGCTGCTCCCTGTAAGAAACCTCAAACTATAGGCATTTACAAACTGTTGTTTGAAAAGTGACATTGCTGTCTTATTCAGAAGGGTAGAATTATTCCTCGTTTTGTATTCTCTCTACCTGTCTGTCTCATTTCTTCCTTTTTTTTTTTTTTTTTTTTTTTTTTGCCTATTTCTTAATTCTCTTCGTTTCTAAATCTATTTTTTTCTCACCTTTTGTTTAATTCTGTTCATATAGACGATTCCACGTTAAGAAAAAAACATTGGTTTTATGGGCCTTGCTTAATACATTGTACAAGCTATGTGGTAGGTTGGCGTTGCTATGGCAACTGGTCATTTGATGAAATAGCCCCATATGCTCAATGTTTTTTTCTTAACGTTAAATTCTCTATAGTTTACTTTCATTTTTTTTTCTTAGCCTGTATTTATTTATACTTTTTCTGTCTTTTCGTCGTTTATTTTTTCGTTCATTTTCCCCCGTTTCTTTATTGTCTCTCTCTTTCATTGTATTACCACAGTCTAGTATATACAGTCACGAAGCTTGAGTTGTTGAGGTTGCTAGGAACAATAGACTGTGCAGATATTATTTCGCATTGTCTGTAATGAGGCGATAGTAGCGATCCTAGTGGTTAGCAACTATCTATGGATGCATATTTATTACGTATTGAGCTTCGTGACTGTATATACTAGACTGTCTTTGACTGATTTTCATAAATTCCGTATTTTTCTCTTGTTGCTTCATTCTTTTCGTTTTTAAAAATGTATATTCTTTTTCTCACCTTTTGTTTAATTTTATTCGTAGTTTTCTTTTCTTTCACAACCTTTGTTTATTTGTATATTAATTTCTTTATTTCCATTTGTTTTCTTTGTTTATTTTTTCGTCCACTTTTCCTCGTTTCTTTATTCTCTCTACCTGTCTCTCTCATTTCTCCCTTCTTTTTTTGCCTATTTCTTAATTCTCTTCGTTTCTAAATCTATTTTTTTCCTCACCTTTTGTTTAATTCTGTTCATATACAGGATTCCACGTTAAGAAAGAAGCATTGGTTTTATGGGCCTTGCCTAGTACATTGTACAAGCTATGTGGTACACGTTTCTATGGCAACTGGTCATTTGATGGAATGTTTTTTTCTTAACGTTAAATTCTCTATAATTTACTTTCATTTTTTCTATTTCTTTTTTTTTCTTAACCTCTATTTATTTATACTTTTTCTATCTTTTCGTCGTTTATTTTTTCGTTCATTTGCCACCGTTTCTTTATTGTCTCTGTCTTTCATTGTATTACCACAGTCACGAAGCTTGAGTTGTTGAGGTTGCTAGGAACAATAGACTGTGCAGATACTTTTTCGCATTGTCTGTAATGAGGCGATAGTAGCGATCCTAGTGGTTAGCAACTATCTGTGGATGCATATTTATTACGTATTGAGCTTCGTGACTGTATGTACTAGAGTGTGGTACTACTGTATCTTCGTCACATTTTCCATCAGGTAGATTTCGCGGTGTCGTCGAGCTCTACATAATAGGAGCGGTATGCAGGAAGGAAGCGTCGGAATGCTGGACGCCCAGGAAGTGGCGTCGCGGCGCGCGCGGGTTATTTCGACCAAGGCAGTCCCCTCCCCCCTCCCGCATTCCTGCCTCATTGTCGCGCCTGCGAGCTGCCCACAGCTGATCTGATCACACAGCTCTCAGCTGACACTTGCGGGCACGGGTTCTTTAATTGGTATTTAACGACGCTGTATCAACTGCACGGTTATATAGCGACGACGAAATCGGCGCTAGACAGAAGAGTTTCACGATTTATATTGGAATTACCCATCATGCACCGTACAGTTACGGCAAAACTCTGGAATAACACAACCAGGAGCTATTCCGTCATTAAACTTTTCATTTTGCGTCTGCCGAGTTAGCTCTGTGGTAGCGTCTCTGCCTCCAGACTAGCCGGCACGGGTTCGATTCCTGGCGCAGTCAGAAAGAGATGGCGGTGCACAACTTCTAATCACTAAATTGTGCACCAATATGCCTGGGTTAAATCCTAAATCTCTCCGCAGTGCATATGAAGAGAAGGCATATGTCCATGGATGGGCAACTCTTGCTCACAAAGTGCTAAAAACCTTTAGGCTAGGGCTCCACTAGCTGTATTTGACGGCTGCTGTGAGCTGCAGTCTAATGCCTGAAAATGGAATACACGCAAAGTAATCTAGGTGGCTATATGGGCAGTATTTCACTGCGCCTAACAGAATTACGGCGGCAGTGCCAAGGTCTACTGCCGGAGGAATAGAACATGTTCCATTTTCGTGCCGCTATCTGTCGCCGAAGCCCGGCTCCACTGGCCGTGGTAGTCCTCCTGCTTCCAATTATCCATGAGGCGAAGCATCCCTTATATATGAGCATTATTACTTGGTATGCTCACTTACTTACTTACTTACAAATGCCTTTTAAGGAACCCGCAGGTTCATTGCCGCCCGCCATCGGTCCTTATCCTGAGCAAGATTAATCCAGTCTCTATCATCATCCCACCTCCCTCAAATCCATTTTAATATTATCCTCCCATCTACGTCTCGGCATCCCCAAAGATCTTTTTCCCCTCCGGCCTCCCAACTAACACTCTATATGCATTTATGGATTCGCCCATACGTGTTACATGCTCTGGATTTAATGTTCCTAATTATGTCAGGTGAAGAATACAATGCGTGCAGTTCTGCGTTGTGTAACTTTCTCCATTCTCCTGTAACTTCATCCCTCTTAGCCCCAAATATTTTCCTAAGAACCTTATTCTCAAACACCCTTAATCTCTGTTCCTCTCTCAAAGTGAGAGTCCAAGTTTCACAACCATACAGAACAACTAACTTTCACATTTTTTGACAGAAGACTAGATGACAAAAGCTTCTTACGACGCTGTATCAACATCTAGGTTATTTAGCGTCTGAATGAAATGAAGGTGATAATGCCAGTGAAATGAGTCCGGGGTCCAGCATCGAAAGTTACCCAGCATTTGCTCATATTGGGTTGAGGGAAAACCAGGGAAAAAACCTCAACCAGGTAACTTGCCCCGACCGGGATTCCGCGGGTTCGATTCCCACTTGAGCTGATTACCTGGTTGGGTTTTCTCCGAGGTTTTCCCCAACCGTATGGCAAATGTCAGGTAATCTATTGCGAATGCTCGGCCTTATCTCGCCAAATATCATCTCGCGATCACCAATCCCATCGACGCTAAATAACCAAGTAAAAAAATTATCAAGATAGGCAATTCCATATAAAAGTTGCAGTATGCAAATTCTGCGCATTTTATTGTAACTAGGAAAATTCCCTGACACAACCAGATCTACGTCGCAATCAATCCTGATGGGTTTTCTACAGTTGGTGCTTGCTAAGATTATGTAATTAATTACAGATTATGCACAATCCCCAGTTCATAACATAAAAAACGCACACATAACTTAATAAACAAATGAAATACTCAACAGTAATCTCACTAGAGGTTTTGATTTATTTAGAGAAGATCAAAACTCGAATGGGATTTAATTGACTATTACACGATTAGAAGAAAGTATATAAAGATTAGAAGTAACGAAGTACTCCAATACAATAAAATATTAATTGACTTACGAAAATACAACTGTCTTCAAATGTATTATTGTACCATCTCAACATTACAAATATTACGCTAGATGCATGCTAGATGGCAGTAGTGTCTGTATACAGACACTGTAATGATTACTATTCAGTAAATCTTAATATTAAACAATCTCTGATACGTGACTATCCATAATATCATATAGCAGAAGTTCTTTTATCCTCTCAGAGCAGAAGCTATAACATAACCTAACTAATATACACAAGTGTTAGAAAAGTTTTAATTAACGACGATGACATAAAAATAAACATGAATAATTTTAAAAGGAATAATTATTGAATGTACAATTTTCAAATTTGAATGTGGTTGGTGGTTCAATTGATGTTATATGGGACGTGTGCATAATAGAAGTGGAACTCGTTGATTTAGGCCTACATGGTGTATTCAACTTATACAGGATTTCCGAATGGTGCTCTTCATTTGTTTGTAAATCGGATTTCAGAAGATGCATAGGTATGATCAGTGATTTTTATTAATTCTTGTTCTTGAATGCCAATGCGAGTCATATTTGAAACTGCTGTGCATCGACTGGAGTGGTTTGTAATTTTACGTCCAGACCAGCGCAGTTTCAAATGTTGGCAAACAAAGAAACAAATGCTAGGGACGCGATAAAATTAAACAAATGCTAGGGACGCGATAAAATTGTGCGATAAGCAGCCATGATTGGTTGAAATACGTCCTTTCGTATCGTTTTATGGGTCAAAAGTAGTGTGACGTAGTAAAAGTGTAATAGTCATTATAAACTGACCATGTTAACTATATGGGTTACTAAGGCATTGGTTGCTAACGCACAAATAGTTGAATAAACAAATGAAGTCTCACGCTGGCAAGGCTGTTGTCACGGCAATGCTCCTATTTTAATGTCGGTAATTCACGGGATTGCTCGCTGACCATCTCAACGGCCGCGTCCCGGATTTGTTGGCGGCGCCTCCGTCCATTACATCATCAAGAATCGCACCCAGGACCTTCGTACTTTAAATAGGGCGGCGTCATTAAGGGACACATCTCTTGCTGACTTTGGCAGCGAGGGGGGATAAACAGTTGAACCTTGAACCTTTAAATAAGTTGCTATAACTCCGCAGGTATGTGCATTGGGACTCGGCCTTCCCAAGGTCCTCAGTCTGGTAGACTCCATAGCGTCACCTGCGGGGGTGGTAGCGTCGCACTTCGAGGAAGGTTCCCTGTGTCTTTAAAGCGGTTGAAATTATTGAAATTGGAAAAAAAAAATGAATCTCGTCTTACAAAACTTAAGTTTCGTGCATGACTTTTTTTTTACATCCCTGATGTGATCAGATAAAAAAAACTAAGTGTCTAGAAGTTAAACGTACATCTGTAAATGGAGAGAGAAAGAAAAAACATTGGGATGCAGCTTCAACATTTAAATTCTTAGGGTGATATTCATAGACATTTCGCAGCACTCCCTACGAGCGTACTAAGCTAGCCCCGGCTATCCACTGGTTACTAGTACAGAATTCAAATCATATCCTATCGCTAACACTGGTTTATGAATACGAAAAACGCTGATCATCCACCGGAAGCCCGCACTAAAAATGTCTATGAATACGTCCCTTAGTGTCCACTAAATTTGTTTTATTTTTTTAATTTCGAAAGTATTAAGTTTATCAAAAAAAAAATTCTACTGTATTTTCTTACATGTAGTAAAAATTTCATTAGAATTGTAAGAGCCTTTCCATTTTGAAATTTACAAAATGTACTAAAAAAAAAGTACATGAAGAAAAAAAAACTTGTGAAGTTTGTATGGGATTCAAATTAAACGGCGCAGCCATTTAAATATGGCGCAATTTTTATGCTTTCTGGCGCCGCACAACGCTAAAACAGTCTCAACATATAAATAAGAGATTGCTAATTTATATAATAATAATAATAATAATAATAATAATAATAATAATAATAATAATAATATTTTTGATTCAAAGTGGCCAAAATTTCACACGTCCTCCCCTTAATTGTATTCATTTACTTACTTACTTACTTACTTACTTACTTACTTACTTACTTACTTACTTACTTACTTACTTACTTACTGGCTTTTAAGGAACCCGGAAGTTCATTGCCGCCCTCACATAACCCCGCCATTGGTCCCTATCCTAAGCAAGATTAATGCATTCTCTATCATCATATCCCACCTCCCTCAAATCCATTTTAATATTATCCTCCCATCTACGTCTCGGCCTTCCTAAAGGCCTTTTTCCCTCCGGCCTCCCAACTAACACTCTATATGCATTTCTGGATTCGCCCATACGTGCTACATGCCCTGTCCATCTCAAACGTCTGGATTTAATGTTCCTAATTATGTCAGGTGAAGAATACAATGCGTGCAGTTCTGTATTGTGTAACTTTCTCCATTCTCCTGTAACTTCATCCCTCCTAGCCCATATAGATTCCTAAGCATCTTATTCTCAAACACCCTTAATCTCTGTTCCTCTCTCAGAGTAAGAGTCCAAGTTTCACAACCATACAGAACAACCGGTAATATAACTGTTTTATAAATTCTAAGTTTCAGATTTTTTGACAGCAGACTAGATGATAAAAGCTTCTCAACCGAATAATAACAGGCATTTCCCATATTTATTCTGTGTTTAATTTCCTCCCGAGTATCATTTATATTTGTTACTCTTGCTCCAAGATATTTGAACTTCTCCACCTCTTCAAAAGATAAATCTCCAATTTTTATATTTCCATTTCGTACAATATTCTCGTCACGACACATAATCATATACTTTGTCTTTTCGGGATTTACTTGCAAACCTATCTCTTTACTTGCTTCCAGTAAAATTCCCGTGTTTTCCCTAATCGTTTGTGGATTTTCTCCTAACATATTCACATCATACACATAGACAAGCAGCTGATGTAACCCGTTCAATTCCAAACCCTCTCTGTTATCCTGGACTTTCCTAATGGCATATTCTACAGCGAAGTTAAAAAGTAAAGGTGATAGTGCAGCTCCTTGCTTTAGCCCGCAGTGAATTGGAAACGCATCTGACAGAAACTAACCGATACGAACTCTGCTGTATGTTTCACTGAGACACATTTTAATTAATCGAACTAGTTTCTTGGGAATACCAAATTCAATAAGAATATCATATATAATTCATTTGTAAATGTTTTTTTTTTAACATTGTTAGGTAGCGGTTGGAAACTTACAGTGCCGAATACAAGAATGTAGGATTGTACGTAAAAAAATCTCCGCCTCCTTATATCATATTTTACAAAGTTATGTTTACCGCATATGCAAAAGTCAACAATAAACTATTGCACGCGGCCATTTAATAGACAAGGCCAACTGCTCAGAGTTTCTATGGCAACCGATTCACAAGCAAAATAGCCCTCTAAATTTTGTTTTTGTGTTATACTAATATTACAATGTGTTACACTATGTTTTACTGATATATTGCTTTATATTACAAGTGAACCGTGTGCTGGGTAGCTGTTCCATGTGCCCATAATTTATTAAGCGCATCGTGGCAGCAGCAGGTTTCTGGACGGGGTCCATTCTGCGGTCCTTCGCAAGAATCTTTCAGTTCTCCTTGCGTGCAATTCTATTCTGATGTTGCATCCATAACATTTCCAAATCGGGTTCCCTCCCACGTGCATCAAATTAAGCATTGTTAGTCACCAAACTTGTAGAAAATATGACTGTCGCCCTAGACGTGCGATGCGGTGTAAAAGTATTTATATATTGCGACTAATGGTTTCATTCAGAGGTTTTAGTGACTGTGTCTATATGTATGTATCTATGCGTTTGTATACCGGGTGAACCGTAAGTTCTATAATTCATTTTAGCGTGTGATTTCTTTAGTAAAGAGCCATAAAACATCGAGTACCATTTGTGTTGTGTGTCAAAGTCAGGATAGGAGAGAAAGGTCAGAGGGAAGTGAAATAGCGAGAGGAGTACAAGAGTCCCTTTGTCACCTACCCTGTTCAACACCTACTTGTGGGATTTAGTGAAGAACTGTTTTCACAACATGGGAGAGGTGATAGTAGGAGGAAGAAGAATAAAATGCGTAAGATTTGCTGATGATATGGCGTTGTTATCATGTAAGACATGATAATAAGGGATATGCTACTGGAGCTAAATGACAGCTGTGAGAAATATGGGATGAATAATTTCGAGGGAAAATTGTTCCGGGGCCGGGCATCGAACCCGGGACTTTTGGTTAAACGTACCAACTCTCTACCAACTGAGCTACCCGGGAACTCTACCAGACACCGATCCAATTTTTCCCTCTATATCCACAGATCCCAAAGTGGGTTCGATGCCCGGCCCCGGAACAAATTTTCCCTCGAAATTATTCAAATCAACTTTACAGGGACTTATACCTGAAAGCTTGATTTGCATAATACACGTCATTGTACGTTACATAAAACCACAATTTAAGTCACACAGAGTTAGTGTGCACTCAATGTTGGTTGCTTGACGGTTGTAGACAGCAATAACAAAATGCAAAATGAATATCAGAATGTGCCGTTTATTGTGGTGCCCCATTCATCTTGTGCATTAACTTACACAAAACGAAAGACGACTGATGTCCCTACACGTCGTGTGTTGTGTGTTTGCTGTCTTAACATGTAAACAAACCACAACAACTGTCGACGCCACAATCCACGTACAGTGGCCTGCACGTTCTCCGGACCTCTTGCCACTCGACTTCTTCCTGTGGGGAACTGTAAAGGACAGTGTGTACCAGAACATTCTGACAACACCAGACTACATGCAGCAACGCATTCGACAGGCTTGTGTGTCCATTCAGCTAGCAACATGCCGGGCAGTCATACGGTCTTTCGGGGAACGCCTTCGAATGTGCATTAATGTGAATGGTCACCATTTGGAACATCTTCTGTGACTCTAAAAGCATAACGTTATCACATTGGAAGTAGGCTTTTGTTTCGTTTTGTTGTTATTGATTAGGAAGGTGACATTGTGATACATTTTTGAACTCGTCTTAATGTGTGTAATCAATGCAACATGATTAAAGTATGTAGTGTTATTTTAAAAATTGATGACGTCACGTGTATCTTGTACCGTAATGTAATTATATGCACCAAATCTCCACACTCATGTTAGCCCCTCGTTCTAACATAACGCTCGAAAACAAAAATTCCAATACCTAGCCAAACAAAAATGTTATAGGTGCACAAGATAAATGGAACACCCTGTATGTGTGTACGTCTAATTACATGCATGTATGAGCGTATAAATCATATACCTACGAAAACTAAAGTAGGTATGTTGCTACTATATCATATTAGGAATTCTTTTCGAAACATCTATAGATATATATATATATATATATATATATATATATATATATATAATTTGAACTGGTAATGGAAATTACGGGAAAACGGCTGGACGGATTTTAATGAGTGACCCTCATTTTCATGCCTGGCATCCAAAGTTTTTCGGAAAAATAGTAGTTTTCAGTGAAATGTCAATTTTCCTACATAATTTTCCTATTTTCCAAAATCCATCTGTTGTCAGTTTTGAGAACTAATTTTATTGAATCACTGCCGACTTGATTGAATTTCAGAACAAAACACACACTGCAATAAGGAATAGGCTATTACACGAAGGCCATGACCTGCAGGATTGCCGACATATTTAGAGCTCAATTCAATTTGTTATTAAAAACTGATTCTGCAGTGTATAATTTTCTGAGTACAGCTGTGTATTGGATATTCAAATCTAAGAAACTTGAGGTGGTTTGATGACATTATTACCATTAGAAATTAAATATTATTATCTGTTAATATCATGATGCATATATTTTTCATTAATTGTATATAATGTTGATGCTATAGTGATGATATGAAAGTGAAACGTTTTGTGGTTATGTAAGTAAATGTAGAGAATAATCTTAATTTAGATCTTCATTTCTATAATGTACTGATTGGCGGCTATATATAACTACAAAACTTAAGTAAGATAATAATATTGTTATTAAAATCAAATATTTTTATATTTATTAACTCACTGGGGTTGGGTCTTTTTCATATACTTAATGGCGGTGTAGTGTGGATATTGATATGTATCTTTGTCTTCAATATTGACTCGAGAGAGCGCAAAAATTACAGTTCCTAAGGAAAGATCAAAAGGTATTACTTACTGATAAAATAAGAGGCATAGAAAATTTTGTAGTCTCCAGATCATTTCAACAACATTAGTAGGATAATAGTAATATGCGTTACAAGAGCGGTATGTTGACGTTTTCATGGTCGAGGAAAAGATTGAAAAAGCGAAACGTAGTTGAGCTTTTTTAATTTCCGAGAACATGAAAACAAACATACCGCTTGTGTATCGTACATTATTTTGTGCGAAGATCGTTTATTACATACCTGAAAGACGAATTTCTAATTAGTTGCAATGAAATCTCCATGTTGGTTTCTGTTTAATGACGGCAACTTCGGAAAACCAAAATATCTTTCTTCACCATTGTTGCTATAAAATGTTTTCTGTGTTTACGTCTGTCTTTTTTTTCCCCCAGTCTATAAATGCGAGCTTAAAACAAACGTTAAGGTTATGTAATGATTTATTTTTCATTTTAATATTTTAACAATATTATTTATATAACATATTGCAGTAATAACATCGGCATCTGGAATCTTGCTGATTTTTTCACGGCTTCCTTAATGTTACTTATATATATTATTTTAATGTACCGAAGTACATATGATATTTCCATGCAGATATTCTGTGTCATCATACGATGAAAGAGTAATGGAACAGAGAAAAATTCTCTCCGGCGCCGGGATTTGAACCCGGGTTTTCAGCTCTACGTGCTGATGCTTTATCCACTAAGCCACACCGGATACAACCCGACGCCGGTCGGAATCGTCTCAGATTAAGCTCCAACTCTTGGTTCCCTCTAGTGGCCACCCTCTGCACTACGTCATAGATGTCTATGAACGCAGGACCGAAGTCCACACATGTGCTGAGGTGCACTCGATATGAGTGACTAGTTGGCCGGGATCCGACGGAATAAGCGCCGTCTTAAATCACGAAGTGATTTACGCATATCATATATATTATTTTAATGTACCGAAGTACATATGATATTTTCATGCAGATATTCTGTGTCATCATGCGATGAAAGAGTAATGGAACAGAGAAAAATTCTCTCCGGCGCTTATTCCGTCGGATCCCGGCCAACTAGTCACTCATATCGAGTGCACCTCAGCACATGTGTGGACTTCGGTCCTGCGTTCATAGACATCTATGACGTAGTGCAGAGGGCGGCCACTAGAGGGAACCCAAGAGTTGGAGCTTAATCTGAGACGATTCTGACCGGCGTCGGAGTTGTATCCGGTGTGGCTTAGTGGATAAAGCATCAGCACGTAGAGCTGAAAACCCGGGTTCAAATCCCGGCGCCGGAGAGAATTTTTCTCTGTTCCATTACTCTTTCATCGTATTAATGTTACTTGTATCAGGAATGCAATAAGTTTCGTGGAGTAGTAGACGTTACTTAATTTTTGCAAATATTTAAAAACAATAATTAACATTGCAATTTAGGTGAAATTGCAGTGGTAAGTTTCCAATTTATAATTATTACTATGTTAAACGTGTCTAAAAATAATACGTTAAAAGCCAAAATCAGTAAAATAAATGTCGCGCTTAAGCGGTAAGAAGAGGGAAATTGTTGTGTGTGTTAGGTTGGGAATACTGAATGTGGTATTTCACACTTACCGCGTATTGGTTCTGTGCGGAAAACAAGTAAATACGCACGATCTCGCACAAAATGAATTTACGCTGTACATTTCAAGTTCTACATGCAGCAGCTATACCAAAATGCTATTGTTCGAAACTTTAGCAAACCTGACATTTTTTTTAACTTTCGCCTACAATTCATATTGACCTGAAATAGCTACTGCTATCGTCCTGACATTGTTACTTGCATTTTCGCGTTGAAACTCAAAAACTGATGTTAGATAGGTTCAAGAAAAAGTATTTGGCCTAAAAAAATCCATTCAGAGGGAGTATGTTTCATTATTATGGAAGCAAATAACTTTCAGAAAGACAAGTATTCTTCATTGAAAATAAATCTGAAAAAAATTTTATTTGAACGTCTAACGAACTTAGTTTGCAGCATTTGCTGCACAAGCCACTAGTCGTATTTATAAATCGATGTTCTATATAATGAAGAAATTAAGAAAAAATGATAATGGCCGAATCGCGAGGCCTGCGTTTCGAGCCCCGGGGCTGCTGCCATAGCATCGCGTACCTTTGCGGTCTGTGATGATGACCGTGATCCCGCCTGACTTGGCCAGCAGCCCGCCACTCCAACAATGAGGCTGGGATGCCTGGAACGCATCTGGAGGCAGCGGTACAGTACATTACCTCCGTGAGGTTCGAGGACAGGTGGCGCCGGACCACGGGTTGAAATTGGAGTTATAATTAACGTGGAAGGGGGCGAATTTTTGGAAGAAATAACCGAAATTCCTGCCCGGCTTGCCAAATTAATCTGTGGGATAATGGCCATAACTTATTTACAGAACCAGGGCGCCTTGTTCATTTGTTCACCTCGACGCTGATGTATCCTAGCAACGACGTACAGACGATGTTATGTTACGTAAATAGGTTGAGAGAAACTCGCTTTTGTTTTTAACAAGTTTCTGAGAAATGGCACATATGTCTGTGAGCCTGTTTGTGGGAAATTTAATGCTTCTCAGATTAGCTTGTGAGCATTTATAGTTTTCTTTTGTTTCCATAGAAAATTATTAACGCATATCTTGTATTGGTAGCCCCTTACCAGAGCATTTCTACTCTAACATTTTATAAAGTGTAAAAGTGAAAGATTACGATGCTGCAATAACTAAATTCAGAAATTCTTCCCGGTAGTAACACGTTTTATTGTTATCCCTGTAAATGAGAAATTGGTTTTTGTGATTAAGATATCGCCGAAAAAAAACAACAAAAGTGTATTTTATATTATGCAATACGAAATAACAACTGCAGTAAAGACCAGATTGTTTCAAACAGGTATCACAATGTTAATATATTGTGATGTATGATTTGAAAATGCTGCCTCATGTAAAATTATTCGCATGCAACTGAATTTAAAACGTTTAATGAACACCGGCGATAGCGAGGGTTTGAGACCTGAGGCTGCACTCGAGCTTGTGTTCGAATTCTCAAGAAATAAAGACGTTTCACGTAATACAAGGGATTGTAGTAGTAGTAATGATGGTAGCAGCATTTTTACTTGTAATAGCAGCAGTGGTAGTTCTGGCAGCAGTAGTAGCGGTAGTTGTAATGGCATTAGTAGCAGTGGTAGTTGTAATTGTATTAGCAGCAGCGGTAGTTGTGATGGTAGTAGTAGCAGCGGTAGTTGTGGCAGCAGTAGTAGCCGTAGTTGTGATGGTAATAGCAGCAGCGGTAGTTGTGATGGTAGTAGTAGCAGCGGTAGTTGTGGCAGCAGTAGTAGCCGTAGTTGTGATGGTAGTAGTAGCAGCGGTAGTTGTGGCAGCAGTAGTAGCGGTAGTTGTGATGGTAGTAGCAGCAGCGGTAGTTGTGGCAGCAGTAGTAGCGGTAGTTGTGATGGTAGTAGCAGCAGCGGTAGTTGTGATGGTAGTAGCAGCAGCGGTAGTTGTGGCAGCGGTAGTAGCGGTAGTTGTGATGGTAGTAGCAGCAGCGGTAGTTGTGATGGTAGTAGCAGCAGCGGTAGTTGTGGCAGCGGTAGTAGCGGTAGTTGTGATGGTAGTAGCAGCAGCGGTAGTTGTGGCAGCGGTAGTAGCGGTAGTTGTGGTGGTAGTAGCAGCAGCGGTAGTTGTGGAGCGGTAGTAGCGGTAGTTGTGATGGTAGTAGCAGCAGCGGTAGTTGTGGCAGCGGTAGTAGCGGTAGTTGTGATGGTAGTAGCAGCAGCGGTAGTTGTGGCAGCGGTAGTAGCGGTAGTTGTGATGGTAGTAGCAGCAGCGGTAGTAGCGGTAGTTGTGATGGTAGTAGCAGCAGCGGTAGTTGTGGCAGCAGTAGTAGCGGTAGTTGTGATTGTAGTAGCAGCAGCGGTAGTTGTGGCAGCAGTAGTAGCGGTAGTTGTAATGGTAGTAGCAGCAGCGGTAGTTGTGATTGTAGTAGTAGCAGCGGTAGTTGTGATGGTAGCAGCAGCGGCGGCAGTTGTGGAGCGGTAGTAGCGATGGTAGTAGCAGCAGCGGTGGTTGTGGCAGCAGTAGTGGCAGTAGTTGTGATTGTAGTAGTAGCAACGGCAGTTTTGGCAGCGGTAGTAGCGGTAGTTGTGAAGGTAGTGGCAGTAGTACTTCTAATATCGGTAGCAGTACTGGTTGTAGTAAGCTAGTAGCAATTCTATTAGTAGTATTAGCAGCAGTAGCAGCATTAATAGTAATAGTTATTCTACGTCGAAATTCACAGTGAGCGAGAAATTTCTAACAAATTTTACCCGGAGCCCTATGTTACGGACGGCTTTTATGTATCGTAAATATACGACACAGAACTCACAGCTCACTGTCTTCCTGGAAGATGCCGTACTAAAAAATCTTACCACCTTCTACCGGATTTGAACCTCGTATCCCGCGTACAGCATTGCAACCACCAAACCACCATCGAGAACAACCTGTCGGGAGACGAACTGCGATTTCTTAGCGAAGAAACGTTAAGAATTGGATTTCATTATGTTACACCAATGTCGCAGTCGTTCTTCATCTAAAAGACAGAGAAATAATATATCTGTCATCGCTGAAATAAATACTACTGCAATTATGGGAGATGTATTCCAGCTCGTTTGTCGAGCTTGTGAGAACTCAGGTTTTATTATTTGAGTCGAGTTGGTGCAGGTTATGTGGCAACACTGCTCCCCACAGGAAGTGGTCACCAGCCTCCTCTCCTCTTCCATTATATATCCTGAGAATAATATCCTCTCTCAGGAAGAAATGCAAACGACCTGGCAGTGCGTACAAACACGCCTTTTCATTCTCTTCTGTCCATTGTGTGCTTCTTTTCAGGTTTCGTTATTTTTCCCAAGATATTTGTTTACTTCCTCCGCATGACCATGTTCAGTGCTGCCAACATTTGTTCATATAAAATCTGTACGCTCCAGTGAGTTTTTTTAGCCTACTAATGACGTTTTATTTTAACGTATCATTTAATAATACGATTACAGGGGTTAAAAATGAATGCTAGACATTAATTTATGACAGATGACAATAGAAACAATCACAACAGTAAATAATTCAGGCCTACTGATAAATACCCGAAGATCCTACACACACGATCGCACTTCAGATGTTTATAAATTAACTTAACAAAAAGAAAATCGCCTTACAATTCCATGACAACAGGAACTCTAGTCATACCAGAAAAACAACAGTTTGTTTTCTAATATACATAGTAATATCACAGTTCAGTATATACAGTCACGAAGCTTGAGTTTTGAGGGTGCTAGGAACAATTGACTGTGCCGCTACTATTTCACATTGTCTGAAATGAGGCGATCCTAGTGGTTAGCAACTATCTATGGATGCATGTTTACTACGTATTGAGCTTCGTGACTGTATGTACTAGACTGTGGTAATACCAGCAGGCCTGTCTTCATAATACTGCCTATAAAGATTAGAAGAAATAAAGTACTCTAATACAATAAAATATATATTAATTGACTTGCTAATATTCTATTTCACTAATGTTAGCTTCACCAAAAATGTTTGAACGGAGCCACCATTTTCAGTCGACTATCTATGAGGGAAACAAATTACGATCGCGAAGCATGCTTTATAGTACCGTAAAGAATTTGCAGTTTGAAATGTTGACAACAAAGAAACAAATGCTAGGGAAGCGATAAAAACAAACAAATGCTAGGGAAGCGATAAAATTAAACAAATGCTAGGGAAGCGATCAAATTAAACAAATGCTAGGGTAGTGATAAAAACAAACAAATGCTAGGGTAGTGATAAAAACAAACAAATGCTAGGGAAGCGATAAAATCAAACAAATGCTAGGGAAGCGATAAAATTAAACAAATGCTAGGGTAGTGATAAAAACAAACAAATGCTAGGGTAGTGATAAAAGCAAACAAATGCTAGGGAAGCGATAAAATTAAACAAATGCTAGGGAAGCGATAAAATTAAACAAATGCTAGGGAAGCGATAAAATTAAACAAATGCTAGGGAACGATGAAATTAAACAAATGCTAGGGTAGTGATAAAAACAAAGAAATGCTAGGGAAGCGATAAAATTAAACAAATGCTAGGGAAGCGATGAAATTAAACAAATGCTAGGGTAGTGATAAAAACAAACAAATGCTAGGGTAGTGATAAAAACAAACAAATGCTAGGGAAGCGATAAAATTAAACAAATGCTAGGGTAGTGATAAAATTAAACAAACAAATGCTAGGGAGGCGATAAAATTAAACAAACAAATGCTAGGGAAGCGATGAAATTAAACAAATGCTAGGGTAGTGATAAAATTAAACAAACAAATGCTAGGGAGGCGATAAAATTAAACAAACGCTAGGAAGTGATGAAATTAAACAAATGCTAGGGTAGTGATAAAAACAAACAAATGCTAGGGAAGCGATAAAATTAAACAAATGCTAGGGTAGTGATAAAATTAAACAAACAAATGCTAGGGAGGCGATAAAATTAAACAAACAAATGCTAGGGAAGTGATGAAATTAAACAAATGCTAGGGTAGCGATAAAATTAAATAAATGCTAGGGTAGTGATAAAAACAAATGCTAGGGAAGTGATGAAATTAAACAAATGCTAGGGTAGTGATAAAAACAAACAAATGCTAGGGAAGCGATAAAATTAAATAAATGCTAGGGTAGTGATAAAAACAAATGCTAGGGTTGTGATAAATACAAACAAATGCTAGGGAAGCGATAAAATTAAACAAATGCTAGGGAAGCGATGAAATTGTGCGATAAGCAGCCATGATTGGTTGAAAGACGTCCTTTCGTACCGTTTTATTGGTCAAAAGTAGTTTGACGTAGTAAAAGTGTAATAGTCTCCATACTGACACTTCCATTACTTCCAAGTCTTGCAGATTTGAGAGTTTCTTTAAAAATGTTGCCTGTCTACGTGGGCGTAGTAAGTGTGGACCTAACGTAATTAAAAAACGAATTTTATTAAGTGGCCGTGACGGCTCCAGACGTCATATGTTATGAAATTCTCACTTTTCGTCGCCGGTAGCGAGAAGTCCCGGGTGACAGCTTGAGAAATGTCGGCGTCACCTTGTGACAGCGCGGAATTGAGAGTCGACAGGGCGGCCGTTCATTACGTGGTGTGACAGACTTCAAAGTAGCGGACAGACGGAGCAGGTCAACATATTTAACTAATGAATGTTGGGTTCGAGTTCAGTCCCCTCACGTAGCGTTAAAAATACTATACGGACCGTGAATTCCTTCTCACTGAGATTTGGTGATTCTTCGTTGTGGATTGATTCAAGCATTAAGGGTACAAATGCGTAACAGATATGAAAAGGTAGATTCCAAAGTCTTCTAGGCCCTTTTTTAAGATTTTAACTTGCTTTATTCACGTTTTAATTTATCCTTTTCAAGCCTATACAGAGCTTTCATTTGAAAACTTTCCAGTCTAAACGACTAATAATTTAAATTGAATTCAATTTAAACAAAAAACACGTAAATTTGGATATTGAGGGGGAAGTCTAAAACCTGGCTTAATTGCATTTCAGATTTCACCCACATCCGCCCCCCCCCCACTTTGAAATTTCAAATGGCACCCCTATATTTTTGTACTTAAATATGAAAGAGCATTCAATCGTTTATACATTCAATTAATTTGTTTTCACATATTTTGAATAATTTTGAGGGAAAAATTGCTCCGGAGCCGGGCATCGAACCCGGGACCTTTGGTTAAACGTACCAACGCTCTACCAACTGAGCTACCCGCGAACTCTACCCGACACCGATCCGGGTAGCTCAGTTGGTAGAGCGTTGGTACTTTTAACCAAAGCTCCCGGGTTTGATACCCGGCCCCGGAACAATTTTTCCCTCAAAATTATTCAAATCAACTTTCCAGGATGTTATACCTGAAAGCTTAATTTGCATAGTATACGTCACTGTTCGTTAACAGGAAACCACAATTTAAGTCACACAGAGTTAGTGTGCACTCAATGTTGGTTGCTTGACGGTTGTCAGCCCACTTTGAGGTCTGTGGATATAGAGGGAAAAGTTCGATCGGTTTCAGGTAGAGTTCCCGGGTAGCTCAGTTGCTAGAGCGTTCGTACGTTTAACCAAAGGTCCCGGGTTCGATACCCGGGCACGGAACAATTTTTTGCTTGAAATTATTCAATTATTATTTGCTTATTCAACTCAAAAACTACTTATTCAACATTCTGTGATGAAATTTTTTGTGTGTATTTATGCATGTCATATCTGCAATATGATGCAAGATCACTTCTCTACCTTTGATAGATTGTCTGATAAAATATAAATTCATTTTTAAAATGGTCAAATATCAGTATTTTCTTCTAACATAAAAAAATATAATTTATTAAGGAATGTATTTGAAAGAGCACGATATTGTAAACATGAGTTTCAGCAATAAAATAAAAGAGAGAGCACATGAAAAAGTTAACAAGTTTATGAGTTATGAGGGAAACGCTTCATCACTACACAGTGAACTGCCACCATTTTGAATGAAAAAAAAAATGATATAAATAATTTTTTAATTGTAAAACATACCAATTTTCATTATTGTACAAGATACAGTAATGGAGTAAAAAATGTTGAATCTTTCCAAAAATTTTACTGCTGTAAGCTGTACCTACCCCTTAAGTTAACCAACACAAGAAAAATTATCGTCTCTTCATTTAAGGGGAGAGGATGGTATTTTTGGTGAAAAAAGAGTAAATTTAAAACAAAAAATTCTTTAAAATACTCTGTGATATGTGTGGAATGCATAGCATAACATTTTGTGGGTATTTGTGCCCTTATCGGATGTTGAGTCGCCATTTTTAAACTTCCTGCGTTATGGATTTTTAAATCACTCGCTCACTTTTATTGTTGATTCCGGTAAATTGAATTTTCAATTTTTTTTTCTTTAAAATACCCTTTGATATGTGTGAAATGCATTGCATGACATTTTGTGGGTATTTGTGCCCTTATCGGATGTTGAGTCGCCATTTTTATACTTCCTGCGCTATGGATTTTTAAATCACACGCTCACTTTTATCAGATTCCAGTAACTTCATTTTTTTTTTTGCTACATTGCCAGACAAAAATGGATATAATTTCTGAACTATTAAAGATACATGCATGCAATTTAGAACACACTTTCTTTAGACTATTAGGAAACTTTTCTCTGTAACAGAATTTTGTTAATTGATTTCATTTTAAAAACACGTCAGTTTGTTTGCAAGAAAAGAAATCAGAAAATTATTAAATTTGAATTGTTTATTTTTACAAACGTAGGGACTGTCTGTTACAGACAGTTTGTAGAACATGCTTTTGCAAATACGTTGCAAAAAACTGTTTGAATCTATCTTTAAAAACGGTTTAGATATATCGGTTTTAGTACAGTCCTGCATTGGGTATATTTTTTTTTCAAATTTGGGTCCCCAAATAATTTTTTTTTTCACAATATTTTTATTTGGTTGAGTTGCCACAGCTATGAGCTCTCTACATACAAAAAATTAATATTTTACACCAAATAGGAAATAAGTTTTAAAAAATACGGTCCTCTCCCCTTAACTTCATGAAATAAATTATGATAAAGTGTGGACATTATTTTGGGACACCCTGTATATTAATAGCATAGTTTGTACACTTTGTGAAATAAAAGGAAAACCAAGGAATTTAGTATTCTGATATTGAGAACAACCCTGACCAGCAGACACTTTATATCAAGTTGTGAGGACTTGTCCCATCTTACGTGTGGGATGCGCGAACATAACCTCACTTGCCCGGCGCACGTGTTGCAGAGGCGCCCTGGAATTCCCCCGCGCTGGGCCGTGACTCGCGCGATAGGAACGCTCCTTGCGTTGCTCGTCTTTGTTTTATTACGCCACCAGCCGGAGTGTGCGGGCAACAGTGGCGTAAGACCGCGTCCAGGACGGTGTCTCTTTTGAAAGACGTTACTGCAAATCCGTACTTAAGATCATACAGGGATATAATTTTATTTTTACTAACATTTCTAATATTAACCTGGCTATACATTTGGGTTAAAGGCTGGTTCACAATAAACCGAGAACGAGAACCAGAATGAAAACGAGAAGCAGAGGACGTGAATATGAAAATTTTTGATTCACAATAAACCGAGAGCGTAGACGACTATGCATATCGATATGCATGTCAATAACGATATGTAAAGTCGATATTACGCATTCTGATGTTATTTGTGTATAATTGACCAATGGCGTTCTCTCATGAGTACAAGGCAGCCAACATAAACACAGGTTAACCAACTTCGAAATTTCAACGGTACTATAAATATACCCATGTATCTTTATTATCACAACCTATTTTAAGTCTACCATAACCTAAAATAATTCGAGAAGAAACATTTGTAATAGAACAAAAATGAACACAACAGTAGTTATTGAATTGAAGCATGAATATGTAGTATGCAATACAACCAATACAGTAATAAAATATGATTCACTTACGATCGGTGTTCAAAGATGCAGCTATTGAAAGCCACGTATTCTCCTTCATTAATACGAGGCGCGCCGCTTGTCGTAAACGTGAGGATTTTCCTCAACGCTCAATATTAGAATCTCATCAAATAAAACTTGCTCCATGATGCACAGCATAGAACAAAATAATGCATAGGTTATGTCACGGTCTTCTTGCTACAAAATATACGACGACAAAATAGCTTTTAGATGGCAATAGAATGAATCTAGTGGGCTGTGATCGGAAACGTGAACGCCGAAGTTGAAACTTGACCAACTCTCCCCGTTCCCGATCCCGGGCTCCGGCAAGCTTTTCGTTAATTGTGAATGCTCACATTTAAATGTACACATTTTAACGGTTTTACCGTTTTCGTTCCGATTCTCGTTTCCGGATTATTGTGAACCAGCCTTATCGGCTGAGAACCGGAAACACCGTTTGCTAGCCCCTTCCAGGACTGGAGTTCGATGATACTGGCGTAAAATACAAACAAATCACTTTACTAGATATAGGAGGGAAGAAAAGTAGTTCATCCATTTACGTCAGTAGTGTCAGAGTTGTAAGCTACGAAACCGGTTGTGGTGCTAGAGACGTCCAGTCGGAGCGTGAACTTGCTTATGTCTGTGGAAGCACCGGAGCACGCAACGAGTTACAGCGGAGCGCTCCGCTCCGTTTAGGCTGTGTCTGAGAACGCTGATTTACGTAAACTAGGAAGTATCGCTATTTTGAGTTTGATAATTTTCATCAGGTATTTTGTTTAATCAAAATACAGTACAGTATTAACAGTAAGTGTTTTTATTCATGAACTGAGTTATCCATGCGAACATACCCGCAGTGTATATTATACTGTCTACAGCACATTAGCGTACTTTGTAGAGAATAAAGTTAAATTGAAAAATAATCATAATATGGATATTTAAACACATTTTTGAAAATGGTGGCCGTTCATTTCGATACAGGCCTCAGTTCTTTTGTGCATATTATCGCACTATAAACTAGTGTTGCATAGACGACAGCCTTCAAGTGGCCCCCAAAGGTAAAAATCTAAAAGGGTGAAGTCGGGTGATCAGGGTGGCCGAGGCACTGGACCACCGCGTCCAATCAAAATAAAAACAATGTGCTACTGTCTTGTCACTGTGTTGTTTGTAAACAAACACTGGTACAAAATCAAAACAAAAACACAATAATATGATCAGATACTTATGGAAACAAATGTCACTATTACTATTTTTTTCAGTAAATAAACGTTTTCCGTCAAATTTTCATATAAGGAATTGTTCTTATTTTTTATCCAGGAGCACGCGTTTTCCAAACATACTTATGACTCACCCTGTATATGCTATGATAATTCCTAGTCTGGCGGATGATATTAGTGAATGCGATGCTGGCAGGCGAGCCATCCTGCGTGAGGACAAGAGCCCATCTACAAACGATCTCCAAGCCCTTATAACCTATGTCAGCATCGGATTCGTGCAAAATATCGTTCCGGAGCGGCAGCCAACCGATGCAACCCGCAACATACCATTATTGAAATTTAGATTAAATATAATCGTATGCACCGTAAATAATATCATTAATTTCAGAGGGTTGTTCTTTGAGATATTTCAAACGAAAAATTTTAATACAATTTTGCTGGTTTTTGCTTCCTTTTCGAGATCTTTTTTTTATATTAAGGGGAGAGGATGGTATTTTTTTAACTTTTTCCTATTTGGTGTAAAATATTAATTTTTAGTATGTAGAGAGCTCATAGCTGTATGACTCAACCAAATAAAAATATAAAAAAAATTATGTATTGACCCAAATTTGAAAAAAAAATACCCAATGCAGGATTGTACTAAAACCGATATATCTAAACCGTTTTTAAAGATAGATTCAAACTTTTTTTTGCAATGTATTTGCAAAAGAATGTTCTACAAACTGTCTGTAACAGAATTTTGATATTAGTCCCTACGTTTGTAAAATAAACAATTAAAATTTAATAGCAATTTTCTGATTTCCTTTCTTGCAAACAAACGGACGTATTTTTTAAATGAAATCAATTAACAAAATTCTGTTACAGAGAAAAGGTTCCTAATAGTCTAAAGAATGTGTGTTCTAAATTTCATGCATATATCTTTAATAGTTCAGAAATTACATCTATTTTTGTCTGGCAATGTAGCAAAAAAAAAAAAATGAAGTTACTGAAACCGATAAAAGCGGGCGTGTGATTTAAAATCCATAGCGCACGAAGTTTAAAAATGACGTCTCAACATCCGATAAGGACACAAATACCCACAAAATGTTATTCAATGCATTCCACACATATCAAAGGGTATTTTAAAGAAAAAAAAATGTTTGAAAATTTAACTTACCGGAAACAACAATAAAAGTTGGCGAGTGATTTAAAAATCCATAACGCAGGAAGTTTAAAAATGGCGACTCAACATCTGACAAGGACACAAATACCCACAAAATGTTATGCAATGCAGTCCACACATATCAAAGAGTATTTTAAAGAAAAAAAAATTGTTTTGAAAATTTAATTTACCGGAAACAACAATAAAAGTGGGCGAGTGATTTAAAATCCATAACGCAGGAAGTTTAAAAATGGCGACTCAACATCCGATAGGGGCACAAATACCCACAAAATGTTATGCTATGCATTCCATCGCTGTTAAGTTCATTTTATGTGCATTATTAATTAAAATTGAACCTTACAGTCAGTCTTATGTGGCGTTAACACAATCTATGTTAACTATATGTGGTTGCTAAGATACGAAATCGTGATAACACTAAAACTGACATAAGCAAATCGCTGTTAAGTTCATTTTATGTGCATCATTAATTAGAATTGAACCTTAGAGTCAATCTTGTTATGTGACGTTAACACAATCTATGTTAACTATATGTGGTTGCTAAGATACGAAATCGTGATAATACTAAAACTGACATAAGCAAATCGCTGTTAAGTTTCTTTTATGTGTATTATAAATTAAAATTGAACCTTAGTCAGGCTTATTACGTGGCATTAAACAATCTATGTTAACTGTATGTGGTTGCTAAGATGCGAAATCGTGACAATACTAAAACTGACATAAGCAAATCGCTGTTAAGTTACTTTTATGTGTATTATAAATTAAAATTGAACCTTAGTCAGGCTTGTTACGTGGCATTAAACAATCTATGTTAACTATATGTGGTTGCTAGGATACGAAATCGTGATAATACTGAAACTGATATAAGTAAATCGCTGTTAAGTTTAATTTTATGTGCATTATCTATACTAATAATAAATCTGTAGCCGAAATTTTTCTGGTAATTTTCGATTTTCCAAAAATAATTGGTCCTAACATATATAATTAACCACCCTGAAACCGAAAATCGCTTTTTTGAAATTTTTGTTTGTATGTCTGTCTGTATGTTTGTTACCTTTTCACGCGATAATGGCTGAACCGATTTCGATGAAAATTGGAATATAAATTAAGTTCCTTGTAACTTAGATTATAGGCTATATGGCATTCAAAATACTTCATTTAAAAGGGGGTTCTAAGGGGGCCTGAATTAAATCGAGATATCTCGCTTATTATTGATTTTTGTGAAAATGTTATATAACAAAAGTTTGTTTAAAAATGATTTCCGATAAGTTTTATTCTTTACAAATTTTGGTAGGACTGATATTTAATGAGATAAATGAGTTTTAAAATTAAAATAACTGCCATCTTAAGGCCGTGTAATGAAATAAACAAATTACTTCGTCTATAAGGGGCCTTGGTCAATAACAATCGAAAGCTATGAATCATAGCCTACAGAAAATGTTTCTGTGTTTGTATGAAGTAATACCGGAAGCTAAATTAACCGATTTGTATAATTAATTATTATTTCACCATTGAAAGTGTAGTTTCTCTAGACGGACATAATGTTATAATGTTATTACAGTAACTTCTGATATAATATAATGTAATATAATATAATATATAATATTTAATATTATATAATATAATTTAAGTTATTTGAAGGGTTCAGAACCATAGTGGGCCAAGCGCCATTTACTGAATACGTAGAAAAGAAGGGTTAAAATTAAGTTATTACCATAATTCAATGGAAACCTATAACAAGTAAAATAAAATATACACATTAAATCTAAATGTTGTCAATCTTCATTAAACTATGGTTGCATGTAATAAAAATTAAGGAACAGGTTAAAGGAATTGTCATTGCACCAGTTGAGTGTCTCTGGACCAAAATGATCGCATTTTAATTATATTTGGATGTAATTTAAATTAAGTAACATATTAAACGATTTATCCTTCTATCAAACACGAATCTTCCCTGGATCAAACGTCCTATTTTAATTATGTAATTACTTTATATTTATTTCTAACGGGTGCAGCGGAGCGCACGGGTACGGCTAGTAATTAAAATAAAATTGAACTTTAGAGTCAGTTTCGACGTGTGGTATGTGGTTGCTAGGTTACGTAGTCTTGATTAATGACAGCTGAACCTTAGTTTTATGTGGCGTTAACAGAATCTGTGCTAACTATACGCCGTTGTCAGGACACGAAATTAATTCTGTGGAGTCCACATGAATGAATGTTGGCCACGTGCACTTAGTCTGGTTTTGCGACCACGCATGCGCGTATTAGCGTTCTTCTTAGCGCCGGACTTTTAAATTTAGCAAGAACAAGAATATCCACCGCGTCTAAATATTACCCGGTCTTATAAAATTTATTTATTTTTGAGAATATTTTTTTCCCAAAAAGAAAAACAAAAATGAAGCGAGCATCGTCTTACCCACAGCGCTATTATTAGCTGCAGAACTATGAGTGGTGGGATGGGGAAAGCATGTGGGAGAGAGAGAAAGAGAGAAAGTATATGGGGTTAAAGTTGGTGTTTTGACTAGGGAGTATCGCTTTGTCCCATAAAATATGAACTTGGTGATTCAGAGTGATTTTTCATTACGGAATTCTGCAAACATTGGCACTACAAATGGCGATTCTTTATTGCAAAGACGGGGGTACATACATCTGTAGAATCGCTGGCAATTAGGTACCTCCCTTACTTTTTCTCCCCCCCCCTCCATTTCTCCGCGGATTCTTTATTCCAGGGCTGTCAACTCAAGCCTGGATTAGATTTTATTCCATTCGAATTTGGAGTAAAGCAGGATTTTTTATAACACTCCAGTTTTCCCTCCTATAACTTCACCACATTGATTCATTCACAGCGTTCTGCCCAAGGGCAGGTCTTTCACTGCAAACCCAGCATTCTTCAATCTTTCCTATTTTCTGCCTTCCTCTTTGTCTCCTCATATGATCCATATATCTTAATGTCGTCTATTATCTGATATCTTCTTCTACCCTCAACTCTTCTCCCGTTCACCATTCCTTCCATTGCATCCTTCAGTAGGCAGTTTCTTCTCAACCAGTGACCCAACCAATTCCTTTTTCTCTTTCTGATCAGTTTCAGTATCATTCTTTCTTCACCCACTCTTTCCGACACTCTTTTCTTACTCTGTCCATTTCACATTCTCCATTCTTCTCCATATCCACATTTAAAATGCTTCTATTCGCTTCTCTTCACTTCGTCGTAATGTCAATGTTTCTGCCCCCATATAATGCTACACTCCACACAAAGCACTTCCTTGGTTCTTTCTCCACAGATGCGCAGAAGATGCTCCTTTTTCTATTAAAAGCTTCCTTTGCCATTGCTATCCTGCTTTTGACTTCCTGTTACTGGTTATAGTACACCCCAAGTATTTGAAGTTGCCCACTTGCTCTACTGCCTCATTTAGAATTCGCAAGTATATCTTGTGTATTTTTCTTCCTACTACCATGGTCTTCATCTTGTTTGCATTTATCTTCATCCCATACTGCTCACAGCTGTCATTTAGCTCCAGTAGCATATCCCTTAGTATCATCTCCTCTTCTGCTAACAATGCCATGTCATCAGCAAATCTTATACAGTTTATTCTTCTTCCTCCTACTATCTCTCCTCCCATGTTCTGAAAACAGTTCTTCACTAAATCCTCCAAGTAGATGTGGAACATGGTAGGTGATGAAGGGCATCCTTGATGTACTCCTCTCCCTATTTCACTTCCTTCTGACATTTCTTCTCCTATCCTGACTTTGACTCGTAAAACACAACCATAATCCATAATAATCATCACTTCTAGCAACTACAGGAAAAGTTTATGTGACCTCCAACCCTATTAGCCATTTATCTCACTGCGATTTTCGCCGTTTCATTTGAAGGAATAAGAGACAGCCTATTCAATAATTATATAATTTAACGAGACAGACCTTGTAAAGGTATATTAAACAGGAAATAAGTCATGGCGGACCGCGTGGAAAACCACTAGACACGATGTTCATCTTACACTTCTGTTTCCACGGTACATCGAATGACGCCAGAATAAACCTTTGATGTCAAAACGTTACAATTTTTCTTTCGTTGTAGGTCGAGTATAGATGCATCATGACGGAAAAATAGAGAGAAAGAGAGTTTTGAGGACAAGAGAGATGAATTGTTAAAAAGGGAAGGGAGAGATAACGAATGGATAGATTATGTACTGTACTATAATGAGAGAAGATTAACTCCATATGTAGATGAAATTATTGGGGATCATCAGTGTTGTTTTAGGCGTAATAGATCAACTATTGATCAGATATTTTGTATTCGACGGATAATTGAGAAAAAATGGGAGTATAAGGGTACAGTGCATCAGTTATTCATACATTTCAAAAAGGCATTTGACTCGATTACGAGCGAAGTATTATATGATATTCTTATTGAATTTGTTATTCCCAAGAAACTAGTTCGATTAATTAAAATGTGTCTCAGTGAAACGTACAGCAGAGTTCGTATAGGCCAGCTTCTGTCAAATGCGTTTCCAATTCACTGCGGGCTAAAGCAAGGAGATGCACTATCACCTTTACTTTTTAACTTTGCTCTAGAAAATGCCATTAGGAAAGTCCAGGATAACAGAGAGGGTTTGGAATTCAACGGGTTACATCAGCTGCTTGTCTATGTTAGGAGAAAATCCACAAACGATTAGGGAAAACACGGGGAATTTTACTGGAAGCAAGTAAAGAGTTAGATTTGGAAGTAAATCCCGAAAAGACAAAGTATATGATTATGTCTCGTGACGAGAATATTGTACGAAATGGAAATATAAAAATTGGAAATTTATCTTTTGAAGAGGTGGAGAAGTTCAAATATCTTGGAGCAACAGTAACAAATATAAATGATAATCGGGAGGAAATTAAACACAGAATAAATATGGGAAATGTCTGTTATTATTTGGTTGAGAAGCTTTTATCATCTGGTCTGCTGTCAAAAATCTGAAAGTTAGAATTTATAAAACAGTTATATTACCGGTTGTTCTTTATGGTTGTGAAACTTGGACTCTCACTTTGAGAGACGAACATAGGTTGAGGGTGTTTGAGAATAATGTGCTTAGGAAAATATTTGGGACTAAGAGGGATGAAGTTACAGGAGATTGGAGAAAGTTACACAACGCAGAGCTGCACGCATTGTATTCTTCACCTGACATAATTAGGAACATTAAATCCAGACGTTTGATATGGGCAGGGCATGTAGCATGTAATGGCGAATCCAGAAATGCATATAGAGTGTTAGTTGGGAGGCCGGAGGAAAAGGACCTTTAGGGAGGCCGAGACGTAGATGGGAAGATAATATTAAAATGGATTTGAGGGAGGTGGGATATAGAGAGTGGATTAATCTTGCTCAGGATAGGGACCAATGGCGGACTTATGTGAGGGCGGCAGTGAACCTCCGGGTTCCTTAAAAGCCAGTAAGTAAGTAAAATAATGAGAGAAAAAAATGGACAGTAAGGAATGGATTCTGTTGTACCCCATTCATTTGCCAGTTTTTGGCCGTTTATCACTCAGCTAGCAGATATAAATAATTGAGGGCGCGAAATCTCTCGGAGCTAATAGAGACCAGAATTGATGGAGGTGTTGAACTTGTAGCGGCTTGTTTTAGGTCGCTCCCCAATAAACGTTTGTCTGAGACATCGTCGAAAAGACGGGGAATGTGGAATACACGACAGAAATACGCACGCACATCTCTAGCCTGGGAACTTTATTTGTATTCTGCTTCACATAAACGGACCTGTCTGTAAATTGATCTTCGGTGAAAGAAGATGAGATCATGTTCTGTAATATAGGAGAAATGGTCTGATAAGAATTACAAGACAAACAGGAAGTTATGTATATCTGTGTACGGGCTATTCAATATGAAATCGATCAGTAAAAAACCTCGCATTTTTTTATACTCTAATTTTTTTCCCCTATTCATAGAAGGTGCTGAGGAGAGTGCATTTGCAAAAATATACTATCGAAAGTCAAACGGTTTTCGTATTATTGAGCGACAAATTTAGCGTATTTTATAAAACAAGTCTCTTTCAGCGCTCAGAACTCTGGAACCATTTACTGCAGAACATTGAACGAGAGCTTAGTTTGAAGCTGACATTTAGTAGGTTATGTTAAGAAGTAATCCTTATTTTTATTGTACACAGAGAGACAGATAATCTGATTTTACTTACTTTTAGGCTTTTTGCCAATTTGTAAAAATGTAAAAAAATATTGAGAAAAACCTTGCATTATTAAGAGGGATTCGGCATTGTTTGCTTAGTGCCACGGCAATAAGTTTCGAGGGTATTAAATAGATTATTTTCACACGCCTGGACTTGAACGTCGCAGTACCGCGCGCACTGGCCGAGAGCTGAAGATAAGCGAGCGTTGGGCGTCATTTTACTCCTGTGTTTATGAAAACTTGTGATAAAGCTAGCCCAGCTGTGCGCTACTAGACGAAACATCACGTGTTTGTCTTCTGGCCTTGCTTGTCTCGGCTAGCTTCCGTCTCACAGTCAGCTGGTTAGTTCACGCGCGTACTATTTATTTTCTTTATTTGATATTTTAAATACTTTCTTATCAACATACCATCAGTAAAAAATATGTGTTTATTTGTACTTTCAATGCGGAATCTAACTATATATTTTTAAAATATTTTTTTCCTAGCCTAAGGCGTCTTAATGAGGAAAAATCTAAATTTCTCCATTTCCATAAAAAGTAAGAAAAATCTGTTTATATGTTAATATAAACTTTAATTTCTAAGCATCAAAATAAACCATGATTTTGATCACTGGGTGAAAGGGTTTCGGAGCTACAACAGTTTAAAGTTGCAAATTTTATGAAAATACGATAAATGTAAATATTTTAAATTTAAACACTATGAAGTTCTGATGCCTCAAACTTTGCACAAAGCATTGTATCACAGTTCTCTACGTACAAAAAAAAGTTTAATTGTATTTAGAAATTGTAAGGTCAATTTTCTCTATATTTCGGTCGATTTGAGATGAAATAGCTCGTACATATCAATGAGACATATGGGAGGCAGGAAGGTAGAGCTCCTCTGCTTGCTTGACTTTGAGACGAACAGGAGATCATGTGATGAGGAGTACACTCCGACCGCCTTTACCTCCTGGAAAAGACCGAATGCTCAATTCCGAAACCAGTCCTTCACCTGGTTTTGAACCCAAGTCAATCGAGCTAATTCAGGTTTGATGCTAAGTACTTGAGGACAGTGTAACTCAGTTTCTTTGTTTGTCGTTGGTCATCATCATCATCTTTAAGCCTTCTCTTCTACCCATTACTTTCCTAAGTCATAAACAAGATGATTCAGAATAACAGCTGTCTCTCGCAGAAAATCTTTACACTTCAAGTATTTCCTATAATGTAGGCAACAGCTGTTGCTTGTTCTACATGTATTTCCATTGTTCTCTTTCTGTGTCCCTTATTTTTTATTCCCCTTGTTCTCCTTGTATTCACATTATTTTTTCTCCTTGTCATCTCATGTTACTCGTATTTTATTCCCTTAAACTCCTTGCGTTTCTCTTATTCTCTTCTTCCCTGTGTTCTCCATATATTCCTCATAGTCTTCTATTCCTCTTGACCTTCTTGCATTCCCCTTGTTCTCCTTGCAGTCTCCTTGTACTCTTTGTATTCACATTATTTCCTAGCATTCCCCAGTATTCCTCTTGCTTTCCTTTTATCCCCATATTTATTTCTCTTCTGCTTGCCTTCCCCTTGTTCTCCTTGTCTTTCCTTTCTTCTCTTCTCTTCTTCCTTTTGTTCCCCTTGTATTCTCCTTGTTCCCTCTTCTTCCCTTTTTCTCGTATTTCCCTCATTGTCTTTGTCTTCCCCTTCTTGTCTTTGTCTTCCCCTTCTTCTTGTCTTTCCTTTGTTCTCCTTATCTTTCCGTCATCTTCCTCTTGTTCTCCTTATATTCGTCTTGTTCTCCTTGTATTTCCATTATTGTCTTTGTCTTCCCATGTCTTTATCTTCCCCCTTGTCCTTTCCTTTGTTCTCCTTACGTTTCCTTTGTTTTCCTTGTCTTCCCTTGTTCTCCTTATCTTCTCCTTGTTTTCCTATTTCTATTATTGTCCTTGTCTTCCCCATGTCTTTACCTTCCCCTCTTGTTGTCCTTTCTTTTGTTCTCCTTACGTTTCCTTTGTTTTCCTTGTCTTCCCCATGTTCTCCTTATCTTCGCCTTGTTCCCTCATCTTCTACTTGGTCTCCTTGTATTTCCTCTTTTCTCGTTGTATTCCCTGCATTTTCCTTGTCTTACTCGTGTTGTCCTTGTCTTTCCCATGTTGTCTTTGTCTTCTCTTTGTCCTGGTCTTCCCCCTTGTTCTTGGCTTTCCCCTATTCTCCTTGTATTTCTTTTGTTGTCCTTACCTTTCCCATGTTTTCCTTGTCTTCCCCTTGCTCTCCTTATCTTATCGTTGTTCTCCTTGTATTTCCATTATTGTCCTTGTCTTCCCCATGTCTTTATCTTCCCCCTTGTTGTCCTTTCTTTTCTTCTCCTTACGTTTCCTTCGTTTTCCTTTTCTTTCCCTTATTCTCCTTGTATTTCCATTATTGTCCTTGTCTTCCCCATGTCTTTATCTTCTCCCCTTGTTGTCCTTTCTTTTGTTCTCCTTACGTTTCCTTTGTTTTCCTTTTCTTCCCCTTGTTCTCCTTATCTTCTCCTTGTTCTCCTTCTATTTCCATTATTGTCCTTGTCTTCCCCATGTCTTTATCTTCCCTTCTTGTTGTCCTTTCTTTTGTTCTCCTTACGTTTCCTTTGTTTTCCTTGTCTTCCCCTTGTTCTCCTTATCTTCTCCTTGTTCTCCTTCTATTTCCATTATTGTCCTTGTCTTCCCCATGTCTTTATCTTCCCCTCTTGTTGTCCTTTCTTTTTGTTCTCCTTACGTTTCCTTTGTTTTCCTTGTCTTCCCCTTGTTGTCCTTATCTTCTCCTTGTTCTCCTTCTATTTCTATTATTGTCCTTGTCTTCCCCATGTCTTTATCTTCCCCTCTTGTTGTCCTTTCTTTTTTGTTCTCCTTACGTTTCCTTCGTTTTCCTTTTCTTCCCCTTATTCTCCTTGTATTTCCATTATTGTCCTTGTCTTCCCCATGTCTTTATCTTCCCCCTTGTTGTCCTTTCTTTTGTTCTCCTTACGTTTCCTTCGTTTTCCTTTTCTTCCCCTTATTCTCCTTGTATTTCCATTATTGTCCTTGTCTTCCCCATGTCTTTATCTTCCCCCTTTGTTGTCCTTTCTTTTCTTCTCCTTACGTTTCCTTCGTTTTCCTTTTCTTCCCCTTATTCTCCCTGTATTTCCATTATTGTCCTTGTCTTCCCCATGTCTTTATCTTCCCCCTTGTTGTCCTTTCTTTTCTTCTCCTTACGTTTCCTTCGTTTTCCTTTTCTTCCCCTTATTCTCCTTGTATTTCCATTATTGTCCTCGTCTTCCCCATGTCTTTATCTTCTCCCCTTGTTGTCCTTTCTTTTGTTCTTCTTACGTTTCCTTTGTTTTCCTTGTCTTCCCTTTGTTCTCCTTATCTTTGCCATGTTCCCTCGTCTTCTACTTGTTCTCCTTGTATTTCCCCATTTCCCTTATTGTCCTTGTCTTCCCCTTGTCCTCGTCTTCCCCCTTGTTGTCCTTGTCTTTGCCTTATTCTCCTTGTCTTTATTTTGTTCACTTTACCTTTCGCTTGTTTTCCTTGTCTTCCCCTTGTTATCCTTATCTTCGCCTTGTTCCCTCATCCTCTACTTGTTCTCCTAGTATTTCCTCTTCTCCTTGTATTTCCTTTATTGTCCTTGTCTTCCCCATGTTGTCTCTGTCTTTTCTTTGTCCTCGTCTTCCCCCTTGTTCTCTTTGTCTTTCTTTTGTTCACTTTACCTTTCCCTTGTGTTCCTTGTCTTCCCCTTGTTATCCTTATCTTCGCCTTGTTCCCTCATCCTCTACTTGTTCTCCTTGTATTTCCCTTATTCTCCTTGTCTTCCCTTTGTTCTCCCCCGTCTTCCTCTTTCCGACGGCGACGTGAGGAATTGCATTTTTATCTGACGGTCAATTTCAAAGTTCAGCGAAACACATAAGTAAAAAAAAAAAAAATCGCATTTAGATTGAATTTAACGTCTTGGACAGATACCAGGGGAGTTCTGGTGGATGAAGTTGGTACAGGATTTCCTTGTTATAATTCTGTCATTACTCCATTATCGCCGACCTATCAGCCTCTGTAGTTGAAAAGGATAGTAAGGAACCGTTATCTATTTGAAGGAAACCAATTTTACGAGACATCTGATGTACAGACAGACACCTTGTAGACAACAGTTTTAATATGACGTAAGATGAAAACGTGTATAGTAAGTATTTCCGTAAAAATCTGGAAACTTGTTTTTGCAGCTTTGCGTTATTGCGCTGGTAGTCAGCTCAGCACTTCCTGAGCCTCAAAGCTGCTGGCGTTGCCATGCGACAGCGGGAGTGGTTCGTCTTTTGTCCGGCTTGTTTACACTATGAGGAACAATAAGCATCTTACAACTCACTAGACGCCAGACTTGTATGTAGGTGGGAATTTGGCAGTTCAGTGGCGAAGGGAGTAGGACCGCCATTCCAAGGACAGCGACATTGTATTAAAGTATGATGATTGTGAGAGAGATGGGATTTCCCGAAAGGAAGCAAAGAAAACAAATTATGGTTTATTTAACGACGCTCGCAACTGCAGAGGTTATATCAGCGTGTCCGATGTGCCGGAATTTTGTCCCGCAGGAGTTCTTTTACATGCCAGTAAATCTACTGACATGAGCCTGTCGCATTTAAACACACTTAAATTCCATCGACCTGAGCCGGGATTGAACCCGCAACGACGAAATGAAGAGAAGCGAATAGAAGCATTTGAAATGTGGATATGGAGAAGAATGGAACGTGTGAAGTGGACAGACAGAATAAGAAATGAAGCTGTGTTGGAGAGAATGGGTGAAGAAAGAATGATGCTGAAACTGATCAGAAAAAGGAAAAGGAATTGGTTGGGTCACTGGCTGAGAAGAAACTGCCTTCTGAAGGATGCACTGGAAGGAATGGTGAACGGAAGAAGAGTTGGGGGTAGAAGAAGATATCAGATGATAGACGACATTAAGATATATGGATCATTTGAGGAGACAAAGAGGAAGGCAGAAAATAGGAAGATTTGAGAAAACTGGGTTTGCAGTACCCTTGGGCAGAATACTAAATGAACTAAATGACATTTGCGTTCAATTAATTAAAATTAATATATTTTTTTTATTTAAATTAAAAGACGATCGTCTAAAAGTAGTATGCACTCGACTTCGTCCCGTTTTTTTTTTTTTTTTTTTAACTTTTCCTCGATTCTGTAATGACGCACTTGCCACAATTGTATCGCAGTATACTTTTTTGCTGTATTTACAACTATTAATTATTAATTGTCATTATTGAGTGTAATTGGTTACCACTGCCATCGGGTATATACCCATTTGCAGTGTGAATAAATACATACATGCATGCATTCATTCATTCATTCTATTATTGTTAGGTCTTGATAGTTAGAATTCCGTCACACAGACTTGTTGCTAGGGAAACCATTCTTCATAACGTAAAACTATACTGAAACAGACCCATTACAGTGCACTTATTCATACTTAGTTACCATTACAGCACAGTTTTGCAAAGGCTTTGGAATAATATTGCTCTAAATTTTCAATGCAAAAACGCGAACATATTTCTGGAACTTACTATACTCAGTACTGTTTATTATGACCGTAAGGCGACTTTGACTGCATACGTGACCTTGGTTCTGTGTGGAGGACGGTTGGAAATTTACTAGTAGATTATTATCTTTTTCCACGCCCGATTCTCTTTTAATGCTATACTATACATTGGTGCGATCGAAACTCGAATATGCATCTGTAGTTTGGAACTCGATTACAACTACGGACTCGGCTAAATTAGAAAGTATACAAAGAAAATTTATATCCTTATGTTCATTCAGATTTCTGCCCATTAATTCCGGGTATAGTTATGAGAGAAAATGTGAATATTTTAATTGTCAAAATCTATATGCTAGACGCCATGAGCTAGATTATCTGTTCTTTTGTAAAGTCCTCAAAGGTGATATATCCTGTGACTCTTTCTTAAACAATATTACCTTACGTATTCCAACAAAAGATATGAGAGCCCACAAACTTTTCTATATTAGAAATTCGAAATTTCTTTCACCAGTCTCCAGATGCATTAAAAATGCCAACATGCATGGCTGCGAATTCGATCCCTTCAATGTATAGACTTTGTTTGCTCTTGGCAACGATTTATCATTTATGTATTATTTTAGGCATTATACTCAATTAACATTGTCTCATAGTATTCTTAGTTATCCATTCATCGTCATTATTGTAATTAATTGTAATTATATTTATGTGTAATAATTATTTTTGTTTTATGTTTTTTGTTATATTCGTGCTGAACTGTAATTGGCCACTGGCTGTTGTACAGCACATTAAATAAATAAATAAATAAATTATTATTATTATTATTATTATTATTTTATGACATTTTATCAACATCTTAGGTTATTTAGCGTCTGAATGAGATGAAGGTGATAATGCCAGTGAAATGAGTCCGTGGTCCAGCACCGAAAGTTACGCAGCATTTGCTCATATTGGGTTGAGGGAAAACCCCGGAAAAAACCTCAACCAGGTAACTTGCCCTACCGGGAATCGAACCCGGGCCACCTGGTTTCACTGCCAGACGCTCTAGCCGTTACTCCACATGTGTGGACTTACTAGTAGAAGGGGTGGGAGTGAAGTACATTCAAAAACTCAGGTACAATAAAAATTGAAGTAAAAATAAAATGATGTCCCTGTATTTGCAATTGTAAAAATATGATCGTGCAAAAAATGTGTATTACACGTTGTGAAGTGCATTGCAAAATATCTGAAACTGAAAAACTGGCTATGCTCGTTTTTCAAACTTTTCCCCGATTTTGTAAAAAACACTTCCGAACCTTGAATGGCAATACAGTACTATTGCCAAATAGCACGAGCGATATTTTCCAAATACGCTTTCTTTTCCGTCGTTACACCAGCTGGAGTGAAGCTGTTAACTCGTGACTGCAGAACACGCAATTTGCATGTGAACTGTGGTTAGCGCTTGCGGTTCCACCTTGCAGAATGGTGTGGGTTTGACACCTGGTCGTGGGAGTGATGCACGGTGTCCAGGTAGCTGCATGCGAATTTCCTTCACCGTTCCTTCATTGCGTTTTCATTCTGCGAATTAATTTCTGTAGTCAGAAGCTTGGTAGGACACAGAGAGACCATGTAACCGATATAGATTATTATTATTATTTTTTTTTTCGTTGTTGGTAACTCTATAGCATCTATTAGATTATAGTTGTGCTAACAGATGGAGTTAATTGTCAACACTGTGACGCTGAAACGTGTGTTCAGGTTAAGGCTGGTTCACAATAAACCGGGAACGAGAACCAGAATGAAAACGAGAAGCAGAGGACGTGAATATGAAAATTTTTGATTCACAATAAACCGAGAACATAGACGACTATGCATATCGGTATGCATGTCAATAACGATATGTACAGTCGATATTACGCATTCTGATGTTATTTGTGTATAATTGACTAATGGCGTTCTCTCATGAGTACAAGGCAGCCAACATAAACACAGGTTAACCAACTTCGAAATTTCAACGGTACTATAAATATGCCTATGCATCTTTATTATCACAACCTATTTTAAGTCTACCATAACGTAAAATAATTAGAGAAGAAACATTTGTAATAGAACAAAAGTGAACACAACAGTAGTTATTGAATTGAAGCGTGAATATGTAGTGTGTAATACAACCAATACAGTAATAAAATATGATTCACTTACGATCGGTGTTCAAAGATGCAGCTATTGAAAGCCACGTGTTCTCCTTCATTTTCTCATCTCTATACGAGGCGCGCCGCTTATCGTAAACGTGAGGATTTTCCTCAACACTCAATATTAGAATGCCATCAAATAAAACTTGCTCCATGATGCACAGCACAGAACAAAATAATGCATAGGTTATGTCACGGTCTTCTTGCTACAAAATATACGACGACAAAATAGCTTTTAGATGGCAATAGAATGAATCTAGTGGGCTGTGATCGGAAACGTGAACGCCAAAGTTGAAACTTGGCCAACTCTCCGTTCCCGATCCCGGGCTCCTGCAAGCTTTTCGTTAATTGTGAATGCTCACATTTAAATGTACACATTTTAACAATTTTACCGTTTTCGTTTCCGCTCCGATTCTCGTTTCCGGTTTATTGTGAACCAGCCTTTACTGCCCAGCGACAGTCCTGATTTATTTTTATATTTGTGATGATTGGTTAATTAATATTAACCCGGCACACTCACAATCACATTCATACAAATTTCCAGACTCTAGACACCCAGGGAATTCCTCTACTTCAAGAAAAATTCACCGAGAGCCGAGCCTGGGAATCGAACCCGGGACCTCCTGATCTGGAAGCCAGCATGCTGACCAACAGAACACGGAGGCAGTCTGATATAGATTATTGAATAGGAAATTTTTGTTTTTCTGTTGCTAGGAAACTAGTTGTGAAATCACATAATAAATGTACATGACACAATATTAGGCTACCGGGTAGCAGTTGGTAGGTAGAGCAGCTGTGTACGGACTGGAAAGTCCGGGGTTCTATTCCGGGGGTGAAGGGATTTTCTCGTAACCAAACTTCCAGAGCGGCCCCGACTTCACTCAGCCTCCTATCAAATTGAGTGGCGGGTCTTTTCCACCTCATTCTAGTGCCAAGGTCAAGGAATGCATAGAGCTCTACCTTCATGCCCTCATGCGTCTCGGGGTATGGATTGAAATACCTTTGTCTTACTCAATATTAAATTCTCTGTTCACTTTTACTAGGACACAGCTGGTTTTTAGATCACATAAATCAACAATAGATAATTCAGTATACATTTCTCTGTTTTGTTTTATCGCGTGTTGCTAGAATAGAACTGGTTGTGAGATCAACAACAGATAATTCAGTATACATTTTGCCTCTTCTTTTGTTTTATCGCTCGTTGCTAGGATAGAACTGGTTGTAATATCACGTAATCTGCAGTAGATAATTCTGTACAAATTTCTGCATTCTTCTGTTTTATGTGTTGCTAGGATAGAACTGGTTGTGATATCACGTAATCTGTAACAGATTTCTGCTTTCTTCTCCTTTATCATGTGTTGCTAGGATAGATTGATACAGTTCAAGAATTTAAATATTTGGGTAGTATAATTGACAAGGATGGTGGAGCCTTTGAGGACGTAAAGAACCGAATAAAAAATGCAAATAGTGCATTTGTCCAGTTGTACCCAATATGGAAATCTTATATTATATCTAGATCTACAAAAATTAAAATCTTTAACAGTAATGTGAAATCAGTCTTATTATATGGCTGTGAGACATGGAAAACAAGTAAAATTATACAAAATAAACTGCAAACATTTGTTAATAGATGTTTACGAAGAATTTTAAAAATTGGATGGCCAGATATAATCACAAACTCAGAACTATGGAAGATAACGAATCAGAAAGAAATCACAATAGAAATCAAAAGACGAAAGTGGGATTGAATAGGGCACACAATCAGGAAAGAAGATGGAGCAGTAGAAAGAATGGCTTTAGATTGGAACCCCCAGGGTAGTAGAACAAGTGGAAGGCCAAAAGATACATGGAAGAGAACAGTTTTGGAGGAAATTGCTAGGGAGGGGAAAACATGGAGCGAAGTGAAGAAGTTGGCTACAAATAGGGTCCGATGGAGGCACTTTGTGAATGCCCTATGCTCCTCATGAGGAGATACAGGAGTTTGATTGATTGATTGCTAGGATAGAACTGGTTGTAATATCACGTAATCTGTATTTTTGTTTTCTTTGTTGGTAACTCTATATAGCATCTATTAATGCTTCATGGTTATGCTGGCAGATGGAGTTACTTGTCAACAATGTGACGCTTAAACGTGTGTTCAGGTTACTGCCCAGCGACAGTCCTGACGTATTTTATATTTTTGATAATTGGCTAATTAATATTAACCCGGCACACTCACAATCACACATTCATACAAATTTCCAGACTCTAAACACCCAGGGAAGTAATCTGTAATAGATAATAAATTCTATACAAATTTCTGCATTCTTCTGTTTTATCATGTGTTGCTAGGATAGAACTGGTTGTGATATCACGTAATCTGTAATAGATTTCTGCTTTCTTCTATTTTATCATGTGTTGCTAAATAATTTTACATATATACTCTATTCTTATGTTTCATCGCGTGTTGCTAGGATACAACTGGTTGTGAGTTCATGTAATCGATTATAGATAATTCTATGTACATTTCTGGATTCTTCTGTTTTATCGTGTGTTGCTAGGATAGAACTGGTTGTGATATCACGTAATCTCTAATAGATTTCTGTTTTCTTCTGTTTTATTATGTGTCGCTAGATAATTCTACATAAATACTCTGTTCATATGTTTCATCGGGTGTTGCTAGGATACAACTGGTTGTGAGATCATGTAATCGATTATAGATAATTCTCTATAAATTTCTGCATTCTTCTGTTTTATCATGTGTTGCTAGGATATAACTAATCGATTATAGATAATTCTATATAAATTTCTCTGTTCTTCTGTTTCATTGCGTTGTAGGACATCTAGTTGTGAGATAACATATGTAATGGATAATATGAGTGTATACATTTCTCTGTTCTTTTTTATTATGTGTTGCTAGGACACAAATGATTGTGAGATCATGTAATCAGTAATTAGATAATACAAATAATTGTTCTGTTATTTTATCAAGTATTACTAGGATATAACTGGTTGTGAGATCAGGTAATCGACAGGAGATAATGCAAAATAAATTTATTGTTCTTCTGCTAGGACACAAGTAATTGTGACATCACGTAATCGACAGGATATAATGTAGTATCAATTTCTTGTTCTTTTGTTTTATCGCGTGTTGTTAGGTCGTAACTGATTGTGAGACCAGTTAACCAATAATAGATAACTTAATATAAAATTCTGCGTTCTTGTGTTGCTAGGTTACAAACGAGAATCTAATTTAATTGGCACAATGTTGCTAGAAGGTGCCAGCTGTCAGCGAACAGAATTGTTACTGCTCGGAACAGGTTCGAAGATGTTGAGGTGGTACAATAGACCGTGCTGTCCTTGCAGTAGTAATGAAGTCGCAGATGGAACAGCCTGATAAGTGAAATATGAGCCTCACGCGCGTGTGGCTGAGCCCACACATCATAGCCTTCCAATTGTCTCCACGCAGCCAGTGGCGTTCCGAGGAAAGTAATGACACATTGGTGAGATAACGGTAACCGTATTAAGATACGATATTATTACTTTTGTCATATTACCATCTAGAGCAGAGGTCATCAGTACAGAGCACCCTCGGGCTAGCGTCTCTTACCCGTGCATAAGACACTGCACTGGCGTGCATCCGTGGTTGCTGGCGAGTATGCTTTCTACCTGTCCCTTACGGGGAGCAAATTATATTGCACTCGTTACACTTTACCCATTTCAGCAATGGTTGACGACCACTGATGTACACGTTTTCCACATATATTTCAGAACTGGTCAATTTAATTTCAGAAAGCGTCATTTGTATTTCAGAAAGTATTAATTGTATTTCAGAATAGCATGAGTCAACAATTTCTTATGCCATATTTTCTAACATTCATAGGATTATGAATAATTCTTTTGAACTACCTACTGTAAATACCTTACTTCAAAAATTACAATACACATATGTAGTTTGTAATTCACTGTTGTTCAATGGTATACTATATATATTCATTTATTGATATTGACAAGATAATTTGTAAAATATAGGAAAATCAAAGACAAAATGAAGCCTAATAAACTCGTTATTGCAAACTCATGATAAACGGTTATATAGTTTCCATGACAACAAAAATATGTGATTCAATTATCTGAAATACAAAATGATGCTTTCTGAAATACAATTGATGAATCTGAAATACAAATGACATTTTCTGAAATACAATTGTTAATCTGAAATACAAATTATGCTTTCTGAAATACAATTGATTAATCTGAAATACAACTCGTTAATATGAAATACAAATTATGCTTTCCGAAATACAATTGATTAATCTGAAATACAAATTATGCGTTCTAAAATACAGTTGATTAATCTGAAATACAAATTATGCTTTCCGAAATACAATTGATTAATCTGAAATACAAATTATGCGTTCTAAAATACAGTTGATTAATCTGAAATACAAATTATGCTTTTTGAAATACAATTGATTAATCTGAAATACAAATTATGCGTTCTAAAATACAGTTAATTAATCTGAAATACAAATTATGCTTTCCGAAATACAATTGATTAATCTGAAATACAAATTATGCGTTCTAAAATACAGTTGATTAATCTGAAATACAAATTATGCTTTCCGAAATACAATTGATTAATCTGAAATACAAATTATGCGTTCTAAAATACAGTTGATTAATCTGAAATACAAATTATGCTTTCCGAAATACAATTGATTAATCTGAAATACAAATTATGCGTTCTAAAATACAGTTGATTAATCTGAAATACAAATTATGCTTTTTGAAATACAATTGATTAATCTGAAATACAAATTATGCGTTCTAAAATACAGTTAATTAATCTGAAATACAAATTATGCTTTCCGAAATACAATTGATTAATCTGAAATACAAATTATGCGTTCTAAAATACAGTTGATTAATCTGAAATACAAATTATGCTTTCCGAAATACAATTGATTAATCTGAAATACAAATTATGCGTTCTAAAATACAGTTGATTAATCTGAAATACAAATTATGCTTTCCGAAATACAATTGATTAATCTGAAATACAAATTATGCTTTTTGAAATACAAATGATGATTTCTGAAATACAATTGAGGAATGTGTGTGTATGTATGTATGTATGTATGTATGTATGTATGTATGTATGTATGTATGTATGTATGTATGTATGTATGTATACTACAATTGGGTATACACCCGGTGGCAGTGACATATAATTACAATAATAACGTTACAATAAATAGTCTATTAATAAGATTTACAATAACTACAGCAAAAAAAAATACACGCAAATTTAATTCTAACTATAATTAAATAGATGCAAAGAACCTAGAACTATGCTGAAATACAAATTATGCTTTCTGAAATATATTTGGAAAAGGTGTAGAGAAAGCATTTCTCGGTGGTGTAATGGATACCGTCTTTGCCATGACGTTCACGGGTTAAGACCCGAATTAAGGGTGGTGCATTTTGAGAACGATAAAAATTGCTAGTATGGTTTAATTCAGGAGGGACATAAATCCGAAGATATCCTGTTTCATTGATTTACTGCTTGTAAACTGAAAGAATTTGCCCCAAATTCAGAGAAATTCCGTAAAAATTGTCACGTATTGCTATCTGCATTACCAGAATTTATTACAAGTATGTCAGTGCGCAGTAAAAGATTTCATTGCTTAGTTAATTGTAAATGTTGGGGAAAATAAATTACGAAATATAACCAGCAACTGGATAAAATAACTGAGTTATTACGAAGCTGCGTACGTAACTTCAAAGTGTGTCTCATTTCACACACCGATCCTTTTATTGCTGTGGTATTTTACAACGGACATGATGAGTACATCGGTACCTGGGGATAATGACAGCCTTGAAGACTGGCAGCGTCGCGTTCCGGCAGGCTTGCCCCGTCCGTTCCTGGAAGGCAACAGGATCTTGGAGCCGCCTCACGTGTTGGCGACTTGGTTCCGTGAACAATAGTGATTCATTTTATTTGTGCTACAAGGCGTTACTTCCATATATGGTCATTGAACTGAATTGTGTCAGGTTATGCCACTTCAGCCAACATAGCCTTGAAAGTTCCTCAGTCCTCGGTTCACTTCCGACAGTTATACAGGGTGATTCACAAGAATTTACCGTCACTTACGGAGCTTATTCCTGAAGACATTCTGAGCAAAAAATGTCATATAAACATTTGGCCTTACTTACTTACTGGCTTTTAAGGAACCCGGAGGTTCATTGCCGCCCTCACATAAGCCCGCCATTGGTCCCTATCCTGAGCAAGATTACGCTAATCCATTCTCTATCATATCCCACTCCCTCAAATCCATTTTAATATTATCTTCCCATCTACGTCTCGGCGTCCCTAAAGGTCTTTTTCCTCCGGCCTCCCAACTAACACTCTATATGAATTTCTGGATTCGCCCATACGTGCTACATGCCCAGCCCATCTCAAACGTCTGGATTTAATGTTCCTAATTATGCCAGGTGAAGAATACAATGCGTGCAGTTCTGTGTTGTGTAACTTTCTCCATTCTCCTGTAACTTCATTCCTCTTAGCCCCAAATATTTTCCTAAGCACCTTATTTTCAAACACCCTTAACCTGTGCTCCTCTCTAAAAGTGAGAGTCCAAGTTTCACAACCATAAAGAACAACCGGTAGTATAACTGTGTTATAAATTCTAACTTTCAGATTTTTTGACAATAGACTGGATGATAAAAGCTTCTCAACTGAATAATAACAGGCATTTCCCATATTTATTCTGCGTTTAATTTCCTCCCGAGTATCATTTATATTTGTTACTGTTGCTCCAAGATATTTGAACTTCTCCACCTCTTCAAAAGATAAATTTCCAATTTTTATATTTCCATTTCGTACAATATTCTCGTCACGAGACATAATCGTACTTTGTGTTTTCGGGATTTACTTCCAAACCTATCTCTTTACTTGCTTCCAGTAAAATTTCCGTGTTTTCCCTAATCGAAACATTTGTCCTAACCTCATTATTTTCAAAATTACACTAATTTGAAGTTCTTTAGTTTTAAGGGTAAAAAATATTACAAATAGAGAATGAACTATTCAGAAGTATCATTTCTTTAATTGGCTAGTGTTCTGAAGCTAGAAATGTGTTGTTAATTGCTTTGTACAGATTTTATTTTTCAATTTTTAACTAATATGACATCATTCTTACGTACTTATCACAAAAATTGTTACAAATCATACGACTTTAGAAACTTGATTGTGTACAGTTTAATTATGCATCCCAATGTACAGTCTTAAAGAATTTACAAGAATGGCGTTGTTTGTGACAATTGTTGTGATAAATGCGTAAGAAAATGTAATTTTGTAGTTATTAATCGAAAAAAATTCTGTACGAAGCAACTATGGAATTCATAACTAGGGACCGGATTTTTATGTAATATCAAGGTGTGAAATATGTACATATTTATGTAAGAAAAATAAGCTGAATAAGTACCAAAATATGTAAAATCATGAAAATATTTAATATCAATATCTGGCAGGTATAGGATAGGTAAGACTCTCCAGTTGTGATTTCATAGAGCATCCGACTTTTTATCGCACACTTGACACATTACTATTTTTCCATATATAGTGAAACCTTCGTCTATCGCAATCCATGATTTTATTTTTGTCGTTAGGGTTGAAGATACAGGGGCCATTTTAGTTAGTTAAAAGCAGTAGATAAACTCACTTGCACTTTATACTGTAAGTACTAAAACTAGAGAACTGAGTGAAATGAATGACACAACAGAACTGCAAGCACTGTTTCGCTTTACTGGATTAGGAGAAAATAAGAGGAGATGTGGGACACATGCATTTTAGCTGCTCCCTGTAAGAAACAAAGTGCCTACTAAACCTCAAACTATAGACATTTACAAACTATTGTTTGCCTGGAACTAAGGACGTTATGTTTCGAGCCGAAATATATCTTTTCTTGGGTAGGTAAAAAATCTGTGTATTTCAAATTGTAAACTTTCCTAACAGAAGTTTTTTTTTTTTTTTAAGAGAAGTAAAAATGAATAAAACCCTTAAATATGTATATTTATGTAATACCAAGGCATAATATGTAATGTGGGGTAAATATATAGTATCAAATTTTAATATAGGTATTAATAATGGTAATTACAAGATTCGCAAAGATTAGTTATTTATATACGGTTAGGTTGAAAGGAATATAATATGTAATTACATAAAAATCCTGTCCCTATTCATAATACATTTTTAGCTTCAGAATACTAGCTAATTAAAGAAATGATATTTCTGAATAGTTCATTCTTTATCTGTAATATTTTTGTACCCTTAAAGCTGAAGGATAATGATATTTTACTAACAACTTCAAATTAGTGTATCTCTGAAAATATTGAGATTAGGACAAATGTTTATATGAAATTTTTGCACAGAATGTCTTCGGAAATAAGCTCCGTGAGGAACCCTCGTGTATGTTAGAGCTCACAAAGAATAAAATATGGGAAACGCTTCCGAAACATTTATCAGAACTCTTCTTCTGCTTTGAAGGTTTAGATAGATTTCTGATGAGTGGGGGATAGAATCCTAGATAGGGAATAATATACATAAAATTATTATTATCCTCATTCGATACGACTCAACGCTTGGTCGCACTGAGTTGCTTGTCTTGCATCTTGATCATAATAATAATTATATCCATGAGCAGGCTTAAGATAAGATGTGAAATTCCTAAGTTATTGATTGTTGTCAGTTTGTCGATGTTGTTCCTACATCAATATTATTTTCTTTACTTACTTTATACTTTATAAAGTACAGTACTGGCAAAAAAAAAAACCGGACCGACTCTTGTAGCTGACTTCAGAGCCTTGTTCACTCCAGAGCACGATAGACTGGTAACTAAGACTTTCGTGGTTCGAATCCTGCCTGGGAAGGACATTTTTTTTTGTTCCTTATTCAAATTTATTCCCAATACTTATCGATTGCAGCGATATTTTACTACTTAATTAACTTATTATTCCCAGAACATGAATTTTACCAGCAATCGAAAAGTATTGGGAATAAATTTGAATAAGGAACAAAAAAAAGTTTCCTTCTCAGGCAGGATTCGAACCACGAAAGTCTTGGTTATCAGTCTATCGTGCTCTGGAGTGAACAAAGCTCTGAAATCAGCTACAGGGATCGGTCCGGGTTTTTTTCCATTACTATACATGTTATACTCGTATTAAGGGGAGAGGATGGTATTTTTCGGTGAAAAATGAGTAAATAAAAAAATCTTTAAAATAGTAGACTATTTGTGCCCTTACCGGATGTTGAGTCGCCATTTGTAAACTTCCTGCGTTATGGATTTTTAAATCACTCGCCCACTTTTATTGTTGTTTCCGGTAAATTAAATTTTCAAAACATTTTTTTTTCTTTAAAATACCCTTTGATATGTGTGGAATGCATTGCATAACATTTTGTGGGTATTTGTGCCCTTATCGGATGTTGAGACTTCATTTTTAAACTTCCTGCGCTATGGATTTTTAAATCACACGCCCGCTTTTATCGGTTTCCAGTAACTTCATTATTTTTGCTACATTGCCAGACAAAAATGGATATAATTTCTGAACTATTAGAGATACATGCATGAAATTTAGAACACACATTCTTTAGACTATTAGGAAACTTTTCTCTGTAACAGAATTTTGTTAATTGATTTCATTTAAAAATACGTCCGTTTGTTTGCAAGAAAGGAAATCAGAAAATTGTTATTAGATTTTATTTGTTTATGTTACAAACGTAGGGACTAATATCAAAATTCTGTTATAGACAGTTTGTAGAACATGCTTTTGCAAATACATTACAGAAAATTGTTTGAATCTATCTTTAAAAACGGTTTAGATATATCGGTTTTAGTACAATCCTGCATGGGGTATATTTTTTTTTCAAATTTGGGTCCCCAAATAATTTTTTTTTTTTTTTTTTTTTCAAAATATTTTTATTTGGTTGAGTTGCCACAGCTATGAGCTCTCTACATACAAAAATTAATATTTTACACCAAATATGAAAAAAGCTTTAAAAATACCATCCTCTCCCCTTAATTGACTGTGTTCTGAAGTTAAAAATGTATTGTTAATTACTTTGTACTCATTTTGTTTTTCAATTTTTAACTAAAAATTACATCATTCTTACGCACTTATAACAAAAATTGTTACAAATCATACTTCAGAAACTTGATTCTTTACAGTTTAATTATGCATTTGTCTTGAAGAATTAATAAGAGTGGCGTGATTTGTAACAATTGTTGTGATGAATGCGTAAGAAAATGTAAACTACAAGACAAAAAGACGAACTACAGATTAAGGGCGGTTTAGATAATTCACCCATGGTTCTTTGAGAGTTAACTGTAGCAGTATTTTTATGTGCACATTTACTTTTTAAATTAACTAAAAATTTAGTTGTGAGAGTTCCACACAACAATCAAAATTCCACACAGTTTGGCAACACTGCTCAGGAAGAGATATTTTTTCATAACCGTTAATCTGTGACATGGGATCTCAGGACCTCAAATCGATTGGCAAACATACTAACCAGTAGACCTGAAAAGACGATGGGGAATATCGTAGGTAGAAAATAGCAGATAGTTTTTGTGTTTTAAAATCAAGTTGGATGTGATTTTGGACTGCGTAAATTGTCTTCATTCTGAGAATAATCATTAATTATTATGTCATTGCAGATCATAACTGTTTGTTACTGCACGCCAAAACTTGTGTAGCTATTTAGGCTAATTGTTTCCCTGGCAACGAGATGTTGTCGTAAACAAAAGAAACGAGTTGGAGCGTCGACAGTTGGCAGCGCGGAATGCGGACTGACCACTAATCCAGATAAATCGTAGCTGTCATTGTGGGTGTTAATTGCGCGTTTGCCAAGTCGTGACAGAATCTGATTGTACTTTCATAAATTAATACGAAAGTCATTTGATAGCGCGAGAAAACACCGGTGTAATTTGTCGGATTTGACATTCATCTTGTGACTGATCTTGTTGTGGTCCGGTCCTACTTTTCTTGAGCTTGAACGGGTGTTGCCTGCTTACAGGGGCAAGTTCGCGGCCGTCCGGAAATGCACGCACAAGGAGACCGGCGTGGAGTACGCTGCCAAGTTCATCCGCAAGAGGCGACGGGCGATGGACCAGCGGCAGGACATCCTGCACGAGGTAGCAGTTCTCAAGATCGCCACCGACAGCGTCCGCATCGTCAGCCTGCATGAGGTTTACGAGACTCCCACAGAGATGGCGCTGATATTGGAGCTGTGAGTATATGGCCGCCAATATATGAAACAATCGCATCATCATTACTTTTCTTCCTTTTCGCTCTCATTTTCTTTATTATTCTCAATCTCTTTTGCTCTTCCTTTCCTTTCCTGGCCTTTTGCTTCTGGATTTTGTTGTTCGTAATACCACAGTCTACTATATACAGTCGCGAAGCTCAATATGTAGTAAAAATGCAAACATGGGTAGTTGCCCACCACTAGGATCGCTACTATCGCCTCATCATCGCAGATCTCTCTCCTAGTAGACGACAAAATATGTTACACTTTCGTTATGTTCTTTTAGAAATATTAACACCTTCCTTCCATTATTGAAATATTAAATGCATAAAGTTAATTTATTATTTTAATGAAGTGTATTAAATTCCACCATAAACTCGAAGATACCTGCAAGAAATAAGTTAATATAATTTTTGTTTGTGCAAAACGAACTGAAATTTACTATAATGGCTTCACTCATTCAAGATTATAGCGATAATTAACTATGAAACCAATAAATATTAATTTTCATTTCTCTTTACAACAATAATAATGGAAATATGAATTAATGGAGTAACTTACGTGTACCGGTACTTGCAGTGTATGGTTACGTAGTTAACAAAGTGGGATGAGGTTAAGCAATAATAATCACACCAGGATTGGAAATAAAACGTGATCAATAAATTTTATTCTAACAGACTTTTTCTACATCTCTAGTAAAGTAACAAATAAAAATAACAACAAAATTAACAGCTATAATTAAAAACATATCCTTTGAAAAAAAAATGTAGGCCTAAGCAATAATAATCCCACCAGAATTGAAAATAAAACGTGATCAATAAATTTCATTAAAACAAGCTTAATTTTTCTACATCTCTAGTAAAATATTATTATTCCAATTATTGTATTTTAGCCATTAACATTTTCATTACAACCAATAACGAACATTTCACAAGCATCAATGTAAAATACGCAACGAGCTAGCACTCGATGGAAATACGACACAGTCCAAAGTCGACCGTGGACAGTCTATTGTTTCTAGTTGCTAACCGCTTGGAACGCTTTACCACGAGATTTGCAAAAATCACCTCAAGCTTCGCGACTGTATATAGTAGACTATGGTAATACCCTAGATCATAGATGGACATCGTGCCTCACTTGAGAATTTGTGCCTCACTGACCTTCACAGAGCTTATCGCTCTGAGTGACATCATCTTCACAGTCCCCGTTCCTCCCTCATTTAGCTCCTAGGCGTGGGCAGGTTCTATATCAGTTTCATAAGCAATATCAGTGGTGGCATAATGGCATTATCAAAGCAGTGTGTACGCGTTAGAAAACGATTATTTCATGAGAAATGAGCAGAAGATTTTTTTTTTTAGAAGGGGAAAATATACGATGTATGTTATGCTCGAAAATCCTATTAGGCATTGATAAATTTAATATACAACGAGATTACTCCTTATGTCATAAAGAACATGCTGAATTAGAAGGTAAGACAAATTAAATGTTATTTTTCGTACTATTCCGAAGAAAATTATGATCCTAACATTTGCATAGTATACTAAATACGACATTATACCTTAAACACCCTGCATTAAAAGGTACGAGGAATTAAATGTTATTTGTACGTATTATTTCCAAAAGAAATTGAAAAAAATATATATATCAAATGTGCGTAGAAAACGAAATATGATTTTCTGAAATTATTTTAGGTCGAGAACGTGCAAATCTATTAAGTAATCTTAATGCCAGAATATTCAAGAAAATAAACGTAGACAACGTGATGGAATATTATTGGCTAGTTACGCAATTTCCCGCCTGTGATTTAAATCAATTCAATGATGGAGAAATAGTAAAGAGGTTTATGATTAAAACTGCCGAATTAATTTGCCAAATTGAATAAAAGTTTTCGAGTCTCTCACGTCAACCAAGCGCTTTCCTAATAATTCGCCACTGACCGCCTTAGCGATTCCGATAAGGTGACGCAGGTCACAGCAGTTTATATTTCCCATCCTACTCTGCAGTCTCCTCTCCTAGTAAACAAACTATTTCAAATCGAGTGCCTCACGTAACCGAAAATTGTGCCCATGTATGCCCTAGATCATATATGTAACAGATAGGTCATCGCTATGTTAAAATCGGTAGCACTTTGAAGAGAACAACCGCCAGGATCGCCATCCGTCAGCTGTAAACGAACACGAGATGGCAGTACAGTCGCTAATGCAATTCAAATGGGATTTATGACGTGACTCCTTATGTAAGAACTAGATGGCAGCGTAGTAAACCTGACAAAAGTTGTTAACCTCAAAGCCTATAAGGCCGACCTTTTAAATGTTTATAGACTCCAAAAACGGCCCATGTTAAGTGCAATAAACACAAGGATAAAACACCTTTATTCTTTTATTTTTTATTGTTTTCCTGAAAAATAGCAATTTTGTCAAGGGTTGTTTTTGTAATAATGTCTTCATATGATCTAGGGTAATACACAAGCATGTGATTTTATGGTGACCAGTACACTTTTACTACGTCATAACTACTTTTGACCAATAAAACGGTACGAAATGACGTCTTTTAACCAATCATGGCTGCTTATCGCTATAATTTTATCACTTTCCTATCATGTGTTTATTTTTATCAATTTGTTTTTATCATCTCCTAGCATTTGTTTCTTTGTTTGCCAACATTTCAAACTACAAATTCTTTACAGTACTATAAAACATGCTTTGCGATCGTCATTTGTTTTCCACATAGATAGTCGACTGAAAACTGCGGCTCTGGTCAAACATTTTGGTGAAGCTAACATTACTTACTTACTTAATTACTTACTTACTTACGGGCTTTTAAGGAACCCGGAAGTTCATTGCCGCCCTCACATAAGCCCGCCATCAGTCCCTATCCTGAGCAAGATTAATCCAGTCTCTATCATCATATCCCACCTCCCTCAAATCCATTTTAATATTATCCTCCCATCTACGTCTCGGCCTCCCTAAAGGTCTTTTTCCCTCCGGCCTCCCAACTAACACTCTATATACATTTCTGGATTCGCCCATACGTGCTACATGCCCTGCCCATCTCAAACATCTGGATTTAATGTTCCTAATTATGTCAGGTGAAGAATACAATGCGTGCAGTTCTGTGTTGTGTAACTTTCTCCATTCTCCTGTAACTTCATCCCGCTTAGCCCCAAATATTTTCCTTAGCACCTTATTCTCAAACACCCTGAACCTATGTTCCTCTCTCAGAGTGAGAGTCCAAGTTTCACAACCATACAGAAGAACCGGTAATATAACTGTTTTATAAATTCTAACTTTCAGATTTTTTGACAGCAGATTGGATGATAAAAGCTTCTCAACCGAATAATAACACGCATTTCCCATATTTATTCTCTGTTTAACTTCCTCCCGAGTATCATTTATATTTGTTACTGTTGCTCCCAGATATTTGAATTTCTCCACCTCTTCAAAAGATAAATTTCCAATTTTTATATTTCCATTTCGTACAACATTCTCGTCACGAGACATAATCATATACTTTGTCTTTTCGGGATTTACTTCCAAACCTATCTCTTTACTTGCTTCCAGTAAAATTCCCGTGTTTTCCTAATCGTTTGTGGATTTTCACCTAACATATTCACGTCATCCTCATAGACAAGCAGCTGATGTATCCCATTCAATTCCAAACCCTCTCTGTTATGAAGCTAACATTAGTGAAATATAATTTTAGCAAGTCAGTTAATACCTATTTTATTGTATTAGAGTAGACTACTTTATTTCTGCTAATCTTTGTATACTTTCTTCTGTTTTTATCATCTCCCTACCATTTGTTTCTTTCTTTGTCAACATTTCAAACTGCAAACTCTACAGTACCATGCTTGTGCTACCCTATGGATTTTCTGAAAATGGACATATCAGGTTTTCTCTTGTAGTATGCCAGTATCTGAATTTTTAAAATTGTGTAGAAAATATGAGCAATTGAAGTTACCTCTTACTTTTGAAAAGCCCTGTAGTTAATATGAAATTGAGTAACATTTGTTTATCTGCAGGGCTTCAGGAGGGGAGCTGCAGAGGATACTGGATTCGGAGGAGGGCCTGCAGGAGTCACACGCTATCAAGGTCATGAGACAGATCCTGGAGGGCCTTAGTTACCTGCATGACAACAACATCGCGCACCTAGACCTTAAGGTAATGATGGGCACACTTCATTATGGACCATAGCTTGTTCAGAGATCTTGGCTCATTTAAGTCTATTTATAAGAGAATGCACCGAGGGTGAAGAAGTGAAAATGAATATATTTTTTATTTATTTTATTCATTTATTTTATTCCATAGATCTTACATGGGCAATGAAGCTTTAAGATGTGGAACAAGTCAAAATTTTACAATATTACAATTACAATTTTTACAAATTTTTACAGTTTTACAATTTTGTGCAATTTTTTACAATATTTTGGCGAGATGTAGTGAGATGAAGTGAGGTCCGAGGATTCGCCAAAATATTACCCGGCATTTGCCTTTTGGTTGGGAAAAACCTCGGAAAAACCCAACCAGGTAATCAAATCAAAGGGGTTGATGCCGAGGACTCGGCATAGACCATCCGGCTTCAGTCCCACGGCTGTGGAAAACCTCGGGAGAAACCAAAGACCAAAGGGGGATCCAACCCAAGCCCGAACGCAGCTCTGGATCAGCAGCCCAGCGAGTCTGCCGACTGAGCTACATCGATGGCTCTACTAAAAGTATACAATACATAGCCAATCAGATTATTAAATTTACAAACGCAAACGATCATTCATCAGTTGAGCTATATGTATAATACAAAACAAGAAAGTTAATTAAATTTAAGGCATAAACAATTCAACCAGTTGTGATATACAGAAATTGATAATACATATCATGCAAACTACTTCAAATTACAAACACAAACAATTTATCAATAGAGCTATACAGATTACTATTCAATTTAAAGCATATACAATTCATCGGCCAAAACTATACAAACATATACAATACAAAGTAAGCAGAATAATTTAATTTACAAGCATACTTTCATTAAGCTATACAAATTTGTGCAATTAATATCAAGTAGATTAATTCAATTTATAATCATAAACAATTCATCAATTGAGCTATACAGACTACCATTCAATTTACAGCATATACAATTCATCTATTGAGCTATACAGACTACCATTCAATTTACAGCATATACAATTCATCTATTGAGCTATACAGACTACCATTCAATTTACAGCATATACAATTCATCTATTGAGCTATACAAACTACCATTCAATTTACAGCATATACAATTCATCAATTGAGCTATACAGACTACCATTCAATTTACAGCATATACAATTCATCTATTGAGCTATACAGACTACCATTCAATTTACAGCATATACAATTCATCTATTGAGCTATACAGACTACTATACAATTTACAGCATATACAATTCATCTATTGAGCTATACAGACTACTATACAATTTACAGCATATACAATTCATCTATTGAGCTATACAAACTACCATTCAATTTACAGCATATACAATTCATCTATTGAGCTATACAAACTACCATTCAATTTACAGCATATACAATTCATCAATTGAGCTATACAGACTACTATACAATTTACAGCATATACAATTCATCTATTGAGCTATACAAACTACCATTCAATTTACAGCATATACAATTCATCTATTGAGCTATACAAACTACCATTCAATTTACAGCATATACAATTCATCAATTGAGCTATACAGACTACCATTCAATTTACAGCATATACAATTCATCTATTGAGCTATACAAACTACCATTCAATTTACAGCATATACAATTCATCAATTGAGCTATACAGACTACTATACAATTTACAGCATATACAATTCATCTATTGAGCTATACAGGCTACTATACAATTTACAGCATATACAGTTCATCTATTGAGCTATACAAACTACCATTCAATTTACAGCATATACAATTCATCAATTGAGCTATACAGACTACCATACAATTTACAACATATACAATTCATCTATTGAGCTATACAGACTACTATACAATTTACAGCATATACAATTCATCTATTGAGCTATACAGACTACTATACAATTTACAGCATATACAATTCATCTATTGAGCTATACAGACTACTATACAATTTACAGCATAAACAATTCATCAATTGAGCTATACATATTACCATTCAATTTACAGTAGGCCTATATACAATTCATCAGTAGAGCTACACAGACTAGTAATCATTTTAAAAGCATATACAATTCATCAGCCAAACTATACAAAATTGTATATTTTCTGGTTGGTATAAGCTACTGTCAGGCGTCCCTGTTTTCTGGAGGCATTCCCCGAATTTTAATTTTTGTCGCAGAATGAAATTCGTTCTCTGGATTTTATATTGTTCCCAGATATCCCTGGATTTTCAGTGTTAATAATTATTACTATAATTCTATGAAATATCTCGGTGCCTGGGGTATTCATTCACAAATATTTGTGGAATGTATGTTGCTGACATCTCCTCCAGGAAGGGAATTGTGCAGTAATTGTCTTGGACTGAAGAACTTCAAACTAATTCTATATTAAATTAACACTAAGTTAGTAAACAGCTACACAATGTATTTTGTGCGAGATCGTGCGTATTTGCTTGGTTTCCGCACAAAACCAATCCGCGGTAAGTCTAAAATTCCACATTCAGTATTCCCAACCTAACACACATAACAATTTCCCTCTTCTTACCGCTTAAGTGACATATTGATTTTACTGCTTTAGGCTTTTAACATATTATTTTTAGAGACGTTTAATATAGTAATAATTATAAATTGAAACTTACCACTGCAATTTCACCCAAATTGCACTGTTAATTATTGTTTTTAAATATTTGCAAAAATTAAGTAAAGTCTACTACTCCACGAAACTTACTGCATTCCTGATACAAGTAACATTAAGGAAGCTGTGAAAAAATCAACAAGATTCCAGATGCCGATGTTATTACTGCAATATGTTATATAAATAATATTGTTAAAATATTAAAATGAAAAATAAATCATTACATAACCTTACCGTTTGTTTTAAGTTCGCATTTATAGACTGAGGGAAAAAAAAAGACAGACATATATCACGGCCTGCTGGAGTATAGTAAACACAGAAAACATTTTAAAGTAACAATGTTGAAAATAGATATTTTTTTCCAAATTTGCCGTCATTGAACAGAAACCAAGCTGGAGATTTCATTGCAACTAATTAGAAATTCCTCTTTCAGGTATGTAATAAACGATCTTCGCACAAAATAATGTACGATACACGAGCGGTATGTTTGTTTTCATGTTCTCGGAAATTAATAAAGCTCAACTACGTTTCGCTTTTTCAAACTTTTCCTCGAACATGAAAACTTCAAAACTTCTTGTAACGCATATTACTGTTTTTTTTTTTTTCAGTAAATAATCATAATTCAGTAAATTCTCTACAATTCGGACTTTCACTAATTCAAACTGGGGTTTCTCCTCCAACTAGTCTTAATTAATGAGGTTGTACTGTACTAGCAATGAGAAATTATTATTTGACATGGTGCAAAGACTATTGGACAAACACCCTCCCCCAAATGCAGAAGACAGGTGATGAAAAATAAGCCGATAAATGGAAATTTTGATCTCCATTACTGGTGATCGTCGTTGCACTACTTATTTGCGTCAACGTTTAAGTACAGTAGAACCCCGATTATCCGTCACCCTATTAATCGATTTTTGGATTATCCGTCTGTCATTCTCTCCTTTTTTGTTGCAGAAAAATATTGAGTACTGTACAATACATTAGTACGTAGTTTTTTTTTTTTTTTATAGAGGGTGATATTACAAGCCTTTGCCCTTACACATTATGATCTACTGTTCGAGTGATCTGTTTAATTTCTATACAGAAAGCCTCCAAAAGTGCCAAAAGAATACAATATGTTGTGCTAAATATCGAAGAGAAGTGCATATAATTGAGTGGTTTCAGTGGCGTATACTGGTTAAAGGGTTTGGGCTACCGCTGACCCTATTATTACACAAAATATATCTAACAATTACTTTAATTTTAATTACTATGGTAAAACTAATAATACAAAATTATTACATTATGTTATATTATAAACTTTTTCTTTTCTAATTTCCTTGGGCTACCACCGGTAGCCCGCAAAATACGCCCCTGAGTGGTTTTGTAAAAGAGGAACTGTGGTTCATCTCACTTAGGAATACGAGACTGGAGTTACAACTGTGCGAGATTTAATAAAAAACAAGTATAAAGTGTATAAATTACTTAAATCTACATACTAGGTTCAAAAAGTTCCCGGAATTTGCTAGTATCATAGAAACAACGTACCTTAAACACTATTCTACAGCATTCCCTTCAAAATAGTTGCCTTCCGCAACAACACACTTTTGCCAACGCGTGTAGAGTTCCTGGAAGCAGGCCTGGAAGCCATTTTGTGAAACCCGTCTTAGTGCTCTCGTCGCGTTTGCGATAACCTCTTCAGCATTGAATCTCCGTCCTTTCAGATGACTTTTCAGACGGGGAAACAGAAAGTAATCAGGTGGTGAGAGATCAGGAGAGTATGGTGGGTGATCCAAAGCAGTTATGTTGTGCCTGGCAAGAAAATTCTTGACAATAATTGCGCGATGAGCAGGTGCATTGTCATGCATAAGGAACCAGTTGCTTTCTACCCACTTTTCTGGACGTTTCCTTCTCACTGGGTCCCGGAGGCGACGGAGGATTTCTACGTACAATTCTTTCGTTACAGTACGACCTTCTGGAATTAACTCATGGTGGATGAGACCCTGAGAGTCGAAGAAAACTTCCAACATAACTTTGCCTTTGGAAGTGTCCCTAGGAAATTTTTGCTTCCGAGGAGATGTTTTCGATTTCCACTCAGATGACTGTCGTTTAGGGACTGGGTCATACAAGTAGCACCAAGTTTCATCACCAGCAATAATTTTGTTTAAGAAATCACCATCTTCATCAGCCATACTGATCATGTCCCCAGCAAGAGTCATTCTTGTTTCTTTCTGTTCTGCCGACAACATTTTCGGAACTAACTTCTGAGACACGTAATGCATGTAGAGATGCTTGTGAAGAACATTGTGTACACTTCCGACTGATATTCCGACCTCTGCTGCTATCTTTTTTATGGTTTTACGTCGGTCGTCCCTCACAACATTACGCACACGCTGAGCGATTGCTTCATTTGTTACAGTTGTTGGTCGGCCGCTGCGTACGTCATCTTTGATGCTATCGCGGCCACCAGAAAAGCGTTTATGCCAGGCATACACTTCAGTTTTTTTCATTGCTGCTTCGCCATATGCTTCTTCCAACAATCTTAATGTCTCTGCAGGAGTTTTGTGTAACAAAACACAGAACTTAATGTTTGTACGTTGCTCTGTGGACATAATTACAAAATGCGACGAACAAACAAAACACTATGATAAACAATTGCCTACAACTCAAAACCAACAATCGCCATTATCAACAAACTTTAAGGAAATGACATCATGAATGTTACCAACAAAACAAATGTATAATATTCCTTGTTATATATTAATACGAAAAATGGTAGTAAAATTCCGGGAACTTTTTGAACCTAGTAATATAATAAATTTTCAATCTTAAGACATATCAACTTGCAAATGTTTATTTGCTATTTAGTAAGATATATGAACGTTTTCGCCGTTTGGGGCATCTTCAGATATAACAAAAACATATATTCTGAACCTATAATAATAAATTATGCAAATAACAAATAAAGAACAATGTATGTATGCAATGCATGAGATTCATGAGCTTTATGTAAAATGTGACATAACACAGGATAATTATTGATATAATCTTTAGATTTTGAAATTGAATTGGACGGATATTTTATACATATAGCTCAAGTTACAAATAAAATATACAATTATGATTAAAATTTGTCAATAATGTTAAAATTTTAAAATTTATAATGATGATTGATAAAATAGATATTTAAGAGTATTCATTAGTTGAGGATTGTCGTAGGATATACGATAATTTTCATAGCTGATGTCCGTGTGTTACGTATGTGTTTCATCTGAAAATTGAGATGGAGAATGATAATAAATGCAAAAATATATGGAGTTATTATATAGAGACACAGATAATTATTACTATAAGACTACTTACTGAAAAACGTTCGCTAATGAATTAATTGTTTTTTTATGTTGGAGATTGCTGTTAATAATTCACCAGGCATATTGAAAAATAAAAATGAATTGTAAATTCCTTCCAGTGCATCCTTCAGTAGGCAGTTTTTTCTCAGCCAGTGACCCAGCCAATTCCTTTTTCTCTTCCTGATCAGTTTCAGCATCATTCTTTCTTCACCCACTCTTTCCAACAGAGCTAATATATATATTGATGTACCGAAGTACATATGATATTTCCACGCAGATATTCTGCGTCATCACATGATGAAAGAGAGATGGAACGGAGAAAAATTCTCTCCGGCGCCGGGATTTGAACCCGGGTTTTCAGCTCTACGTGCTGACGCTTTATCCACTAAGCCACGCCGTTCCATCTCTCTTTCATCATGTGATGACGCAGAATATCTGCGTGGAAATATCATATGTACTTCGGTACATCAATATATATGATATGCGTAATAAATCACTTCGTGATTTAAAGACGGCGCCCATACCGTCGGATCCCGGCCAAACAGTCACTCATCTGAGTGCACCTCAACACATGTATGGACTTCGGTCCTGCGTTCATAGACATCTATGACGTAGTGCAGAGGGCGGCCACTAGAGGGAACCCAAGAGATGGAGCTTAATCTGAGACGATTCTAAACGGCGTCGGGATTGTATCCGGCGTGGCTTAGTGGATAAAGCGTCAGCACGTAGAGCTGAAAACCCGGGTTCAAATCCCGGCGCCGGAGAGAATTTTTCTCCGTTCCATCTCTCTTTCATCAAGAGCTAATATACTTAAAACTTCTGATCCACTACCTAATGTGTTAAAACACATGACCACGGAGAAAATTACGAAACTGAAGTATGCAATAATTTATGAAAGTGATGGTACGGATTATCCGATTTTTCGATTAACCATTCAGCCCACCTCTTTCATTACCACGGATAATAGAGGTTTTACTGTATTGCAATTCAACACGGAAATGCAATGAGCGTTTTGGGTACAATTCCCGAGCCCAGCCCTTTGGATGAACTATTTTTCTTGTAAAATTTATTTAGTATAGATAGATATTTTTAGAAGTTTTTTTTTTTTTTTTTTTTTCATTACTAGATAATATTTTATACAAAAATAAATTCTATTTAGATATCGTTCTATCTCATTTTTGTGTCAAATGTACAAGTTTGTAGCTATTTGTATCCATCACAACTTTTTATTTATAGAAGTAGTATTATTTAAAGTTAACTTCCATCTTGTGTCTTTTGTACTTCGTTTGTTTTTCATGAAATGGCTTTGAGTTAAATCTTGTTTTAACGAATTATAGGTAGAATTATAAAGTAACGAAATATTGATCAAAAACATACTCTGAAACCAAGCAACTTAATGTTTTCTCGACCTATTTCGTAGCATGCTTACCTTTGTTGTTACTTGTAATTCATCTTTTTGATGTTGCAACTTCTCACAGATAAGAAAGCTGGCATGCTTTGTTCGTGATAAGGGGTTTGTTATCTGTGTTTATTTTCACACAAAGGAAGGACTGTTAACTGTAACCTTCTTGTGAATTAAACATACAAAATATCCACTTTAAAGCTAAAACTGCTTCAGTATTGTCCCTAAGTTCTTAAAACATACAATTAAAATGTCACGAAATGTCTTCTATATACTAGATAATCGATCATTTCTAAAAGGCTTGTGTCTGGCAGAATGCCCTATTATTTTTTTAGAAAAACATAAAGTTTTTCCCAACACGAAAGCCTAAAAGAAATTAAGATTTGGATCAAAAGATGGCTATTCATCACCAGTATTAAATAAGTGTACCAAATTTGTTTAAAATAAGGGCATGTTATCTCCAGGGAGCGGATTTTTATGTGCTAAAAAGTATGAAAATATTTGCTAAAAATAAAATAATATTTATTTTAAATATGACAAAAATGCCTTACTTAGCTTACTTACTTACTTACTTACTTACAAATGGCTTTTAAGGAACCCGAAGGTTCATTGCCTCCCTCACATAAGCTCGCCATCGGTCCCTATCCTGTGCAAGATTAATCCAGTCTCTATCATCATATCCCACCTCCCTCAAATCCATTTTAATATTATCCTCCCATCTACGTCTCGGCCTCCCTAAAGGTCTTTTTCCCTCCGGTTTCCCAACTAACACTCTATATGCATTTCTGGATTCGCCCATATGTGCTACATGCCCTGCCCATCTCAAACGTCTGGATTTAATGTTCCTAATTATGTCAGGTGAAGAATACAACGCGTGCAGTTCTGCGTTGTGTAACTTTCTCCATTCTCCTGTAACTTCATCCCTCTTAGCCCCAAATATTTTCCTAAGCACCTTATTCTCAAACACCCTTAACCTATGTTCCTCTCTCAGAGTGAGTCCAAGTTTCACAACCATGCAGAACAACCGGTAATATAACTGTTTTATAAATTCTAACTTTCAGATTTTTGGACAGCAGACTGGATGATAAGAGCTTCTCAACCGAATAATAACACGCATTTCCCATATTTATTCTGCGTTTAATTTCCTCCCGAGTGTCATTTATATTTGTTACTGTTGCTCCAAGATATTTGAATTTTTCCACCTCTTTGAAGGATAAATCTCCAATTTTTATATTTCCATTTCGTACCATATTCTGGTCACAAGACATAATCATATACTTTGTCTTTTCGGGATTTACTTCCAAACCGATCGCTTTACTTGCTTCAAGTAAAATTCCCGTGTTTTCCCTAATCGTTTGTGTATTTTCTCCTAACATATTCACATCATCCGCATAGACAAGAAGCTGATGTAACCCGTTCAATTCCAAACCCTGCCTGTTATCCTGAACTTTCCTAATGGCATATTCTAGCGCGAAGTTAAAAAGTAAAGGTGATAGTGCATCTCCCTGCTTTAGCCCGCAGTGAATTGGAAAAGCATCAGATAGAAACTGACCTATACGGACTCTGCTGTATGTTTCACTGAGACACATTTTAATTAATCGAACTAGTTTCTTGCGGATACCAAATTCAATAAGAATATCATATAATACTTCCCTCTTAACCGAATCATATGCCTTTTTGAAGTCTATGAATAACTGATGCACTGTACCCTTATACTCCCATTTTTTCTCCATTATCTGTCGAATACAAAAATCTGATCAATAGTCGATCTATTACTTGGAAAAAAAAATGTTAGTAGGTATTCACCAACCACACTTGAATGCTAGTAGCTGGCCGAGAATTGCAGTGAACAACAAAGGTCATCTCCAAATTCTCCATCACAAATGCATGCCGATTATCTCTGAACAACGACTTATACTGTGAAAACGATCTTTCCACATCACAGGACGTCAGACGTGCATATTTAAAGAGAGGAATGACTCAAAAACAAAAACATCGTCAATTTCACCTACAGGCACACCCTCCAATATTTGAGCAACTTTACACATTTTTATATCCACTGTTTTTCCCAAACACATTCTGGAATTTGTCCCTTAGTACTTGTACTTCTGAACCTGGTAGCGAGTCTAGTTTAATTTCCACGGCACGCACCTCCCTGTTTCAGACAACAGGTTTCTGGATGTTTCGAGTTTTTATGGTGTCACACAAAAAGCTTAGATTTGCTAATAGGAAAGCCAAATTGTTTTTAAACAACCATCTTTCAGTATATCTTGAAGAATATCGATTGACGAAGCCTGATAACAGGGAATCACAACAAGATATATTGCCTTACTTGATAGACATGAGCGAGAGGCGAGAGATTTGTTTAAATTAAATAATGTTCATACCGAGCTCTTATCTGTTACGTTTCACAAACAAAGCGTGGAATGAAATCATCTTCAGCAACAATAAACATTCCTAATTATGTGTTGCAAGATCTCTCCTCCTTGTCCATGTTAATTTATTCTCTAATAATAACACTGATATGCTGCCTAGCAGTTCTCAGAACTTGAGGCGATACTATTACGAAAATGGATCACGGATACACCACACAGCGCTTAGAAACACGAAGCAACCAAGAATTCTTAAAAAGATAACGTACTTCTGAGTTACATAATTGATTTAGTTTTAAAATGTTTAAAAGTTCTTGTAAAAAAATTATTTAAGTAAAAAAACTCCAAGATTTATGTGTTTATAATAGATTTCCTGAAAACATGTATTTACATAATTTTTTTGTGAAAATATGTGTTTTTATGTGAAATAAAATTCGTGTTTTAAACTTGAAACTTCATGTCCGGAATTTTTAACTTTGTTAATTATGTTTTATCACACGCAAAAATAATATTTAATTACATAGGAATCCACTCCTTATTCATCACCAGTATTAAATAAGTTTACCAAATTTGTTTAAAATTAGGGTCTGTTACCTCTCATGTAAAAATCTGAAATGTTTGCATGAAGAAACACTAGATTCGTAAAAAATACAAAATATTTATATTTATTTCAAACTTTTACACCTTGATTAGAACCTAAATTAATTATTATAATGATTGTTGTCTGCTACAACAAATCAAGAAATTCTTAATTATCATTTACTTCTTTTGCTTCTATTACAGGCAAATTCAAAATTATCTCTTAATATGTGTTGGTCTGGACTGTATCTAATGATTTTTTTGCTGTCTTCCACTTCATTTGGGATTGTGGAAGGTTTATATTATGAATTCCAGGCAAACTTAAGTCAAAAGTATGCGTCATTATTCCATTGATGAATTAAAACGTAGTGACATGTTTATTTTCATTGTTAAAAGATTACTAGCAATGTTTTCAACTGTTTCATACAGATGGCAATGATTGCCAGATACTAAATTGATTGCTAGATGGCCCTTTCTCCAAAATAAAAGGTCTTTTAGAGATGAACATATATTTTAATACTTTATAATAAATACAGTGTGTTCATTACGAATGGAATATTATTCATAACGTCTTAAATTTTAATTTTATAAAAAAAGTTTTATACCAAAGGTGTTGGAGAAAAACCATGCAATATGATACCAGTATTCGAAAAAATTTAGTTATACAGACATGCAGCATGTGACAGTATGGTAAACTTTTTTATTTTTTTAATGACACCCTATTTTAAGATTTACATATTCCGAATCTTCATTAAAGTTTGCGTATCAGTGTGTAGAAATTTTACCCATTCACCGATTTCATGCCTTTTAAGTAGGCCTATTTATTAAACTTGTTTCATGACTTCAGACTTGAGACAAATAAGTATGTAAATCATGTTGAATAGGCCATAAAGCTAATGAAAACTGTTCATTGTTGATTAATGTTAGTGTTTTGTTTAATTTCATGGCCTACTCTACATGGTTGTAGATATGAAAAGGAAAATATCAGTCGTGTAACTGTGAAAAAGACAATGGACTCTCTTCGTGATAGACAGGGACATTGTTTGCCTGTGAATGGTTCCCATTTTGAGCATTTGTTGTATAGTTTGGTTAGTGATAGTGTTTTGTTTAGTTCTATGGCCTTCTTAACATGATTTTACATACTTATGTATTTGTCTCAAGTTTGAAGTTCGTGAAACATATTTAATAAATAGTTAAAAGACACAAAACGGGTGAATGGGTAAAATTTCTACATATTCATACGTAAAATTTAATGGAGATTCAGAGTATGTAAATCTTAAAATAGGATGCCATAAAAAAAAAAAAAAAAAGTTTACAGTCACACACTGTATGACCGAATAATGAACTTTTTCGACAGATTTTGTATAAAACTTTTTTTATTAAAATTTGTTTCTCATGTTTGTTACTACTGATTTGAAACATCTGTTTTCTTGCTCTAATGCTTGGTGTCATGTTTCTTTTACAGCCCCAGAATTTACTCCTGACGGGATTGTATCCAGATTGTGACATCAAGTTGTGTGACTTTGGGATCTCAAGAGTTATTCAAAGTGGTGTTGAAGTACGGGAAATTTTAGGGACGCCAGATTATGTTGGTAAGATTTATTACTAGAGATGAATTAATACAGAGCCATCTACATAGAAAGCCGGAGCCTTGAGTCAGCAACAATATAAATAACTGTGAAGTAGAGGCCTACGATACAATAGCACAAAAGCATGTATTTGTGTTAATGTCGATTTTCAGTGTAAATGAATGTACTCATAACATAAGTATGTGTCGATGAAATTATGTTTGCGGTCATACCAAACGTTCATTATTTATGTATTATAAACTAAGTGCATATTGGCAGTACGCAAGACAATAAAATGAAAATAAAATGGCTGCAGTCTTTGGCAGTTTTTATGGTTAAAGCTTTCTCAGGATAGGAACCGATGGTGGACTCATGTGAGGGCGGCAATGAACCTTCGGGTTCCTTAAAAGCCATTTGTAGATAAGTAAATGATAACAAAATTAACAATTCTTTTATATATTAAATATTGGATTCAATTAAATTGAAAACTGGTTAAGCGCAAATAGACTTCCTTTCAATTTGAAAACAAAAAAACCTTTGTGTACTATTTTCACTAAACCTTCACTTTATTATATTATTCCGAAAGAATTAAAGTTTAATGATTCTGTAATACAAAAAGCTACATCACTTAAATTTTTAGATTTGATTGTTGATGAACATTTAACATTGGATAAGCATATTTTGCCTGTCTGTAACAAAATTGTTCCAATGTCTGGTATTTTGAAAAGGCTTACAAGATCTTTGCCTATATCTTGTCTCTTATATTATGTATATTTTGATGTACCGAAGTACATATGATATTTCAATGCAGATATTCTGCGTCATCACATGATGAAAGAGTGATGGAACGGAGAAAAATTCTCTCCGGCGCCCATACCGTCGGATCCCGCCAATCAGTGACTCATCTGAGTGCACCTCAACACATGTATGGACTTCGGTCCTGCGTTCATAGACATCTATGACGTAGTGTAGAGGGCGGCCACCCGAGGGAACCCAAGAGATGGAGCTTAATCTGAGACGATTCTAAACGGCGTCGGGATTGTATCCGGCGTGGCTTAGTGGATAAAGCATCAGCACGTAGAGCTGAAAACCCGGGTTCAAATCCCGGCGCCGGAGAGAATTTTTCTCCGTTCCATCACTCTTTCATCATCTTATATTATGATTTTATCCATTCTCATTTAATGTATATGTCATTTATTTGGGGACATAATAAGAAAACTGTTTTGAGACCTTTACAAATTATTCAAAATAGAGCTTTAAGAAATTTATTGGGTTTTCTATATCAATTTTCTTTCGCTCTGCCAGTTGAATCAATTATCGAATTAGGTGTTGCTATTTTCATGTACAAAGTTATTAACAAATTAATACATTGTAATATTATATTTTAGTTTAGTAAAGATATAGGCTACATACTTATTTAAGAAGACAGAAAGAAAATATATTTTCTTCTCAGCATAGCTCAGTATCTTAAGGAACGAAAGGAATTAAGCATTTTTTAATAACAACTTTTAACCAACTTCCTTTAGAATAAAGAATTTTATCTAATTGCTGGTGTTTTAAGAATTGTTTAATAATACGTTTTTGGTAAGATTATTTATTTTAATGTATGTATGTATATATGTATTCACACTGCAAATGAGTAAATACCCGGTGGCAGTGGTAACTAATTACACTCAATCCTAAATTAAATGAAGCACAATCACTTAAAATAACATTTAAAGTAAATGTAATTTGTATTTTAACCCTAAGTTCGAACTAAAACCCACGAGTATGATATGTTCATATCTGCACAAGTACCTTTTAGCACTACACTCATTTCGCTGTCAACTCACTCACTGCACTGGAACTACGACACATTTCACTGTTCAAATACTTTGCACTGCCACTATAAACTATAAAGCTTCACTGACAGGAACACGTTTCACTTACACAACACACTTCACACTTCACTGACACAACACACTTCACACTTCACTGACACAACACACTTCACACTTCACTGACACAACACACTTCTACACTGATACAACACTTCAAATAACAAGATATCAATTACATCCTTTAAATAGTGTGTATAATATACTACCGTCTATTAGTAAAGTCCTTAAGCCTATTTTTAAATACATTCTTGGTTACTGGTAAAGCCTTTAGTAAGTCTGCAGGTAAAGCATTCCAGTCCCTGATAGTATGATTTTCATTTGATTTATTTATTTATTTTATGGTTTCAAACTTTTTTTCTTTCTGCCCAAAACTTTATGTTATCTTACTATTTTTCTTATTTTGCTTTCTTTCTTTAATAAATCCTTGAGATATTCTTTGTTTTCCACAGACTGTAGTTTCATGACTTTTTAAATTACATTGTACAACATATGTATGTGTTCTTGTATAGCCCTACATATGAGTTATACTCTTTGGGGCATTCACAATAAATTAAAAAAAAAAGTCATCGTCAAAGCCTAAAAATGCATACCTTTAATATGATTTTTCTCACAAATAGCTCTTCAAAATATGCCGATGTTCTTTTTTTGTAGTTGTATTTGTTAGTTTTTAACAATATTGTGCTGTCCATATCGATACTTACCCCTATGATCTGTTTTTCTCTGTTCCAGCTCCAGAAATTCTGAGTTACGAACCCATAAGCCTTGCAACTGATATTTGGTAAGCATAGAAGCAGCTTCATGTTAAGGTAATGTAGTGATGTCTTGTAAAGTCCTGGTGAATATTATTTTAGCATTTGTTTCTGATTGAACCCCCTTTTTGTTGTCTGCACACAATACAGTGAATTTACAGCGTGAAACTGCTGATATACAAATTGGATTTAATGTTAGCATCCATTAAGTCACAGAATCTAAATAATGCTAACAGACACTATTCTTGATCATAGTATTTGTTTGTCGGACATTTTTGACATTGTTTTAAGGGGAACAGAATTGGATTTTGGGTGAAAATATTGATTTATGTTTTATTTTTTATAATACATTATTTGATTTTCCCTCTTTAAAATGGTATATCATATGTGACTATACTAAAATTATACTCATTTAAAAATGGCTTTTAAGGAACCCGGAGGTTCATTGCTGCCCTCACTTAAGAGGTTAGGTACAGCTTACAGCAGTAAAAAGTTTGGAAATATTCAACATTTTTTTCCTCCATTACTGTGTCTTGTACAATAATGAAAATTAGTATGTGTAAAATACTGTCCTTCTGCTATATGAAAAAATATATTTATTTTTACGATTTAAAAACAATATTTATAATCTTTTTTTCAAAATTCAAAGTGGTGGCAGTTCACTATGCAGTGATGAAGCGTTTCCCTCATAACTCCAAAACTATCCAACATTCTGTGATGAAATTTTTTTGTGTGTATTTATGCATGTCATATCTACAATATGATGCAAGATCACTTCTCTGCCTTTGATATATTGTCTGATGAAAAATAAATTCATTTCAAAACATGGTCAAAAATCAATATTTCCTTCTAACACAAAATAAAAAAATTATTTATTAAGGAATGTTGTTGAAAGAGTATGGTATTGTAAACACGACTTTCAGCAATTATATATATATCTCTTTTTAAATCGTAAAAATTTTTTTCATATAACAGGAGGACAGTGTTTTACACATACCAATTGTCATTATTGTACAAGGTACAGTAATGGAGGAAAAAATTTTGAATATTTCCAAAAATTTTACTGCTGTAAACTGTACCTAACACCTTAAGCCTGCCATCGGTTCCTATCCTGTGCAAGATTAATCCAGTCCCTACCATCATATCCCAACTCCCTCAAATCCATTTTAATATTATCCCCCATCTACGTCTCGGCCTCTCCAAAGGTCTTTTTTTCCTCAGCTCTTTCAACTAACACTCTATGCATTTCTGGATTCACTCATATGTGCTACATGTCCTGCCCATCTCAAATGTCTGGATTTAATGTCCGTAATTATGTCAGGTGAAGAATACAATGCGTGCAGTTCTGTGTTGTGTAACTTTCACCATTCTCCTGTAACTTCATCCCTCTTAGCCACAAATATTTTCCTAAACACGTTATTCTCGAACACCCTTAACCTCTGTTCCTCTCTCAGAGTGAGAGTCCAAGTTTCACTACCATACAGAACAACCGGCAATATAACTGTTTTATAAATTCCAAATTTCGGCTTTTTGAGAGCACACTGTAGAAGTCGTTGCAATTATTACTTCATAGTTTGTATATACCTGTTAAATTGTATTTTGTCTGTGTATTAAGACGATTTTGTAATTTGTTCTGTATGCGATGTTGTATTTCAGTTTCTTGAAAGATGATGCAATCTTGTTTGTGTTCTTGTTCTCGTATGTTAGTGTGATGTATTGGTTTTGTTCTTGTGTTGCGTTTTCTTGTTTGCATTTAGTCTTTCTTATAATGTTGTCTTAATAGACAACAATAATTTTGTAATGAAGTATGGTGGTTCCCGAATAAATAGATGCTCTGAACAGTATTTCAAGCCTTTTCTTTACTAATCATGAGAAATAAACGTCGAAATGTTTGTCTCCACAGGTCTGTGGGCATACTGGCATACGTGCTTCTCTCTGGCTACTCACCGTTTGGTGGTGATTCAAAGCAAGAGACGTTCTGCAACATCTCCCAGTGCCGCCTGACTTTCCCCGAAGAGCTGTTTGAAGGAGTGTCAGCTACAGCCAAGGAATTCATCCAGGCCACCTTAGTGAAGGACCCCAAGTAAGGGGATTAATATATGACTTATGTGTGAGCATAGCTTTCACATGAGGAGTAACTGTACCACCAACTTTGTTAGCAAGTATTCTGTCTGGAAAACGGAACTTTTAAACATTGATGAAACAGGGTAATAAGATCATGAAAACATTTCATCATATCTAATTAAAAAACAAAAAAACCCGTATCCTACAGAATTGAAACAAAAGCAACAGGTGATTTATATGCTAAACTCAGACCGAAATTAAATTAAAATAATAATAATAATAATAATAATAATAATAATAACAATAACAGTAGTAACGATGATAATAATAATAATAATAATAACAACAATAATAGTAACGATAATGATGATGATGATGATGATAATAATAATAACAATAACGATAATGATGATGATAATAATAATAATAATACAACAGTAATAATAACAATAATAATAATAATAATAACAGTAGTAATGATGATGATAATAATAATAACAATAACGATAATGATGATGATGATAATAATAATAATACAACAGTAATAATAATAATAATAATAATAACAGTAGTAATGATGATGATAATAATAATAACAATAACGATAATGATGATAATAATAATAACAATAACGATAATGATGATGATAATAATAATAATACAACAGTAATAATAACAATAATAATAATAACAGTAGTAATGATGATGATAATAATAATAACAATAACGATAATGATGATGATGATGATAATAATAATACAACAGTAATAATAACAATAATAATAACAGTAGTAATGATGATAATAATAATAACAATAACGATAATGATGATGATGATGATGATAATAATAACAGTAATAATAACAATAATAATAATAACAGTAGTAATGATGATGATAATAATAATAACAATAACGATAATGATGATGATGATGATGATAATAATAACAGTAATAATAACAATAATAATAATAACAGTAGTAATGATGATGATAATAATAATAATAACAATAACGATAATGATGATGATAATAATAATAACAATAACGATAATGATTATAATAATAATAAAACAGTAATAATAACAATAATAATAATAACAGTAGTAATGATGATGATAATAATAATAACAATAACGATAATGATGATGATAATAATAATAATAATACAACAGTAATAATAACAATAATAATAATAACAGTAGTAATGATGATGATAATAATAATAACAATAACGATAATGATGATGATGATGATGATAATAATAACAGTAATAATAACAATAATAATAATAACAGTAGTAATGATGATGATAATAATAATAACAATAACGATAATGATGATGATGATGATGATAATAACAGTAATAATAACAATAATAATAACAGTAGTAATGATGATAATAATAATAATAATAATAATAATAATAATAATAGTAACGATAATGATAATAATAATAATAATAATAATAATAATAATAATAATAATAATAATAATAATAATAATTAGGGCTCGAATTTTTAGATGCTAAAATCGGGAAAATATGTGACAAAAAAGGAAAAATATATTTTAATTATGTTTCAATTATTTTATGTGAATATAAACAATATGCAGTACTCACCTGTATAAATTATAATGTCTTGCCAATTGCTGAATAATTGCAGTACACAATGAGATTCATCCTCAAGTTGTCGATAACAAATGACTGACGATTATTGTGGAACACTGCCTTGTATTGGGAAAAAGAGCGCCCTGGCCATTGAGAAAATATGCACTCCCTAGAGATGTTTATGAAAAATTATATTTGTGCAAATTTCGGAAAGCTTGTGCAATAATATAAATAATTGTACAAAAAAAGATAAAATTAATAAGGTTTGCAGAAACAAAAGTTATATAATTTGTTTCTTGGAATTTTATTACTTTCAATCTATCTTCTCACACTATAGATATATCTATGCAAGTAAATCATTAGACGTTATTTTATGGGCAATCTAAACATTGAAATTCTTTACTACTAGCCCTTCAAGATTTATTGTTAGCAGATGATAACTCTTTTTACTGAAAGAAGGTTTCTAATTACAGTTTTTACAAGATTCATGCAGCTAAATCCTTGCTCACAATTTACAGTATGCGATGGAATTATATAAATCGATTAGAAGAAATTGTTCACTTAACTTACATGAATTGCACCAACTTTTGAAATCAATTCCTGAACATCTATGGCTCAATACCTTTTTGAACATTGCCCATGCCATTAGCATTTCATTTAAATTCAGATTAGTTCAAACACATCTCAGATTTCATTTTCTCCATTACCATCTTCGTTTCTGAAGTCCAATGTTATTGTCGCATTTTTGTACATTTACATTGAAAGTTTGTTGCATTTTTAGAAATCGAGTAGCAAAATGGCTTAAATCCTGACTTAATGTAAGTGAAAAATTAAACAATTATAGACAGAAATACTCTGAACATATGCACAAAATGAGAGGATGTAAATACATAAAAAAAAAAAAATCTCCCATACAAATTAAGTGAATGAATACTTATGTAGAAGACTTTACTAAAGCTACAATTCGAAATTTTCGAGAATTGAGAGGTCGTGAATATGAATCATGGAAGACCCTTTCAGGACGGGGAAAAGGTGTTGAGATGTACAGCGAAGTAACAGCCGCCAACAGTTGGATTGCAAACAAGAAAGGACTTTCGACTAGTGAATGGATATCTAGCCTGAAAATGACAGCAAATTTAGCAGCTGTTCATTCCGTTCCCGGTAGATCTCTCGACGGTACCCGGTGCAGACGTAGCTGCCCGGAGATTGAAACTTTAGCACACGTCTTGGGATTCTGTGAACAGGGATTGCTCTTGAGGAACTCTAGACATCATCTTGTAAGATCCAAAATTGCTGCCGCATTAAGAACTAAGGGGCTGGATAGTAGAAGAAGAAATCTCCTGTCTAGCTGAAAATGGGTCAACGAGACGAGTAGATATTTTAGCGTACAATGCTGACACTAAACAGGGCATCATTGTGGACCCCACGATACGTTTTGAAGCGGGATGTCATCAGTCAGCCGAGGTCTGCCTTGAGAAGAAGTCGATCTATGAGCCTACAGTCAACTATTTCAAGCTGAAATATGCCTTAATTCATGTTGAGGTATTCGGCTTGCTCATAGGTGCTCGAGGGACTATACCAGCTTTTTCGAAGAATTTCGACGGTAGTTTGCTCTGCCAACATCTCTGAGGGATGACGTTGTGATAATTGTGTTAAAAAAATCCTGCCAAATCCTAATTAATCACATGGTGCCACATTAATAGCAGTTGTAATTTTTCACGCCCTTTTCTTTGTTTCCCTTCTTTAAAATTTAATATCTATGTTTACATATGTATAGTAATTTTTTTGAGGATATACTGAGTCCGTAAGGGCTACCCTCAATGGGGGTTTACTATTATTATTATTATTATTATTATTATTATTATTATTATTATTATTATTATTATTATTATTATTATTATTATTATTATGGGCATCAGGACAAAATAGACTAGAATTCAGCTCTTGGCTCTGAGGACAAGGAGAAAAAGGAAGAATTATTAATTTTAATCTAGTGTAGAATAGGAGGTGTTTTCTGATGAAGCTCCTAGTATGTCAGTACTCTGTTACTTTAGTCCTTCCTTTCTGCAGTCATATGGACCATATAATAATTGTGTTTATTGCTTTGTTTTCCAGTAATCGCCTCACATCCCGGCAATGCCTAGATCATCCATGGCTGTCAGAGTCAGCTTGCATTGTTGAGAAGTCATCGCTTCCAATCCCAGCCAGTACGGAGGCACCCAGCAAATCGGAGCAACCTCCCGAGAGCAATGGAGTGTCCAACGGCTCATCCCATAGAGTGAACGGGGTGGCTGCTTCTTATAGCCTGTCGAACGGAAGCAGCAACAGCAAAGATGGCGTTCACAGTCCAGATGTCAGCGATGGTAAAGGTACGGATGGCCTGCGTGGCTCTGATGCAGAAGAAACGGAAGAACTTCCAGTCCATAAGCGTCCGAAGAATTCTTCGGAAGATAGACGGGCCTCCTATCCCATGGCATCGTGTCTATCCTGTGCCCAATGTGGGGCCCAGTGCTGCCACCTACACACGACGCCTAGAACACCGGAGATCCTGCGTATGGGCAGACAACATCATCATTCCAGCATCAACAATTCACCCGTTGAAATAACGGTAGATAGAGCTATCATCTGCTAGAACAAGTATGTACAAATTTTTTAAAAGTGCAATTAGTTTGCAGGGTTACAGCGTTGCTGGCCATCGGCTGTCTGCAATGGTTTGTAAAAGGAAAGAAAATTCGTGAGATGTTTTAAGCGCAGACACCGCTGTTATAGGATGCTGTTTGTATGCTTCGACCTTGCTGCTATTACCAAAAATAGACACGTGTTGTGGAGAGATAGTGTTGGCCCCCCCTGTATATAGCAGATGTGGACGTAGTTGGTAGCAATGGACGTCACTGTGCTCATTAATACTACTCTCCCGGCATCCCGACTGGATAACGACTGCCAGTACTTTTATTCTGTAATAAGAAATCAAATGAAAAGCAACAGTTTTTCTGTGGTGTTTGTTGTAACGTGCGAGGAAGGGCACAAGTTTATCTCAGAGATTTAAATTATATCGGCATTCAATGCAAAATTAGAGAGAAAAATATAGGTACATTACTTTGTAGTAAATTTAAGTGGGGTACTAGAAATTGTTATCAAGGATATATTTCTATTTTGTAAGAAGTTTCATTTTGTGTACGTAGAAAAGTGCCAGAAAAGGCTCACTGACAATTATCACAAAAGAATGAAATGTAATGGTACAGGACATAACCTAAAACAGACAATTTTTCTATTAAAAAATCATTGACAGATCAATCAAAAGGAATAAAAGTTGAGAAATACTTTTTCAGACTGAATAGATGGAGTCCTTTGTACTCCCCTAATCCTATCTATCCTATAGTATTTGTTTCAGAAAAATGATTTGTTTTTCTTTGCAAAAAGTGAAGTTTTAGAAACGTGATTCATATGTGGACATCTGATTAAAATAATCCTTATCTGGTATTGCATAAACCCATTTGTTTCTACGAGGGCCGTCCGTCCTGGGGCCGTTTACAGAAAGAAAACACAATTTCATGGAAAGATTTATTGGAACAGGTACAGCAAATATTGAGATATTTTTTCACTGTCTTTACAACCGGATTTGAGACATTTGCAATACCATGGTATCAACAAAGAGATGCAGATGGTTATCATACATTGGTTCTGATCCCAGGTGGCAGACTTGTATGACGTAGTTGATCTCACGTTATGACAAATGTCTCAATTCCGGTGGGGGATATGTTGAAAAATAACTCAACAATTGCTGTATCTGTTTCAATAAATCTTTCCATGACCCTCAAAATTTAAAAAAAGGACAAAAAGATCCTCAAAATTTAAAAAATGACTTAAAAGATTAAAACAGCAAAGAATTACGTAAAACTGTACATTTCTGTAACCAACAATTTGTATCCAGGATTTATATGTTTACTGACATTGCAAAGGATGTAAATAACAAAAGATGACATGTCATCAAAATCCACGCTCTGGTCATAACATTACATTTAGTTTTATGGGGTTATAGATATTTCTTTAGTCTCAAACATAACCAAAGCTATAGTCTATTGTTAACATATTATTGCACTGGTTGAAGATTCCATGTGTTAACAGTAAAAAGTATTTTCACGAAAACGAAAAGGAATCTTTTATGTACCTCATTGATTTATACTTTTTAGTTATTAAAAAAAAACAGGACCGTCAATCATAACATAAAATACATTGCCTTTGAATTTTTCAGGAGGTTGCATATCATTACTATCTTCATCGTCGGGATTTTCACCTGCAAACTTTTTCAGTTTTCTTTCTGTTTTTTCCTTCTGTGGATAAGCATGCTTTGATGCTTTGGAATAAAGGTCTAATAGACATTGTTTTCCTATTCAGTTATACCGTTATTCAATTGTCCCCAATCCTGCACTGGTCGTTATGGAGATAAACAATTGAGTTCATGCAATACCTAACCTTGTTTTTTTTTTATACAATTTAAGTACCAAATCAATTTTGTTGGTGTAAACCCCACACATTAAAAAAAAAAAACAAAAGAGAATACATTTCTCGTTAAATATGTTCTTCAACATTACATATAATATGATTATTTTTTGTGGCCTACTATTGCTTCTTACATATCATACAGGAATGTTGTCACAAAAAATGATCATACTATGCAAATATACAGCAAATCATTGGCACTGAAGAATATTTTAGAATAATGAAACTATGAGGTATGTGATAGATAAAGAAAGTACTTTAAATAATAAAAAATAAAAAAATTGTTGCGTATTGTAGAGGCGTATTCTGTTTGAAATGTTTAACTGACTTATTACAAGTCATTAAATCGACAGAAAAATTTGTTAAAAAAGAATATTTCCCATGAGAGATGAATCATTCATGCCTTAACCACACACATCTTACTTTAGTTGACTTAACGTTGCTTCACCATTGCTGTCGGACTTACCAAGGAAGACATTTTTCTTCCTCTTGCATGATTGATTGTGGTTGTGTGGTAATTGCAGTTTCTGGCAGTATTACTATGGCCACTCCATTGTACTCAAACTTATTTATTCTATGGTATCGTGTGTTGTTTAATGAAATTCAGTTTGCGGTCATAGGGCATGTTAGAATTCAGTTCTTTGCTGTGATTCTAATGCCATGATTCTCTCGTCTTTTGACATAATCTCTCTTAAAATGATTCCACAAATGTTTAATGTTATTTATATGATATTCGTTACCAAATCATGGAAAAGCCTTCCTTTTGGCTTTGTATCTTTAATTTGCTATATGACAAGGAGTTTGTATTGTGTAACTATTTTTCATGATTTTCTCAGCGAATAAAAATCATAAAGAATGGACACTGAACGAATTTTCCTGGTCTGTTTTTTTATGTGTATGTGCTCCATTAGCGTGTAATTCCACTTTGAAATACTAGAGGTCAGTGTAATCAAACACCCGCGAACGGTGGAACAGCAATCCTGATTCGCTGGAAAGTCTGCTGAAAAGTATTTCTACTATCGATTGCTGGTGTGATATCAGTGCCAACTGTAGGGAAAAAGGCAGACTCTCCCACTGATCCAGATAGAGCTGGTTTGAAGGTCACTGAAATAAGCACTACTACATCAAACATACCGACGTGCATTGTCCATACTTACTGTATATTTCCCTATACGCTGCTTTTCTTTGATTTAAAACTGACTTTTTTTTATACATAATTTATTGAGTATACCTCCAATGAGTAAAACTTAAATTTATAGGCTATACAAGGACATATACATATGTTGTACAAAATAATTTAACAAATCATGAAACTACAGTGTGTGAAAAACATACAATATTACAAAAATTAAAGAAAGAAAATAAATACATAGGTTGGATAAAAAGTAATGGCAACACTGCTGTCACGTGACGATGGTGCGTTCGAGAGTTGTCAGCTGTATGGACATGAACAAGGACTGTTAGATGAGTTAGTGCAGCCAGCGGCGACAGTACTCTGTCAATCTACTGCAATGTGTAGAACGTTGACTTTCATAGGGATAGTGCGAGCACCCAAAGACCACATTTACAAAACTAGAGCAACGTTCCTGGGTCAAAATTGAAGTGACACGATGTCGTAGTGCACAAGAATGTTTTCAGGGACTGCATGAAGCATATGCCGATGCAGCGTTGCCATATCGCACAGTGGCACGATGGGTTAAAGCGTTCCGGGAAGGCAGGGTGCTTTAGGGCGGTCAATACGGAACATCAACAAAGATGGACGCGCTGATGGTGTACGACGCCTTCCAAACATTTGGCAAAAGGTAATAAATAAGGGGGGGCGACTATATAGAAGGTACGTAAATGTTGTACCCCTGTGAATAAAGCCATGTCAGAAATATCGAACTGTTGCCATTACTTTTTATCCAACCTTAGTAAGAACAGTAAGGTGACATTAAAGGTTTAGGAAGAAAGAAGAAAAAGTTTGAAGGCATCAAATAAATAAACCAATTGAGAATTGAAATAAATTCTTCCCAAAAACGTTTTTTTAAACATGTTTAGCCCGGATGTTTAGGCTTTTATAACAGTTAAAATAGGCAGGCAAAAAAAAAAAGGCAATAAAAACTTGAAAAAAGGCACAATAATCTTTGAAAAAGGCATAATACATTTTAGCAATAAATTTAAATTATATCAACATAACTCTCATATTTACTTCGTAGGTGACACATGTTGACTTATAAAATACTCTTTTTCGTGATTAACTGTCTTTTCACAAGCCTTACATAACAAAACTGTTCCATCGGTTGAAAACACATGGGCACCAAATTCAATACGTAAGCATGAAGTTTACTTTTCAATGGTTTACTGAATTTAGGCATTCTAGCTGACCGATCTTATACCTTCTGTCAACCGACAATAACCGACTGTTCCTCACTCAAATTTCTTTCTCCTACAATAATAAACACGTGTAGCACAAAATTGTAACGGTAAGATTTGAAAATATGAAAGCAAACAATTGGAAATGCTACGTGACAACTTCTATGAGGACGAGCTTAATATTTAAAATTATAAAGCTGATTGTTGGTACCGTGAAGACATGAAATATTATATTTGTAACTGTGGATTGTCGATCATTATTCATATTACACCAATAGTATTAAAGCACGATTATTAGCAGATTAAGCAACGAAATAAATTACTTTTATTTATACAACTCACCTTGGTTGCACTTTACTGTAAAGTACATATTTACATTTCCTGATGTTAAATTCTACTTCTATCAAATAGAACAATCTTCATCACAGAAAGAAAATACGTATAATTCTACATAAACTGATGTAACTGGAGGAAGCTAGTGTAGATCAAATTATGCCTACCACAACTGAAGTATTACTTTTATTATTTCACAAATTTATGTATTAAGTGGGTAGGAGGTAATTGTAACATTACTGGTAATTCCGTTTGTATAACAAAGTTCTATAAAGGGTTAAACTGTGCGATGGTCAACCTTAAACTCGCATATGATGAAGGTAAATTAAAGGAAATCAAAATGTTGGTTGCTAAAATAACTTAAAAAGCAAAATTCAAATTTATTCACAATTTACATTTCAAATGAATACATATGAATAGATACCCGAAATGAACATATGCTCGTGCTCGGGTACAGTTCAGTAGTCTACATAAATTTTACAGGGTTCAAATAATAATGTTCATGATAGAAATAATAGTAACAACAATAATAATAGTAATAAAACAAAAATATTTACAATAATAAAATAAATACTAAGACGGATAAAATAAAATATAAAACCACTAGCGAGAGTTAACACAACTTAAATAACCATATAATAACCAGAAAGAAAAAAAATGAACTCGAAAATCAACAGAAAAGTTCGTTGTATCGCAGACGACAGCAACCGCCGTATTGACATTTTGTTATGCATTAATGGTAGTAGTGGGGAGCCGAAGGTCTACGTAACTGCTGTTCTCTTCGAATCTTCTCATACAGTCATGGGAAGTTAATGCTGCAAAATCAAAATGTCTACGAGTCAAACTGTTCATTATTACCGGGATAAATACAAATAATACTGAAATATATTAATCAAGTTTCAGTCATAGATCTCCTCTTTTGTGCAAGAGGTATCATATCAAAATATTTTATGAATGGCGGGAAAATATAAATTTCAATAACTTTCTAGTGACAGAGATAGTGACTAGTACAATCAAGTGTATCTGTGGCGTTGTTAAGAAAATCATTTATTGGAGATATACACTGTTATTAATTAAGAAAATGATATATTTAATTTATTACAATGTTTTATCTTATAGGTTACATGCATCAGGTAAATAAACTTTAAATGTAATTTTAAAAGACAAGAAAAAAAGGCGGAAATAGGCACTTTTCTTTAAAAAAAAACAACAAGAGTTTAAATACACAAAATAAAAATTTACCCTATCACTTCTAACTCAAAATGCTTTTAAGTCTATATAACTTTCACAAATTTCAGCCCCTTAATAAAATGCATTTTGCCAAACATCCAGACTCTAGTTATGAGCAATTTGTTTGTAATGTACAGTAGAATTCCTCACATCCAGCAATTGTGGGACAAAGCCAGTGCCAGACAATTGGAAAATGCGTTTATAGATTATCTAAAGACATACTGTACTGCACAAACATTTTTTTCCATGTTGAAATTTAGTAATTTTCATATAGATATTTAAAAATGAAGTTTTGAAATACGTACAATGTTTATTTTTAATACTGAATACAGTAATATACATTAATCAGTTCATAATTATTGTAATAATAATAATTTATTTAACCTGGCAGAGTTAAGGCCATACGGCCTTCTGTAACACTCAACCAGGAGTAAAATTGCGTTACAAAAACACTACAAATTTACAAAGTACACACAAAACTGAATAAGATAACAATAATAAAATGTAAACAACAAGTAACATACAGAAAGAAAGAAAAAGCATAATAAAATGTGAACAGCAGGTCAAAATAAATGAGACATAAAGTATAAAAAAATAAGACAATTATTGATGATAATAATAATAATAATAATAATAATAATAGTAATAAAACAGTGCAGTACAAAGCATACAGTGAATACAATATTTTTAAGTACACACAGTAAGGAAAATTATGATTATATACAGCTCAACTTATCACATTATAGATATACCATTAACGGAAAATATGAAAACAAAAATATAAAATAAGTTAAATATCACTAGACCATAAAAAAATGTGAATACGTGGTAACATGCAATACAACACTTGTCATAACAGTAAGTTAGTTTGGCAACTCGTCATAAGATAATTTTCTAACTTGGATTTGAAAGATTTTAATGTTCGGCAGCCCTTGACTTCAGGCGGCAGAGAGTTCCAGTGACGAGAGGTAGCAACAGTGAAAGATAAGGAATACAGAGATGATGTGTAAAGTGGAATTTCTAGCGTGTTATCGCGTTGTGATCGAGTATTAATATTATGATAGCGAGAGAGAGTATGAAAACGAGCGAATAAATAATAGGGGATGAAGTGTGCATAATACATAATAGCGTAAAAAATACTAAAAGTTTTCATAACCTTATGACAATTTTAAATGGTGGTCATGTGACGTGAAGAGCAGTGTAGGCAAATATGAAGACTATGAAGTAACGCTTGATGATTTGAGAGTAAGAATATTTTGCTTGCGTTTCGTGGAATCCATTGTGCAACAGCATCGCTTAGCGGTAATAGCCATGATACTCGAATGAAATTTTTGCGCGCTGTAGGAACTGAGAATTTCACACTTTCCTATTTAGACTCATCCAAGACCCCTTTGAAACGGGTGAGTTCAAATGGTAAATTTAAAGATATATCATCTCTGTTTGCAAGGTCCAAGTGACAGGTACTGATGCTACCCGATATACTTCAGGGACATAATGGTTTTTTTTGTTTATGTTTTCACGCATGAACAATGTAAAGAGTAAACAAGATTGGCGGCATGTGCGATTCATGAAAACCACATCTTCATCCAATTCTTCCCTTCTGCATGAATGACTTTTTGTTTTGGGCCTAGCCAAAAGTGCCATTGTTTCGGTATTGCTGGTTATTTGGGTGCCGGATACGAGGGATTTTACTATATTTCCTTTTAAGGATTCTCAATAAGATTTATGTGAGGTTAGTTAGTAAGCAAATTAAAAATATTTTAAAATCTAGTTTATCATTGCCCTTGCTCCATGGTGCAGAATACCATCTTGTTCAAATATTTACCCTTCATACTTCTCTTTGTTCATCATTGGACCAATTCCAAGTTAACATTTAGCTAATCATTCTTTAAACACATAATAATAATCCATGACGCTACAGCCCGTGAAAGGCCTAGACCAACTAGCCGGCTGCTGGCCTCACGCTCACATGCCGAAGCAGAGGTGGACGATCATCCAACCAGAATGGAGGTATCGTGTGGTTAGCACTATGATCCTCCCAGCCGTTATAGCTAGCTTTCGCAACCGGATTTCGCTACCTATCGTAGCTCCCCAAGTGCATCACGATGCTGGGTGGGCACCGGTCCCATACACTGGCCGAAATTTCTTCCCCCATGGGGACTCGAACCAGCACGCATTCCGTAACGCGAGTCCTAGGCAGGATGCCTTAGACCACGACGCCACGGCACGGGACCTTTAAACACATAAGAAGACTGAAAATTTAATTGGAATATATTTTACACTGTTCACCGTAGTTCTTTTCAGACAATCGTTATGAAATCATTGTTAGAGTTCTCTTTGTTTCTAACGCATTCCCTTTTAATAAGTTTCCACACATTCTCAATGGGGTTTATGTTAGGTTAGTTACCAGACAGAATAGAGTTTCTATCTCAACAAATTTATTATTACTTTTGCTTGTGCTGTATATGAAAGAGATTCTGTCTCATATAAATAATTTTAGTGCTTTTCCTGCAAACTACACGCTATGAATTGTTGATGGAGTGGCTATACAATACCGCCAGAGATTGTGGATAATGTTCCAGCTGAACTATTTATTCATTCTTTACTTCCAGGCCAAAGATAGTATTATGTTATATTGTATATTACTTCGATTCTGGGGTTTTGAGTTTCAAATTGAGTTGACGGGTCTGGTAATAAAATAATAGTAATGCTAAGACTAGAATTAAATTAATTAATATTATTTGTAAAATTTATGATTCCAACAGAAATTATAAAATCGAAAATTTACATTCACAACGTTGCATTTTGTTGTTTTTTTCTTCAACAAGTGTTACAGTGACTTTTTTTTTATAATTGACATGATTAAATAGCCTGTGTTTAATTGTGGTAACATACTTAAACATTATTTTTCTTTATACTTTGTTGAATAATCTTTTGTGATCACTAAGACTAATTTTAAATCTGTTCTATAAAATTATTCTAACAGGAATCAATTAAACAATAAATAAAACTTGTTGTGAATTGATAAAAATGTGTTACAAATTCTTTTATCCCCTTCTTTTTCCCATTAGCTTCCAGTTTCTGTTAATGCATTTTATGTTGAGATGGTGTTATTCGTTTGTTTCTTGTTTGTCTTTTGTTTAGCTCCTAGCAACAGATTCTTTTACTCCTTTCTTCTCCCATTAGCTTCCAGTTTCTGTTAATGCATTTTATGTTGAGATGGTGTTTATTCATTTGTTTCTTGTTTGTCTTTTGTTTAGCTCCTAGCAACAGATTCTTTTTATTCCTTTCTTCTCCCATTAGCTTCCAGTTTCTGTTAATGCATTTTATGTTGAAATGGTGTTATTCGTTTGTTTCTTGTTTATCTTTTGTTCAGTTCCTAGCATAGCTTGTTCAATATTTGTGTAAGTTGAGTACAATATTATTAGGAAGGGATACAAATGAGGTTGAAACTGCTTTTATTGCATCTAACTCATTAAGTGAAGAAAAAAAAAACTGATATAAAAAAAATCTTTGAAATCCTTCATATTTTTCGTATTATTTTTCGTCTGTAGCTGATTAATTTTGTGTAATAACTTTTGTTTACATTTCTTTGTTTTATTCATTAGGAAGTGATTTTGTTTAGGCTATTTGTACATGTAAGAACCCTCCATGTTTGTGTACGTAATGTCATTAATTTCAGGGGGTTATTCTTTGAGATATTTCAAACAAGAAAGTTTAATACAATTTTCCTCGTTTATGCTTCCTTTTCGAGATAAAAACTGTTTTTATACATCTTGATTACACAACTTTTAACTTCGGAAAACGTATTATGTGTCTTTCACGTGTTAAATTTTATGTTACCTTGTAAACATGTTTCGGCCTGCTATTGGCCATCATCAGAACTGGTTGTTGCTGGTTTTGGTGCCTTTTGTTTTGTTTCATGTAGGGATGTGTTTGTGTAATACAAAAGGCATAAAAAGGTATAAAAAAATTGTTTTATATGAAACATTCATAGCGTGTTTTGAGAAAGCCATTGATTTAATTCCCAATATGCTCAGTGAGTTTAAGAGAGCAGTGTATTATGATAATAAATGATTGAAATAATTTTAGTTTTAGTTTTGGCCTTTAAAGGTGCAGAAATTTGATCAGAACAAATGTAACTTTTCGTTTTGTAAATGAATTTTAAATTGTTACATTTGTTTAGATGAAATTTCTGCATATTTAAAAGACAAAACTAAAATTCTTTTAATAATTTATTATCATAAATACACTGCTCTTTTGAACTAACTGAGCATATTGGGAATTCAATCAGTAACTTTCCCAAAACATGATGTGAAATGTCTCATATAAAACAATTTTTATCTCAGAAAGGAAGCAAAAACGAAGAAAATTGTATGAAACTTTTTTGCTTGAAATGTCTCAAAGAGTAACCTCCTGAAGTTAATGACATTACTTACGGTTGACCTGTATATGCATGCGTATTTTTTGTAAGAGATTGAATTAGGTATATGAATCACTGGGCCTCAGAGTTGATTTCCGAAAATCAGAATATTTGGCAGTTCATAGAACTGGAAATTTAAATTCATTCTTGGATGAAGGAGCAGAAATGAAGCGGGTTCAAGTATACATTTAGAAGTGGTCTAATGGCTAGAGCATTGGACTCATAATCCCTGTGGACCCAGGTTTGATTCCCGACATATACCCAATTTATAACTTGTTTTCTCCAGCAGCCTCCAGTTCCCCTGTGTTACTTACTTATTGGCTGTTAAGGAACCCGGAGGTTCATTGCCGCCCTCGCATAAGCCCGCCATTGATCCCTATCCTGAGCAAGATTAATCCAGTCTCTACCATCATATCCCACCTCCCTCAAATCCATTTTAATATTATCTTCCCATCTGCGTCTCGGCCTCCCTAAAGGTCTTTTTCCCTCCGGCCTCCCAACTAACACTCTATATGCATTTCTGGATTCGCTCATACGTGCTACATGCCCTGCCCATCTCAAGCGTCTGGATTTAATGTTCCTAATTATGTCAGGTGAAGAATATAATGCGTGGAGTTCTGTGTTGTGTAACTTTCTCTATTCTCTTGTAACTTCATCCCTCTTAACCCCAAATATTTTCCTAAGAACCTTATTCTCAAACACCCTTAATCTCTGTTCCTCTTTCAAAGTGAGAGTCCAAGCTTCACAACCATATAGAACAACCGGTAATATAACTGTTTTATAAATTATACAAATCTGGCTTTCTGGTAGTAGCTCCCTGTAAAGCAGGTTTGAATAATTTCAAGGAAAAATTGTTCCGGAACCGGGTATCGGTCCCGGGACCCTTTGCTTAGCGCGCGAACGCTCTTCCGACTGAGCTACCCCAGGAACTATACATGACACCGTTACAATTTTTCCTTTTATAGACGCCAGAACTCAACTGTGAGTGCACACAATACTGTGTGACTTTAAATTGTGGCTTTCTGTTGACGTACCTCCAGTAACGAATGTATTATGCAAATCTGGCTTTCAGGTAGTAGCTCCCTGTCAAGCAGGTTTGAATAATTTCAAGGAAAAATTGTTCCGGAGCCGGGTAACGATCCCGGGACCCTTCGCTTATCGCGCGAATGCTCTACCGACTGAGCTACCCCAGGAACTATACACGACACCGTTATAAATTCTAACTTTCAGATTTTTTGACAGCAGACTAGATGACAAAAGCTTCTCAACCGAATAATAACACGCATTTCCCATATTTATTCTGTGTTTAATTTCCTCCCGAGTGTCATTTATATTTGTTACTGTTGCTCCAAGATATTTGAATTTTTCCACCTCTTCGAAGGATAAATCTCCAATTTTTATATTTCCATTTCGTACAATATTCTGGTCACGAGACATAATCATATACTTAGTCTTTTCGTCTGTGACTGCTTATTCAATATATTCGCAGCTACCCTCCATATCTGGAGGCCGTCTCCTCTATCCGCAACCTGAGGACGCGCCATGCCGTGGTGATAGGGACCCACAATACATAGAGTTCCCGTGTGTTACCCCATTAAATCTCCATTATATCTCATTGTGGGTGTAGCTTAGACTAGCCTCCTATGGCACACCTTGAGCAATGACTCTGTCAATAAATTGGTCTACAAAACTGGCTTGATATGAGTACATGAGGAATAATCAAGTATCTGCCATTAGATTAAAAAAAAATGAATAAATGAGAAATAAAATTGAACGTTTGGGAGGATAAGAAGTAAAGCACAGAGTGGAACAAAACAAAAAATTATATCTTGTTTCAATTCAGTTTCTATTTTGAATATTATATTATTATGATGTACCAAAGTACGTATGATATTTCCGTGCTGGAATTCTGCATTGCCGTATGATGAAGGATGGGTGGAGCGGAGAAAAATTATACGTACTTCAGTACATCACAATAATATGATATGCGTAAATAATCACTTAGTGATTTAAGACGGGTCTCATTCTGTTGGATCCCTGCCACTTAGTCACTCGTAATGAGTGCACCTCTGCACATAGTGTGTTGGACATTGTGCCACTGTCACACATCTGAGGGTTGGGCCACTAAAGGGAAACTAAGAACTGGAACTTAAACTAGCACTTAGAGCTGAAAACCTGGGTTCGAGTCCTGGTGCTGGAGAGAATTTTTCTCCACTTCAACCATCCTTCATTCTATTTTGAAGTCAATTTTTTTTTTTAATTTATTTTAGGTAAAAAAATATATATTTTTAATGAACTATAAGTGTTAAGTCAATAATTTTAGATAGGTTTGTTTACAAGTATAAACTGGTTGAGGTTTTTTCCGGGGTTTTCCCTCAACCCAATATGAGCAAATGCTGGGTAACTTTCGGTGCTGGACCCCGGACTCATTTCACCGGCATTATCACCTTCATCTCATTCAGATGCTAAATAACTTAAGATGTTGATAAAGCGTCGTAAAAATAACCTACAAGTATAAAATACAATTCCATACAAATCTTCACTCCAATATCTCGAAAACTGAGTTATCAGGGAAACTGTTTGAATAAACAAAAGTTACAGGTACCATTTTGTATTTTTAATAATCCATAACGGTAAAAGTTTCACTAAATCTGAAAATATTGTACTGAATTTCACCAATTTTTCAGTACTTAAAAGTGTGTCCCCCCTTAAATTGTCAAGTGCTCTAAATTTTGTCACATCTTGAGAAAGACTCCTATTGCTTTCATAGTAGCATTGAACTATCATCATCAGATACAGACCACAACTGGTAACTATAGTGTCTGTCATCCATTTCCTTAATACAGACTGATTGCTGCTACATAGCCAATACACTATGGTCACGCACATGAAGAAGAAGAAAAAAATTATTTATAATGAACATGGTTAGTAGAATAATTGCTAACCACTCAAACAGTCTACAACCACTTATGTAACAACAGAACTATCGTTCCTCAAGAAGCTAATTGAAAATTAAAAGGTAAGAACTGAAGAATTCCTCTGAAATTTTTCATTCGCTGGTCGTAAATGGAGAGAAAAATTATGCCCTCAACCACGTTAAACTCCAGTGTCCACTTTTACTCCTTAAAAAGGAGCGTGGAATACATCTTCCCCTGTACCAAGTATGGGCATCCATTAAATGTTCATTTGTGGGGGAATTTCAAATGCTGGGTCCACGGAAAGAATATGCTTAGTAGCTGTACTTGATTTTTAAGGGAAGCATTTCGTAACTTCAATATACTGCTAATACATCATTAGTTTACATATATAGAGGTTGCCATAGAAACACCTACCTACCACATAGCTTCCACAATGTACTAGGCAAAGCCCATAAAACCAATGCTTCTTTCTTAACGTGAAATGCTACTTTAAGTTACCATATGTTACAATGCTGACTTTTTGCTATTCTGATCTACTACAAAGGTAGTTCACCACAGCCGAATACTAATGTTATTAGTAAGGCCAAGAAACAATGTAACTTGTGTACTACACCCAATGACACCACCTCACCCTGCTATGGAGATGAGGGTGCTGAAGTTGCATATAGATTTGGCTCTACTCTGCAACCTCTCTCAGTAATATCTCGGCATCGAGAGCAGCTACAGACCTGAGTGACCACTAGTTTGATTTGTAATCGTGAGTTCTGCAATATTAAAGTGGTAATAGACACGGACAATAGACTTTGAGTGAACCATAATGAAAAATTTATTGTGAGCTGGGTCATTTCGGAATGTCGCTTCATATGAAGAGAAAATATATTGCATACTCTTCATTAATTACTTCTCTTGTCATAGACCCTAACTCTCCATTTGTAAGCCAGAACAAAAATAAAAACATTCAAACCAACACAACTGCAGTTTCATTCTCGAAACTGGGTGACGTATTCTACATGTCAGTGTGTCCCTGATAAAAACAATTGTTTTTTTGTAAGAAATTTGATGTCTTGAGGATATGGTTTCTATATTGTTTTCCGCACATATGAATGAAGAGAGCCACAGGCGTAGCTCAGCCTGTAATGCGTTTGGTTCGATTCCCACTTGGGCTGATTATCAGGTTCCCCCCCCCCCTCGGTTTTCTCCAAATGTAAAGTGAATGTCAGATAAACTATGGCGAATCCTGGACCCCCATCTAGCTATCACCAATTTCATCGACGCTAAAATAATAATTTATTGCTAGAACAAAAATAAGTTACATATTTTTTTTACATATAAAAATCACTCTAGCACCCCCAGAAAGAGTACATATTTGTGCTCAGGGGGCATTCCACAAATAAAAACAGTAGTTGGTACAATGTTGTTAAATAGCCGACTAAGAAAATCTAGACGGAAGAGAAAGAAATTGAAAATAGAGGAATTATGGGAGAACAAAATTCAGACTGCTATGTTGAAATGTCCTCCAACATCTTTAGACAGCAATTTTTTGGGACATAAATCTCTCTTTATTTTCTACTTAACACATAGCATGTATGATATTATTTCTTAATAATGGTTTATTTAAGGTGAATGGTACCAGAATTATTTTAAAGTTGTTTCGTGGCCAACAACAACTTAGTCATCATTAACTAACTAACTAACTAACTAACTAACTTACTGGTTTTTAAGCAACTCGGAGGTTCATTGCCGCCCTCACATAAGCCCGCCATCGGTCCCTATCCTGAGCAAGATTAATCCAGTCTCTACCATCATATCTCACCTCCCTCAAATCCATTTTAATATTATCTTCCCATCTACATCTCGGCCTCCACAAAGGTCTTTTCTCCTCTGGCCTCCCAACTAACACTCTATATGCATTTCTGGATTCGTCCATACGTGCTACATGCCCTGCCCATCTCAAACGCCTGGATTTAATGTTCCTAATTATGTCAGGTGAAGAATACAATGCGTGCAGCTCTGCGTTTTGTAACTTTCTCCATTCTCCTGTAACTTCATACCTCTTAGCCCCAAATATTTCCTAAGAACCTTATTCTCAAAAACCCTCAATCTCTGTTCCTCTCTCAAAGTGAGAGTCCAAGTTTCACAGCTATACAGAACAACCGGTAATATAACTGTTTTATAAATTCTAACTTCCAGATTTTTTGACAGCAGACTGGATGATAAAAGCTTCTCAACCGAATAATAACAGGCATTTCCGATATTTATTCTGTGTTTAATTTCCTCCCGAGTGTCATTTATATTTGTTACTGTTGCTCCCAGGTATTTGAATTTTTCCACCTCTTCGAAGGATAAATCTCCAACTTTTATAGTTCCATTTCGTACAATATTCTGGTCACGAGACATAATGATATACTTAGTCTTTTCGGGATTTACTTCCAAATCTATCTCTTTACTTGCTTCAAGTAGAATTTCCGCGTTTTCCCTAATCGTTTGTGGATTTTCTCCTAACATATTCACGTCATCCGCATAGTCTTAGTCATCATTGCCTGTGTTTATTTTTAAGATAAAATATCTATTTATAATTATCATTTTAAAATAACAGTATAAGCACAGTCTAGTATATACAGTCACGAAGCTCAATATGTAGGAAATATGCATCCATAGATAGTTGCTAACCACTAGGATCGCTACTATCGCTTCATCACAGACAATGCGAAATAGTACCTTACCTGCACAGTCCATTGTTCCTACAGTACCCTCATCAACTCAAGCTTCGTGACTATATACTAAGTGAAATCAGCAATAAAATGATGTTAACATCTCTCCCCAACCCGACTCTGTCATTGTTACACCACGTCTAAGTTCCTTTTTGCAGCAACATCGGTTTTGTCCCTTCCCAGGAGTACTTATTCGAAGTGTACGAAAAATGCTCCCTAGCGAGTATTGATGAAACTCATTTGTCTTAACCCTTAAACCATTATATCCGAAGGCAATCTTTTACTTTTAAGGGAGATTTATATTTTGTATGTTGCTTATCTATACCCTTTCCTTACGTAAGTGACACATGTTTTGTAATATTTGAAAAGCTTGAAGATCGTCATTGTGAAGTGATGGTGTTTTTGAGTGATTTGCTTTTTAAATGCTAGATCTTTGATTGCTATTACAATTGATTTTGATAAATCCTCAAGCTATCAGTGCGTTGGATACAATATGTGAACAGTTCAGGCGGACTTCTGTTGCAGGTATGTACCTGATTGAGTAGCAATTATGAAGTACCGGTATACATAATATAACAGCATAATTTTCACTCTTTCTTTTGCCATCATTTCAGTCATGGATGTTAAAAAATACAGCAATTATGTTAAAACTCGTAGATGTTCTAGTACTTTTAGTATTACCATTCCAAAATAGGTAGGATATACAATGTTGATTGAGATACACACGGAAGAAAAAAACGTAATTAAATCATTGAAACTAACCTCAAAATTGCCACACCGCGGAATGATTTTAGAATACAGGTAAGGGTAATTTGCTAGGAGACGTCGTTGCACATAGGCCAGTTTTACACTAATCCTAAACATCTTATTAAATATTGAACAAGTTCTGAATTATAACCTAAAATAAGACACTTTTCCCAACACTTATTCATAATAAGGTGAAACGCGCAATGCATCTTGTATTTTTGGTCCAGGGAAAATACTTCGTTTAACCGTGGTCTATATGCAACGACGTCGCCTAGCAAATTACCAAATATTATCATTACCATCGTATGAGAAAGTATAATTTTTTGATCCAGGGAAAATAACTCTCTTTATTCGCTGATTAAACGCATTATTCATTTTGACTTGATATTATGTAATATCTACTGAGCTGACCAAAGTCTTTGGTTCAGGGATAGGCATAATTGTTCGGAATACTGCATTTTATGACCATCTTCTCTTGTTTCTCCTCTCCTTTGATTCGAGGCTCGTCATGGCACTGCCACTACCGTTTGCTTAACTTACCGTACCTGCATTCTAAGGCAGCGGTTCTCAACATGTTGTGCGCGTACCACTGGTGCTACGTGAGCCCTACTGTGTAGTACTTAAAGTGTGAAATAAAAATATGAACACACATACATACACACACACAAGTAGTTGTTTTCTGTACATTTTTTTGAACAGTCCATGAAATAAATTCAAAGAGTAACTCTTTTTTAATTAAACACGCCTGAGTAAAGTAAACAATTATTGGTATTGGAGCATATGAACATTTATTATGGACCTGGAAGCGACATTTGACGATTTTCCATTATAAATTTGATTAGTGGTACAGCTAATGTCCTAAATTAAAAATAGTACATAATTGAAAAAAGCAATAAAGCGATAGGTTTGGAAGTAAATCCCGAAAAGACTAAGTATATGATTATGTCTCGTGACCAGAATATTGTACGAAATGGAAATATAAAAATTGGAGATTTTTCCTTCGAAGAGGTGGAGAAGTTGAAATACCTGGGAGCAACAGTAACAGAGTGCATATAGAGTGCATAACGTGTGGGCGAATCCAGAAATGCATATAGAGTGTTAGTTGGGAGGCCGGAGGAAAAAGACTTTGGGGAAGCCGAGACGTAGATGAAAGGATAATATTAAAATGGATTTAAGGGAGGTGGGGTATAATGATAGAGACTGAATTAATCTTGCACAGGATAGGGACCGATGGCGGGCTTATGTGAGGGCGGCAATGAACCTTCGGTTCCTTAAAAGCTATTTGTAAGTAAGTAATTGAAAGAGGTTGAAAACCTCACGCCATACTGGACAATTTATTAGTAAAGCAACATCTTTAGCAGTACGTGTGGTTTGTGGTTATTTTATTGGGTTATTTTACGACGCTGTATCAACATCTAGGTTATTTAGCGTCTGAATGATATGAAGGTGATAATGCCAGTGAAATGAGTCCGAGGTCCAGCACCGAAAGTTACCCAGCATTTGCTCGTATTGGGTTGAGGGAAAACCCTGGAAAAAACCTCAACCATGCAACTTGCCCCGACCGGGATTCGAACCCGGGCCACCTGGTTTCGCAGCCAGACGCGCTGACCGTTACTCCACAGGTGTGGACTGGTTTGTGGTGTAAGGATATTTTCTTTAATATGTTTCTTAATTGCTATTGTGTCCATACTATCATTTGATACAGGGAGTATCTGTTAATGGTGCAAGGATAATCCGTTTAGTATGTTCCTTAATTTTAGTGTTGGATACATTTTTCAACAAATCACGCCGAACTGATGTGAATATAGCGTTGATTTTTAGGAAGATAATTGTTTGTGTTGACCCCATTATGCGCCACTGTTTACGTAAATAAAAACAAATGAAAATTAACATGGCACATAAACATTAGGCCTATTTTAAGAAATATAGGAAACAAATATGTAAGTAATAAAAATATCTGCGTAACGGAATAATTAATACTCGTACATGCTGTGTGTATATTTTCGAAGTTATTCCATCTCTCACATTCATTTTGATAATGAAATAACACAACGCAAATCAGACATCAGTCCCGTCTGTAGTGTGGTAGGATATCGAAGTTTTAACGCAATTCGTTAAAAGTCCGAAAATATAATTTACACCGATAGAGGCATCATTTAGGGGAGCAGTTGCCAAATCTCCAATTTTAAGATTAAAAAATTAATAATTGAGTAATAGCACTAAAGGAAAAATTTGAGGAGTTTTTTTAACATTAAAATAGGATATTCCACTTTTTTTTTTAATTTCGGAAATAAAAATAGCTAATTATTGACTTTGCGTCGACACTGTGGAGTAACGATTAGCGAAACCAGGTGGCCCGGGTTCGAATCCCTGTTGAGGTAAGTTACCTATTTAAGGTTTTTTTCCGTTGTTTTCCTTCAACCCAATACGAGCATATGTTGGGTAACTTTCAGTGCTGGACCCTGGACTCATTTCACCGGCATTATCACCTTCATTTCATTCAGACGCTAAATAATCTTAGATGTTGATACAGCGTCGTAAAATAACCCAATAAAACTGACTTTGCTAAAATAAAACCAAGGCGTTATCCTTTGCTATATTAATGGTTGTTACCTGTTGCAATTTTTTTGTTAATCGAAATTAATTTTTAGCATTTCTGTACTATTGCGTTACCACGTTAAGGTACAAATGTATTTATATCCTTGACTTCTGCTCGATTCATATGAGCTAATTCATCTCAAATCGACCGAAATATAGAGAAAATTGACTTTTCAATTTTTAAATACAATGAAACTTTTTTTGTACGTAGAGAACTGTGATACAATGCTTTGTGCAAAGTTTGAGGCATCAGAACTTCATAGTGTTTAAATTAAAAATATTTAAATTTATCGTATTTTCATAAAATTAGCAACTTTAAACTGTTGTAGCTCCGAAACCCTTTCACCCAATGATCAAAATCATGGTTTATTTTGATGCTGAGAAATTAAAGTTTATATTGACATATAAACAAATTTTCTTACTTTTTATGGAAATGGAGAAATATAGATTTTTCCTCATTAAGACGCCTTTGGCTAGGAAAAAATATTTAAAAATATATAGTTAGATTCCGCATTGAAAGTACAAATAAACACATTTTTTTACTGGTGCACCGTTGATAAGAAAGTATTGAAAATATCAAATAAAGAAAATAAATAGTACGCGTGAACTAACCAGCTGACTGTGAGACGGGAGCTAGCCGAGACAAGCAAGGCCAGGAGACAAACACGTGATGTGTCGTCTAGCAGAGCATGGCTGTGCTAGCTTTATCACAGGTTTTCATAAACACAGGAGTAAAATGTCGCCCAATGCTCGCTTATCTTCAGCTCTCGGCCAGTGCGTGCGGTACTGCGCCGTTCAAGTCCAGGCGTGTGAAAATAATCTATTTAATACCCTCGAAACTTATTGCCGTACTACTAACCAAACAATGCCGATTCCCTCTTAATAATGCAAGGTTTTTTCTCAATATTTTTTTACATTTTTACAAATGGCCCAAAAGCCTAAATTAAGCAAGTAAAATGAGATTATCTGTTTCTCTGTGTGCAATAAAAATAAGGATTACTTCTTAACATAACCTACTAAATGTCAGCTTCAAAATGAGCTCCCGTTCAATGTTCTGCAGTAAACGGTTCCAGAGTTCTGAGAGCTGAAAAAGGCTTGTTTTTATAAAATACGCTAAATTTGTCACTCAATAATATGAAAACCGTTTGACTTTCGATAGTATATTTTTGAAAATGCACTCTCCTCAGCACCTTATATAAGTAGGGAAAAAATTAGAGTATAAAAAAATGCGAGGTTTTTTTACTGATCGATTTCATATGGAATAGCCCATATGTACTGACGAAGATTTATTATTTCTTGAAATATCTTTAGAATTTTGATTTTAACGTTTACTTTCTTTATTTGTATTGCTTCCCATCCTCAAGCAAAAAACTGAAATGGCGACCCTGCAGTTAATAAAGCTGAAATTGGTGTCTAGACATGTTGGTTTGTGCAAACTCCGACGTATGGCCAACAGATGTCCCTTGCGTTTAGATGTAACTGGGGTCAAACGCGAATTAGGTTTGTAGTATTATTGGGGTCATATATTCGCCCTTTACCGATACTTAAAATTAGTAATTGTTTAAATATCCCATGTTCGTGCCAGCCCTGTTTTTTGTGTTTGAAATTTTATAGTAACTTGATGGGTAAATTGGGTATTGTGGTCGAACTTTGTGTTCCACTGTTATCGATAATTCGTTATTTGTATGAGAGGCAAACAAATGGACCCTCACCTATGCAGTAGTGGTATAAATTGACTTACGTGGCCCAGGGTTAAGCATAGAACAAAGAACAAATTAAATTGATCGATGTAACTGAAGTTTACTCGATTGTTGACACTAATATGCGCATGCGTGTCTTTGTTAGTCATCTGCAACTCAGTGTTGCCAATTCAGTGGTTTTCCCGCTAGATCTAGCGTTTTTCAGTGTTAGTTTAGCGGATAAAATTTATGAAATTTGTATTGCTGATATAGGGATTTAGCGGGTATTTTTAGCACTCATAGCGGCAAAATAATATAATTTTACATTGGCAATATAGCAATTTAGCGGTTTCTGCACGATCTCATAGCGGATTTTTAAGAATCGAGTTGGCAACACTGGCAACTGCAGTAGTGGACTAGCCCTTGAGATGATGAACTGCGTGCGCCAGATGGGGAAAGGGAACTTGAATGAAAGCAAATATACTGTGATAATTTTTGAAATGGCTGAAATTGAAAGCTGCATGAAGAAAACAGGACGCATTTGATGGAAAACTGTAATAATTAACTAAATTATAACATTGAAGATATATATATATATATATATATATATATATATATATATATATATATAATTTGAACTGGTAATGGAAATTACGGGAAAACGGCTGAACGGATTTTAATAAATAATCCCTCATTTTGAAGCTTAGAACCCGAAGTTTTTCAGAAAAATAGTAACTTTCAGTGAAGCGTTGGTTTTCCTACATAATTTTCATGTTTTCCAAAATCCATCTTTCGTCAGTTTTGAGAACTATAGTAATTGCATCATTTCAGAATAAAACAAAACACACACTAGCTTACAATAAACAATAGGCTATTACACGAAGGGCATGACCTGCAGGATTGCTGACTATTTAGAGCTCAAATTCAATTGGTTATTAAAAACTTCAAGACTTAAATAATTCACAGGTCTGATTCTGTAATTTTTTGAGTACAGCTGTGTATTGATATTAAAATCTACAAAACTTGAGGTGGTTTGATGACATTATTACCATTAGAAATTAAATATTATTATAGTTAATGCCATGATGTGACTATTTTTCATTAATTATACGTATTAATGCTATATTGATGATATGAAAGTGAAACGTTTTGGGGTTATGTAAGTAGATGTAGAGAATATATGAAATTAGATCTTCATTTCTATAATTTACTGAATGGCGGCTATGTAGTATATAACTAGAAAACTTAAGTAAGATAATAATATTGTTATTAAAAATGAAATATTTGTATGGTTATTAATCAAGTGGGCTTGGGTCTTTGATATATTTAATGGGGGTGTGGTGTAGATATTTATATGCGTCATTCTCTTCAGTATTGGCTCGAGAGAGCGCAAAAATTACAGTTCCTAAGGAAAGACCAAAAGGTATTACTTACTGATAAAATAAGAGGCCTACAAAATTTTGTAGTCTCTCGATCATTTCAGCAAGATCTCTTAGCAGGATAAAATGGTTTTACCCTCTACATTTCAAGCTCTACATGCAGCAGCTATACCAAGATGCTATGTCTATTGTTCGAAAGCATAGCAAACCTGACTTTTTTGTTTAACTTTCACCTACAATCCACAATGACCTGAAATAGTTATTGCTTTACTCCCACATGAAAAACCCACTGATCGTTCTGACAAAGTTACTTGCGTTTTCGCGTTGAAACTCAAAAACTGAAGGTGGATAGGTTAAAAAAAAAAAGTATTTGGCATGAAGAAAACCATTCAGAGGGAGTATGTTTCATCATTAATGAAGAAAATAACTTTCAAAATCTCTGGTATTCTTCATTGGAAATAAATATGAAAAAAATGTTTATTTGAACATCTAATAAACTTAGTTTGCAGGATTTGCTACACAAGCCACTAGTTTAACTAAATTATAACATTGAAGATAAATATAATTTTCAGTTGCTTAGTAACGAAACGTACTACATGTAACGGACCTCACAGAAAACGATTTGTTAAACTGTTGAAATATGGTAACTCGCGAAAAATTAAAACTGTAAGTGAAGGGCAATAAAACATAAACTCTTTCCAAAATATAGACAAAAGAAATACTTTCGTGCGAGATAGTGCGTATTTGCTTGTTTTCCGCACAGAACCAATACGCGGTAAGTGTGAAATACCACATTCAGTATTCCCAACGTAACACACATAACAATTTCCCTCTTCTTACCGCTTAAGCGCGACATTCATTTTACTGCTTTAGGCTTTTAACATATTATTTTTAGAGACGTTTAACATAGTAATAATTATAAATTGAAACTTACCACTGCAATTTCACCTAAATTGCAATGTTAATTATTGTTTTTAAATATTTGCAAAAATTAAGTAAAGTCTACTACTCAACGAAACTTTTTGCATTCCTGATACAAGTAACATTAAGGAAGCCGTGAAAAAATGAACAAGATTCCAGATGCCGATGTTATTACTGCAATATGTTATATAAATAATATTGTTAAAATATTAAAATGAAAAATAAATCATTACATAACCTTACCGTTTGTTTTAAGTTCGCATTTATAGACTGGGGGAAAGACAGACGTATATCACGGCCTGCTGGAGTATAGTAAACACAGAAAACATTTTATAGCAACAATGTTGAAGATAGATATTTTAGTTTTTAAAAGTTGCCGTCATTGAACAGAAACCAAGATGGAGATTTCATTGCTAATAATTAGAAATTCGTCTTTCAGGTATGTAATAAACGATCTTCGCACAAAATAATGTACGATACACGAGCGGTGTGTTTGTTTTCATGTTCTCGGAAATTAAAAAAGCTCAACTGCGTTTCGCTTTTTCAATCTTTTCCTCGAACATGAAAACATCAACATACCGCTCTTGTAACGCATATTACTATTACAAGTATAAACTCTATATTACGTAAACTTCTATAACAGTTAAACGTTTTTTTCTTCTAATAGGCTATAACAACTTGCAAAAAAATTGGATGCTGGAACGCGTTTAAACGAGTGAAATTTTCGAGAATATCAAGAGATGGATAACAACCTGCTATATTTTCCTGTTGAATATGACGAAGAATAGTTATATTATATTTGAGAACCTGTACCGCTTCCCAAGGAATCTATTTCCAAAACCATTATGATTTTTAAGAATAAACTGAGTCCACACGCATTTTTGAGCAGAGAAAATGAACGATTATTACAACTTGAGAATATTTCACTTCCTTGCGTGCGAGGTAGCGTACACGAAGTATCGTGGTTTCCTGGAAATCTCCGCGTGAGGAACTGATTTTCTTAATTCCGTCATAAACAGTGATGTGCTTCGATTCACACAGAAATATTCTTGTTGAAGTTCTCCATTGTACCTTAAACCATGTTGTAGCGGATCAGGATACACGTTTATGGGAAGGGAGTTAACTTGGCAACGCGAAAGTTCATGTTTCTGTCAGTCAGAGCTTGTATTTGTCCTGTTTTGTTTTAAACACCGGTCACCAGTCATGCTGACCAGGAAGATCCGTTAATTCTGACCATTAGGCCTACTTTTCCTGATAATAATAATAATAATAATAATAATAATAATAATAATAATAATAATAATAATAATAATTGTAACTTTCGAAGAGTATCAATTTTATTTTATCGACGTCCTACAAAATTTTATTAAATATTCTTTTGAGAAGATTAACTACATATGTAGATGAAATTGTTGGGGATCATTAGTGTGTTAAAATGTTATGTTTTATTTAACGACGCTCGCAACTGTAGTGGTTATAACAGCGTCGCCGGATGTGCCGGAATTTTGTCCGCAGGAGTTCTTTTACATGCCAGTAAATCTACTGATATGAGCCTGTCACATTTAAGCACACTTAAATGCCATCGACCTGGCCCGGGATCGAACCCGCAACCTTGGGCATAGAAGGCCAGCGCTATACCAACTTGCCAACCAGGTCGACATCATTAGTGTGGTTTTAGGCGTAATAGATCGACTAATGATCGGATTTTTGCATTCGACAGATATTAGAGAAAATGGGAGTAAGGGAGTTATTAAAAGACTTCAAAAAGGCATATGACTCGGTTAAGAGATATGTCTTATATAATAATCTTATTGAATTTGGTATTCCCAAGAAAGTAGTTCGATTAATTGAAATGTGTCTTAGTGGAACTTACAGCAGAGTTCGTATAGGTCAGTTTCTATCTGATGCTTTTTCAATTCATTGTGGGCTAAAGCAAGGAGATGCACTATCACCTTTACTTTTTAACTTTGCTCTAGAGTATGCCATTAGGAAAGTCCAGGATAATAGACAGGGTTTGGAATTGAACGGGTTACATCAGCTTCTCGTCTATGCGGATGACGTGAATATGTTAGGGGAAAATTCACAAACGATTAGGGAAAACACGGGAATTTTACTGGAAGAAGTAAATCCCGAAAAGACAAAGTATATGATTATGTCTGGTGACCAGAATATTGTACGAAATAGAAATATAAAAATTGGAGATTTATCCTTCGAAGAGGTGGAAAAATGCAAATATCTTGGAGCAACAGTAACAAATATAAATGACACTCGGGAGGAAATTAAACACAGAATATATAATATGGGAAATGCCTGTTATTATTCGGTTGAGAAGCTTTATCATCCAGTCTGCTGTCAAAAAATCTGAAAGTTAGAATTTATAAAACAGTTATATTACCGGTTGTTCTGTATGGTTGTGAAACTTGGACTCTCACTCTGAGAGAGGAACAGAGATTAAAGGTGTTTGAGAATAAGGTTCTTAGGAAAATATTTGGGGCTAAGAGGGATGAAGTTACAGGAGAATGGAGAAAGTTACACAACGCAGAACTGCACGCATTGTATTCTTCACCTGACATAATTAGGAACATTAAATCCAGATGTTTGAGATGGACAGGGCATGTAGCACGTATGGGCGAATCCAGAAATGCATATAGAGTGTTAGTTGGGAGGCCGGAGGGAAACAGACCTTTTGGGAGGCCGACCATGCTCACAATAAAATATAAACGTTGTACGCAACTACAGAAAATCGATAAATCCTCTGCCATATTTTTTATCGTCAGTTCCCATTTTGTCTCGTCCCTTCGTTTGGAATACATATCCTGTTGTGAAATCTAATCCCTGGCCTACTTTTGAACGTGGATTAGTAAATTGAACAGTAGTTGTCTTTTGTTTGTTTCCTTAAGACCTCCTTCCTGAGGTGATTCTATCGTTTTGATGCCACGCATTTCGGTTGCTGTGAGCCTCGGGGGACAACTCAACTTGCATTCAGTTCTGTTGAAAGTCGTCTTAATTCGCTGGCGGAGGGCAAAGACTCCCGGCCGGCTCGCGTGAGTCAGCCGCTGTGACCGCCGCGTCCTTGAAGGGCTCCGCCACCCGTGACTAATGAAACTGCCCGCCTTCGTCAACTGGATTCGAACACAATGTCTCTAGGACATATTTGACTCCAGAATTTCTGTTTGCCTCGTTTACTGCCTTTCTATCATTGCTCCATTTTGTCATCAATTATTTATTGTCATACGAAACAGCTTTTTTTTCCCTGTCCTGTCTTCGATGCAAAATCAGTTATACCTTTCTTAAAATTTAAATTACGTTTTATTTAACGACGCTTGCAACTGCCGAGGTTATAGCAAATACCTTACTTTAATAATACCGGACAGCTGTATACTAGCAGCATTGGCGTGAGTGCGAAAAATCGCGGACCTGACATCTAGCGGAGAGGGATGGAATTACGTCCACATATACAAATATTAACATAGCGAGATTCGGACTATTTAAAACGTGAGTTACTAATGTGGAATTATATATGAAACACTTAACAAACGTTGAATAGTATTTAATGAAATAGTAATATACGTTACAAGAGCGGTATGTTGAAGTTTTCATGTTCGAGGAAAAGTTTGAAAAAGCGAAACGTAGTTGAGTTTTTTTAATTTCCGAGAATTTTGTGCGAAGATCGTTTATTACATACCTGAAAGAGGAATTTCTAATTAGTTGCAATGAAATCTCCATCTTGTTTTCTGTTCAATGACGGCAAATTTGCAAAACAAAAATATCTTTCTTCAACATTGTTGCTTTAAAATGTTTTCTGTGTTTACTATACTCCAGCAGGCCGTAATATACGTCTGTCTTTTTTTTTCCCCCAGTCTATGGAATCTTGTTGATTTTTTCACGGCTTCCTTAATGTTACTTGCATCACGAATGCAGTAACTTTAGTGGAATTGTAGAGTTTACTTAATTTTGAAAACATTTAAAAACAACAATTAACAGTGCAATTTAGGTGAAATTGCAGTGGTAAGTTTCCAATTTATAATTATTACTATATTGAACGTCTCTAAAAATAATATGTTAAAAGCCTAAAGCAGTAAAATCAATATGTCTCTTAAGCGGTAAGAAGAGGGAAATTGTTATATGTGTTAGGTTGGGAATACTGAATGTGGAATTTTAGACTTTCCGCGGATTGGTTTTGTGCGGAAACCAAGCAAATACGCACGATCTCTCACAAAATTATCTTATATCAGAGTTGCATATTATGAGAAATATTGCATACTTCATATTACTTTCTGTAATTAATTGTTACATGTTTTTTTCTTTGGTTTCTCGAGACAAAATCAATCTGATATTAGGAATGAATTTACAGTAATGTTTTATATACGCATTGCAACTGCAAAGATAAAATTGATAGTAATCTGATGCTTGTAATAATTAGTAAAGGCATGTGGACAACAATAAAACTTCATTTGGTAAAACCTTAAAATCGAATACATTTTAACTTCTATTCACTTATTAGGTCTAAATAAAAAAAACTAATTAGTATTTTTCTATCAACACAAAGACGAAGGAATTAAGCCTACTAAAGAATGTTGTTGACTCACGTTTTATGAACTGTCGGAAATCGAAAGTACGATTTGGAGCAATTTGTAATGCTGCAATTGTCACAATTATAAACAGCACATGTACACCCTGACATTTTAACACTAGTACTAATTCATAAAACTATTAACAAATTAACTAGCCCAGCAACAATATACATTGCAGTTGATTACAGCTTGTTTCGCGAGTATCTCCATCCCGGCAGGTAGGTAGCAGCACCAGCGTCGTTCGCACGTAAAACCGCTAGCTGTCCGGTATTATTATAGTAAGGTATTTGGTTATATCAGCGTCGTTGGTGTGCCGGAATTTTGTCCTGCAGGAATTCTCTTATATGCTAGTAAATCTACCGACACTTAAATGCCATCGACCTGGGCCAGAATCGAACCCGCAAGCTCGGGCACAGAAGGGCAGCACTATACCGACTGCGCCATCCAGGCAGACATATCTCTCTTTCTTTTATTTATTTTTCCTTCGCTGCACTTGTTACATATTTTTGTAAATCCATTATACAGGGTGATTCTAAAAGTTCTACCCAAACTCCCGAAACATGTAGAGCAGTGGTACTCTCTAGAAATTTAGAGTAAAGCCAAAAGTGAGGAATAGTAAATAGCCTAGAGCCACAATGTATTTCACAATATTGAATCTTGACAAATGCGCCGATTTTTAATTATTAAATTATTTTGCCTTTTATTATTATTATTATTATTTTTATTATTTTAATGTAAAGTAACAGAAATGATGCATATTATTGGAATTTTGCTACTCTTATGCAAAATCATATCAATATGAGCAGGTCGATTTGCTGTTTTATTTTACCTGTGCTCTGTTTTGAATTTTGAAATTTATAAAATAAAGTATCATACACAGCTGGAAGGCACTCCTTAACAACCACCCCATCTGTAAATAGCTTAATTTCTGCTACGGTCCACACCTGTGGAGTAACGGTCAGCGCGTCTAGCCGCGAAACCAGGTGGCCCGGGTTCGAATCCCGATCGAGGCAAGTTACCTGGTTGAGGTTTTTTCAGGGGTTTTCCCTCAACCCAATATGAGCAAATGCTGGGTAACTTTCGGTGCTGGGCCCCGGACTCATTTCACCGTCATTATCACTTTCATTTCATTTCATTAAGACGCTAAATAACCTAGATGTTGATACAGCGTCGTAAAATAACACAATTTCTGCTACGTGGTACGATGCTTTTATTGGCAGTTAGTTTCTATGTACAGTGGAATACATTACTTTCTGTTCACATAATTACGGACATTTTTAACATTTTCAGTTTTTCTATTCTTGATTGAGAATGTTTTGAATACATGTTATAAAATTTTGAATGCACATTATTGTGTAATGTCTATTGAAATAAGATATCAATATGTAAACACATGAGACAGGGCATCTTCTATGGAGATTCTGGCGCACTCTCCCAAAAAAAATATCCCAGCCATTTTTCGAATCACATCAGATGCTGCAATCCACTGGCCCGTGCGTTGCATCGGAAGAGGAGGTCCAGTTGCATGGCCAGCCCGATCCCCTGATTTGAGGCCTCTCGATCACTTCTTTTGGGACCATATCAAGAGAGTCGTTTCTGAAACACCGCTAGGGGATATTTGGGAGAGTACACCAGAATTTCGTTCTGCAAAAAAAATTACAATGTAACATTTGTTCGCATCAAATATCTGCACATTTAAAGGACAAAATTGAAATTCTTTCATTCGTTTATTATCATAATACACTGCTCTCTTAAATTCACTGAGCATATTGGAAATTAAATCAATGGCTTTCCCAAAACACGCTACGAAATGTTTTCCTTATAAAACAATTTTTATTTCGGAAAGAAAGCCAAAAATGAGCGAAGTTTTGTTTGAAATGTCTCAAAGAATAACCACCTGAAATTAATCACGATTCACTCTGTTTATACTCCGCAAATTTGGGCACAGACTTTTGACCCACCCTGTATGTAGCCTGTTATAATGCACCAAACGCTGCATGTTTTCTGATTCATTTGACGAATACTAAATCATGTGCTGTTGGTTGTTTCAATTAGCATAGTATCATGTCATGAGGACGATATCGGAATATTAAATAGTTCCAGCTAGCCATTCAAGATCATGCTATAAATTTTCATCGGTGTTAAATAGGCTTTGCCACTGGTTTAGCGTCGGTGCACACATCAGATAGCTAGCTAGGCTGCACTCCTGTGATGAATATGCAGGTCTGACATGTGGATTATATGTTGTTACTTCTTACACTGACAAGTCATGGCCGTGCTAAGTAGCGCGTGTGACAACGAGCGTGTTAGAGTGGAAACAACCCTTGTGTAACACAAGGCTATGTCTGGCCTTTAACACAACGGATTTCAAACCTATCTACTGTACATCGCTAACTGGCTATTACGGAAGCTTTAGAAATTGAGGACGTGAATTTTCTGTTCCGCCATTTCTCAAGCGGGCAAGAAAGTAATAATAATGATAATAATAATAATAACAATAATAATAATAATAATAATAATAATAATAATAATAATGAAGATAATAACACATTTATTTATTTAGTCTATTTTACTTTTTAAGATTAAAATTTTTAATAATTTATTTATTTATTTATTTATTTATTTATTCATTTATTTACTTATTTGTTTACTTGTTTATATATCTATTCATGTTTTATATTTTATTATTATTTATATTTATTTACCTATTTTTATATTCATTAATTTTTATTTTCTGCTTTTTGTTTTTTATTTATTTTTGTATTTATTTATTTTCCGTTTATAACTTATTTATTATTTATTTTTTATTTTCTTAATATATTTTTATATTCATTTATTAAATTTTATTTTCTGTTTTTTGTTTTATATTTATTTTTCATTTTATTACTTATTTATTCTTTATTTTTTATCTTCTTAATATATTTTTATTTTTATTTTCTGTTTTTTATTTATTTTTCATTTGTTACTTATTTATTCTTTATTTTTTATTTTCTTAATATATTTTTATTTTCTGTTTTTGTTTTTATTTTTATTTATTTTTGTATTTATTTACTTTTCATTTATTACTTATTTGTTCTTTTTTTTTATTTTCTTAATATATTTTTATATTCATTTATTAATTTTTATTTTCTGTTTTTTTTATTTATTTTTGTATTTATTTATTTTTCATTTCTTACTTACTTATTTTTTTATTTTCTTAATAGGCCTATATTTTTATATTCATTTATTAATTTTTATTTTCTGTTTTTTATTTATTTTTGTATTTATTAATTTTTCATTTATTACTAATTTATTCTTTATTTCTTATTTTCTTAATATATTTTTATATTCATTTATTAATTTTTATTTTCTGTTTTTTATTTTATATTTATTTTTGTATTTATTTATTTTCATTTATTACTTATTTATTCTTTATTTTTTATTTTCTTAATATATTTTTATATTCATTTACTAATTTTTATTTTCTGTTTTTTTGTTTTTTATTTATTTTTGTACTTATTAATTTTTCATTTGTTACTGATTTATTCTTTATTTCTTATTTTCTTAATATATTTTTATATTCTTTTATTAATTTTTGTTTTTATTTTTTATTTATTTTTGTATTTATTAATTTTTCATTTATTACTTATATATTCTTTTTTATTTTCTTAATATATTTTTATATTCATTTATTAATTTTTATTTTGTGTTTTTTATTTTGTATTTATTTTTGTATTTATTCATTTTTCATTTATTACGTATTTATTCTTTATTTTTTATTTTAGTGCAGTTGGTATAGCGCTGGCCTTCTGTGCTCGAGGTTGCGGGTTCGATCCCGACCCAGGTCGATGGCATTTAAGTGTGCTTAAGGTTCGCTGAACATATTTTCTAACTCGTCTCTGTATTCTTTTAAGTTTGCCTTTTTAAATTACATTATAATTTCAGATGAGATGAGTTATTTCTTGACTTATTTAAATGTGTAGTGGAAATAACTCTATGGTTGGAACCTGGATTGAATGAATGATAAGGAATAATAGTATATTAAGGCTTCAGCTTATGGAAATAATACAAAATAAGAATTTCAGCCGTTAAGCCCTTTTATAGCTATCATATCGATCTTTCTAGCAACATCTGATGACGCTAGCAAGATAACTGGATTATTTCCTGAACCTGATCGATAATTAAGGAAAGTTGAAGAATCTACTTGGGTTGCAAAGAGTAGTGAAGTGCATTCCATAACCTCTCCTACTCAAATCCCATCCTCACCTTCCCGTGGTGCAACCTGTTTTTAACAAACGAGGCTCTGGGGACCGATTCACTCCATCAAAAATAGAGGAAATTCTATTTCAGCATGCTGACCTTCCATGGCATGCAGAGACGTTCCTTAAGTGGTGAAGAGGAGATATGATTGTCTGGCAAACCTGGCCATATGGACCCGCTAACTAAACTCAGGTATGGTCCTCCACTTTGGGGGCTGCGTCTAGGTTATATAACCGCCATAATACAGTGTGTTTCAGTGGGATATCCCACTTTTAATTAGCTATAACTCTGCGTCCATAGGTTACTTTTAAATTGTAAGTACATTGAAATGATGCACGAAATCTGGAGTAGATTAATCGAGTTTTGATCGATTTGAAAAAAAAATGTTTTATTGTACTTTAATACACAATTCTTGTTAAATTTAACTTGTGTTCGTTGATAAGCATCAGTATTAAATGTTGTATATCTGTATATGCTCGACCATGCCGAAATGTAGTAATTATACACCTGGTAGCAGCCCTTTAATGGACGTCATTAAAGTACACCTATTCGTTAAAGTTCAGGTGTTCCACCAATCAGAAAATACCATTTTAGCAATATGAAAGCGCAAGTATCGATTATTCTCGGATATGCAATCGAAAGGCAACTAGCGCGAGATTAGACGGTATTAAACTCAGTCGAAAAAAAAAAACAAGACACAAATTAACATAAATTCACCGTCATCTTCCAGCCTTTCACAAAGCACATTCCCGCAAATTCATTTCACCAATTGCCGGAAAAAATCAATATGGTCGAGCGTAAAAGTCGTATGAAACTTGACTATAATGGTAATTAAGACGCTCATATGAAAATTATGAAACTCGCTTGCGCTCGTTTCATAAACATACTCCGCGTCTTAATTACTACCATTATAGGCTCGTTGCATAATGTACTAATATATTGTATCGTTATATTACAAAACAATTATTTTAGTTACTTACTAACATATTTATTATGAGGCTTATAATTTATTGTGTCAATTTCTCCGGGAATTTTTGAGACAAACATAAATAACAAAAAGTATGAAGACTCGCCTAGTTAATACTGCTTCATCCATGATTTTAAACATGTGAGTGCATTCACATGCTCCGAATTAAATGCCGCTCTACGTTTAGTAACAATGTTTCCTGCATCACTAAACACGAAAAACTTTTTTCTGTCAAGCACTTCTCCACGATCGTTCAATTTAAATCCAAACGCTTCACCGAGTTTACCTCTCAAATTCTCATATGACATTCAGTTTACACTTTTCACAGACCACAGAAAACTGATTTCTTTTCTTTATCAAACTAAACACACAACCTTCATTTATACAAACTCAGTACAGAAATTGCAACTGCAAAAGTACACCGGTCGAAACAGAAGACTGACCCCTACTGTAATCGAATTACCAGATTTTAGAAAGAGAAGAAGATAGCTACGCTCTCACTTGCACACAGTGTAGACTTGGCTATTTTATAAGGGATGAGGGGACGAATCCCAGAAAAGTATGTATTTAATATGCTAGGAAGATGAGCTGACAACAAGGTGGAAGTTTTCTAGAAAACCATAAAACTTAATAAGGGTTTCGCATTGTGTTTCAACTTTCAATAGAGGTAGACTAGATCACTGTCCTCATATCTCCATCTCTTTCTGAAGTTTTTGTGCAAATATTTTCCTACGCTACCTGTTTTGCAGTTAGAAAATAACAGTACTATTGTGCTTTTAAGCAAGCAATTTCCGAGATAGGAATATTGTCGGAATTTTGAGTATGAGTTTGTATTAAAAGAATAATTAATATCAACTACAACTGATTAATTTTAGTCGACTCGATTATTCGATTAAATATTTTTGATCGATTAATATTACAACAGAAATTGATCGATTAATCGATTAAATTCCACAACACTAGTTTTTTCCGATGATTTCCCCCACTGTAAGACGAATGTCAGGTAATCTATGGCGAATCCTCGGCTTCATCTCTCAAAATACCATCTCACTATCACCAATCCATCGAGAATAAATAACCTAGTAGTTGATACAGCTTCGTTAAATAACCAACTAAAAAATGTCGGAAGAGTTTTTTTTTTCACTTGATGCTCATCTTTTTTAAACCACAAACTTTAGTCACATCCGCAAAATTAGAGGCGTATTTACAAGCACAACGCTCTAAATAACAAATGACAAACGATAAAAATCTCCTAGCAACGCTGTGTTGTGATGAAGGAAAAAAGCTACGAAATCATGTTTCAACCTAATACAGTATGTCTGTGTTTTCAAATAACACAATATTTGCATTTTTTTTTCGTGTTGTTTATTTCAAATATTAATCTCCACACCAAAGAATTTCGGTAGTTCGAGCCAACATTTTCAACAAAAGAGCTCTGTTGTACATTGAAGAAAATTTCTGTGTATTATATTCTTTACGAGTTTCAGGTGTGGGAAATGACTCGATTGTCTTTTTTTTTACGACCTTCCCGTCGCCATGACAATGCGCCTTTAAAACCGAGTAACTGCAAGGGCAGGAGTTAATGAAAATGAATCTGACTGAAGTTTGAGGCGTATACTGGGAATTAAATGCGAGATGAAAGCACGAGGATGTGAAAGAACTCTGCCACTTTAATGAGTTTGCTTCTAAAGGAATGCGCGTGTTCTGGTGGGAGGAAGTGCGGGACAAGAAAATGGAATCCTCGTAATCTGAAAGCTTGTTTGTCGATCTCCTTGCACGCCACGGTTAAAGCGAACTTTTGAAACTGCAGCCAAGGAGTGACCGAGAGGGGCAGTTGTCCTCCTTCTGGGCTTAAGAAATGAATCATTTAGTACTACTACAACTACTACTTACTTGCTTGTAAGGAACCCGGAGGTTCATTGCCGCCCTCACATAAGCCCGCCATTGATCCCTATCCTGAGCAAGATTAATCCAGTCTCTACCATCATATCCCAACTACCTCAAATACATTTTAATATTATCTTCCCATCTACGTCTCGGCCTCCCCAAAGGTTTTTTTCCCGCCGGCCTCCCAACTAACACTCTATATGCATTTTTGGATTCGACCATACGTGCTACATGCCCTGCCCATCTCAAACGTCTGGATTTAATGTTCCTAATTATGTCAGGTGAAGAATACAATGCGTGCAGTTCTGTGTTGTGTAACTTTCTCCATTCTCCTGTAACTTCATCCCTCTTAGCCCCAAATATTTTCCTAAGCACCTTATTCTCAAACACCCTTAACCTATGTTCCTCTCTCAAAGTGAGAGTCCAAGTTTCACAACCATACAGAACAACCGGTAATATAACTGTTTTATAAATTCTAACTTTCAGATATTTTGACAGCAGACTGGATGATAAGAGCTTCTCAACCGAATAATAACAGGCATTTCCCATATTTATTCTGCGTTTAATTTCCTCCCGAGTGTCATTTATATTTGTTACTGTTGCTCCAAGATATTTGCATTTTTCCACCTCTTCGAAGGATAAATCTCCAATTTTATATTTCTATTTCGTACAATATTCTCGTCACGAGACATAATCATATACTTTGTCTTTTCGGGATTTACTTCCAACCCTATCGCTTTACTTGCTCCAAGTAGAATTTCCGTGTTTTCCCTAATCGTTTGTGGATTTTCTCCTAACGTATTCACGTCATCCGCATAGACAAGCAGCTGATGTAACCCGTTCAATTCCAAACCCTCTCTGTTATCCTGGACTTTCCTAATGTCATACTCTAGAGCGAAGTTAAAAAGTAAAGGTGATAGTGCATCTCCTTGCTTTAGCCCGCAGTGAATTGGAAAAGCATCAGATAGAAACTGGCCTATACGGACTCTGCTGTAAGTTTCACTAAGACACATTTTAATTAATCGAACTAGTTTCTTGGGAATACCAAATTCAATAGCATATTATATAAAACTTCTCTCTTAACCGAGTCATACTACTACTAAAGAAACAAAAAATGTAAGAACTGTCTTTAAGTATTAAAATATTAAACTTTTATAAACACTCGAGAAATAAAAGGAGAACTACTTTGTTAATGACTTCGCTTAAATTAAGCTAAGGCCTTACCCTTTGCTTCATTAGTGGTTGTTACGTATTTAAACAAAAGTACAGTGGAACCTCTAAAATTCGGCTTAATGGGGAAAATCCATCTTAACCCTTAACTTGGCAAAACTTCATTTCTCACACTAGTTTATTAAACCGTGTCGGACCGTAAAGAAAACAACTATCGCAATGCCCATATTTTATATGTCGTACAATATTATAGTATTGGGAAATTTTAATTTTCCTACAAATTTTTGTGCGAGATCGTGCGTATTTGCTTGTTTTCCGCACAGAACCAATACGCGGTAAGTGTTAAATACCACATTCAGTATTCCCAACATAACACACATAACAATTTCCCTCTTCTTACCGCTTAAGCGCGACATTCATTTTACTGCTTTAGGCTTTTAACATATTATTTTTAGAGAAGTTTAACATAGTAATAATTATAAATTGAAACTTACCACTGCAATTTCGCCTAAATTGCAATGTTAATTATTGTTTTTAAATATTTGCAAAAATTAAGTAAAGTCTACAACTCCACTAAAGTTACTGCATTCCTGATACAAGTAACATTAAGGAAGCCGTGAAAAAATCAACAAGATTCCAGATGCCGATGTTATTACTGCAATATGTTACTTAAATAATACTGTTAAAATATTAAAATGAAAAATAAATCATTACATAACCTTACCGTTTGTTTTAAGTTCGCATTTATAGACTGAGAGAATAAAAAGACAGACGTATATCACGGCCTGCTGGAGTATAGTAAACACAGAAAACATTTTATAGCAACAATGTTGAAGAAAGATATTTTGGTGTTCCGAAGTTGCCGTCATTAAACAGAAACCAAGATGGAGATTTCATTGCAACTAATTAGAAATTCGTCTTTCAGGTATGTAATAAACAATCTTCGCACAAAATAATGTACGATACATGAGCGGTATGTTTGTTTTCATGTTCTCGGAAATTAAAAAAGCTCAACTACGTTTCGCTTTTTCAATCTTTTCCTCGACCATGAAAACGTCAACATACCGCTCTTGTAACGTATATTACTATTCTATTGTTCTGGTCGCTCTTTGGACGGATCCCGGTGCAGACATGGCTGCCGGAGACTGAAGCCCTTGCCCACGTCCAAGGTCAGTGTAACAGAGGTTTACTCCTCCGAAATGCCAGACACCATCATGTTCGATCCTTAATTGCAACTGCTTTAAGGAAAAAGTCTTGGATAGTAGAAGAGGAAGTCTTTTGCCTTGCTACTAATGGCTCCTCTAGACGTATTGACATCATAGCTTATTCCCAGACTACCAAGAAGGGATATATAATTGATCCTACCATAAGGATTGAAACGGGGAGTAGCCAGCCGGAGGATGTCAATCAAGAAAAGATCAACATTTATCTGCCAACAGTTGATTACTTCAAAGCAAAATACCAGCTTGAAGACATTGAGGTGATTGGTCTTCTTATTGGAGCTCGTGGTGTGATTCCCAAGTTTTTGAAAGCTTCAGGAAGACTTTTGAACTACCACAGACTCTTACTGCTGACATCATAACTTCAGTTTTGAAACGCCCTTGCCAAATTCTGAGTCATCATATTCACTCTGTTTAATTTTTTTCTTCACTTTATAATTCATACCAGTGGCTTGTGCAGCAAATGCTGCAAACTAAGTTCATTAGACGTTCAAATAAACATTTTTCAGATTTATTTTCAATGAAGAATACCAGACATTCTGAAAGTTATTTGTTTCCATAATAATGAAAGATACTCTCTCTGGAACCAATACTGAAGAGAACCACGCATATAAATATCTACACCACACCGCCATTAAATATATGAAAAGACCCAACCCCGCTTGATTAATAACTATAAAAACATTTGATTTTTAATAATATTATTATCTTACGTAAGTTTTATAGCTTTCAGTAACATATACTATATATACTATATAGCCGCCACTCAGTAAAATATAGAAATCAAAATCTAATTTAAGTTATTCTCTACATCTACTTATATAACCCCAAAACGTTTCACTTTCATATCATAAATAGCATTAAAATGTACAATTAATGAAAAATAGTCACATCATGGCATTCACTACAATACTATTTTATTTCTAGTGGTAATAATGTCATCAAACCACCTCAAGTTTTGTAGTTTTTAATATCCAATACACAGCTGTACCCAGAAAATTACACTACACAGAATCGAACCTGTAAATTATTTTTAGTAAGTTAAGTTTTTAATACCCAATTGAATTTGAGCTCTAAATATGTCAGCATTCTTGCACATCATGGCCTTCGTGTAATATTGTTTACTGTAGCGTGTGTTTTGTTTTATTCTGAAATGCAACACGGCCGACTTGATGCTCGCTTCGCTTCTCCTTTACAAAAAAGCGAAGGGTATATCAAGTCGGCCGTGAATGCTATTAGCTAGTTCTCAAAACTGACGACAGATGGATTTTGGAAAATAGGAAAATTATGTTTAAAAATTGACATTTCACTGAAAACTACTATTTTTCCGAAAAAAACTTTGAGTTCCAAGCTTCAAAGTGAGGGGTCATTTATTAAAATCCGTCCAGCCGTTTTCCCGTAATTTCCATTACCAGTTCGAATTATATATATAGATATGTTTATTTTAATTTTCTTTCTACAAAATTTATGTAAACATTTAATATTATAAAATTCATGTAGGAGAGTATACCGAGTCCTTCTGAGCTACCTCCAATGGGAGACAGTTATTATTATTATTATTATTATTATTATTATTATTATTATTATTATTATTAAAATTATAGCATATAGCCTATTAACCTGTTGTATCCTATACGATACATTGTCAATTTAAGGGTTAATTAGTGAAAAACCGAATTATATAGGGTGGAAGGGGACCGATGAAACAAATACTTCGTAAGTGGACATGATAATAAATTCGTATAATTTCGAGGGAAAAATTGCTCCGGAGCCGGGTATCGAACCCGGGACCTTTGGTTTAACGTATCAACGCTCTACCATTGAGCTACTCGGGAACTCTAACCGACACCGACACAATTTTTCCCTCTATATCCACAGACCTCAAAGTGGGCTGACAACCGTCAAGCAACCAACTTCGAGTGCACACTAACTCCGTGTGACTTAAATTGTGGTTTTCTGTTAACGAACAGTGACGTGTATTATGCAAATCAAGATTTCAGGTATAACTCCCAGTAAAGTTGATTTGAATAATGGTAGAGCGTTGGTACGTTAAACCAAAGGTCCCGGGTTCGATACCCGGCTCCGGAGCAATTTTTCCCTCGAAATTACTCAAATCAACTTTACAGGGAGTTATACCTGAAATCTTGATTTGCATAATAAATTCGTGTTTGAAAGATTGATCATCTGTCGACGGTCTGGGTAGCGTAGTCGGTATAGCGCTTGCCTTCTGTGCTCGAGGTTGCGGGTTCGATCCCGGCCCAGGTCGATGGCATTTAAGTGTGTCAGTAGATTTACTGGCATGTAAAAGAACTCCTGAGGGACAAAATTCCGGCACACCGGCGACGCTAATATAACCTCTGCAGTTGCGAGCGTCGTTAAAATAAACCGTAATTTAAATTTTGATCATCTGCCTGCAAGTCTGCGATGGACCTGATCAACGTCCAGTATGGGCGCTGGGGAGCCAGATGTGGTCCGGCGGACACTTTATAGGTCAAGAGTATTAACAGACACGCGTCCGCCATTACGGAGGCGTCGAACCAATTAGCCGTGTCGGACTGTTCCGCCTTCTAAAGGTTACCACTTTAACGTTGGTACTGCTTTCAGTATTCATGGATGTTATGCGTGAATCATAATCGTCATCATCTGTATTTTGTAATATATAATTCATTACAATTTCAAACAACTCATTGACGTCATATTGATGTAATTGCATTGTTGTCTCCAGACTCATGGAATGAGGAAGCGATTATGAAGTAGTTAACAAGAAGGCTGTGTCTTGTTAAATTTAAATGCGGGGAGTATGAAGACAGAAATGAAAATAAATATCGAACTTTAATTTCAAATCCCAATTTCATTATTTCACTCACAAATGAGGGTGTTTAATAAATGCGGGAAGTAAAAAAGGCAGAAATACTTCATTTAACATTGTTTACTTACTTACTGACTTTTAAGGAACCCAGAGGTTCATTGCCGCCCTCACATAAGCCCTACCCTGAGCAAGATTAATCCAGTCTCTATCATCATATCCCACCTCCCTCAAATACATTTTAATATTATCCTCCCATCTACGTCTCGGCCTCCCCAAAGGACTTTTTCCTCCGGCCTCCAAACTAACACTCTATATGCATTTCTGGATTCGCCCATACGTGCTACAGGCCCTGTCCATCTCAAACGTCTGGATTTAATGTTCCTAATTATGTCAGGTGAAGAATACAATGCGTGCAGTTCTGTGTTGTGTAACTTTCTCCATTCTCCTGTAACTTCATCCCTCTTAGCCTCTTAAGAACTTTATGCTCAAACACCCTTAATCTCTGTTCCTCTCTCAAAGTGAGAGTCCAAGTTTAACAACCATACAGAACAACCGGTAATATAACTGTTTTATAAATTCTAACTTTCAGATTTTTTGACAGTAGACTAGATGACAAAAGCTTCTCAACCGAATAATAACAGGCATTTCCCATATTTATTCTGCGTTTAATTTCTTCCGAGTGTCATTTATATTTGTTACTGTTGCTCGAAGATATTTGAATTTTTCTCTCTCTTCGAAGGATAAATCTCCAATTTTTATATTTCCATTTCGTACAAATTCTCGCCACGAGACATAATCATATACTTTATCTTTTCGGGATTTACTTCCAAACCTATCTGTTTACTTGCTTCAAGTAAAATTTCCGTGTTTTCCCTAATCGTTTGCGGATTTTCTCCTAACATATTCACGTCATCCGCATAGACAAGCAGCTGATGTAACCCGTTCAATTCCAATCCCTGTCTGTTATCCTGGACTTTCCTAATGGCAGACTCTAGAGCGAAGTTAAAAAGTAAAGGTGATAGTGCATCTCCTTGCTTTAGCCCGCAGTGAATTGGAAACGCATCTGACAGAAACTGGCCTATACGGACTCTGCTGTATGTTTCACTGAGACACATTTTAATTAGGCTAATCGAACTAGTTTCTTAGGAATACCAAATTCAATAAGAATATCATATAAAACTTCTCTCTTAACCGAGTCATATGCCTTTTTGAAATCTATGAATAACATGTACTGTACCCTTATACTCCCATTTTTTCTCCATTATCTCTCGAATGAAAAATATCTGATGAATAGTTGATCTATTACGCCTAAAACCACACTGATGATCCGCAATAATTTCGTCTACATATGGATTTTATTATTATTATTATTATTATTATTATTATTATTATTATTATTATTATTATTATTATTATTGTTTTGTTGATTTTCCATTTAGCCATACGTAATGTACCCAGTAAACCATTCACTTGGGTTCCACATTATGTTATGTTCGGAAAGAAAGCCAGACAAGAAGGGTGTGCTGAAGTCTTACAAGTGGGATTCGAAGGGTTGGAATTCTTCTGGTGGGGCTGGAAAGGAAGTGAGCATGAGGGAGCAGTTCCTGGATTATGAACATAGTTGTTCTATTAAAACGAAGGGTGGCAAAAGACATTTGAGAACAGAGTGAGGATTTCGCATCATAATCCTTTTAGGCTCATATTAGAGTGAATTAACACAGATTCCCACTTTGTATTGCTGGTGGTATAAACAGCAGGGGACAGAGTCACTCTACTCGAGAGTACAAAGGATTGTTTCCAGTACTTTTTCTCCTGCGACTTAAGTACTTGTTTCCACTAAAGTACGAAAACAAATGAACAATTTGCATACGTCATAGCACAGCAGGAAGATAGGACATTGTTGTAGTGCTGTTGTTTAGTCAACTGTCCAGAAATAGGTTTGAACCTCATAAGTGACATCATTAAGTTATCACTCATCAGACAACTAAGCCAAGAGGTAACGGGGTAGTTCATTCATTCATTCATTCATTTATTATCTTCCATAGATCTTACATGAGCAATGAAGCTTTAAGATGTGGACCAAGTCAAAATTTTACAATATTACAATTACAATTGTTACAAATTTTTACAATATTTTACAATTTTAACAGTTTTACGATGTAGTAATTTTCTACAATGATGAGGTGAGGTTCGAGGATTCGCCAAAAGTTTACCCGTCATTTGCTTTTTGGTAGGGGGAAACCTCGGAAAAACCCAACCAGGTAATCAAATCAAAGGGGTTGATGCCGAGGACTCGCCATAGACCATCCGGCTTCAGTCCCACGGCTGGGGAAAACCTCGGAAGAAACCATTCAATGAGACCAAAGGGGGATACAACCCAAGCCCGAGTGAAGCTCGGGCAAAGTGATAATAGTCACTTACGATACACTTTGAGTGAACTAGGGTGAAATATTTGTTGTGAGCTAGGACTAATTTCGAAATGTCCCTTCACATGAAGAGAAAATATATGTCATGTCCTTCATTATAGTTCCATATTCTCCTTTTGTAAACCGAAACAAAAATAAAACATTGTAACCAACAAAACTATAGTTTCATTCCAAAAACTGACTGCCAGTGTAAGCTTATCTGTGATACAGCGCAATCCCTTGTCATTTTTTTTTAGAAAACTCTCAGAATTCAAATAACAAATGACTTACTTCCTTACCTACTGGCTTTTAAGGAATCCGGAGGTTCATTGCCGCCCTCACATAAGCCCGCCATTGGTCCCTATCCTGAGCAAGATTAATCCATTCTCCACCATCATATCCCACCTCCCTCAAATCCATTTTAATATTATCTTCCCATCTACGTCTCGGCCTCCCCAAATGTCCTTTTCCCTCCAGCCTCCCAACTAACACTCTATATGCATTTCTGGATACGTCCATACGTGCTACATGCCCTGCCCATCTCAAACGTCTGGATTTAATGTTCCTAATTATGTCAGGTGAAGAATACAATGCGTGCAGTTCTGTGTTGTGTAACTTTCTCCATTCTCCTGTAACTTCATCCCGCTTAGCCACAAATATTTTCCTAATCAAAATTCTAACTTTCAGATTTTTTGACAGCAGACTGGATGATAAAAACTTTCAACCGAATAATAACAGGCATTTCCCATATTTATTCTGTGTTTAATTTCCTCCCGAGTGTCATTTATATTTGTTACTGTTGCTCCAAGATATTTGAATTTCTCCACATCTTCAAAGGATAAATTTCCCATTTTTATATTTCCATTTCGTACAATATTCTGGTCACGAGACATAATCATATACTTAGTCTTTTCGGGATTTACTTCCAAACCTATCTCTTTACTTGCTTCCAGTAAAATTCCCGTGTTTTCCCTAATCGTTTGTGGATTTTCTCCTAACATATTCACGTCATCCGCATAGACAAGCAGCTGATGTATCCCGTTCAATTCCAAACCCTCTCTGTTATCCTGGACTTTCCTAATGGCACAAAATTAAAAAAAAATAAATTAATAAATTATTCATCTACTCCCTCTAAATTCATGGAAAGTTTATGTTGTTCGTAAGTATGATTGCAAGCATGGTTAGGATCTCATTAAAGTACACTTATTCATTAAAGTTCAGCTTTTCCACCAATCACAAAGCACCATTGTAGCAATAGAAAAGCGCAAGTATCGATTATTCTCGGATATGCAATCGAAAGACAACTAGCGAAACGTCAAGGAGGCTGGAAATCCAATACTGTTGCAGAAGGTTATGTTCTGTTACTATAGCATTAATTGTAATTAATATTCAAATAAATTCAATTTGTCATCTCGTTTTTCAATGTATAAATCAATTTCAAGGTTATATCAAGATTAATGTTCATTTTACTCTCTGGATTATATCAAGGTCAATGTCGACATCTGTTCCTCGGAAAAAAAATCAATACTTTCACGTCTGCGCACATCTCACAATTTACGAGATATTGCACAAGGTCACTGCCGCTCCTCAGTCAGATAAGGATAACATGAATATTTATGAATAATTTCAAGTTAGAAATATGGTCGAGCATAAAAAGTCGTATGAAACTTGCCTATAATGGTAATTAAGACGCTCGTATGAAAATTATGAAACTCGCTTGCGCTTGTTTCATAAACATACTCGCGTCTTCATTACTATCATTATAGGCTCGTTGCATAATGTACTATTATTAAATTAAAATTATGTGTAATGATAATTTCAAGTAATCTGATGGCGAAATCACAGATCTACAGCAACTGTTTCTGACACGGCCCCCTTGTATAAAGAAATAAATCGCTGAAATAAAGAAGTATCGATATACGTTATTCGTTTATTAATTATTAATACGTCATCATTATTGTTGGAATTCTCTATATAAGGAGACTACATCCGGGATAGCTGGGGGGTTTGTTTCAGGCAAGTGCGATGCAAATAGCACTTAAAATATAAAAACAAGTGAGAATGAATTCGCCAATATAATTCACTATTCACTATTCTTATGCAGATGACACAGTTTTACTTTTTGGTGGAAAAACCTGGTACGATGCATATAATAATTCAAATAATGGACTTAAATTAATAAAAAATGGTTTCACATAAATTATCTTTCTATCAACGAAAATAAAACCATAATTATTCCATTCTCATTATCTGAAAAATGTAACAAACCTCCTACATCTATATTATGTACTAGCCGTACCCGTGCGCTCCGCTGCACCCGTTAGAAATAAATATAAAGTAATTACATAATTAAAATAGGACATTTGATCCAGGGAACATTCGTGTTTGATATGTTACTTAATTTAAATTGTATTTAAAATATTAAAATGCGATCATTTTGATCCAGAAACACTCATTTGGTGCAATGACAATTCCTTTAACATGTTTCTTAATTGTTATTACCAATTATTTTTGGAAAAGCGTACTCGAATTAAAAAGTTTTTAATTTGTTGTGGGAGCTCTTGAATCTCAGGAGGAACAGCTTTTACAACAGCGCAACATAATCTGCTTGGCTCATTACCCAATTTTTTTGCAATGCATTTATTGCATATATATTTTATGTATTTTAACACGATTCAATTGAGCATAGTTAAAATTTGAATTATAAAATAATGGATTGCTAAGCTAACGTACTATTACTGCATACTAAATCAATACACTCTCGTTGTTCGTTAATTCTCTGAGATAAAAATGAATATGTTCATAAACATTATTTTAAGAAGTACAGGAAATGAATATACAGAATAACCTATCAAGTTTTCTGTGCATAAGAAGCTATTTTAATCTTACCTGTCCTCGATTCACTCACAAGTTACTGTAATAACATTATAGTATTATGTCCATCCAGAGAAACTACACTTTCCAATGGTGAAATAATAATTAATTATACAAATCGGTTAATTTAGCTTCCTATATTACTTCATACAAACACAGAAACATTGTCTGTAGCTTTCGATTGTTGTGTCCAAGGTCCCTTATAGACGAAGTCATTTGTTTTTTATTTCAATACACCGCCTTAGATGGCAGTTCTTTTAATTTTAAAACTCATTTATCTCATTAAATATCAGTCCTATCAAAATTTTTCAAAGAATAAAACTTATCAGCAATCATTTTTAAAGAAACGTTTGTTATGTAACATTTTTCACAAAAATCAATAATAAGCGAGATATTTCGATTTGTTTAATTCAGACCCCTTATAACCCCCTTTTAAATAATGTATTTTGAATGCCATATAGCCTAAAATCTAAGTTACAACGAACTTAATTTATATTCCAATTTCCATCGAAATCGGTTCAGCCATTATCGCGTGAAAAGGTAACAAACATACAGACAGACAGACATACAAACAAAAATTAAAAAAAAGCGATTTTCGGTTTCAGGATGGTTAATTATACATGTTAACACCAATTATTTTTAGAAAATCGAAAATTACGAGAAAAATTTTGGCTACAGATTTATTATTAGTATAGATTAAATTACATATTCTGATTGTTGTCTTATACAGTGTAAATGTCCGATTATTAAAGAGTCCTCTGAAGTTAAGTATTTAGGCATAATTTTCGATAATCATTTAAAATGGAACCAACACACTAATTACCTTTGTAATAAATTGCGTAAAATAGTATATTACTTTACTTGCCAATAAGTTTATTACGTACAATATATTTAACTTTATTTCAATCGGTAATTATGTATGGAATTATAGGATGGGGTAGCTAATTTAAATCCAATTTTAATCCACTTTATTTATTACAGAAGAAAATAATTAAAATATGTCTTCATAAACCTATTGATTTTCCATCTCAAAATTTGTTTCTAGACTTTAATGTACTTAACGTAAGACAGATTTATTATAATGTATTAATAAAATTCATACGTAAAAATCGAAATAATTTTGAATTGTATTCTCATAGTTATGAAACAAAAGGCATGAATTCTTTAAGATTGTTTGAACCAAAATGCAACACTGTTACAGTATTTAAGCATAGTAGTAATTTAGGCCTAAGAATATATAACAAATTTATATTTAAATATCCTAATCTTGTCAATTCTAATAGTTCTAGTATTAAATTTAGAAAGTTATGTATGGATTTTATAAAAATTGAAAAATTGTAAATTTAAATTTATATATTATAATTGCATAGTAGACATAAGACAAATTGTATTGTATAATTATTAATTTCAATTCAGGAATCCGCCCCTGAGCACGAGTTCTACTCTTTCAGGGGCGAGCTAAAGTTTTTCTGTACGGGTATATATTATAAATAAATAAATTAACATAACTTGCGCATTCCATTTGATCAATGTTGTAGTAGAAGCGTAACTTGGGCTATGAGTGAACAAATTAGGTTTTTGAACGAATGAATTTCGGGTGGGATCGACACAGCGCCCATAGAGAGCAATGTTGCAATTTTTGTTACAGTTTTTCTCGAATGGTGCGCAGAAAAATTTCTACAATAAAAAGAGAGAGAGAATAAAGCAAAGTTGACAAAGTTGATTGATAATTGAGATTCGCATATCAGGAGTGACAAGTCACGTGGTTTGGAGTAATAATGTTAAGGGGAAAGGAAGAGGTAGTGATGAATTATTCAGGGGGAGTTTTCATTTAAATTGATGGAGTACTGTACAGGGACCACGGCACACGTCCGGGAGTTTGGTTTTGTATTCGTGTTTTATCTTCACGTGAAAGGGAATTATGACATTTCTACCTTCATTTATTTTCCTTATCTTTATAGAAAGTAAGTCCCTACCGTATCTCCTTGCTCTAAGACGCAATGCCTTGCACTAGCGTTACTTTATGAGATCTGGTTCGAGTCTTAATTAGGGAAGAATTTTTTCTCACGAAATTTCGACCAGTGTATCGGAACAGTTCCCACCCAGCATCGTGATGAATATGGGAAGCTACAGTAAGTACTGAAATCCTGTTCTACAAGCAAACTATAACTGCTGGGGTAATCATCTGGTTGGATGATCGTTCACCTCTGTCAAGTGAGGTGGATATGAGACCAGCAATGTGCTGTTAGGGTGTGGTCCTACATGGGCTATCGCACAACTGATTATTTATATTATGGAAATTATTAATGCTGCAGAAAATAAATTTCGAGATTTTCGTGGAAAAACAGTTTTCTGCAGTACTGACATCGAAATATTAATAAGAAGTGACTAAAGAAAACCACCCTTAAGTCACGAGCCATAATACAGCCTACATCAGTTTTTCATCACCATTCGAATGTTTGCATAAAACTTAATAACATTTTTAAATTAAGCAAACTTTATTTATTTATGTATTTCTTGATTTATTTATGTATGTATTTATGTATTTCTTTATTTATTTATGTATTTATTTAGTTATGTATTTATTTATGTATTTATTTATGTATGTATTTATTTATGAACTTATTTCTTTATGCATTTATTTATTTATGCTTTTATTATTTATTTATGCATTATTTATTTATGCATTTATTTATTTAGGTATTTATTTATTTATGTATGTATTTATTTACGCATTTATTTATTTATGCATTTATTATTTATTTATGCATTTATTTATGCATTTATGTATTGTTTTATTTATTTATGTATTTATTTATCTAGGTATTTATTTATGCATTTATTTATTTATGCATTTATTTATTTATGCATTTATTTATGTATTTATTTATCTTGGTATTTATTTATGCATTTATTTATTTATGTATTTCTTTACTTATTTATGTATTTATTTATGTATGTATTTATTTATATATTTATTTATTTATGTATTTATTTAGTTATGTATTTATTTAGTTATATATTTATTTATGTATTTATTTAGTTGTGTATTTCTTTACTTATTTATGTATGTATTTATTTATGTATTTAGTTATATTTATTTATTTATTTATGTATTTATTTATGTATTTATTTATATATGTATTTATTAATGCATTTATTATTTATTTATGCATTTATTATTTATTTATGTATTTCTTTATTTATTTATGTATTTATTTATTTAGTTATGTATTTATTTATGTATGTATTTATTTAGTTATGTATTTATTTATGTATTTATTTATTTATGTATTTATTTATCTATGTATTTATTAATGCATTTATTATTTATTTATGCATTTATTTATGTATTTATTTATTTGTCTATGTATTTATTTATCTATGTATTTATTTATGCATTTATTTATTTATGCATTTATTATTTATTTATGCATTTATTTATGTATTTATTTATGTATGCATTTATTATTTACTTATGCATTTATTATTTATTTATGTATTGATTTATTTATTTATGCATTTATTATTTATTTATATATTTATTTATGTATTGATTTATGTATTTATTTGTTTATGTATTTATTTATGTATTTATTTATTTATTCAGTTATGTATTTATCTATGTGTTTATTTATGCATTTATTTATGCATTTATTATTTATTTATGCATTTATTTATTTATGTATTTATTTACTTATGCATTTATTATTTATTTATGTATTGATTTATTTATTTATGCATTTATTATTTATTTATGTATTTATTTATGTATTGATTTATGTATTTATTTGTTTATGTATTTATTTATTTATTCAGTTATGTATTTATCTATGTATTTATTTATGCATTTATTTATGCATTTATTATTTATTTATGCATTTATTTATTTATGTATTTATTTACTTATGTATTTATTTATCTATGTATTCATTCATTCATTCATTCATTCATGCATTCCTGTAACAAGGCAAAGCCCCAATTGCAGTAGACAGTACAAATATTTGCTTAGAACATGAAACTGAAGATAACATGAAAAAGAGATAAAAACAGAATACAAATGCAAGATACATGTGTAAATACAAATGAAAAATGAAAAAAAAAAAAACAGACAGATACGAGTACATACAACGTACGTAAATAAGAGACACAGGTACAGATATAAATGAAACAATACAAAATAAAAAAGAATGAAGAATAGATAAATATAAATATCATAACCAAAATATGTAAAATCTAGTTAAAAATGGCAAATTAATAATAATAATAATAATAATAATAATAATAATAATAATAATAATCAATGGCGCTACAGCCCATGAAGGGCCTAGACCGACCAGCCGGCTGCTGGCCTCACGCCCACATGCCGAAGCAGAGGTGGACGATCATCCAACCAGAATGGAGGTATCGTGTGGTTAGCACGATGATTTTCCCAGCCGTTATAGTTGGCTTTCGCAAGCGGATTTCGCTACCTATCGTAGCTCCCCAAGTGCATCACGATGCTGGGTGGGCACCGGTCCCATATACTGGCCTAAATTTCATGAGAAAATTTCTTCCCCTATCAGGACTCGAACCAGCGCGCATTTCATAACGCGAGTCCTAGGCGGGACACCTAACATAATTATTTGGAACATTTGAGATGAGCAGGGCATATAGCACGTATGGATGAATCTAGAAATGCATAAAGAGTGTTAGTTGGAAGACCTTAGGGAAAACTACCTTTGTGGAGGCCGATATGTAGATGGGAGGATAATATTAAAATGGATTTGTGGGAGGTGGGATATAATGGTAGGAAATGGATTAATCTTGCTCAGGATAGGGATCGATGGTGGGCTTATGTGAGGGCGGCAATGAACCTCCGGGTTCTCTAGAAAGCTATTTATAAGTAAGAAAGTAACTAACGATATGAAATTATCAACACCGTCTGAAATAGTCGGAAACAAAACAAAGAAGCCATGTGAGCGTAGTCGTCATAGCAACGGAAATCTGTATAGAAATGAACACATAGTAAATAAGTAAATACCAGTATGGGAGTATAAAAATTATATTTTAGGTAATAGTGAAGAAAAAAAAAAAATGTAATTTTGTGCATGCCGTTTGTATGTCTGTTGGAAATCTGAAAATGTGCAATTTCCTAAAAACTCAAATTATTTTGTATTGTATTGTATTGTATTGTATTGTATTTATTAACATTCCATGGTATTCATACATTGCTTTACAGCTAGAATATGGAACAAGTCAAAAAACTTAATACTATTATAAAGTCTTAATTTATAGTCACAGTCTAGATGAAATATATACAGAAGAGATTTACAATATAGTCTACTAGTACAACACAAAGTTTTAGTATCAATTTCATGAAGTGTTATTGAATGTCATGAATTCACCTAGAGAATAGAAGGCGTGAGAAATTAGGTACTTCTTTAATTTGGCCCTAAATATTCTTATGTTTTGAGTTTCATTTTTTATATCGATAGGGAGGCTAGTAAACATTTTTACTGCCATATAACGCACTCCTTTTTGATAGCACGATAGACTTGTCGATGGAGTATGAAAGTCATTTTTTTGACGTTACTGTTGAATTAGTTACAAAGTTTTCACGATTACATGCGAGGAAGATTATTAATGAAAAGATATACTGACAAGCCATGGGCATTATTTGTAGTTTTTTTTAAATAGTCCTACAAGATTCCCTAGATTTGGCACCTACTATTATTCTAATTACTCTTTTTGTAATAGAAATATACTGTTACTATCTGTGGAATTTCCCCAGAATATTATTCCAAAACTCATTACCGAGTGAAAGTATGCAAAGTATATTGTTTTTAAGGTATTGATATTTACTATCTTTTGCATAGATCTAATAGCAAAACAAGCTGAATTTAGTTTGGGGGTAATTTCTTTAATATGATTTTTCCAATTTAACACATTATCGATTTTTAAGTCAAGAAATTTGGTTGTTGTTTCTAATAGGGATCTATTGATAATTATTGCGCTAGAAATTTGCGAGGTTGAATTTGCATAGGATTTAAATTGAATTATGTTAGTTTTGTTACAATTTAATACCAATTTATTGACTGAGAACCAGTCACATATTTTGAAGAGAATTTCCTCTGTTGAAGATTGGAATGTGTTGGAGTTATTGGCTGTAATTACTATACTTGTGTCATGTGCAAATAATATGGGATGACCTACGTCTTTTATTAGGGGGGGGGCAAGATAATTTATAAACACTAGAAAAAGTAGGGGACCTAATATTGATCCTTGAGGAACTCCATTATTAATAGTTCCCCATGTCAGCCCACTTTGAGGTCTGTGGATATAGAGGGGAAAAAATTGGATCGCTATCGGGTAGAGTTCCCGGGTAGCTCAGTTGGTACGTTTAACCAAAGGTCACGGGTTCGATGCCCGGCCCCGGAACAATTTTTCCCTCAAAATTATTCAAATCAACTTTACAGGGAGTTATACCTGAAATCTTGATTTGCATAATACACGTCACTGTTCATTAACAGAAAACCACAATTTAAGTCACACAGAGTTAGTGTGCACTCGAAGTTGGTTGCTTGACGGTTGTCAGCCCACTTTGAGGTCTGTGGATATAGAGGGAAAAATTGGATCGGTGTCGGTTAGAGTTCCCGGATAGCTCAGTGGTAGAGCGTTGGTACGTTAAACCAAAGGTTCCGGGTTCGATACCCGGCTCCGGAACAATTTTTCCCTCGAAATTATTCAAATCAACTTTACAGGGAGTTATACCTGAAATCTTGATTTGCATAATACACGTCACTGTTCGTTAACAGAAAACCACAATTTAAGTCACACAGAGTTAGTGTGCACTCGAAGTTGGTTGCTTGACGGTTGTCAGCCCACTTTGAGGTCTGTGGATATAGAGGGAAAAATTGGATCGGTGTCGGTTAGAGTTCCCGGATAGCTCAGTGGTAGAGCGTTGGTACGTTAAACCAAAGGTTCCGGGTTCGATACCCGGCTCCGGAACAATTTTTCCCTCGAAATTATTCAAATTATTCATAATTGTATTGATTTCAACTTTCTGTTTCCTATCTATGAGATATAAGTGAAACCATTCGTCTAAAAAGCACGAAACTTTCTATAAAATTCGTTTCAGTGTGATCTGTCAAATCTTTGTACAGATGTCAATCACTGGGGCGTTTACCCTAGCGTCTGCATCTGTTTTAGCCTCTTTCGTTAAGCCGTGACGTTTCCTAGTTTATATTAACTGGTGCCTCCATCTATCAACCCCTGCAGTAGGGCAGCGAGCTGGGTATGATGAATCCGACAAACAGTCCGCTGAAAGGAGCCAGTGTCGGCATAATGAAGCGGTGAGCGCTGCAACAATACAAGCCTGCCGCCTGCTGGCGTCAAATTACAAAATCGATGCGCGAGGCGCTGGCAGCTAGCTACGGCGACTTATCCGCACCTGCGGTTCCTCAACTGTGGGTCGCGAGTCGCCTCTGAAATGCGACGATAAATGGGCAGCGGTTATACGAAGAATTACTGCCAATAATTTAGGCGCCAACTTTTCCAGAGGGGGCAACACACTTTTAAGGAACCCGTAGGTTCATTGCCGCCCTCACATAAGCCCGCCATCGGTCCCTATCCTGAGCAAGATTAATCCATTCTCTATCATCATATCCCACCTCCCTCAAATCCATTTTAATATGATCATCCTATCTATGTCTCGGTCTCCCCAAAGATCTTTTTCCGTAGGTATTCCAACTAACACTCTATATGCATTTCTGGATTCGCCCATACGTGCTACATGCCCTGCCCATCTCAACGTCTGGATTTAATGTTCCTAATTATGTCAGGTGAAGAATACAATGTGTGCAGTTGTGTTGTGTAACTTTCTCCATTCTCCTGTAACTTCATCCCTCTTAGGTCGAAATATTCTTATTCTCGATCACCTTTAACCTCTGTTCCTCTCTCGAAGTGAGAATTCAATTTTCACAATACAGAACGGTAATATAGATAGATAGATAGATAGATAGATAGATAGATAGATAGATAGATAGATAGATAGATAGATAGATAGATAGATAGATAGATAGATAGATAGATAGATAGATAGATAGATAGATAGATAGATAGATAGATAGATAGATAGATAGATAGATATAGATAGATAGATAGATAGATAGATAGATAGATAGATAGATAGATAGATAGATAGATAGATACATAGATAGATAGATAGATAGATAGATAGATAGATAGATAGATAGATAGATAGATAGATAGACAGACAGACAGACAGACAGACAGACAGACAGACAGACAGACAGACAGACAGATAGATAGATAGATAGATAGATAGATAGATAGATAGATAGATAGATAGATAGATAGATAGATAGATAGATAGATGGATGGATATTTATTTGTCATCAACATTTATATTAGTTATGTTGTACCACAACTTAGAACGGTAATATAAGTGTTTTGTAAGTTTTTTAAAAGCAGACTGGATGACAAAAGCTTCTCAACCGAATAATAACAGGCATTTCCCATATTTATTCCGCGTTTAATTCCCTCCTGAGTGTCATTTATATTTGTTACTGTTGTTCCAAGATATTTTAATTTCTCCCCCTTTTCAAACGATAAATTTCCAATTTTTGTATTTCCATTTCGTACAATATTCTTGTCACGAGACACAATCATATACTTTGTATTTTCGGGATTTACTTCCAAACCTATTTCTTTACTTGCTTCAAGTAAAATTTCCGTATTTTCCTAATCGTTTGTGGATTTTCTCCTAACATATTCACGTCATCCGCATAGACAAGCAGCTGATGTAACCCGTTCAATTCCAGACCCTCTCTGTTATCCTGGACTTTCCTAATGGCATACTCTAGAGCAAAGTTAAAAAGTAAAGGTGATAGTGCATCTCCTTGCTCTAGCCCGCAGTGATTGGAAAAGCTTCAGATAGAAACTGGCCTATATGGACTCTGCTGTACATTTCACTGAGACACATTTTAATTAATCTCGCCCCACCCAATAAAATTAATAGAGGGGCATAGCCTCTCCAAATAATTCGATGAGAGATTTCGGATGTTAAAAAATAATTAATTTGTGTGAAAGATGAAGGAAAACATAAACAAAAAATATTATTTTAAATCTGTTGGGTTATCTGACTAAAAATGGCCCTCTATGAGAGACCTATCGTCCCTCAGAGTTTGGTGCAGATATTCTGAATCACCCTGTATATACTATTTTAAAAGTTTGTCGACGTCGTTTTTTTTCCATTCATTTTGATTCTACCACATTCCCTGTTGTAATCCTCGTTCATTTATTGCCTCCTGAATTCCTTTATATCTGCTTTTCCTTCGCCATTTTCTCTTCCTTCGTGGACAATACAAACTCATCACTTATTGAGGTAATCTTTGGGTTTCCATCATAAGGCCAGAGCCATACGAAGAAAGTTGTTTCGTGCGTTTATTGTCTATAGGCCTAACCGTGATTTCTACTTTCATTTTTTTTTTTCCAGTGGTAGTGTTGTGTTTATGTTCCACTCGTGGCTTCCTAAATCCAGCTGAATGACGCCAAAATACATTTCCAGCACGAGCAGTTATTTTTTTTTTCTTTATTTTCTTTGGGTATCAGCCAAACCGCACAGCCACAAGTTTCAGTGCTTTTAATAATCTATATATATATATATATATATATATATATATATATAATTTGAACTGGTAATGGATATTACGGGAAAACGACTGAACGGATTTTAATAAATGACCCCTCATTTTGAAGCTTGGAATTCAAAGTTTTTCAGGAAAATAGTAGTTTTCAGTGAAATGTCAATTTTTCTACATCATTTTCCTATTTTCCAAAATCCATCTGTCGTCAGTTTTGAGAAATAGGTAATGGCCCTTTGAGAATAAAACAAAACAAAACACAAACACACTACAATAAACAATATCACACGAAGGCTATGACCTGCAGGATTGCTGACATATTTAGAGTTCAGATGGCTGACATACTGCCAATATGTGGAGATTCATTTGTGTAACTTTTTCTGAACGTTTCTGTAATATTGGTTATTAAAAACTTCAAGACTTACTAAACAGAAGATTCTCTGGTGTGTAATTTTCTGAGTACAGCTGTCTGTGTATTGGAAATTAAAAGCTACAAAACTTAAGAATGTTTGATAACATTATTGCCATTAAAAATTAAATATTATTATAGTGAATGCCATGATGTATTTGTCACCAATTATACAGATTAATGCTTTATTGATGCTATGAAAGTGAAACATTTTGGGGTTATATAAATAGGCGTGGAGAATATCTGACGTTAGATCTTCATTTCTATAATATTTACTGAGTGACGGCTGTATAGTAGTCTATAAAAACTTACGTAACATAACAATATTGTTATTATTATTATTATTATTATTATTATTATTATTATTATTTATTATTGGGTTATTTTACGACGCTTTATCAACATCTAGGTTATTTAGCGTCTGAATGAAATGAAGGTGATAATGCCGGTGAAATGAGTCCGGGGTCCAGCACCGAAAGTTACCCAGCATTTGCTCGTATTGGGTTGAGGGAAAACCCCGGAAAAAACCTCAACCAGGTAACTTGCCCCGACCGGGAATCGAACCCGGGCCACCTGGTTTCGCGGCCAGACGTGCTAACCGTTACTCCACAGGTGTGGACAATATTGTTATTAAAGTGAAATATTTTTATAGTTATTAATCAAGTGGTATGGGTTCTTTCCATATATTTAATGGCGGTATGGTATAGATATTTAAAGCTGAAAGTTAGAATTTATAAAACAGTTATGCTATTGGTTCTTTGTGGTTGTGAAACTCGGATTTTCATTTTGAGAGAGGAACAGAGATTAAGGGTGTTCGAAAATAAGATGCTTAGGAAAATATTTGGGGCTAACAGGGATGAAGTCATAGGAGAATGGAGAAAGTTACACAACACAGAACTGCACGCATTGTATTCTTCACCTGACATAATTAGGAACATTAAATCCAGACGTTTGAGATGGGCAGGACATGTAGCACGTATGGGTTAATCTAGAAATGGTATAGAGTGTTAGTTGGGAGACCTGTAGAGAAAAGACCTTGAGAGAGGCAGACGTAGATGGGAGGATAATATTAAAATGGATTTGAGAAAGGCGGGATATGATGGTAGAGACTGGATTAATCTTGCTCAGGATAGGGACTTCCAAACTGGTATTCTTCATTGGAAATAAATGTGAAAAGTTTTAATTTGAATTGTAATGAACTTAGTTTGTAACATTTGCTGCACAAGCCACTAGTAGTGTTAGAAATGTGAGTTTTTCGACTTCGCGTTTTTCTGCCCCACATAATAAGATTTATGCGAGATCGTGCGTATTTGCTTGGTTTCCGCACAAGACCAACCCGCGGTAAGTCTAAAATTCCACATTCAGTATTCCCAACCTAACACACATAACAATTTCCCTCTTCTTACCGCTTAAGTGACATATTGATTTTACTGCTTTAGGCTTTTAACATATTATTTTTAGAGACGTTCAATATAGTAATAATTATAAATTGAAACTTACCACTGCAATTTCACCTAAATTGCACTCTTAATTATTGTTTTTAAATATTTGCAAAAATTAAGTAAACTCTACAACTCCACTAAAGTTACTGCATTTCGTGATGCATGTAACATTAAGGAAGCCGTTTATTTTAAGTTCGCATTTATAGACTGGGGGAAAAAACAGACGTATATCACGGCCTGCTGGAGTATAGTAAACACAGAAAACATTTTAAAGCAACAATGTTGAAGATAGATATTTTTGTTTTGCAAATTTGCCGTCATTGAACAGAAACCAAGATGGAGATTTCATTACACCTAATTAGAAATTCCTCTTTCAGGTATGTAATAAACGATCTTCGCACAAAATAATGTACGATACACGAGCGGTATGTTTTCTTTCAATTCTCGGAAATTAAAAAAGCTCAGCTACGTTTCGCTTTTTCAAACTTTTCCTCGAACATGAAAACTTCAACATACCTCTCTTGTAACGCATATTACTATTAGTTATCTTAGGCCTATATCTTTGCGGTTTATGGAGATTTTGTGATTCATTTGTCTATAGCATTTACAACATGATGCAATTTTGGCTGCTAGAATGTATATTCCGAACAGCTTTTACTAATTTTCCCCCTGTCTATCTCTAGATCTTCCTCTTTAAGGAGTCAGTACTAAAGTAGAAATCTCCAGGCAAAGAAATAACTGCCAATGGTCGTACGCAAATTGTTTTTTTCCTGGGTCATTTTACGACGCTGTATCAACATCTAGGTTATTTAGCGTCTGAAATGAAATGAAGGTGATAATGCCGGTGAAATGAGTCCGGGGTCCAGCACCGAAAGTTACCCAGCATTTGCTCGTATTGGGTTGAGGGAAAACCCCGGAAAAAACCTCAACCAGGTAACTTGCCCCGACCGGGATTCGAACCTGGGCCACCTGGTTACGCGGCCAGACGCGCTGACCGTTACCGCAAATTGTTAATGCAGCTCGTTATGTAATAATGATTAAAAATTTTTAAGTGGTCAATTAAGAATAAGAAATTTTCGTATCAACAGATCAACTTTTTTTTATCAAGAAGTGCAACAGCATACACTGCAGCCATTTCTATGACGGAAATGCGAATTTTTTTTGGTAATCATGTAATATCGAGATATGGGTACATTCTCTGGCCTGCACGATCCCCCGATTTAAGCGCATGTGATTTCTTTTTATGGGGCTTTCTAAAAAGTAAAGTATACGTAAACAAACCACAAAATATTGAAGAACTAAAGACAGTAATTCGTGAAGGAATTTCAAACATCACAGTCGAAATGTTGCGAAGTGTAATGGGAAACTTCAAAGAGCGATTACAAGAATGTATGGACGTTAGCGGAGGACATTTGAAGGATGTCATTTCCAAGAAGTAGGGGTTACATACAAATGGCGTACAATATTCTATGTTTTCATACAATAAAAGTTAATTTAGTACGATATCTAAAATTCTATTTCACTATTTAAAAATCTTCTGTTTCTTTGTCCCACCCTGTATTTACAGCAGTGCAGATGAATCTTTTTTTTTTTTTGGTAGGTTATTTTACGACGCTTTATCAACATCTACGTTATTTAGCGTCTGAATGAGGTGAAGGTGATAATGCCGGTGAAATGAGTCCGGGGTCCAACACCGAAAGTTACCCAGCATTTGCTCATATTGGGTTGAGGAAAACCCCGGAAAAAACCTCAACCAGGTAACTTGCCCCGGCCGGGAATCGAACCCGGGCCACCTGGTTTCGCGGCTAGACGTGCTAACCGTTATTCCACAGGTGTGGACTGCAGATGAATCAAATTTCAACTTGATCATACTACACATTTACCAAAGTCTAAAGAAAGAATGAAGCTGAAACTGATCAGGAAGAGGAAAAGGAATTGGTTGGGTCACTGGCTGAGAAGAAACTACCTACTGAAGGATGCACTGGAAGGAATAGTGAACGGGAGAAGAGTTCGGGGCAGAAGAAGATATCAGATGAAAGACGAAATTAAGATATATGTAATTTATTTCCAAGAAATAGTCTCTCCAGGCATCCTGGGTTGCCAAAAACACAGAATAACCCATATATAAGAATAGTAATGATTAAAGTAAGATAGATGAGTCAAATTGAAATGTGAACTAGGAGCTTAAATTTAAGAAATAATAAATTTGTACATATATATATATATATATATATATATATATATATATATATATATATACATATATATAACAATCACACACTAAAGAATAGAAAAGGGGGATTATGATATCCCGTATAAATAATTTTCAGAATTGCCACAGACCCTTTAATGGTTGAAGTAATTATTTTGGGAATGATGTCATGGATTCCAAATGTTTTGATAGTGTTTACAGTTGATCGTGGGATGGTGCCCCTCGCTCCGATCATTAAACCATGTACTTCCCAGGTGCCTTCCATCTCATATTTTTCTCGAAAATACGGAATAGTAGGCTCAAAAATTTGTTGTTTCTCTTTGTTGACCTCGGATGGTTGGGTCTGGCTCATCTCAAATCTAACAGTTGGGTCCAGTATAAAGCCTTTACTACTAGTCTTGTCTAGAGCCACGATGTCCGCTCTTCTAATTCCGCCGCCTTCAGACGCAACGCAGTGCACCTCTTCATGGACCTCTAAGGATCTTTTTCTAAGGGCTTGTGCTATTAGTTTTCGGATGTTATGATGGCGTGAATTTCTCAGGAGTTCTCCATGATGACTGGATCCTAGGGCGTGTGCTAAGGTTTCAATCTCGTTGCAGTATCTGCAACGGAAACCGTCCAAGGATCTCCCATGAAGACTTCTCACTGGTGCTACGTTAGCATTCATCTTAATTGCGTCCCGCCATTCAGAGGAAGACAGACCCTCCTTAGAAAAAATCCATTTATTTCCGGGAGCATATTCTTGAAATAAAATAACACCTTTTCCTTTATGTGGAAGCGCACACCATTTGTCGTACTCTTGTTCCCCAAGATTTTGTCGTAGTTTATGGACATTGATATTACTTATGTCCAGATCTTCTGGTGGAATTTTTAACTTCCTTGAACAGACTTTCTTTTCTGCTGCTATGTTCCTCGTAGAAACGACAAGAGGATTCAGGGTTCTCAATAATGTGTTGCAAATATTGAGATGATGTAAATATGCTTCCCATTGAGCTTTGAAAAGGCTGAGATCCTTATATTTAAGTTCGGTGTACAACATCAAAAAGGAAGGCAGAAAATAGGAAAGATTTGAGAATGCTGGGTTTGTAGTGAAAGACCTGCGCTTATTAATGAATGAGCATTTAATATTACTTATGATAGCAAAAGGGAATATTCATATTGAATTAGTAGGATCCTCTTCGCTTACAAAATAATAAATAATTATATTTTCCACAATTTTCATAGGTTTATAAGACAATAATTATGTTACCGGTTATTCTGTATGGTTGTAAAACATGGATTCTAACTTGGAGAGAGGAACAGAGGCTAAGGGTGTTCGAGAATAAGGTGCTTAGGAAAGTAATTGGAGCTAAGAGAGATGAAGTTACAGGAGAATGGAGAAAGTTACACAACACAGAACTGCACGCATTGTATTCTTCACCTGACATAATTAGGAACATTAAATCCAGACGTTTGAGATGGGCAGGGCATGTAGCACGTATGGGCGAATAGAGTGTTAGTTGGGAGGCAGGAGGAAAAAAAGCCTTTCGTAAGGCCGAGACGTACATGGGGAGGATAATATAGAAATGGATTTGAGGGAAGTGGGATATGATGGTAGAGACTGCATTAATCTTGCTCAGGATAGGGACCAATGGAGGGCTTATGTGAGAGCGACAATGAACCTCCGGGTTCCTTAAAAGCCATTTGTAAGTAAGTAAGTAAATAAAGTTTCTGCTGACAATCAATTAAAAAAATCACAAATTATAAAATTAATATTCATAAATACCTCCCCTATAAATGTACAGTAAATGTGCTTGTACACATTAAAATCCACTAAAGTCATTAAAGCATTCAAACAAAAGAGAAATAAATCTGCATCGCTTTTGGATGTGATAAAAATTCACATGCGATAGCAATTTTGCATATAAATGCAGTCTTCTATAATATATGTTAAAGTTAGGAGCTTCATGTGTTTCTATAGCAACCGTGCTCTTTCCTAGTCTATGTTAACAAGCCTTTGAAAAACGGAGTTATTCTTTCGTTACCTTGGCTACAGACTTCCTCTGAACCATCGCTTTCTTTGCAGACGAGGCACGTAGCAGAAAGCACGTAGCTATTCATGTTCCTAAAAGTCTTGCGCCAACACCTGTATTTACATATGAATATTTGAGAGAGCGAGTTCGAGTCTTACATGGCACAGTTTGCAGTCACTTTGATCTCCAGCGAGAACACGGGAATAAAGTTAATTAAACTTGGCGTATGGAGACGCGTGTTCGATTACAGGTATTCCTTCCGACGATAGTTGTATTTTCAGAGATTTTCATACGCTTTGAGGACGGAATGTCTTCTAGCAGCTTTGGAAATCAGCGAATTAAAAATGATGGTGCTTTTTTCTGTCTCATAAAAAAAGTATTTATATGCACGTAAGGAATCTTGGAGGCTCAGCGATGATATGTAAAGAAGAGCAGTATGGAAATAAAGTTTTTAAAAGTTAGGTAACAATAGGCCTAAACATAGAGATTTTGAGATTTTTAAATGTCTCAGTGAAACGTACAGCAGAGTCCGTATAGGTCAGTTTCTGTCAGATGCGTTTCCAATTCACTGCGGGCTAAAGCAAGGAGATGCACTATCACCTTTACTTTTTAACTTGCTCTAGAATATGCCATTAGGAAAGTCCAGGATAACAGAGAGGGTTTGGAATTGAACGGGTTACATCAGCTTCTTGTCTATGCGGATGACGTGAATATGTTAGGAGAAAATCCACAAACGATTAGGGAAAACACGGGAATTTTACTGGAAGCAAGTAAAGAGATAGGTTTGGAAGTAAATCCCGAAAAGACAAAGTATATGATTATGTCTCGTGACGAGAATATTGTACGAAATGGAAATATAAAAATTGGAAATTTATCCTTTGAAGAGGTGGAAAAATTCAAATATCTTGGAGCAACAGTAACAAATATAAATGATACTTCACTTCCACTCTGTATGTCGGAGGGTTTAATATCAGGACATATATACATATATATATATTTATTTATTTTATTAATTTAATTTATTTATTTATTTAATTTAATTTATTTATGTTATTTCATTTATTTTATTTTATTTATTTTAATTTAATTTATTTTATTTTATTTATTTTATTTATTTATTTTATTCATTTATTTCACTTATATATTTTATTTATTTAATTTTATTTATTTATTCTATTTTTATTTTATTTATTTATTTATTTTATTTATTTATTTAATTTATTTATCTATTTACTTAATTTGATTTATTTATTTATTTGATTTATTTATTTATTTAATTTATTAATTTAATTTATTTATTTTATTTTATCTATTTTATTTATTTATTTAATTACTTTTTATTATTTATTCATTTTATTTATTTATTTCATTTTATGTATTTTATATGTTTAATTACTTTTAAGTATTTATTTATTTTATTTATTTATTTTATTTTATTTATTTTATTTATTTATTAAATTAATTTTATTTATTTATTTTATTTAACTTATCTATTTAATTTATTTATTTTACTTACTTATTTTATTTATTTATTTACTTTATTTATTTAATTTATTTACTTTATTTATTTTATTTTCTTATTTATTTAATTAATTTTATTTATTTATTTTATTTATTTATTTTACTTATTTATTTAATTAATTTTATTTATTTATTTATTTTATTTTTTATTTAATTAATTTTAATTATTTTATTTATTTATTTAATTTGTTTTATTTTTGTTAATTTATTTATTTATTTTATTTATTTCATTTGTTTATTTAATTTATTTATTTTATTTATTTACTTAATTAATTTAATTTAATTTATTTATTTTATGTATTTATTTAATTAATTTTATTTATTTAATTAATTAATTTATTTTATTTATTTAAATAATTGTATTTATCTATTTATTTAATTTTATTTATTTATTTAATTTATTTTATTTTATTCATTTTATTCATTTATTTATTTAATTTTATTTATTTATTTAATTAATTTTATTTATTTATTTATATTTTCCTTTTATAGTAAAGGGGAGATCTAATATCGGAAGTCTCTAATAAGCGAACAACTACTAATTTGTCCGATTTCCTTAAAATTTCTCGCTATCATAACTAAGATACTCGATCACAACATGTGATAACAGGCTAGATATTCCACATCACATACAATTCTTTATTATATCTTTTCCGGTAAACATCAAATGGCTTATATGGGTCGTGTGCGTCAGAGTACTAAAAAGTATTGCAAACTTCTGTAATCTATCTTCCCTTACTGTGACGTTGCATAAAGGCACAGATATAATAAAATACCTACATCTCTGTATTCCTCATCTTTCTCATCTCGTCACTGAAACCACTGAAGCCAAGGGCTGCCGAATTTCGATTAATTCTTTTAAATATAAATCAGAAGTATGTATTACGCTCAGTTGCCAGATTTCCTGTTTATTTCGTTGTTTCCTCGCCTTTGCACGTGACACATTTCAGTTCTTCCCACCACTACTTCTCTGTTGGAGGTTCGATCCTCAGGGACGGTGACAGCCGCTCTGCAGGCCGCCTGCTGAGTATGTGAGCCGCGCAACACCCTCGATCGATTCGCTGAAGATGATGGACACGTGTGTCAGTCGGATGTATTCTGGACGTGTCACGAAACACTTTATACCTTCTCACGCCTTATCCGTTATCTAAACTCCTTCCTTGCCACTTCTTTCTTTCGGCTATGTTCGTATTCCTTGTTTTTGTCTTTTTCTCTGTCTACTTTAATCGCTTGCATTATCTGACTTTCTCATTTCAACTAGGAACGTTCAAGTGAGCGCCTTTGGAAAAATGTCCGTTACCATTGCTGTAATTCTCTACGCGCAAATTGTTGCTTAGGAACCAGCAACATAATATCATTATTGAAAAACAAATGAAGTTTGGATATCATCGTATATTATGTACTAGCCGTACCCGTGCGCTCCGCTGCACCCGTTAGAAATAAATATAAAGTAATTACATAATTAAAATAGGACATTTGATACAGGGAACATTCGTGTTTGATAGAAGGATAAATAGTTTAATATGTTACTTAATTTAAATTGTATTTAAAATATTAAAATGCGATCATTTTGATCCAGAGACCACTCATTTGGTGCAATGACAATTCCTTTAACATGTTTCTTAATTCTTATTACCAATTATTTATGGAAAAGCGAAAATTAACAAAAAAATCTTGGCTACAGATTTATTATTATGTTTATATTATTGTGTTGATAACGGATGTACTCGAATTAGAAAGTTTTTAATTTGTTGTGGGAGCTCTTGAATCTCAGGAGGAACAACTTTTACAACAGCGCAACATAATCTGCTTGGCTCATTACCCAATTTTTTTGCATTGCATTTATTGTATATATATTTTATGTATTTTAACACGATTTAATTGAGCATAGTTAAAATTTTAATTATACAATAATGGATTGCTAAGCTAACGTACTATTACTGCATACTAAATCAATACACTCTCGTTGTTCGTTAATTCTCTGAGATAAAAATGAATATATTCATAAACATTATTTTAAGAAATACAGGAAATGAATATACAGAATAACCTATCAAGTTTTCTGTGCATAAGAAGCTATTTTAATCTTACCTGTCTTCAATTCACTCACAAGTTACTGTAATAACATTATAGCATTATGTCCATCCAGAGAAACTACACTTTCCAATGATGAAATAATAATTAATTATACAAATCGGTTAATTTATCTTCCGATATTACTTCATACAAACACAGAAACATTGTCTGTAGGCTATGTTTCATAGCTTTCGATTGTTGTGTCCAAGGCCCCTTATAGACGAAGTCATTTGTTTTTTTATTTCAATACACCGCCTTAGATGGCAGTTATTTTAACATTAAAACTCATTTATCTCATTAAATATCAGTCCTATCAAAATGTTTGAAAGAATAAAACTTATCAGAAATCATTTTTAAAGAAACTTTTGTTATGTAACGTTTTTCATGAAAATCAATAATAAGCGAGATATTTCGATTTATTTAATTCAGGCCCCCTTGTAACCCCCTTTTAAATAAAATATTTTGAATGCTATATAGCCTATAATCTAAGTTACAACGAACTTAATTTATATTCCAATTTTCATCGAAATCGGTTCAGCCATTATCGCGTGAAAAGGTAACAAACATACAGACAGACAGACATACAAACAAAAATTTCAAAAAAGCAATATTCTGTTTCAGGCTGGTTAATTATATATGTTAGGACCAATTATTTTTGGAAAATCGAAAATTACCAGAAAAATTTCGGCTACAGATTTATCATTAATATAGATTACCACAGTCTAGTATATACAGTCACGAAGCTTAATGTGATTTTTTTGCATTTCTCGCGATACAATGCTCCAATTGAGAGTGCTAGGAACAATAGACTGTGCCGGTAGTATTTTGCATTGTCTGTGATGAGGCGATAGTAGCGATCCTAGTTGTTAGCAACTATCTACGGGCTCTTCCATATGAAATCGATCAGTAAAAAACCTCGCATTTTTTTATACTCTAATTTTTTCCCTATTTATACAAGGTGCTGAGGAGAGTGAATTTCAAAAATATACTATCGAAAGTCAAACAGTTTTCGTATTGTTGAGCGACAAATTTAGCGTATTTTATAAAAACAAGCCTCTTTCAGCGCTCAGAACTCTGGAACCATTTACTGCAGAACATTGAACGGGAGCTCATTTTGAAGCTGACATTTGGTAGGTTATGTTAAGAAGTAATCTTTATTTTTATTGTACACAGAGAGACAGATAATCCGATTTTACTTGCTTTTAGGCTCTTTGTCCATTTGTAAAAATGTAAAAAAATATTGAGAAAAAAATCTTGCATTATTAAGAGGGATTCGGCATTGTTTGCTTAGTGGTACGGCAATAAGTTTCGAGGGTATTAAATAGATTATTTTCACACGCCTGGACTTGAACGGCGTAGTACCGCACGCACTGGCCGAGAGCTGAAGATAAGCGAGCGTTGGGCGTCATTTTACTCCTGTGTTTATGAAAACCTGTGATAAAGCTAGCCCAGCTATGCGCTACTAGACGAAACATCACGTGTTTGTCTCCTGGCCTTGCTTGTCTCGGCTAGCTCCCGCCTCACAGTCAGCTGGTTAGTTCACACGCGTACTATTTATTTTTTTATTTGATATTTTCAATACTTTCTTATCAATAGGTATACCATCAGTAAAAAATATGTGTTTATTTGTATTTTCAACTTCTACATAGGACAGACAGGCAGATCATTTCAAACACGTTACAAAGAACACATCACAGCCATAACAAAATTACAAAACACATCCACATATGCAGAACACATCACAAATGCTAACCACACCTACAGAGACATCAACACAGACATGGAAATACTACACATCCAACCAAAAAGCCAGAAACTAAACACACTAGAACAATACGAAATATACAGACACACAAAAACACACCCCAATGAAATTCTCAACACATAACTCAATTTCAGAACACACACACTCTTTGATTCCACTTTACACCACGCGAACACACCCTCACAGGAAACGAAACAAGAGGCATCAAGACCAACAACGATCAGTTCTGAGAATGACCCATAAATAGGTCGATACATGTAAACGAGGTACGTTAGAATTTAACATAAAGTCTTATCATAAATTTATTTGTTTTATTCTTATAATTGAAGGATTCCTTTCCATAAGAAGTTCTGGTAATGTCTGGTCTCAGTCTGTTCATTTCACAGATATTTAGCCCAGAATTAGGTACTTTTTTGTATGTATGTATTTAGTCACACTGCAATGGGTATAAATCCGGTGGCAGTGGTTACTAATTACACTCAATAATGACAATAATAAACTTATTAATTAAAAATACAATTAATAATAATACTAATAATAATAATAATAATAATGATAACGATAATAATAATAATAACAGGGAACATCCTAAATTAAATGAATCACGATCACTTAAAATAACATTCAAAATAAATCTAATTTGTATCTTAAACCTAAGTTCGAACTAAAACCCACGAGTATGATATGTTCATATCTGCACAAGTACCTTTCAGCACTACACTCATTTCGCTGTCAACTCACTCACTGCACTGGAACTACGACACATTTCACTGATTCTATCCTGATTTCACTAACAATTCGAAAACATTTCACTGTTCAAATACTTTGCACTGCCACTATAAACTATAAAGCTTTACAGACAGGAACACGTTTCACTTACACAGCACACTTCACTGACACAACATAATTCTTCACTGATACAACACTTCAATAACAAAATATCAATTACACCCTTTAAATACTGTGTATAATTATCGTCTATTAGTAGAGTCCTTAAGCCTATTTTTAAATATATTTTTGGTTATTGGTAAAGCCTTCAGTAAGTCTGCAGGTAAAGCATTCCAGTCCCTGATAGTACGATTGAGAAAAGAAAACTTTCCAGTGTCCGTCCTCTGCCTTCTTTCCCTCAATTTATAAGAGTGGTCGTTCCTTGAAGAGTAATTTGGCGGCTGCAACCTATTTTTTATTTCTCTCCAGGCAGGCTCACCTCTGTATGTTTTGAACAGTGCGCATAATCGAATTCGCGTTCTCCTGTCCGTGAGTGTGTCCCATTTTAATGGTGAATTTTTCCGACAACACTTGAGAGCCCGTTTTTGAATCTTTTCCAGTGTCTTAATATGTTCTAATCTGTAAGGATCCCAACATGTAGCACCATATTCCATTACTGGACGTACTAGTGATTTATATAGAAAGACATTAGGAATAATTTCGAAATCTTATTCACTGCTTTGAAAACAATATCACTTTATTCTTGGTCTCCATGGATACAGGAAACATACCGCAGTGTTTTTTCTTCGCTTTCCTACAAAACTATACAAAATGGACTTATTTCTTTCATTGAGCGCTTCGCTTCCGTGTTTCCTTTGTTTGTCTGTCCCGCTAATCTGTCTCAGTGTAACATCTTCTCCCTGATATCTCGCTCTTTGATCAGGCCCCACGCCGCTTTGTGCTCTCTAATTGATCGGCGCGTCTCCTTCTTGTGACTGACGTGTAGTGCGGGAAGCCTTGTCGCAGGGGCAGCTCTGCGGGTAACTGCCGCCAGGCACGCGACCGGCCAATCAGGGCCCGTGGGGGTGGCGCCTCTCTGCGACACTTGCCGTGACGTATATTATACGTGTACGGAGGCGGTGAATGAAGGTCCTTCTGTTCGTGGACCTTTTAAACTCGTCCTATCTGGATACAAACATCAGGAGGTAGGGGTGAGAAGTATGTGAATGTGAAAATAAAAGGAGAAACATTTTAGAGGAAATTGAATTATATTTTGAGGGAAAATTTGATTTATTTTTTTATTTTTACAATATATTATTTGGTTCTACCTCTTTCAAATGTTATGTCATATACAGGGTGATTCACGAGGATTTACCGTCTCTTACTGTCTTTATTTCCGAAGACATTCTCAGCAAAAAATGCCATATAAACATTTTGTCCTAATCTCAATATTTTCAGAGTTACGTCTTTGAAATGTTATATACAGAGTGATTCACGAAAATTTACCGTCTCTTACTGTCTTTATTTCCGAAGACATTCTGAGCAAAAATGCCATATAAACATTTGTCCTAATCTCAATATTTTCAGATTTACATATTTGAAATGTTATATACAGGGTGACTCACGAAAATTTACCATATCTTACTGTGTTTATTTCCGAAGAAATTCTGAGCGAAAAATGTCATATAAGCATTTTGTCCTAATCTCAATATTTTCAGAGTTACATCCTAGATCATACATGTAACAGATGGCTCATTCCTGTGTTAAAATCGGCAGCACGTTGAAGAGAACAACCGCCAGGATCGCCACCCGCCCGCTGTAAACGAACACGAGATGGCAGTACAGTCGCTAATGCAATTCAAATGGTTGTTACCACGTGACTCCTTATGCAACAACTAGATGGCAGTAGGCCTGTAGTAAATCTGACAAAAGTTGTTACCGAGCTATCTGGGTATATTATGATCTAGGGTTACAGTAATTTCAAATATTTAGTAAAATACTTTTTCTTTAGTTTTAAGGGTAAAAAATATTACAAATAGAGAATGAACTATTCAGAAGTGTCATTTCTTTAATTGGCTAGTGTTCTGAAGCTAAAAATGTGTTGTTAATTGCTTTGTAAAGATTTTGTTTTTCAATTTTTAACTAAAAATTACATCATTCTTACGTACTTATCACAAAAATTGTTACAAATCATACGACTTTAGGAACTTGATTCTTTACAGTTTAATTATGCATCCTAATGTACAGTCTTGAAGAATTGACAAGAGTGGCGTGATTTGTAGCAATTGTTGTGAGAAATTCGTACGAAAATGTAATTTTGTAGTTAAAAACCGAAATATATATATATATATATATATATATATATATATATATATATATATATATATATATAGTCTATATCTGTACGAAGCAACTATGGAATTCACAACACATTTTTATCTTCAGAATACTAGCTAATTAAAGAAATGATACTCCTGAATAGTTCATTCTTTATCTGTAATATTCTTTTACCCTTAAAACTCAAGAATAATGGTATTTTTTCAAATAATTTCGAATTAGTGTAACTCTGAAAATATTGAGATTAGGACAAATGTTTATATGACATTTTTTGCTCAGAATGTCTTCGGATATAAGCTCCGAAAGTGACGGTAAATCCTCATGAATCACCCTGTATAGGGTCGAAGGGAACCTATTACGTTAATGGATCAAATCAATACGAACAAATTTTGTCAAATAGTTTTGAAAATACGAAATGTAACATGTTGCAACGCTGCTCCTTTCCTAGTGGACGTGAATGATGTCTCTTCAGATACTTTCCGATCAAATTATTGTAGATGAAAACATAAAGTATTCAATGAATTAATTGTGCAAATTATTTGCTTTTTAACTTTCTTTTATTGCGCTATAACTCTAAATTTTATACCATGAAACTTATTTAATATTAAGTTTACAGTAGTGTTAAGTGGATGAGAAACTTGGACTCTCACTTTGAGAGAGGAACATAGGCTAAGGGTGTTTGAGAATAAGGTGCTTAGGAAAATATTTGGGGCTAAGAGGGATGAAGTTACAGGAGAATGGAGAAAGTTACACAGCACAGAACTGCACACATTGTATTCTTCACCTGACATAATTAGGAACATTAAATCCAGACGTTTGAGATGGGCAGGGCATGTAGCACGTATGGGCGAATCCAGAAATGCATATAGAGTGTTAGTTGGGAGGCCGGAGGAAAAAGACCTTTAGGGAGGCCGAAACGTAGATGGGAAGATAATATTAAAATGGACTTGAGGGAGGTGGGATATGATGGTAGAGACTGGATAGGGACCAATGGCGGGCTTATGTGAGGGCGGCAATGAACCTCCGGGTTCCTTAAAAGTCAGTAAATAAGTAAGTAAGTAATGTTAAGTAATGTGTTAAGTGTTACGTATGTAGAATAATTTGATCGAAACATCCGAGGAGACGTTTTTGTTTACATTTTCCTGATTGGAGTTAACACTCATCTCCACAGCGGAGAAATGACCGATCTTCGGACTGCTGACTAAACAAACTCATTTTTTTATTGTTTCGTAAAATGTATATTGATACCGTTTATCAAATATTTTTCTTACAGTAGTGTCCAACCTTCACGTCCATGGTAGGCCTATAGCTCTCTGTGATTTTATAACACTTTTCAGGTGTTTAGAATCTTTTTGTTATCAATTTCAGAAGTGGATCTGAAAGGAAATATGGAGGAAGGCAACAGAGAACACCCGTGGTGCGACTGATGCTAGCCCATCAGAACACGGAGGTCATCTGTCACCAACAGAACGGTAGGAAAACAAAATCAATATTTGATACATAGTAGAGTATAAATTGTTTGTTCGTCAGTTATCAAATTTATTTTTACATGTAACTTCGACTTCAGTATTGAATGCTAAATTGTATTACAATTTCCGACTAAACCATTCCAACCGAATATTTCGTATATCCGCTGTTATTGTATAAAGTTTGACTCACGAAAAAAAAAAAAAATACGCCTATAAATTATACAATACTAAAATTTAAGGGGAATAATTTCGAAATGCAAAATGTTGCATTTGACTGATAATAGTACATTATGCAACGAGCCTATAATGGTAGTAATTAAGACGCGAGTATGTTTGTTTATTAAACGAGCGCAAGCGAGTTTCATAATTTTCATACCATTATAGGCAAGTTTCATACGACTTTTTATGCCCGACCATGTTTCTAACTTGAAATTATTCATAAGTATTCATGTTATGATTATGTAAGTGAGGAGCGGAACTGACCTGAATTGTGAGATGTGCGCAGACGCGAAAGTATTGATTTCTTCCGAGGCACGAATGTCATTGACCTTGATATAATCTAGAGAATAACATGAACATTAGTCTTGATATAACCTGGAAATTGATTTAGAATTGAAAAACAAGATGACAAATTGAATTTATTTGAATATTATTTACAATTAACGCTAATTATTATACGATGAAAGAGTAATGGAACGGAGAAAAATTCTCTCCGGCGCCGGGATTTGAACCCGGGTTTTCAGCTCTACGTGCCACTAAGCCACACCGGATACAACCCCGGCGTCGGACAGAATTGTCTCTGATTGAGTTCCAACTCTTGGGTTCCCTCTGTTCATAGACATCTATGACGTAGTGCAGAGGGCGGCCACTAGAGGGAACCCAAGAGTTGGAACTTAATCTGAGACGATTCTGTCCGACATCGGGATGGGTATCCGGTGTGACTTAGTGGATAAAGCATCAGCACGTAGAGCTGAAAACCCGGGTTCAAATCCCGGCGCCGGAGAGAATTTTTCTCCGTTCCATTACTCTTTCATCGCATGATTACGCAGAATATCTGCGTGGAAATATCATATGTACTTCGGTGCATTAAAATAATATACCCTGTATAGAAGTCCTTGTACGTTATTGAGTATACATTTACTATCAAAAGTTTAAGGAAACCCCTTCAAAAGTGATGTTTCACTTCTATTCCACTTACGTGAAATCCCCTGATGTTCATACAGGGACAAAATGTCTGTGAAAAGTGAAGTTTTTTCGCTGCAAACCCAATCTCTCTATCTTTCAAGCAGTTGATTATAATTTTTCTGTTACGAGAATTTACTGAAAAATTACATTTTTGTAGGATAAAAATTAATTACTCCAGAATTAATGTACTTAGATAAATAAAATTTGGGATAGAGTTATACATATCTGAAAGGCTTGTGTACAAATAAGTTATTACTTTTTTGTTTAACCCTTAAATTGGCAATCTATGCTATAGGATACAACAGGTTAATAGGCTAATATGCTATAATTTTAATAGAACAATAGAAAAAAAATTTGGTGGGAAAATTAAAATTTCAAAATACTATAATATTGTATAACACATACAAATATGGACATTGCGATAGTTGTTTTCTTTACGGTCCGACAAGGTTTAATAAACTAGTGTGAGAAATGAAGTTTTGCTAAGTCAAGGGTTAAATTTAATAATATATTGTGAAACCTTTTTCACTAATTAAATTCCAGATGTTTTCTTTATTTTCTTAAGAAAAAATTGCCATTTTCAAAAATTCTTTTGAGTTTGAAGTTCGCAGCAAATTGACTCGAGACCGCCACTGCCATTTACATCATAACATTGGGAGTTGGTAACACTGATCAATCAGCTTATTCCGTCCATTGAAGTAAACAGTTGTAGAGATGTTCCAAGTATGGAAAGGTTAAATTTCCTTCTTGAAAAAAAAAAAATTGAAAATGAGTCGAAATTCAGGAGTGTGGAAGTGAAGTGGCAGATTATTGGCATGTGGAAGAATAACATCAGATAATATCTAACTCTATCCCAAAATTCATTTATCTAAGTACATCCATTCTTACTTACTTACTTACTTACTTACTGGCTTTTAAGGAACCCGAAGGTTCATTGCCGCCCTCACATAAGCCCGCCATTGGTCCCTATCCTGAGCATGATCAATCCAGTCTCTATCATCATACCCCACCTCCCTCAAATCCGTTTTAATATTATCTTCCCATGTATGTCTCGGCCTCCCCAAAGGTCTTTTTCCCTTCTGCCTCCCAACTAACACTTTATATGCATTTCTGGATTCGCCCATACGTGCTACATGCCCTGCCCATCTCAAACGTCTGGATTTAATGTTCCTAAGTATGTCAGGTGAAGAATACAATGCGTGCAGTTCTGTCTTGTGTAACTTTCTCCATTATCCTGTAACTTCATCCCTTTTAGCACCAAATATTTTCCTAAGCACCTTATTCTCAAACACCCTTAACCTATGTTCCTCTCTCAAAGTGAGAGTCCAAGTTTCACAACCATAAAGAACAACCGGTAATATAACTGTTTTATAAATTCTAACTTTCAGATTTTTGGACAGCAGACTGGATGATAAAAGTTTCTCAACCGAATAATAACAAGCATTTCCCATATTTATTCTGTCTTTAATTTCCTCCCGAGTATCATTTATATTTGTTACTGTTGCTCCCAGGTATTTGAATTTTTCCACCTCTTCAAAGGATAAATTTCAAATCTTTATATTTCCATTTCGTACAATATTCTCGTTACGAGACATAATCATATACTTTGTCTTTGCGGGATTTACTTCCAAACCTATCTCTTTACTTGCTTCCAGTAGAATTCCCGTGTTTTCCCTAATCGTTTGTGAATTTTCTCCTAACATATTCTCGTCATCCGCATAGACAAGCAGCTGATGTAACCCGTTCAATTCCAAACCCTCTCTGTTATCCTGGACTTTCCTAATGGCATACTCTAGAGCAAAGTTAAAAAGTAAAGGTGATAGTGCATCTCCTTAAATACATCCATTCTAGAGTAATTAATTTTTTCCTACAAAAAAAAAATGTAATTTTTCAGCACGTTTTCGTAACAGAAAAATTGTTATAGCCTATAATCTACAGTTTGAAAGATGGAGAGATTGGGTTTGCACAAAAAAAAGAACTTCATTTTTCACAGGCATTTGGTCCCTTTATAAACATCAGGGAATTTCTCGTAACATCTAGGCTGTATTTCGAAGGGCTATCCTTGAACATCTGGTAGAACCTGTAGGTGTAGGTGGGGAAAACCTACTTGTACTACCAGCAGAATTGAGTCTTTGTATGGGTACGATTACCATCCGTCCGGCAAAAGGAGGATATGTCCTCTTTTTAATTTTTTTTTCATTTATTTATTATCTTCCATAGACCTTACATGAGCAATGAAGCTTTAAGATGTGGAACAAGTCAAAATTTTACAATATTACAATTACAATGTTTACAAATTTTTACAATATTTTACAGTTTTTACAGTTTTACAATGTAGTAATTTTCTACAATGATGAGGTGAGGTTCGAGGATTCGCCAAAAGATTACCCGGCATTTTATCCTGTCCGGCAGGCATTTTAAATAAATTTAAAATGTCCGGCATTTCGCATTTCAACTAGAATTAATATGAATATTGAATAATGTGCGAAATTATGCATAGAATATCTACAGGAATGGTTGCAATGAAATCTCATCTTGGTTTCTGTTCAATGACGGCAAATTTGCAAAACAAAAATATCTATCTTCAACATTGTTGCTTTCAAATGTTTTCTGTGTTTACTATACTCCAGCAGGCCGTGATATACGTCTGTCTTTCCCCCCCCCCCCCCGTCTATGATGAGTCTGGAATCTTGTTAATTTTTTCACGGCATCCTTAATGTTACTTGCATCACGAATCCAGTAACTTTAGTGGAGTTGTAGATTTTACTTAATTTTTGCAAATATTTAAAAAACAATAATTAACAGTGCAATTTAGGTGAAATTGCAGTGGTAAGTTTCCAATTTATAATTATTACTATATTGAACGTCTCTAAAAATAATATGTTAAAAGCCTAAAGCAGTAAAATAAATATGGCGCTTAAGCGGTAAGAAGAGGTAAATTGTTATGTGTGTTAGGTTGGGAATACTGAATGTGGAATTTTAGACTTTCCGCGGGTTGGTTTTGTGCGGAAACCAAGGAAATACGCACGATCTCGCACAAAATATGTTTTCATTTCTGTTAAACAGTATCACCCAGTCGGGTTTCAACCCGCGGATCTCTCGATCTAGTCGTTACGAATAATTTCATACCTTAAAGTAGTACGAGATCTTCGGTCATACACGGAGACGGTTTGCATTTGAAAACAGCGAGCATTGAATATTTTTAAAGACTTGTCATTGACTTGTGAGTCGTGGAAGGTTTAATTATAATCTTATCTCTGAGCAGGTCTTCGTCGCCCTATTGGACAACAACAATAGAACGCTCTCAATTGAACCTGTCTTGTTACACTCGCTGTCGCTGGTAGAGAAACGAATCGAAGTGTTTTTGCTAGCCTGGAAACCGATGATGTCTTAATTAGAACTGTTTCCATGGAGACGTACGTCGTCTCTTTTCTGGTGTGGATGTTATCTTTTCTTTCGGTTTGGGCTGTGCAAGTAACTGGAAATCGGAAAGGCGTTCGACAGATGGGGATAGAACGAGCCCTGGAAGGGAAGTGGTGCAAATCACATGATGGCACGTTGTGACGTCACATGATCCTCATTCTGTGGAGAGCCTGCAGGCACAGAAACCTGTGGATCGACGCTAAGCAGACAATGTGTTGGGTTTTGTATTGCAGCTTCTCTGGCTTTTGCTGCTCTCTTTCCTTCGCTTTTTTTCATTGGTTTCGCTTTTGCTTGTTTCTTTTTTGGTCTACTTCATTCCTTCTTTTCCACGTCTACTCCACTACTGTTTGTTTTGTACATTGTTATTCTTCGTATTTATACAACTGACTTCCATTCTTGATTTTTTTCACAATTTATTCTATATACAGTAAAACCTTTCTCCTTTATTTACTTATTTTTTATTTATCTATTTATTTATTCATTTATAAATTATTTATTGATTGATTCATTATTCATTTACTTACATATTTATTTGATCATTAATTCATTAATTATTTATTAATTTATTCATTTATTACTATTCATTTATTCATTTATGTCTATATTCATTTGTTTATTAATTTATTCATCTATCAATTAATTATTTATTAATTTATTTATTATTATATTTATTTATTTATCATTGATTACTTAATGTATTTATTTATTTTTCCATTAATTATTTATTAATTTATTCATGTTTTATTATTGATTAATTTATTTATTTATTTACTCATTTAGCCATTGATTATTTATTAATATATTCATTATTATATATTTATTTACTATTTGTTTATCCATTAATTATTTATTCATTTATTTATTTATCCATTAATTATTTATTCATTTATTCGTTATTTGTTATTGCTTGATTGATTTATTCATTAATTATTTATTAATTTATTCATCATTTATTATTCATTTATTCATTTATTTATCCATTAATTACTTAGTCATAAGTTATTATTGATTAATTAATTAATGTAGTTATTTGTTTATTTATCCACTAACTATTTATTAATTTATTCATGATTTGTTATTTATTTATTTACTCATTCTTTTATTTATTTATTTATTTATTCTTTTATTTATTTATCTATTTATTTATTCATTTATAAATTATTTATTAATTTGTTCCTTATTTATTTATTCATTATTTATTTACTTATATATTTATTCGATCATTAATTCATTAATTATTTATTAATTTATTCATTTATTTCTATATTCATTTGTTTATTAATTTATTCATTTATCAATTAATTATTTATTAATTTGTTTATTATTATATTTATTTATTTATCGTTGATTACTTTATTTATTTATTTATTTGTCGATTAATTATTTATTAATTTATTCATGATTTATTATTGATTAATTAATTAATTTATTTAATCAATTATTTATTTATTTATTTATTCTGGTGTAGTTAAGGCCATCAGGCCTTCTCTTCCACAACACCAGGAATACAAATACAATAACAGAAATAAACAGAAAATAAATACACTATAATATACAAAGTAAAGCTACACAAGAAATGGAGGAGAGAAAAAGAACACTATAAACAAAATAAAGCCACACAAAAATATACACAGGTTGCAGTCACACAAACTTTAAATGAGTGATTAAGTATCATAATTAATTCCATCCTAACTAATTAACTAACATAAACAAGAAACTTGCAATTCTAATCTAGGTTAAAAAAGAAAAAGAAAAAAAAAAACGCAAATCAATACTTCTAGCAATACCTAAAAAACATTAACTAAGACAAAATTTTCCAATTTAATTTTGAATTGTGATAAAGTCCGGCAGTCCCTGTCATCATTAGGTAACGAATTCCAGAGGCGAGGTATTTCTACGGTATAGGAAGATGAATATAAAGACGTTCATTTAGGTATTAATCATTTATTAATATTTTCATTATTATATATTTATTTACTATTCGTTTATCCATTAATTATTTATTCACTTATTCGTTATAATGTTATTGATTGATTGATTTATTCATTAATTATTTATTAATTTATTCATTATTATTATTCATTTATTCATTTATTTATCCATTAATTACTTAGTCATTAGTTATTATTGATTAATTAATTAATGTAGTTATTTGTTTATTTATCCACTATTTATTAATTTATTCATGATTTATTATTTATTTATTTACTTATTTATTTATTATTTCATTTATTTATTTATTTATCTTTTGTTAAGTAAATTCTACCTACCTTCGCTTGTTTTTTTATATCCTCTTTAAATGATCTACAATTCAATTTGATTGTTCTTGCATCCCTATATCCCCATCTCATTTTTACTTTCTCTTTTTCTGTCTGTGTATATCCCACGTACGCATACACAAACTGTACCTGCTGGCCGCTGTTAGCCGCTGCAGTTGATACAGTGTGATTATCAGTAGTCTTGTAATTAAATAAAATGAATTGTTGTCTCCCTCTAGCGACACCGCATTGCAGCATTCGTTTCACATCTGATTTTTATCGATTATACAATTGGTGGCTGGACCACAGCAATTATCGGCCTCCACTCCCCATTTTAATATCAATTACCGTGTTTACAGCCATGTCATTACGGGGGGTGATCCAGTTATTACCAGTAATTACCAGTTAAAAGTTACACAATATGCTGCCCCTCTTTTAAAATGTACAATATTGTCTACAAGCCTAACTACACGAAAAGCTGTCTCTTCCTTCGCTTGTGACATCCAACAATTTACATCTCCTTCAAAAAATCTTTAGAGTGGACGGAAAGACAACTGAGCGGTATGCGGCTATCGAGTTGACGTCGTGGGTACTTATTGGTAGAGATCGTATAGGTCAATTTCTGTCAGATGCGTTTCCAATTCACTGCGGGCTAAAGCAAGGAGATGCACTATCACCTTTACTTTTTAACTTTGCTCTAGAGTATGTTATTAGGAAAGTTCAGGATAACAGAGAGGGTTTGGAATTGAACGGGTTACATCAGCTGCTTGTCTATGCGGATGACGTGAATATGTTAGGAGAAAATCCACAAACGTTTAGGGAAAACACGGGAATTTTACTGGAAGCAAGTAAAGAGATTGGTTTGGAAGTAAATCCCGAAAAGACGAGAATATTGTACCAAATGGAAATATACATATTCGAAATTTATCCTTTGAAGATGTGGAAAAATTCAAATATCTTGGAGCAACAGTAACAAATATAAATGATACTCGGGAGGAAATTAAACACAGAATAAATATGGGAAATGCGTGTTATTATTCGGTTGAGAAGCTTTTATCATCCAGTGTGCTGTCAAAAAATATGAAAGTTAGAATTTATAAAACAGTTATATTACCGGTTGTTCTTTATGGTTGTAAAACTTGGACTCTCACTTTGAGAGAGGAACATAGGTTAAGGGTGTTTGATAATAAGGTGCTTAGGAAAATATTTGGGGCTAAGAGGGATGAAGTTACAGGAGAATGGAGAAAGTTACACAACACAGAACTGCACACATTGTATTCTTCACCTGACATAATTAGGAACATTAAATCCAGACGTTTGAGATGGGCAGGGCATGTAGCACGTTTGGGCGAATCCAGAAATGCATCTAGAATGCTTGTAGGATACCTATAAAAACAAAACACACTCTAACTTGAGTTACCTGTGATGTGTCGCAAGAATGTCATTCGTGGAAGAATATAGTCGATAGCGAGTGCATATAGCTTTAGTATCAAAGAGTTGCCCTCATTAACCTCTACAGTGGGGCGATATTATTCTCCAAGATATGTTGTCCTTTAAGTTAACCTTCTGACTTGCAGTTGTCTGCACTCTGAAGCTGTCATACAGTACATCAGTCGCCATCGCTATGAACTTCGTGTCGAATAGAGATGACGATTTCTCGGAGCTGTGATTTTGGAACTATAGTCACAGTAGGAACCAGAGTGCTGCATTGGAGTTAAATCGCTCGCTTGAACTCGGTCGAATGTCGCACCCTCGAGTGAGATACGATCGGTCGTGATACGCTCGTAATAAATAGAAGCACAGTACAAGGTCATCTCACCGACATGTCTTACCTTGTATGGAAGGCGACAGATAAGATACACATATGTTTTGCTCACACGGTAAAAATAAGGCTTTATTTTCTGCGTTTATGACAAACGTTTAATGGAACAGTCAATGGAACGTACCAAAACAGGAACATGAAGTTATAAATAAAATAGTATGAAAAACTTCGATATACAGTTATTATTGCTAATTAATAATTATTCAATATTTGATTTACCACATATGCATATATATGATAGGTCCATACATAGTGTTCCGCCTATATACTGCGACAATGTAGAAACGTTTTACAAAATATTATTGATATAGCAGTATATTAATAACAATATTAGTACAGAGATAACGTCACAGAAAATATAATAAAACGAATAATCACGCTGCACAACTGTTACAGACGCAAAGCCTGATAAACTAATTATTAGAGATTATTATTAGTATTATTATTATTATTATTATTATTATTATTACTAGAAAACTTGATACATTTCTTGCATTATCGTGATTGTTTTCTCCGTGTATAATAATTACATTTACATCCAATAACATCTATCAGATATGGCAAAAACAAAGTCACTCCTGTGCGGATAAAAAAAAAAAAACATTTACCTTCAACATTTATGTTAGCTACATTTTAAAGCAAGTTTTGTACTTGTACTATGGAGAGGTTAGTTAAACACTGCAAAGTTTTGAAATGATAAACATCTATGATGTTACTACACAGTTCATCACTGTAACAAGAACGAATATCTAACGCTCGGCTTATACCGTTCGAGGATTTATCGCTCGTGACAATTTTACCCATCATGCATGTGCGCTACCTATCGGATTATGCTATGAACTACTTGGCGCTCGAGCGAAAACGTCCGATGCAGACCTCTGGTAGGAACCAGTGACAAAGCTATCACAGCGACAAAATCATAGGTCTTTAAATCACACTTCATCACTATTTCCTATCACAAACGCCGCCAAATGTCCTTCCCTACCATCCCACGAAACTTTTAGCAGTCATTTTGAAACACCCTGTATATTCGTATTTGTGAACGGGTAGGGATTTGAATCTGACACACAGAATCATTCGGCTGACGGTGCTTTGATAAAACTGCATCAGGTGGCTTCTGTATTAAACAGCGAATTTCATACCGTAAAATGAATGTAGTTGCAGGACGGCTATGAACGCAGGACGGTGCAGGACAGAGCAGGGAGATAACGAAGTTAGCGGCCGGTGTTGTCCTCTGTAATTCAGTTACCCCGGCCGGTCAGCCAGGGGGATGCATGCAGTGTTGTAGCCTGCCCTGCAGTGAAACCTTGTCAGGCATTTGAATACGATGTGATTATCATATACACAGAGTTGAACTGTGATAATTGTAGATCGTGTTATTTGTTTAACTCCTCAAGCTCTTCAGATATTATGATCTATTCTGCTACATGATGTAGATTATTCAGTCTATTGCTATTCCTTAAATATCATCTTCTTTAAAATGTAATTTCCATCCTCATCTTTTACATTTCAACTTTCACCACCTGTAACATTCCTATATGTAATCACTTGACTCAGAAGTTGAGGCACATAAACTCTGAAGTTATGTATCTATCTTTAAGAAGAGAGACAAGACTAACTGTAGTAACCTTCGAGGAATATCACTTTTGTTGACGTCGTACAAAATGTTGTCCAATATTCTTCAGAGAAGATTAACTCCATATGTAGATGAAATTATTGCGGATCATCAGTGTGGTTTTAGGCGTAATAGATCGACAATTGATCAGATATTTTGTATTCGACAGATAATGGAGAAAAATGGGAGTATAAAGGTACAGTACATCAGTTATTCATAGATTTAAAAAAGGCATATGACTCGGTTAAGAGAAGTTTTATATGATATTCTTATTGAATTTGGTATTTCCAAGAAACTAGTTCGATTAATTAAAATGTGTCTCAGTGAAACGTACAGCAGGGTCCGTATAGGCCAGTTTGTCTGATGCTTTTCCAATTCACTGCGGGCTAAAGCAAGGAGATGCACTATGACCTTTACTTTTTAACTTCGCTCTAGAGAATGCCATTAGGAAAGTTCAGGATAACAGAGAGGGTTTGGAATTGAACGGGTTACATCAGCTGCTTGTCTATGCGGATGACGTGAATATGTTAGGAGAAAATCCACAAACGATTATGGAAAACGCGGAAATTTTACTTGAAGCAAGTAAAGAAATAGGTTTGGAAGTAAATCCCGAAAAGACGAAGTATATGATTATGTCTCGTCACGAGAATATTAATAATAATAATAATAATAATAATAATAATAGTAATAGTAATGATAGTCATACCTAAATTGAATTAAATTACTAAACTCGATCGCAATTATAACTTCAATTTGACTGCGCCGGTAAGAAATGGAAATATAAAAATTTGAAATTTATCCTTTGATGAGGTGGGAAAATTCAATTATCTTGGAGCAACAGTAAGAAATATAAATGACATTCGGGAAGAAATTAAACACAGAATAAATATGGGAAATGCCTGTTATTATTCGGTTGAGAAACTTTTGTCATCCAGTCTGCTCTCAAAAAAGATGAAAGTTAAAATTTATAAAACATTTTTATTGCTGTGAAACTTGGACTCTGATTTTGAGAGAGGAACAGAGATTAAGGGTGTTTGAGAATAAGGTTCTTAGGAAAATATGTGGGGCTAAGAGGGATGAAGTTACAGGAGAATGGAGAAAGTTACACAACGCAGAACTGCACGCATTGTATTCTTCACCCAACATAATTAGGAACATTAAATCCAGACGTTTGAGATGGGCAGGGCATGTAGCACGTACGGGCGAATCCAGAAATGCTTATAGAGTGTTAGTTGGGAGACCGGAGGAAAAAGACCTTTGGGAAGGCCGAGACGTAGATGGGAAGATAATATTAAAATGGATTTGAGGGAGGTGGGATATGATGGTAGAGACTGGATTAATCTTGCTCAGGATAGGGACCGATGGCGGGCTTATGTGAGGGCGGCAATGAACCTACGGGTTTGTAAGTTACACCCGTGGGTCATATGACTGCTCAGATATTGAAGACACTTCAATAGTCGTGTTCTACGTTGTTAAATGTTGGTCACTTTACCTACTGTATATTTATGTTCTTTCCTCCGACCGTGAAGGGAAATAAACTCGGTACTGGCGGGTTTTAAGGCTTTTGGTCAGTTATAATACCAGTTGATGACAGCCGACATTGTGGTGTACCAGGAGTGGGGTCCAGACTGTATGGCCCGGCCTGATGACGTAGAATTAGTTAGTCTCGGAATGGCTCCAAGAATTAGCCACGCTCTGTGAAGGAATTAGCAGCATTTGATGTCAGAGAGCGGCGAGCGTTGCACGTAATTGGCTGACATGATTATGCGACGGCTGAATTTAATTGATGTGAGCTGTTACAGTCTGGATGATACAAACAGTCTGGATTGGGAGCGACAAAAACATCGCTGACATTTCACACAGCGCTAGAGAACTGCTTACACTAGTTGTAGTGACGTGTGGAAGAGGTGATGGTTGGACGGAGATGTGTATGGATGGATGGATGCATATGATACGATATTTATTTCTACAGCTCTTATTTAGTCATGGGTCGCCACCACATCTCTATATTCGTGCTTCTCATCACCTTATAATTATTACAATAACACACACAAACTTTCATGGACGTGTGCAGTCATATTATTTCACCTTTACTACTCCTGTTACTTACCATAATACCTACCCTCAATTTACTATCTAACCTCTCACTTGAAAATGATTACGTCACCACTTTTTTGTTTACTTATATTGAAGTACTTCCTATCTTTTAAAATTCCCTTAGTTTATATACTATCTTTTACCAACACTACTTAATTATTCTCATTTACTTTCATCTCCGATTTACAATCACTTCTACGTCTCCTCACTTCTGTCATCACTGTTATCCCTATTTCTTCACTAGTCACTGAATCATATGTTTATTTGTTCACTTTCACCTCCTATAATTTTTCGTTAGGCACTATTATTGTAAGTCAATGCTCAACTCAACCTCATTTGTAAACTTACATTGAAATACTTCCTCTCTTGGATGGATGGACGGACGAACGGACGGATGAATGGGCGGACGGATGAATGACTTTTGTGAAGAATAAATAAGGTGGATGGGAGGATTGGTGAATGAGTAAGTGGAAGGAAAGAAGATTAATTGATGGATAGTTAGTCCTTGTGTTGGTGGGTGGATGGATGGATGGATGGATGGACGGACAGACAGACGGACGGACGGACGGTGGATGGATGGATGGATGGACGGTTGGATAGATGGACGGTTAGATAGATGGACGGATGGATGGATGGACGGACGGACGGATGGATAGACAGGCGGACGGATGGATCGATGGATGGATGGACGAACGGATGGATGGATGAACTGATGTTTGGATGGACAGATGGACGGACGGATGGTTGGATGGATGTATGGACGGATGCTTAGATTGACGGGCGGATGGATGGACGGATGCCTAGATGGATGGATGGATGGATGTTTAGGTGGACGAACGAACGGATGGATGGACGGACGGATGGATGGATGGATAGAAATGTTATGTTATGGTTTATTTAACGACGCTCGCAACTGCAGAAGTTATATCAGCGTCGCCGGATGTGCCGGAATTTTGTCCCGCAGGAGTTCTTTTACATGCCAGTAAATCTACTGACATAAGCCTGTCGCAATTAAGCACACTTAAATGCCATCGACCTGGCCCGGGATCGAACCCGCAACCTTGGGCATAGAAGGCCAGCGCTATACCAACTTGCCAACCAGGTCGACTGGATGGATAGATGGATGGATGCTTTAATGGATGGATGGATGGACGGATGCTTTAATGGATGGATGGATGAACGGATGCTTTAATGGATGGGCGGATGGATAGATGCTTAGATAGATGGCTGGACGGATGGATGGATGGACGGATGAACGGATGAATGGATGGTAAAAATTATAAAACAAGTTTCAGCTTACACTTTGCTCTCTACAAAATACTGTACAGTTGAATTTTTACTTATCTTAGAAATGGGAAGTTAAGCAGTGTATCACTATCTACGGCTAACGCGTTACTTCCTGGGATCTGAAGTGGTACTGCAGGGAACATTGCATTCATTTAAAATCCGATGAAGATTAAACGTCGTGTCAATTAGGCACCCGAACCTGGGCGCCGTCCGTCATCATATCGATATTGTGTCGGCAACCCGCTGGACCAGCTCCGCTGCCCTCTCTTCTTTCACTTTATTTTGCGCTAGATTTTTTTTATCGATTCCGCAACAAATACGACCCATTCGCTACCGAGCTGACGGCTTTTAGACAGACACCGAAATTTGATCCGTGATATTTCTATTAGTTACTTGTGCTTTTCACTGTCACTGTCATTTTCACTTTTCCTACATTATCTCCATGTCATCCCTTTGATTCCGAATAGCCTTTCAGATTTAATAGAGTCCTCTAGTAATAGTAATATGAGTTACAAGAGCGGTATGTTGAAGTTTTCATGTTCGAGGAAAAGTTTGAAAAAGCGAAACGTAGTTGAGCTTTTTTAATTTCCGAGAATTGAAAGAAAACATACCGCTCGTGTATCGTACATTATTTTGTGCGAAGATCGTTTATTACATACCTGAAAGAGGAATTTCCAATTAGTTGCAATGAAATCTCCATTTTGGTTTCTGTTCAATGACGGCAAATTTGCAAAACAAAAATATCTATCTTCAACATTGTTGCTTTAAAATGTTTTCTGTGTTTACTATACTCCAGCAGGCTGTGATATACGTCTGTCTTTTTTTTCCTCCTAGTCTATAATGAGTCTGGAATCTTGTTGATTTTTTCACGGCATCCTTAATGTTACTTGCATCACGAATGCAGTAACTTTAGTGGAGTTGTAGAATTTACTTAATTTTTGCGAATATTTAAAAACAATAATTAAGAGTGCAATTTAGGTGAAATTGCAGTGGTAAGTTTCCAATTTATAATTATTACTATATTGAACGTCTCTAAAAGTAATATGTTAAAAGCCTAAAGCAGTAAAATCAATATGTCACTTAAGCGGTAAGAGGAGGGAAATTGTTATGTGTGTTAGGTTGGGAATACTGAATGTGGAATTTTAGACTTTCCGGGGATTGGTTTTGTGCGGAAACCAAGCACGAAAGCTTTTCCTTCATTCATTTCTTTTCCCAGTAGGTTATTTAAAAACCGTCCCGCGGTCTAAGGCATCCTGCCTAGGACTCGCTTTACAGAATCCGCGCTGGTTCGAATCTTCATGGGGGAAAACATTTTCTCATGAAATTTCGGCCAGTGTATGGGATCGCTGCCCATCGTGATGTACCTGGGGAGCTACGACACGTAGCGAAATTCGGTTATGTAAGCCAGTTCTAACGGCTGTGGGGATCATCGTACTAACCACACGATACCTCCATTCTGGTTGGATGATCTTCCACCCCTGCCTCGGCATGTGGACGTGAGACCAGCAGCCGGCTAGTCGGTCATGGTCCTTCATGGGCTGTCGTGCCACGGATTATTATTATTAATATTATTATTATTATTATTATTATTATTATTATTATTATTATTATTATCACCTTTACTTATTAACTTCGCTCTAGAATATGCCATTAGGAAAGTTCAGGATAACAGGCAGGGTTTGGAATTGAACGGGTTACATCAGCTGCTTGTCTATGCGGATGACGTGAATATGTTAGGAGAAAATCCACAAACGATTAGGGAAAGCACGGAAATTTTACTTGAAGTAAGTAAAGCGATCGGTTTGGAAGTAAATCCCGAAAAGACAAAGTATATGATTATGTCTCGTGACCAGAATATTGTACGAAATGGAACTATAAAAATTGGAGATTTATCCTTCGAAGAGATGGAAAAATTCAAATATCTTGGACCAACAGTAACAAACATAAATGACACTCGGGACGAAATTAAACGCAGAATAAATATGGGAAATGCCTGTTATTATTCGGTTGAGAAGATGTTGTCTTCTAGTCTGCTGTCAAAAAATTTGAAAATTAGAATTTATAAAACAGTTATATTACCGGTTGTTCTGTATGGTTGTGAAACTTGGACTCTGATTTTGAGTTAAGGGCATTTGAGAATAAGATGCTTAGGAAAATGTTTGGGGCTAAGAGGGATGAAGTTATAGGAGAATGGAGAAAGTTACACAACACAGAACTGCACGCATTGTATTCTTCACCTGACATAATTAGGAACATTAAATCCAGACGTTTGAGATGAGCAGGGCATGTAGCACGTATGGGCGAATCCGGAAATGCATATAGAGTGTTAGTTGGAAGGCCGGAGGGAATAAGACCTTTAGGGGGGCCGAGACGTAGATGGGAGGATAATATTAAAATGGATTTGAGGGAGGTGGGATATGATGATAGGGACTGGATTAATCTTGCTCAGGATAGGGACCGATGGCGGGCTTATGTGAGGGCGGTGGTGAACCTCCGGGATCCTTAAAAGCCAGTAAGTAAGTAACATAGACCGTTATTCGGCCCAACGCTTCATTTAACTAAATAACCGGGCCGTGCCGATCTCCTCAGGGATGTTGACCGTGCCGTCCCGTTTACAGCATTAGGATGCGCAGATCTCAAGTTACAAGGCCTGGACTGTACGTTGTTCCATGCAGCGCTGTCTTTTATTGACATGAAGTTTCCATAGCAACAAACTACTACAGGAAACTGAATGAAGAGTGAACTCTGCCCCACCCTTGCCTGCCTATTCAACCAGAGCTATAAAACGTGTTATTCAGATATATTTTTCAACAAATGTGTTAAAACTAGACATACCCATGCGCTTCAGTGCACTTGCTACAAACAAATGTATACTTTTTTGTCAGCATGGCTCAGTAATTTATGGTACGAAAGAGATTAAGTATTTTTAATGCTATAAATCAACTTCTATTAGAATATAAAGTTTTACTAAAGTCCCAGTGTTTTAGAAATGTTTAAGGGGTTAGGTACAGCTTACAGCAGTAATTTTTTTTTAAATAGGCTATTCAACATTTTTTTCCTGCATTACTGTATTTTGTACAATAATTAAAATTGGTATGTGTAAAACACTGTCCTTCTGCTATATGGAACGAATATCTTTACGATTTAAAAAACTATTTTTTTTTTCAAAATTCAAAATGGTGGCAGTTCACCGTGCAGTGATGAAGCGTTTCCCTCATGACTCATAAACTTGTTAACTTTTTCGTGCTCTCTCTTTTATTTTATTTCTAAAATATCATGCTCTTGCATCTGAATTCCTTAATAAATAATTTTTTTTTTTGTGTGTTAGAAGAAAATACTTATATTTGACCACTTTTTAAAATTAATTTATTTTTATCCGACAATCTATCAAAGATAGGGGAGTGATTTTGCTTAAGTATACACAAAAAATTTCATCACAGAATGTTGGATAGCTTTTGAGTTATGTGGGAAACGATTCATCACTGCAAAGTGAGCTGAATTTTGAAAAAAAAATTGTAAATAATTTTTTAAATGTAAAAACATTTTTTTTATACAATAGATGGACAGTGTTTTACACATACTCATTTTCATTATTGTACAAGTAATGGAGGAAAAAATGTTGAATATTTCCAAAATGTTACCGCTGTAAACTGTATCTAACCCCTTAAGAAAAAACGTTTTTGGCAAGATTATTTATTTTAATTATCGGTTAGTTTATTTATTTGATGGTTTCAAACATTTTCTTCTTCCTTCCTAAAACATCAGTAATACCTTATTGTTCTTATTTATTCGTTCTTTAATTCGTGTCATGTTGTATATTTTTCAAAGGCTGTAGCTTTATGATTTGTTATATTATGTTGTACAATATATTATGTATCTGTTCTTGAATAGTCCCTGAATATGAGTTTTATTCGATTGGACATATTCAATAAAAAAGAGTGTTGAATGAATATTTTTCGCTTGTTATACAAGGCCACCTTAAATTTTATTATTTAATTTTATTATATCAGCCTGATTGAGGCGACACTGATATAAATTGTTAATTTAAAACTCAAATATCTCGTTAAAATATCAGTCCTATAAAAATTTTGCTTGCAATAAAACTTGTCGGAAACATTTTTAAAGCAACTTTTGTTATGTAATATTATCCTAAAAATCTATACTAAGCGAGATATTTCGATTCATTTACTTCGTCCCCTTTTGAAAAAAGTATTTTGACTGTCATATAGCTTAAATCTAAGTGGGGTCTAACTTATTTCACATACCAATTTTCATAGAAATCGGTTCAGCTATTATCGCGTGAACATGTAACAAACATAAGACATATAAACAAAAATGTCAGAATTGCTATTTTCGGTCTCAGAACAGTTCATTATAAATGTCAACACCAATTACTTTTGTAAAAGCGAAAATTACCAAACAGAATTTAGGTTACAGTTTTGTTATTAGTATAGACTCTGAACATATTACTTTTTGCTAGTACTGTAATTGCCTTTGCACGTTGACTCGTTGCACTATTGCTCCATTACCGCCAGTCCTTCATCTCATCAACTCTGCAGCTGAAGAAGATTGTGTTTCCTGCAGTGGTAGAAGGGGAGCTCCATGAGGGGCTGATGGTATGAGAATACCCACCCCCTCATCCAGCGACAGAATTTCTTCTTATTTCGCGGTCTGACGTTTCTGGGTCAGTCGGAAAGTAAGAGCGGTGTCGCGACCACCGGGTGTTCTTCAAGCGACGTGCTATTACTCAAGGCTGAAGGAGTTCGCCGATCGATCGAGTCATATACAGGGTGATTCCAGAATACAATAAAAAGTCCAGATATGTTGATACTTGCGTAAATATAGGAATACCACTAAAAATAGTGAAGTTATTTCATGTTTTATTTGGGGTGATGCAAGGTATCTTACGAAAGACCTTAAGGGCAGGTCGACGCCCGTGGAAATCTTCTCTGATGTAAGTACAGGGACATCATTTTATTTTTACTTCAATTTTTATTGTACCTGAGTTTTTGAATGTGCTTCACTCCCACCCCTTCTACTAATGAAGTTCAACCGTCCTCCACACAGATCCAAGACCGCATATACAGCATAGTAGCCTTACGGTAATAGTAAACAGTACGTTCCAAAAATATGTTCGCGTTTTCCAGTGACGAAAGAGCTTTCAATATTGAATCATTTTCGCACAGATACTGTCGTCCATTTGCCTACGTCGTATCCCGGTTAAAAGTGATCGAAAAATCGAAAGAGAATTGGGAGGAAAAATTTTAAAAGGTACGCAAAACGCGTCCTTGCAAGGGGTTGGGGCTGTACAAAACTAAATATGTGAGCTCCAAGCCTGTTGGCCACTAGTCTCACTCCGGGTTACGCTGCTCCACTGAAGGAACTCTAGAAAATTTTGAAGGGAAGCCGAAATTGGACGTAACTTCTTAGGTACCACATACGCGAGAGAGACTGAGATTTGATCAAGTGATCACGGAACGGGAAGAGGAAGAGCTGGCTGGTGTTTGCCGTTAGGATGGCAAGACGCTGTCATCTGTTGTTCCATGACAAAGCATGTGAAGGCCGTCGGAAGAAGCGCCGTGAAATCTAAATCTGCAATTTGAGAGGTCCCTGTCCTTTCAAATTGCGACTAATTGAGTGACCTCGTATATTTAATAGACAATTTATAGATTCTGAACTAGGGCATACGTCGTTTATAATAAAGGGAATATATATGGGGAAGGGCATATAGGTCCGTGGCCCATTTCTTATAGGGCTCATCCCGACATTTGTCTTACGCCTGAGGAAAACCACGGAATACCTTAGGCAGGATGAGTTGTTTCATATAAGAGACTAGCCAATTTGGCTATTATGTAGGAGGTGATTGTTGTCATGAGCCTTGTTGATTTCTCTCAATTTGGACACCACCCATTTGGCTATATGATGGCTCAATTGCGAAGAGGGGGAGAGATGTAATTGTTAATTAATTTAGAGTTAATTAGGGAGATTCATGGGGATATGAGTGCAGGTCCGTGGCCCATTTCTTTTAGGGCTCATCCCGACATTTGTCTTAGCGCCTTAGGAAAACCACGGAAAAACCTTAGGCAGGATGACGTCGTATCCCGGTTTCCCCACCAGCTTTTATTCGCCAGCTAGTGGCTGGGCTGTCTTAGCTCTTTTCTGAGAACATTAATTTCTGTTAGGAATTGGACGTCTACGTAATATTATATGACTGTTTAAATTAACTTACTTAAAAGGGCCTCGTTAAGTAATAAATTGTCACGTGATTTCTTCCATTTCTACGACATAACTACTTGGACGGACAGTAGATTGTATGTCTGAGTAATTTTATCTTTTCAGATCGGGCAGAAGTGAAAGTTGAATTTACAGTACATAAGGTACTCTTTTATAGAGTAGGTACAGAATTATTTCAACATGAGTTACTAGTACGAAGAACGAAACTGGTAATTGGGATTAGGTACAATAGTCTATAATGCGATAATATGCACATTAGAACTGAAGCCTGTATCGAAATGAACGGCCACCATTTTCAAAAATGTGTTTAAATATCCATATTATGAATATTTTTCAATTTAACTTCATTCTCTATATTGTACGCTAATGTGTTGTAGACAGTATAATATACACTGCATAATGAATACGTCCACATGGACAGCTCAGTTCGTGAGTAAAAACACTCATTGTTAATAGTGTGCTGTATTTTCATTAAACAAAAACCAAACGAAAATGATCAAACTCAAAATCGCGATATTTCCTAGTTTACGTAAATGGATGAACTACTTTTCTACCCTCCTATACCTAGTAAAGTGATTTGTTTGTATATTATGCCAGTATCATCGAACTCCAGTCGTGGAAGGGAGTAGCAAACGGCGTTGATCCAGAGGTATAGGCAAGTTAATATTAAAAATGTTAGTAAAAATAAAATGATGTCCCTGTACATCCACGTTTGAATTTCTCATACCAACATACAAAGCCTTGCTGACGGTACTTCATTTCCAAAATCATTTTGAAGTCGTTGGATGTAGGCCTATTCTTGTGATATGAATAACGATTTGAAATGGTAAAATATCATAGCTTTGTCGACTTAAATCCATCAATTTGATAGACTGTTAACTTGAAAAATACCTAGCATCTAAACCACAGTCTAGTATATACAGTCACGAAGCTCAATACGTAGTAAATATGCATCCATAGATAGTTGCTAACCACTAGGATCGCTAATATCGCCTCATTACAGACAATGCGAAATAGTACCGGCACAGTCTATTGTTACTTTCACCCTCACAACTCAAGCTTCGTAACTGTGTGTACTAGACTATAAGCTAAACTAGGAAATATTATTTTTTGGATTTGTAAAGAGGAGTTGTCTTGGAAACTGAACTGCATTTGTTATCGAACAAAAGAAAACCTAGTTTATTGCTACACGTATGAATTTGCAGATAGACATATTCAGTGACTCATGTACCAGGGCTCTTAGAAAAGACCTTTCTGGTTTTGAACACATGTAATTTACGTTCTATTAATCTAAGTGCATGAAAATAGCACCAATGGAAAGAGAAACTCAAAAAGTTTAGTTCCTTACCTTACACAACTAAAAAAAATACAATTAATAATAATAATAATAATAATAATAATAATGATAATAATAATAATAATAATAATAATCTATACTAATAATAAATCTGTAGCCGTAATATTTCTGGTAATTTTCGATTTTCCAAACATAATTGGTCCTAACATATATAATTAACCACCCTGAAACCGAAAATCGCTTTTTTGACATTTTTGTTTGTATGTCTGTCTGTATGTTTGTTACCTTTTCACGCGATAATGGCTGAACCGATTTCGATGAAAATTGGAGTATAAATTAAGTTCGTTGTAACTTAGATCATAGGCTATATGGCATTCAAAATACGTTATTTAAAAGGGGGTTATAAGGAGGTCCGAATTAAATAAATCGAAATATCTCGCTTATTATTGATTTTTGTGAAAAATGTTACATAACAAAAGTTTCTTTAAAAATGACTTCTGGTAAGTTTTATTCTCTGAAAAATTTTGATAGGACTGATATTTAATGAGATAAATGAGTTTTAAAATTAAAATAACTGCCATCTAAGGCGGTGTATTGAAATAAAAAACAAATGACATCGTCTATAAGGGCCTTGGACACAACAATCGAAAGCTATGAAACATAGCCCACAGACAATGTTTCTGTGCTTGCATGAAGTAATATCGGAAGCTAAATTAACCGATTTGTATAATTAATTATTATTTCATCATTGGAAAGTGTAGTTTCTCTGGATGGACATAATGCTATAATGTTATTACAGTAACTTGTGAGTGAATCGAGGACAGGTAAGATTAAAATAGCTTCTTATGCACAGAAAACTTGATAGGCTATTCTGTATATTCATTTCCTGTATTTCTTATAATAATGTTTATGAACATATTCATTTTTATCTCAGAGAATTAACGAACAACGAGAGTGTATTGATTTAGTATGCAGTAATAGTACGTTAGCTTAGCAATCCATTATTTTATAATTCAAATTTAACTATGCTCAATTGAATCGTGTTAAAATACATAAAATACATATGCAATAAATGCAATGCAAAAAAATTGGGTAATGAGCGAAGCAGATTATGTTGCGCTGTTGTAAAAGTTGTTCCCTGGATCAAACGTCCTATTTTAATTATGTAATTACTTTATATTTATTTCTAACAGGTGCAGCGGAGCGCACGGGTACGGCTAGTAATAATAATAATAATAATAATAATAATAATAATAATACTTACTTACAAATGGCTTTTAAGGAACCCGGAGGTTCATTGCCGCTGTCACATAAGCCCGCCATTGGTCCCTATCCTGAGCAAGATCAATCCATTCTCTATCATCATATCCCACCTCACTCAAATCCATTTTAATATTATCTTCCCATCTACGTCTCGTCCTCCCAAAGATTTTTTTTCCCTCCGGCCTCCCAACTAACACTCTATATGCATTTCTGGATTCGCACATAAGTGCTACATGCCCTGCCCATCTCAAACGTCTGGATTTAATGTTCCTAATTATGTCAGGTGAGGAATACAATGCGTGCAGTTCTGTGTTGTGTAACTTTCTCCATTGTCTTGTAACTTCATCCATCTTAGCCCCAAATATTTTCCTAAGAACCTTATTCTCAAACACCCTTAATCTCTGTTCCTCTCTCAAAGTCAGAGTCCGAGTTTGACAACCATATAGAACAACCGGTAATATAACTGTTTTATCAATTCTAACTTTCAGCTTTTTTGAGAGCAGACTGGATGATAAAAGCTTCTCAACCGAATAATAACAGGCATTTCCCATATTATATATTCTGTGTTTAATTTCCTCCCGAGTGTCATTTATATTTGTTACTGTTGCTCCAAGATATTTGAATTTTTCCACCTCTTCGAAGGATAAATCTCCAATTTTTATATTTCCATTTCATACAATATTCTGGTCACGAGACATAATCATATACTTTGTCTTTTCGGGATTTACTTCCAGACCTATCGCTTTACTTGCTTCAAGTAAATTCCGGTGTTTTCCCTAATCGTTTGTGGATTTTCTCCTAACATATTCACGTCATCCGCATAGACAAGCAGCTGATGTAACCCGTTCAATTCCAAACCCTGCGTGTTATCCTGGACTTTCCTAATGGCATATTCTAGAGCAAAGTTAAAAAGTAAAGATGATTAATAATAATAATAATAATAATAATAATAATAATAATAATAATGCAATGAAGATAACCTGGAGTTTGAATACAAACTTCTTGACTCTTGGCGCTACTCCAGTATGATATTATCTCATGTTAAATCATAATAACTTTTATGCTCGACCATGCCGAAATGTAGTAATTATACACCTGGTAGCAGTCCTTTAATTCATGTCATTAAAGTACACCTACTCATTAAAGTACAGGTGTTCAGCCAATGACAACTCAGCTTATAGGTGTTCAGCCAATGACAAGCCAGCTTTTTACCGTTATAAAACCGCAAGTATCGATTATTCTCGGATATGCAATCGAAAGAGAATTAGCGAAAAGTCACGGAGGCTGGAAATCCAATACTGTCGCAGAAGGTTATGTTCTGTTACTGTAATAATTAGCGTTAATTGTAAATAATATTCAAATAAATTCAATTTGTCATCTCGTGTTTCAATGTCGAATTCAATAATCAAGGTTATAACAAGTTTAACAGTATTACATCAAGATCAATGACATTATCGTTCCTCGGAAAAAATCAATACTTTCGCTTCTGCGCACATCTCACAATTCACGACCTAGAACAAGGTCACTTCCGATCTTGTCAGATACAAATAAAATGTATAGATCTGAATAATTTCAAGTTAGAAATATGGTCGAGCATAAAAAGTCGTATGAAACTCGCCTATAGTGGTAATTAAGAAGCTCGTATGAAAATTATGAAACTCGCTTGCGCTCGTTTCATAAACATCCATACTCGCTTCTTAATTACTATCATTATAGGCTCGTTGCATAATGTACTATACTAAATGTAAGGGTTAACATAAACATAAACACCGGCGGGCTCCAAACCCTGGCGTTCCCAGCTGGCCTTTGTAAACACGAGTGTCCTCGAAGTAATGGAGATGTTCAGCTTCATCCCAACTGGATAAATGACCGCCCTAGGCAATCACATTCAGTCCAGGCAGGGCAGGGTTGGGATGAATAATCGAATTTTAAATCAAAGGGATTAGTGACGCATTTTATAGCCCGGAACGCGCAGCGATGCGGCCCACAAAGTCAAATTAATGTAAACACATTGGCGTAGCAAATTACTGTTTTATAAATATGAGCATTTGAAAACCGGATCCTGATATATGGGCACTTCGTAAGCAGTAGCGTGCGTTATTAAAAATAATAGAAATTCTTCCACACTTTTTAAAACCTATATCGTACGTTTCAAATGAGCTTACATTTATATTAATGTGATTTACAACACTGGTTTTGAAAAGCTTTTAACAAACTGAAACAGGAAAATTTAGAGAGAATTTGTGGAGCTGAGAGATCGTAAAAAATTTGAAGCTATGTTATAATGTTTCGTAACTATTAGGCTGTATTTCTTTTATTTTGGATCGTATTTATTCTCATGCTTAATTAATATATTTACAAAATTCATATTATTATTATTATTAGTTATTCATAAATTTCAAAAAGGCATATGACTCTGTTAAGAGAGAAGTTTTATATGATATTCTTATTGAATTTGGTATTCCCAAGAAACTAGTTCGATTAATTAAAATGTGTCTCAGTGAAACGTACAGCAGAATTCGTATAGGTCAGTTTCTGTCAGATGCGTTTCAATTCACTGCGGGCTAAAGCAAGGAGATGCACTATCACCTTTACTTTTTAACTTTGCTCTAGAGTATGTCGTTAGGAAAGTCCAGGATAACAGAGAGGATTTGCAATTGAATGGGTTACATCAGCTACTTGTCTATGCGGATGACGTGAATATGTTAGGAGAAAATCCACAAACGATTAGGAAAACACGGGAATCTTACTTGAAGCAAGTAAAGAGATAGGTTTGAAGTAAATCCCGAAAAGACAAAGTATATGATTATGTCTCGTGACCAGAATATTGTACGAAATGGAAAGATAAAAATTGGAGATTTATCCTTCGAAGAGGTGGGAAAAATTCAAATATCTTGGAGCAACAGTAACAAATATAAATTACACTCGGAAGGAAATTAAACACAGAATAAATATGGGAAATGCCTGTTATTATTCGGTTGAGAAGCTTTTATCATCCAGTCTGCTGTCAAAAATCTGAAAGTTAGAATTTATAAAACAGTTATATTACCGGTTGTTTTTTTATGGTTGTGAAACTTGGACTCTCACTTTGAGAGAGGAACATAGGTTAAGGGTGTTTGAGAATAAGGTGCTTAGGAAAATATTTGGGGCTAAGAGGGATGAAGTTACAGGAGAATGGAGAAAGTTACACAACACAGAACTGCACGCATTGTATTCTTCACTAGACATAATTAGGAACATTAAATCCAGACGTTTGAGATGGGCAGGGCATGTAGCACGTATGGGCGAATCCAGAAATGCATATAGAGTGTTAGTTGGGAGACCGGAGGGGAAAAGTCCGAGACGTAGATGGGAGGATAATATTAAAATGGATTTGAGGGAGGTGGGATATGATGATAGAGACTGGATTAATCTTGCACAGGATAGGGACCTATGGCGGGCTTATGTGAGGGGGCAGCAATGAACCTCCGGGTTCCTTAAAAGCCAGTTATTACTATTATTATTATTATCATCATCATCATAATCATCATCATAGCCCGGATGTTTAGGCAGACGAAAAAGGCAATAAAAACGTAAAAAAACAGGCACAACACATTAATCTTTGAAAAAGGCATTATAAATTTCACAAAGGCATAATATATTTTAGCAATAAATTTAAATTATATCAACATAACTTACATATTTACTTCGTAGGTGACACATGTTGACTCATAAAATACTTTTGTGCTCGACCCTGCCGAAATATAGTAATTATACACCTGGACCTCATTAAAGTACACCTATTCATTAAAGTTCAGGTGTTCCACCAATCAGAAAACACCATTGTAGCAATATCAAAGCGCATGTATCGATTATTCTCGGATATGCAATCGAAAGACAAAACTAGCGCGAGACATTTGTTTCTCGGAAAAAATCAATACTTTCGCGTCTGCGCACATGTCACAATTTACGAGATATTGCACAAGGTCAGTTCCGCTCCCCAGTCAGATAAGAATAACATGAATACTTATTAATAATTTCAAGTTAGAATTAGGTCGAGCATAAAAAGTCGTATGAAAGTTGACTATAATGATAATTAAGACGCTCGTATGAAAATATACTCGCGTCTTAATTACTACCATTTATTCTCGTTGCATAATGTACTATTTTTTCGTGATTAACTGTCTTTTCACAAACCTTACATAACAAAACTGTTCCATCGGTATAACGTATTGTTATTACCTGGCATTAGAAAATCTGGCAACCCTACTGCAGTTACTAAGGGACGGAATGCTGCTATTCATACGTGAGCCGTTTAACGTTGAATGAACAAGTGACAGTCACGGGGAGGGAGATCATGCCTTACCCCTACACACTTGTTGTGTATTAAGGGGTTGACTCGTAGAGTACGAAATGCCGACCAGTGGTCTGATGAGGTGTTATGAAATGCCGTGTTGCATAACATTATGCCGCACTCCAACTAGCTGCATCGACCGTCGAAATGCACGAGCTATACACAGACAACAGACCACATCGCGTGCGCGACTCCACATTTCTACGATTGTTTCTTCTGGATATGCCCGCGCCTTGCAGGCGTCTCTGGTTTCCCGCAACACATGCCGTACGAGAGGTTGACAACGTTGTATTAGCCGTTGGTTAACATTTAGCTGTCTGATTATGTTATGAACCATTCGATAACTAGTGATCCAGCACTGCATTCTGAAAGAGCGTGTTTGAAATAAATACATTCTGGAAAATATTTAATTGAAGTTGAAGTCTCTCCATACAACAAGAAAGAAAGGTAATACAATTTCACTAACTTGCAACCTCGGCAGTTGAGATCGTCGTTAAATAAACAATAATTTTATGTTTTTAATTTTGTATCTTATACAGGGACATCACTTTATTTTTACCAACATTTTTAACATTAACCTGGCTATACTCGGAAACACTATTGCCCCCTTCCATTACAGGAGTTTGATGTTACTAGTGCAATATGTAAACAAATCATTTTACTGGGTATAGGAGGAGAGAAACGTAGTGTATCCATTTATGTTGTACGGAAATACGATATTACGATTTTCAGTTTGATCATCACTTTTACGGAATTTATCAAAATACAGTAGAATAGTAACATTTTTTTTTTTCAAAAACTCAACTTTTCAGGCGGCTATGTTCGTTATGTAATGTCTACTTTATTTAGCACATTAATTATTGGTGTTAACATACAATACAGAGAGTCCACACCTGTGGAGTAACGGTCAGCGCGTCTGGCCGCGAAACCAGGTGGCCCGGGTTCGATTCCCGGTCGGGGCAAGTTACCTGGTTGAGGTTATTTTCCGGGGTTTTCCTCAACCCAATACGAGCAAATGCTGGGTAACTTTCGGTGCTGGACCCCGGACTCATATCACCGGCATTATCACCTTCATTTCATTCAGACGCTAAATAACCTAGATGTTGATATAGCGTCGTAAAATAACAATAAATTTAAAAAAATTCCATATAGAGAGTGCATTTAAATTGAGGGGCTCATAAGTAAAGGGCTGTAAGTGCACTTAAGTTACTTTTGAGAAAATGGGGTTTAAATATTTAAGCTTTCGTAAAATCGGTGAAATTTTTATTTAAATTTTAATGTGTGATGCGATTAAAATACCCTTTGCTACTAAAATTTTAGATACTTTTTCTTACACTGGATGCACTTAACTCATGTTATTACAAATGTCACTAGCATTCCTTTGCTTCTAGCCACCTCAATTAAAAAAAAGCTAATCTGAATTTTTAAACAAGTTGCTGAAAATGGTTGCCGTTCATTACAATGCAGGCTTCAATTCAGTACGCATATTATTAAAAACATTTTGAAGCAAGTTCTATGAAATTGAATTTATCATTTCTTGAATATAATTTTTAGTACGATATTATTAATATAGGTTCTTTCTTCTATAGAAAACGCAATCATATTTATGAAACACACTATACACTGCAGTGTTTACTTCACTGCTTGAAGACTTCGAATGCAACAGCGGCCGTAAGTTTGTGTGTCTGACGGGAGCAAGGACATTAGTGAAGGTGTGGGAGTGAAGTACATTCAGAAATGCAGGTACAATAAAAATGCAAGTAAAAATAAAATGATGTCCCTGTATAACGGATCATCAGTGTGGTTTTAGGCGTAACAGATCGACTATTGATCAGACTTTTTGTATTCAACAGATATTAGAGAAAAAATGGGACTATAAGGGTACAGTACATCAGTTATTCATAGATTTCAAAAGGCATATGACTCGGTTTTTGTATAATATTCTTATTGAATTTGGTATTCCCAAGAAACTAGTTCGATTAATTAAAATGTGTCCCAGTAAAACTTACAGCAGAGTCCGTATAGGCCAGTTTCTATCTGCGCTTTTTCAATTCTTTGCGGGCTAAAGCAAGCAGATGCACTATCACCTTTATTTTTAACTTTGCTCTAGAGTATGCCATTAGGAAAGTCCAGGATAACAGACAGGGTTTGGAATTGAACGGGTTATATCAGCTTCTTGCCTATGCGGATGACGTGAATATGTTAGGATAAAATCCACAAACGATTAGGGAAAACACGGGAATTTACTGGAAGCAAGTAAAGAGATAGGTTTGAAGTAAATCCCGAAAAGACAAAGTATATGATTATGTCTCGTGACGAGAATATTCTACGAAATGGAAACAAAAATTGGAGATTTATTCTTCGAAGAGGTGGAAAAATTCAAATATATTGGAGCAACAGTAACAAATATAAATGACACTCGGGAGGAAATTAAACGCAGAATAAATATGGGAAATGCGTGTTATTATTCGGTTGAGAAGCTTTTATCATCCAATCTGCTGTCCAAAAATTTGAAAGTTAGAATTTATAAAACAGTTATATTGCCGGTTGTTCCGTATGGTTGTGAAACTTGCACTCTCACTTTGAGAGAGGAACAGAGATTAAGGATGTTTGAGAATAAGGTTCTTAGGAAAATATTTGGGGGTAAGAGGGATGAAGTTACAGGAGAATGGAGAAAGTTACACAACGCAGAACTGCACGCATTGTATTCTTCACCTGACAGAATTAGGAACATTAAATCCAGACGTTTAAGATGGGCAGGGCATGTAGCACGTATGGGCGAATCCAGAAATGGATGTAAAGTGTTAGTTGGGAGGCCGGAGGGAAAAAGACCTTTTGGGATGCTGAGACGTAGATGGGAAGGTAATATTAAAATGGATTTGAGGGAGGTGGGATATGATGATAGAGGCTGGATTAATATTGCACAGGATAGGGACCGATAGCGGGCTTATGTGAGGGCGGCAATGAACTTCCGGGTTCATTAAAAGCCATAAGTAAGTAAGTACCCATAGTATAATTGTTGATTAGTGCTGAAGAGAATAAAGCTACAAAAACTTATTGAGCATTTCATGTAATAGTTGTGTTTGTGTATTACATTATTTTAAAATGGTTTATACCTTTCAAGAGAGAACAGAAATCATCCTTATTGATTAAATTGAGGAAATTATACAAAATAAGCTATGTTTTCATCCTACAATCAACTGATAATAACAAAAATACAGGTTGCCAGGCGACGATAGAAAACAAAAGATGCGAAAACAAATGAATGAGCTGTATAAACAATTGAATACTCTTTCATATATAAGTATAAAAATGTAGGGTTGGCATTTGAAAATTTGAAAGTGGGGATGGCTGTGAGGTGGGGGGTGAAACCTAAAATGCAATTAAGCCTGGTTTCAGACTTCCGCCTCAATATCTAAATTGACGTGTTTTTTGTTTAAATTGAATTCAATTAAAATAATTACTTATTAAGACTGGGAAGTTTTGAAATGAAAGCCCTGTATATTAAAATTAATATTTCAACGAGTAATAAAAAATAATCCTATTACTTTAACTATTACGGGAGTTTTGATTGATTATTATACTGCGGAACAAAATTCCGCGTGCGACAAAATACGTAACTCTTGAGTTCGCGACTAAAGTAGGATTAAAAGAAGTCCAGAAGCAGGTTGAGACTCTGGAACTGAACTGGTAGTTCCTAAATTCTCCATTGTTTGCTCTAGTGCAGGCATGTCAATTCATGCCTACAGGAGCAAGCGCGCGCTTTAGGGCCCAGGAGAGCCTGAGCGCTTTACAGCGGAAAGGAAAGAGACAGACGAAAGAGGTGGTATATGCCGCTTGGTCGAGCTATATTCAGGGATGGCCAGCACTGATTCAATAGATAAAGAAGAGAACTTATTAAAACTGTATCCATGTTAATTTTTAGATTTGCCTGAGAAGTATAAGTGCATTATAACAATGTAAGTTTTAATTTTAATGCTCATTTTTCACAAGTTTGATTTTTTTTATTCAAAAGAAATATTTTCTCAACTTTTCATATAGAAAAGTGAAATTTTCAGGTATAGGCTTATTTATTTAGTAGCCTCACAGAATGTTTTCGTAAATCTAATATACCGTATATACGTATTACTGAAGATAGTGTATTGAAAATTTTGAAAATATTCGCATGGAAATTATTTGTAAGGAAATGAATTAACAAAGCAACTACTGTTACATCATAAGCAAAAGATACGTGCCCACGTGTTGTAAAAATGTCAGTTTTATGGCTTCAGCACATTTCGAGAAAATAATTTAATATTCTGATGATAGGAAGTTGCTCACAAATATCACCTTAAAAGCATAATGCGATAAGAGTTTTGTTACGGAATATTAGTTACACTTAAAACAGATACAGTGCCTAGGTAACTTTCCTTTGTACTGTAATATTGTTTTGATTAGTTTATTGATTACTTTTGTAAGGCTAAAGATACCATCAATATAAATTCCAACTTATCATGTCATACTCAATCTCTTTCTTTGGAATATCACTTTCTTTATGAATGATGTGTTTCATCCACTTAATACAGTATAATATTATACTACTATGGAATTTAAGTGAATATTCCTTCTTAACTCTCTATTATGTTATTAAGATTTAAAACACAAGTGCAATATTAAGAAATCAGTGTTAGTACTTTTGTTTTACAGACAAAATAGATAATATTAAACAGAAAGAAGTCATATAAAAATAACGACATAAAATTTCACGTTCCGTTTGAAGTTTGTGCACCACTATTTTCTTAATCCAACAAGTTGCTTATTCATATACGCAACCTTTCCTCTTTCCATACTTAGCGCTTGCTGCCCGCGCACGATGTCAAGGTCAGAAAAATGCGCTTGCTTTGACATCACTGCTCTAGTGTCTCGTGGCGGAAGCTCTGGGAGTTACGTAGTATCTGACAAGCTATTCGTAACCCTAGAATGGGAAGGGCTCATTTCTCAAACGGCATTTTTAGACTACACTCTTTTCCGTCAAACTCGTCAATTTATCTTCCGTCGTGCTCGCCTTCTGTCCCGGGGTTACATGGACGAATAGGTGCCAGGGAATCAGTCTTCTGCAGAGCTAAACCCTGCCTGTCTGTGAAAAGGATTAGTTATCTGCCGGACCGGACCTTGCAGAGAATCCCCCAACATTGTCATAGCAACCGCTGCTTTCCATAGGAGGCTTAAAAGCAGTCATAGTTGTCAACTGTTTCTCTCGAAAGTTAAGAATACAATTCAAGCTCATTAATGAGAAGATGGATAATTTTATTATGCAAATTAAATCAGTGTGCATTGTATCCTACACTTCTACCGGAAATTACTTCTAAATTTCAGACTATAAAGTGAGGCTAGGTATGTCCAGGGAGGAACAGTTCGAATATTAAGGGATTAAAACTTAGTTTCTGAGGTATTATGAAGGATAAAATGTGAAAGCATCTTTCCTATATTCAGATTTAATGTAGAAAATATTATTTTATGTTCTTTTATCTATAACGACTGTGCCCAAAAAATGTTACGTTGATTGATAATTTTATTAGTATCAACATGAAACTAAAATAAAACTATGAGCCTTTCAAATGTTTCCATATACAGGGTGATTCACGAGGATTTACCGTCAATTACGAAGCTTATTTCCGAAGAATTCTGAGCAAAAAATGTCATATAAACATTTGTCCTAATCTCAATAATTTCAGAGTTAGGCTTACACTAATTTGAAGTTGTTTGTAAAATACCATTATTCTTTAGTTTTAAGGGTAAAAGAATATTACAGATAAAAATTTAACTATTCAGGAGTATCATTTCTTTAATTAGCTAGTATTCTGAAGCTAAAAATGTGTTGTGAATTCCATAGTTACTTCGTATAGATTTTTTTTTTCGATTTTTAACTACAAAATTACATTTTTCTTACGATTTATCACAACAATTGTTACAAATCATGCCACTCTTGTAAATTCTTTTAAGACTGTACACTATGATGCATAATTAAGTTCCTAAAGTCTTATGATTTGTAACAACTTTTGTGATAAGTGCGTAAGATTAATCTAATTTTTAGTTAAAAATTGAAAAACAAAATCTTTACAAAGCAATTAACAACACATTTTTATCTTCAGAACACTAGCCAAATAAAGAAATGATACTACTGAATAGTTCAATCCCTATTTGTAATATTATTTTACTCTTAAAACTAAAGAAAAAAGGTATTTTACAAACTTCAAATTAGTGTAACTCTGAAAATGTTGAGATTAGGACAAATGTTTATATGATTTTTGCTCAGAATATCTTCAGAAATAAGTTCTGTAAGTGGCGGTAAATCCTCGTGAATCACCCTGTATTTATATGCCATATATACATATATAAATATTTATATACAGAGTGTGTTACGAAAATTCATCAAAATAAGAAAAAATGTCTAATAAACATGGGTTTTAAAATTAATGTCTTACGAAAATTAATCACAAGAAGAAGTTTGTATACGCCTACACTACACTATACTACACTACAAAGACATCTCAACACACAAACAACACAAACAAATAAATACTACCACACAGGCGTATACAAACTCACATGCAATAGTTGCGACAGTTTCTACATTGGACAGACAGGCAGATCATTCCGAACTCTGTACAAAGAACACATTAAAGCAATAACCAGAGAACATAATACATCTACATATGCCGAACACATAACTAATGCTAACCACACATACAATAACATAAACACAGACATGGAAATCCTACACATACAACCCAAAAACCAAAACATCAACACAATAGAACAATACGAAATATACAGACACATTAAAACACACCGCAATCAAATTCTCAACACATAGATCAATTTCAGAACACACACACTATTTGACTCAACTCTTCATCACACGAACGCACCTACACAACAGGCAGCGATGTTGAGATGACACCGAGACACAGAAGGCTCTGAGGATGGTGTCAAGTAGCACCGAAACAGCTGTAAGCCGCACATGATTACGTAATTAACAGAGTAAGTTCGCCATTTAATCAATTATTTATATTCAAGTGTTAAAGTAGTGTACGAAAGATTCAAAATGCATCGTTTATTATCACAATACACTGCTCTCTCAAACTGGCTGAGCATATTGGGGATTAAATCATTGGCTTTTCTAAAACACGCTATGAAATGTTTCATATAAAACAATTTTTTATGCCGAGAAGGAAACAAAAACGAGCAAAATTGTATTAAACTTTTTTGTTTGAAATATCTCAAAGAATAACCTCCTGAAATGAATGCCATTACTTACGATTCAGTCTGCATAGGGGAAAGTTGCCGAAATTGGAACGCAGTTGTATTTCCATGTATAGAAGTATTTCAAACATTTCAGTTAACACCACTGCTTGGTAACGCTGCCTAAGGTACTTATCTTGAAGTCCAGTGAGCTGCAGCCATCTTAAAGAATAGGATTGCCGTTAACGTTTATTTATTTATTTATTTATTTATTTATTTATTTATTTATTTAAATTCAAATATACAGAATAAAGAATACAATTACAAAACAAACAAGAGAAATAGAAATATAATACAAGCAATATAAAAGAAGATACAGTAGTATTAACAAAATTTGAGACCGAATGAGCAGCGCTCGTGCTCGGTCGCAGTTCAGATATAATATTAAAATAAATAATAATAAAAATAAAAATAAAAATATATAAGTAAAATAAAATAGGAACTAAAATATAATTACAGCGGCAATGGAATTATCTATATATATAATTTGAACTGGTAATGGAAATTACGGAAAACGACTGAACGGATTTTAATAAATAGGCCCCTCATTTTGAAGCTTGGAACCCAAAGTTTTTCGGAAAAGTAGTAGTTTTCAGTGAAATGACAAATTTCCTACATAATTTTCCTATTTTCCAAAATCCATCTGTTGTCAGTTTTGAGAACTAATTTTATTCAATCACGGCCGACTTGATTGAATTTCGGAACAAAACACACACTACAATAAACAATAGGCTATTACACGAAGGCCATGACCTGCAGGATTGCCGACATATTTAGAGTTCAATTCAATTTGTTATTAAAAACTGATTCTGCAGTGTATAATTTTCTGAGTACAGCTGTGTATTGGATATTCTAATCTACGAAACTTGAGGTGGTTTGATGACATTATTACCATTAGAAATTAAATATTGTTATAGTTAATATCATGATGCGTCTATTTTTCATTAATTATACATAATATTGATGCTATATTGATGACATGAAAGTGAAACGTTTTGTGGTTATGTAAGTAAATGTAGAGAATATCTTAATTTAGATCTTCATTTCTATAATTTACTGAGTGGCTGCTATATACAACTACAAAACTTAAGTAAGATAATAATATTGTTATTAAAAATCAAATATTATTATACTTATTAACCCAGTCGGGTTGGGACTTTTTCATATACTTAATGGCGGTGTAGTGTAGATATTGATATGTGTCATTATTTTTCAGTATTGGCTCGAGAGAGCGCAAAAATTACAGTTCCTAAGGAAAGATCAAAAGGTATTACTTACTGATAAAATAAGAGGCCTAGAAAATTTTGTAGTCTCCAGATCATTTCAGCAAAATCTCTTAGTAGGATAAAATGATTTTACGCTCTACATTTCAAGTTCTACATGCAGCAGCTATACGAAAATGCTATTGTTCGAAAGCTTAGCAAACCTGACATTTTTAACTTTTGCCTACAATCCACAATGACCTGAAATAGCTACTGCTATCGTCCTGACATTGATACTTGCGTTTTCGCGTTGAAACTCAAAAACTGAAGTTGGATAGGTTCAAGAAAAAGTATTTGGCCTAAGAAAAATCCATTCAGAGGGAGTATGTTTCATTATTATGGAAGCAAATAACTATCAAAAAGACAAGTATTCTTCATTGAAAATAAATCTGAAAAATTTTTATTTGAACGTCTAACGAACTTAGTTTGCAGCAGCATTTGCTGCACAAGCCACTAGTATAATATAATATTGTGAATTTATTTCCACTCAACAATAGGATTTTATTCTTCCAACAATAATTCCTTTCTACAATTCGCCTTAAACGCTCTCGTCAACAATTGGATTTTCACTCAACACAATATTCGTTATAGCACTCCACCGACGACAATGACAATTTACTTGGACTATTACGAACAACAATGAACTGTTAATCTTAACTAATATTTACAAAGCACTATTTACAAATCAGAACTATCAGTTCTCAGTTCACAGTTCTTCTAGCTCAGTCACTCGAGTTCACAGTATGTCGAACCACAGACCTTCAGAGACAGTTCACTGTACTCGAACTCAGGTCCCTCCAACTGCGGTCCACTGCACTCGAACTCAGGTCCCTCCAACTGCGGTCCACTGCACTCGAGCTCAGGCCTTCGGATGCTGACACAGTTGCGGACGCACACTCGAGTCGAACTCCGGTACACAAGACTGGCTTCCTTGCTCTGGCTTGCTCACTGACTGGCTGACTAATCAACTGAAAACTGCTCAAGTTCGTTCGCGTTCCTTCTTTTATAGCAAAATCATAGTTGCGAGAAATTTCTACAGGTGTGCAGAGAATTATCTGGATATCTCCACTTCGACGCACTTCTCGAAGAGTCGGGACGGTCCGTCCCCCTACTCCGTACGCAGCAGTTGCGCGCGCACTCTCCCTCGTCGCTTAGGCCCTTTCCCTTTCTTCTCTCCGCCGCGCGCCGTCCTACAGTGCTTCGTGGAGCCTGTGTCGGCTCACGTGCGGTCTGCTCTCTTGCGGGACGCTGGTCGTGAGTTCGAATCTCACGTCGCTGTCACAATATTAACACTAGAGAAGAATAATGTCGCACGTGAAAAGTAGGACTAATATATATTTCAAAATTATAGAATACAAATATAATATAGGTTGATTAATTCATACACATATGCTATAAATTTATTTAATCAAATTGAAGATATTAACACGTTTCTAATTTTCTTGTTATATGTTAGTGGGTTACATGTTAGAGGTGCTGGGTGTAATTTAGTTAAAGCATTGTACAACCGAGGGCCAAAATTTATGCTATGCTTTAGACCAGCAGATGTGAGACATTTAGGTTCTACTAATGTTGAATTAATATTTCGTCTTGTGTCATAATTGTGTGTCTGTAATACAAACTTATTACGATTTTTATGATAAAATTTTAACAGCGTATACTTATAAATTTGTTCAATATTAAATACATTAAATTCAGAATAAATTAATTTAGTTGGATAATCGAAACGTTTCTTCAAACGTGTTTTGGTGTTTTCTCTTACAATCTTTACGCTACGGATCTTAAGATTCTGTATACAGTGGGAGTAAGTCATAACAATTTCTATACTATACATTCCAAGTATTTTTCATTAGCTACTATCTGCGTGTATTAAAACTAGTTTTTAATTTCATGTGTTTGTTTAGTGCCATCTGTCTGCATAAGTGAACAAGTTGCCTAGGTTGGACCTATGCGCGTTGCCTGGATTGGACTGGTCCAATTTAGAAAACTCTAAGTATTTTTTCAACATGTATATAAAGCAAATCTAATCTTTCAGGTAAAGCTTCCTGTAAAGCAGATTTGAATAATTTCCCTTGAAATTATTCAAATCTGCTTTACAGGAAGCTTTACCTGAAAGATTAGATTTGTATAATATATACGTCACTCTGTACGTTAACAGAAAACCACAATTTCAAGTCACACAGAGTTTGTGTGCACTCGATGTGGGTCTCTGGCGTTTCGTCAGCCCACGCGAGTTGTGTGGGTATAAAGGGAAAAGTTGAGACGGTGTCGGGTGGAGTTCCCGGGTAGCTCAGTTGGGAGAGCGCTGGTACTTCAACCAGAGGTCCCGGGATCGATACCCGGCCCCGGAACAATTTTTCCCTTGAAATTATTCATGTATATAGAGCATTATATTATGGTCAACGTTAAGAAAAAGTAATGTATTGGGGAATGCTGTGTCTTTATGTTTCCAAGATGTCAAAAAGGGGAACCTACTGGAAATGAAATGATACTTTGAAGATGGCGGTAGCAGCATACAGGAATGGTGACTATGGACTCAACTAGTGTGCCCGCGTACATGGAGTGCCATAGGCTATAGCAAAGAGACATGCTGATTGTAAAAACGCTTTCCAATGAAGTCCTTCGGAAGGCAAGCAACCTTCAATTGAGATATGGAAAAAATATTGCCGACCACATTCTCTTGTCTGAAGAAAGGTTTTATGGGTTGACAATCAAAGATGTGCATAAACTTGCGTTTGATGTCGCAGAAAAATATGATGCTCCCTACACCTTTAAGAAGGAGAAAAAATTACCCGAAAGAAGTGGTTCTATGCTTCTATGATGCGAAACTCAAAACTTTCTCTCCGTCACCAGAAGGGACATCAATGGCCCGAGCTAAGGGGTTCAATAGGGGGAGTGTTAACCAGTTTTCCGATCTGCTGGAAAAAACTGTCTATGAGAATGGTATCATAGAAAACAGTGTGTTGAACGTTGATGAATTTGGGCTTACAGTGATGCAAAAGAGTCAACAGAAAGTTATAGCTTAGAAAGAGAAACACCAAGTCGGAACTATAAGTGGTGAAAGAGGTGAAAACACCACAGTAGTCTGTGTTGTATGCGGCGGGGTTCTTTATACTGCCACTGGTTACTTTCAAACGCAAGAGGAAATCATGTCAGCTTTTTATTTTTTTTTTATGTCTACGTTTTCTTATTCACAGGCATAGTCAAAGGGAACTTTCCAGTTCTATGTAATACTTTTTTTTTTTTTTTTTTTTACTTTTCTATGAGTTTTCCTGTATTTTTGAAATAGGCTATGTAACCGAGACAAGCAACTACTATAAAACTAATTCAGTGCAAAGAGAAATATTTTGAGTTTAACATCAGCTTGAATGCAATAGTGTTTCTGTAATTTATCTGGTTTTCCTTTAATTTTTCATCAAAGTTCAGAGAATGGTGTAATTTCACCAAATGTTAATATCTGATACATTTTAACGTAAAATTGGATAAATTAAAGATATTTATAATAAATACCCTTCTTCTACTTATCTGTTTACTACTACTAATGTATTTTTGCGAGGTCCAAATTGGGATACTATGAGTCCAAATTAGGCAACCGGTTTCCCAATTTGGACCATTTCCATGATTTTGGTTTTAGCTTTTTATATTTATTAGGAATTGTGTAATCTATACTAATAATAAATCTGTAGCCGAAATTTTTCTGGTAATTTTCGATTTTCCAAAAATAATTGGTCCTAACATATATAATTAACTACCCTGAAACCGAAAATCGCTTTTTGAAATTTTTGTTTCTATGTCTGTCTGTCTGTCTGTCTGTCTGTATGTTTGTTACCTTTTCACGCGATAGTGGCTGAACCGATTTCGATGAAAATTGGAATATAAATTAAGTTCGTTGTAACTTAGATTTTAGGCTATATGGCATTCAAAATACATTATTTAAAAGAGGGGTTATAAGGGGGCCTGAATTAAATAAATCGAAATATCTCGCTTATTATTGATTTTTGTGAAATATGTTACATAACAAAAGTTTCTTTAAAAATTATTTCTGATAAGTTTTATTCTCTGAAAAATTTTGATAGGACTGATATTTAATGAGATAAATGAGTTTTAAAATTAAAATAACTGCCATCTAAGGCGGTGTATTGAAATAAAAAACAAATGACTTCGTCTATAAGGGGCCTTGGACACAACAATCGAAAGCTATGAAACATAGTCTACAGACAATGTTTCTGTGTTTGCTGGAATCTAAATTAACCGATTTGTATAAATAATCATTATTTCATCATTGGAAAGTGTAGTTTCTCTGGATGGACATAATGCTATAATGTTATTACAGTAACTTGTGAGTGAATTGAGGACAGGTAAGATTAAAATAGCTTCTTATGCACAGAAAACTTGATAGGTTATTCTGTATATTCATTTCCTGTATTTCTTATAATAATGTTTATGAACATATTCATTTTGATCTCAGAGAATTAACGAACAACGAGAGTGTATTGATTTAGTATGCAGTTATAGTACGTTAGCTTAGCAATCCATTATTTTATAATTCAAATTTTAACTATGCTCAATTGAATCGTGTTAAAATACATAAAATATATATGCAATAAATGCAATGCAAAAAAATTGGGTAATGAGCCAAGCAGATTATGTTGCGCTGTTGTAAAAGTTGTTCCTCCTGAGATTCAGGAGCTCCCACAATTAATTAAAAACTTTCTAATTCGAGTACATCCGTTATCAACACACTTTTTCATAATATAATATAATATAATATAAACATAATAATAAATCTGTAGCCAAAATGTTTCTGTTAATTTTCGCTTTTCCAAAAATAATTGGTAATAACAATTAAGAAACATGTTAAAGGAATTGTCATTGCACCAAATGAGTGGTCTCTGGATCAAAATGATCGCATTTTAATTATGCAAATACAATTTAAATTAAGTAACATATTAAATGATTTATCCTTCTATCAAACACGAATGTTCCCTGGATCAAATGTCCTATTTTAATTATGTAATTACTTTATATTTATTTCTAACGTGTGCAGCGGAGAGCACTGGTACGGCTAGTTTAAAATATAGCATTACAGGATGAAAGTACATACAATGTAGAATGTACTAGAACATATTTCGATTTAATTTAATCATTATTAAAGCTATAGGATTAAAAACAAAAACTGGTCCAATATAGGCAACCTTCCCCTACATTGATTGGTGAATGAACACGTTTCGTGACTTGTTTTGCATTCTGATATGAGAAGGAATCTGTGCAAGCCTGGACCCAAATGCTGGTGAGCTCCGACAGCTGTGGTCTGTGTTAAGTTACCGCTGCTTTGTAGAAATGGAAATCCGGGAAGTTATTGATTTCTAAAGGAGCAGCAATTAGGGAGTATAATGCAGTGAATATGCTATTCAGAACTGCAAGCAATTGTGAACTTGGGCAGATTTTATCTGACCCACATTTCACGTGGAACTAGTTCACAGAGTTATTCCGCTGAAAGTTTGTCTGGAGTGAGTCGTAAATTTCAAAAGTCAAGGCACCGAGAAGACGGAGTTCAGATCGCTCGAGAACTACACCGCATATGTGAATGAATCTCAAGACTTTGCTCTATGCTTAGAGAATAGCTGTCCTACTAAAACAAATGATCACCAATTCGGATTTGAAACGCGCACATGAGAAAAAAGGAGATATTCATTCACTCATTTACAGTTTCCTGTCAAAGACCAGGTCTTTCACTGCAAACCCAGCATTCTCCAATATTACCTATTTTTTTCCCTTCCTTTTTATCTCCTCATATGATCCATATATCTTAATGTCGTCCATCATCTCATATCTTCTTCTGCCTCGAACTCTTCTCCCGTTCACCTTCCCTTCTAGTGCATCCTTCAGTAGGCAGTTTCTTCTGAGCCAGTGACCCAACCAATTCCTTTTTCTCTTCCTGATCAGTTTCAGCATTATTCTTTCTTCTCCCACTCTTTCCAATACAGTTTAATTTCTTTTTCTATCCGTCAACTTCACACGCTCCATTCTTCTCCATATCCATATTTCAAATGCTTCTAGTCGCTTCGTCGTAATGTCTGTGTTTCTGCCCAATACAATACCACACTCCACACAAAACACTTCACTAGTCTCTTCCTTTGTCATTGCTATTCTCCTTTTGACTTCCTAGCAGCAGCTCATGTTATTACCTACAGTACTTATAAAAAAAAACTTAAAAATGACTTTTAAGGAGCCCATAGGTTCATTGCTGCCGTCACATAAGCCCGTCATTGGTCCCTATCCTGAGCAAGATTAATCCAGTCCCTATCATCATATCCCACATCCCTCAAATCCATTTTTATACTATCTCCCTATCTACGTCTCGGACTCCCCAAAGATCTTTTTCCCTCCGTTCTCCCAACTAACACTCTATATGCATTTCTCGATTCGCCCATACGTGCTATATGCCCTGCCCATCTCAAACGTCTGGATTTTATGTTCTTAATTATGTCAGGTGCAGAATACAATGCGTGCAATTCTGCGTTGTGTAACTTTCTCCATTCTCCTGTAACTTCATCCCTCTTAGCCTCAAATATTTTCCTAAGAACTTTATTCTCAAACACCCTTAACCTATGTTCCTCTGTCAAAATGAGAGTCCAAGTTTCACAACCATACAGAACAACCGGTAATATAACTGTTTTATAAATTCTAACTTTCATATTTTTGACAGCAGACAGGATGATAAAAGCTTCTCAACCGAATAATAACAGGCATTTCCCATATTTATTCTGCGTTTAATTTCCTCCCGAGTATCATTTATATTTGTTACTGTTGCTCCAAGATATTTGAATTTTTCCACCAACTGCGATCTTGGCCGCCACAATGAATTTTTCATATGAAAATTCCCAGGTTTAAGCATAGGAAGCTCCACATTCCTGAACGTATTCCCGTTACTTGCAAAACCCCAGAGCTTGGTACACACGATGCAATACTCTGCATAGCATGCAGTTTGCAACACTTTGTGTAGAGTTTTCGATATGGTGAAAGTGTCGAAAATCTTGCGTTTTAATCTAACATTTTTACATCCAAATTTTATACATGATTCTTAAAATTTCTTATATCTGTTTAGTAACTCTGTAAATTTCGTGCTACTCCTCCGTTATAATGTGAACCGCGCTTGCGGCATACTTGACTTCTCAAAGATGAAGTGCACAGGTACAGCCTGATTGAGGTTTGACTTGTGTGTTTATATTGTAGTGCCTGTATGTGAATCAAAATAGCGATAACTCTATGTCTCCATCAGTTAAGGAGGCGAGCGGTATCGATCGCAGGTCCTCGGGGTCAGGGAACCGGAGTGCAGCAAATCTACGTGGAGCACCGAATTCGCAAGCGCCTAATTTGAACGGATTCTTCAATATTTTCCTGGGCAGCCTCTAGCCTTGCCGAGTGCTTCCAGTTGACATGGTTCATTCCGTCTGCCTTCAAATTGTAAATCCTATTACTCCGTCTATTTCCAAATCTTTTCGAGCGTGTTGACCTTCTTTGTTTATTAAGGTGCTTGTCATCTTCAAGTTTAGTTGTTACATGTTCAGTTCGTTTAAAAAGTAATAATAATAATAATAATAATAATAATAAAAATAATAATAATAATAATAATAATAAAAATAATAATAATAATAATAATAAAAATAATAATAATAATAATAATAATAAAAATAATAATAATAATAATAAAAATAATAATAATAATAATAATAATAAAAATAATAATAATAATAATAAAAATAATAATAATAATAATAATAATTTTATTTTATTTATTTATTTATTTATTTATTTATTTATTTAGAATATTAACGTTCAAAAACAACAGCACAAGGCCAATTACAGTTTTGCACGATACAAAACAGAACAAAACAACAAATGATGATGAGAATGAATGATAGAAAATGGAAATGAGATGAAATACAAACAATATAATGGTCTACATAATTATAAAATTATAAAATTAGTACAATGAGAATTGAAATAATGGAATGGTCTACATGAATCAATAGACCAAATGCAAGAAATATATGGACAAATAATTATTAAAATTAGATCAGTGAGTTAAAACTCAAAGATATACTACACATTAAATGGATCCAAGTTGAATCCATGCAAATTAGCATATTTAATGCATCTGCAGACCGGAGAGAGAGATTTAGGATTCTTATTATAAAACAATTTATGAAATCTTAAACCATTAGCAGGAATACGAAGACTGATATTGCTTATGAAAGATTCACAATCAATATCACCCTTAATGACTTTGCAAAAAAATAAATAATCAAGATCCTGACGTCTGGTGAACAAACTACCGCAATTGAAATAATTGCATTTAATCTCATAGTTATAATCGGAATTTGGTAAAAATCTATAAGAACACAAGGAAATAAATTTTCTTTGGATATTCTCCAATTTAGCCGAGTCAGTGGAAGTAATGGAGTTCCATACAACAGATGCATATTCAAGCTTGGATCTAACCAACGTATAGTATAAAATTAATAAACACATAGGAGTGGAAAAAGAATAAGTTATAGACCTAATTAGACCAAGCATTCTTAACGAATGGGTATAAATATATTGCACATGATCATGGAAATATAATTTTGAATCAAGTAGGACACCAAGATCTCTAATACAATCTTTCCTAGTAATTACGACATTACTGAGAGAATAGTTAAATTTTAGGGAGATAGTTTTCCGTGAAAAGGAAATAACAAAAGTTTTGGATTGATTAATTTTCATTCCATTTTCAACAGACCATTGTGAAATTGAATTAATGTCATTTTGAAGAATTTGACAATCAACCAAACTATTAATTTTGCGAAAGATTTTGAGATCATCCGCAAATAAAAGGCAGCTAGAACTTATTCTTTTTCTTATATCATTTATAAATAATAAAAATAAGAGAGGTCCCAATGTAGACCCTTGAGGAACACCGCATAAACTATTAAATGGAACCGAGAGAGAATTACCTAGTCGAACACAAGACTGTCTATCTGTTAAATAATTTTCAAACCAATTAACGTAGTTAGTGGAGAGACCAAAATTACTTAATTTATTTAATAAAATTTTGTGAGGAACAACATCAAATGCTTTGCTAAAATCAAAATAAATTGAGTCAATTTGACCTTGAGTTTCGACAACAGGCATTATGAGATTAAGATAGGAAACTAAATTAGTAGTAGTAGATTTCCCTCTTGTAAATCCATGTTGGGCCGAATTGATCTTATTTTTAACATAAAATGAAATGTGTTTGTGGATAATTTTTCAAAAATTTTAGAAAAATTGTTTAGGATAGAAATGGGTCTATAATTAGTAACACTGTTTTTATTACCATTTTTGAAAACTGGAATAATGGATGCTTCCTTCCAAAGTGACGGGTAAATTCCTGTTTTTAAGCTAAGATTGAACAAAAAAGTTAAAACAGGCAAGAAAATATTAGAGCAACCCTTGATTATAAAATTAGGAATGCTATCAGTACCTTTACATTTATTAGGCTTTAGCTTTTTAATAGCTTTATTTACATCATCGAATGTAAAGTTTCTACATATTTCCAAAATTTATTTGGTTCATGCTTTAGGTTATCATCAATTGATTGTAACCATTTGAATTTATCAAATTTAATCATGGCTTTGACTTGTTTTCTAAAATTAGAAAAAATTAGATAATGATGATCAGTTTTATGTTTTTGTAATTTTTATGAGCTTTATTTTTTTCTTTATAAGCTGACGTAAATCGTTTGAAAACCATTTAGGATAGTGCGATTTTTTAACAAAGGTGACAGGGACACAAAGGGATATAGCATTGTTTATAATTTGAGACAAGGAATTTGCAGCAGTGTTTACATCAGTAGTCTGATATATGCTAGTCCAATCATAATTGTATAGAATAGAATAAAGGTTCAGATAATCACCTTGAGAATAATTTAAATAAGAACTGATTAGAGAGTGTTCCGGTAACGATAATTTTACTTCAATATAAATAGAGATAGATGGGTGATAAGTATCCTCTAAAACTAGAGAGTGATCGGCAAGTTTAACTGTACTGTTTTTATCATTAGTAAAAACCAAATCAAGAAGCTTTTTACTCGTAACGGTAGAGTTAATTTGAATTAATCCAGAAGGCAGGACGAGGAATATAAATCCTTAGCCTTAATTTTAGAGTAATAATGAGTATCATTAAGATTGGAACCAGTTGACCAGTCCATACCAGGAGTATTAAAATCACCAAGGATTACTATTCTAAAATTATGAGTGTCGAGATTTTTTCAAGAAAATTAAGATAAGATTTTAAGTGAATGTGATCTGTATCAGGAGAGAAATAATGGTTACTTAATAACAGATTAAAACCATCAGTCATTCTAAGTTCAACCCAAACGCATTCACTAATAATTTCTAAGTCAAAACGTCTTTTTGTAAAAGGTAACTGGTTGCTAATCGCTGTTAGGACACCACCACCTCTTTTTTTGTTAGTGTCTTCAAACAGTCTATCTGCACGAAACACAGTATAGTTATTTGGAAATAAATTAGAATTAATAACTGACTCAGATAACCATGTTTCAGTGAGACAGATAATGAGATCATTATTACTCACTATATTCTGAAAAATTTCATCAACTTTAGTGTTAAGTCCACGAACATTTTGGTAGAAAATCTCGAGATGATTAATAGAACTGAACATTGAAAATGAGAGCGAGCAAGACTAAGACTAAGAGGCATTTCCCTGAGAATCAACAGAGTTCGAATTAGCAGAATGCGCAAAGTGCTGCTCAGGCTTTAATTTACCATAAAATGGTGCAATTAGACAACCAGCAGGCCAAACTTCAGGTTTGTTAATGGAATCGAAATCCCTCACATCAACAGTGATGTGAAAGGAAGAATATGATAGATATTTGGTTTTTAGTTTAGTTACAACAAGAGATCTTAGCTGAAGTTGATTCTTCAGGGAGTCCTCTATACTGTTTGTGTTGACTTTGGAACTAAATCTCGAAACAAATAGAGATTTAGTTTTAATTCTCTCAGGGGCCATTTCAATGCTACTCATGGCCAATGTTCCAACTTTAGGTTCTCTTTTTTATATTTTTGCGAGTAACTAATTGAAAACCATCCGATACGTTGGCAGAAGTTGAAGCATTGGCCTGATTTAGTTCAATATTGTTATGTCTATCATTAGCAGGAGGAGTTGTTGACACAGATTTGCTTGTTGCTGACGCATCAGAATTGCAAGTATGCAAGTTGTCAGCAGCTTTGTTCACAGACACTACCTTGCTATATGATTTCTTAATGGGGTCATTAGACTGACCCATAGGAGAAATACTATGAGATGATTTCGGGGGCAGCACCCTTTGATAACATTTTTGCCATTTGGACACATCAACAGTGATGTGAAAGGAAGAATATGATAGATATTTGGTTTTTAGTTTAGTTACAACAAGAGATCTTAGCTGAAGTTGATTCTTCAGGGAGTCCTCTATACTGTTTGTGTTGACTTTGGAACTAATAATAATAATAATAAAAATAATAATGATAATAAAATAATAATAATAAAAATAATAATAATAATAAAAATAACAATAATAAAAAAATAATAATAATAAAAATAATAAAAATAATAATAATAATAATAAAAATAATAGTAATAATAAAAATAATAAAAATAATAATAATAATAAAAATAATAATAATAATAAAAATAATAATAATAAAAAAATAATAATAATAATAATAATAATAATAATAATAATAATAATAATAATAAAAATAATAAAAATAATAATAATAAAAATAATAATAATACTAAAAATAATAATAATAATAATTATAATAATAATAAAATAATAATAATTATTATAATAATAAAAATAATAATAATAATAATAATAATAATTATAATAATAATAATAAAAATGATGATAATAAAAATAATAATAATAATAATAAAAATAATAATAATAATAATAAAAATAACAATAATAAAAATATAATAATAAAAATAATAATAATAATAATAAAAATAATTATAATAATAATAATAAAAATAATAATAATAATAATAATAAAAATAATAATAATAATAAAAATAATAATAATAATAATCGGGACGAAATTGAAAAACAAACTGCTGAGCCAATTATACCCGAACCCACACTTTCTGAAGTCGAAATTGCGATAGAAAATCTGAAAAATTGTAAGTCTCCAGGTATCGATCAAAATCCAGCAGAATTAATACAACAGGGCGGAAGCACATTATATAGCGAAATTTATAAGCTTGTACTTGTTATTTTGGAAAGGGAAATTGTACCAGAACAATGGAAGGAGTCCATAATCGTACCTATCTTTAAGAAGGGGGACAAGACTAACTGTAGTAACTTTCCAGGAATATCACTTTTGTTGACGTACAAAATTTTGTCCAATATTCTTTTGAGAAGATTAACTCCATATGTAGATGAAATTATTGGGGATCGACAGTGTGATTTTAGGCGTAATAGATCGACTATTGATCAGATTTTTTGTATTCGACAGATATTGGAGAAAAATTGGAGTATAAGGGTACAGTGCATCAGTTATTCATAGATTTCAAAAAGGCATATGACTTGGTTAAGAGAGAAGTTTTATATGATATTCTTATTGAATTTGGTATTCCCAAGAAACTAGTTCGATTAATTAAAATGTGTCTCAGTGAAACGTACAGCAGAGTGCGTATAGGTCAGTTTCTATCTGATCCTTTTCCAATTCACTGTGGGCTAAAGCAGGAGATGCACTATCACCTTTACTTTTTAACTTCGCTCTACAATATGTCATTAAGAAAGTCCAGGATAACAGAGAGGGTTTGGAATTGAACGGGTTACATCAGCTGCTTGTCTATGCGGATGACGTGAATATGTTAGGAGAAAATCCACAAACGATTAGGAAAACACGAAAATTTTACTTGAAGCAAGTAAAGAGATAGGTTTGGAAGTAAATCCCGAAAAGGCAAAGTAGCCTATATGATTATGTGTCGTGACGAGAATATTGTACAAAATGGAAATATAAAAATTGAAATTTATCCTTTGAAGAGGTGGAAATTGAAAATATCTTGGAGCAACAGTAACAAATATAAATGACACTCGGGAGGAAAATAAACGCAGAATAAATATGGGAAATGCCTGTTATTATTCGGTTGAGAAGCTTTTATCATCCAGTCTGCTGTCGAAAAATCTGAAAGTTAGAATTTATAAACCAGTTATATTACCGGTTGTTCTGTATGGTTGTGAAACTTGGACTCTCACTTTGAGAGAGGAACAGAGATTAAGGGTGTTTGAGAATAAGGTGCTTAGGAAAATAATTGGGGCTAAAAGGGATGAAGTTACAGGAGAATGGAGAAAGTTACACAACACAGAACTGCACGCATTGTATTCTTCACCTGACATAATTAGGAACATTAAATCCAGACGTTTGAGATGGACAGGACATGTAGCACGTATGGACGATACAGAAATGCATATAGAGTGTTAGTTGGGAGGCCGGAGGGAAAATGACCTTTAGGGAGGCCGAGACGTAGATGGGAAGATGATATTAAAATGGATTTGAGGGAGGTGGGATATGATGATAGAGAATGGATTAAGCTTGCTCAGGATAGGGACCGATGGCGGGCTTATGTGAGGGCGGCAATGAATCTCCGGGTTCTTAAAAGGCAGTAGTAAGTAGTAGTAATAATAATAATAATAATAATAATAATTGTATCGGTAGTAATAATGATAATAAAACATTTTACGCTGGAATTCTCTGCAGTAGAATGGTTTCCTACAACCCACTAGTATAGTTTGTGATATTTAGCATTACAATTAAAATATTTAGCAAAATAAATCCGAAACGTAGTAAATCTTGCAAACCAACACAACTGTACCTTCATTCCCGAAACTGGGTGACGTATTCTATGTGCCGGTGTATCCCTCATACAGCACAGACTTTTTCAACAAACATTATTTCTCTAATTTTTGTATTTATAACTCTATCACTCCTTGATTTTCGAGAGGCCTTCTTCGAAAATCGGTCGCAGTTACTATTGCATTCTCTCCTTATTGCCTGCCTGATGTTTTCGGGAAAATTTATTTATATATTTATTTATTTGGTTTTTTTTTGCTTATTTATTATTTATTTACGAATTTATTCGTTTCTTTATTTATTAATTGCATATTTCCCTAGTTGCTTATTTATTTATTTACTTATTTATTTATTCATTTATTTATTTGCTTATTTATTACTTACTTATTCATTCATTTACTTATTTTTATTTCCTCATTTTCTTATTTATTTCCTTATTTGGTTGCTTATTTGCTTAGTTGCTTATTTATTTACGTAGTTATTTATTTATTTGCTTGCTTATTTATTAATTATTTGTTACATATTTAATATGCATTTATTTTTATTCATTTATTTATGCATTAATTTATTTACATATTTATTTATTTATTCACTTCTTTACTTCTTTATTTGTTTACTTATTTATTATTTATTTATTTCCTTATTTATTTACCTGTTTATTTATTCACTTATCTACTACTTTACTTATTTTTGTTTTCTTATTTGCGTATTTATTTATTTACTTATTTTTTTATTTCCCTATTTATTTATTTCCTTATTTATTTACCTGTTTATTTATTTATTTATTTATCTTTTTACCTATTTATTTATGTATTCACTTGTTTACTACGTTATTCACTTCTTTACTTATTTTTGTTTTCTTATTTTCTAATTTATTTATTTACTTATTTGTTCATTCATTTATTTATCTTTTTACCTGTTTATTTATTTATCTTTTTACCTATTTATTTATTCACTTGTTTACTACTTTATTTACTTCTTTACTTATTTTTGTTTTCTCATTTGCTATTTATTTATTTATTTATTTTTTATTTAGTTATTTATTTACCTGTTTATTTATTTATATATCTATTTTCACCTATTTATTTATTCACTTGTTTAGTAATTTTTTCACTTCTTTACTTATTTTTGTTTTCTTATTTATTTATTTATTTATTTATTTATTTATTTATTTATCTTTTTACCTATTTATTTATTCACTTGTTTACTACTTTATTTACTTATTTACTTATTTTTGTTTTCTTATTTGCTTATTTATTTATGTATGTATTTATTTATAATTATTTATTCATCCATTTATGTAGTGATTTATATCAATTGATTGATTAATTTAATAATTCTTTATCTGTTTATTTGCTCTGGTGAAGTAAATGCCATCAAGGATATATTTTATCTACCTGCTAATAAATAATTCATTATTCATTCATAAGTGGTTTACAAAACACAGCCATGTATTTGACTCCTGCATTCCCGACTGCAAGGTTTCTGATTTATTCTCTACTTTTAATGTTTCCCACTTCAGCTTCTTTGTACCCCTTCCCTCGCTCGTCGCTGTACCCGCGCTTTAAGCGAATCTCGCGCTCTGCTCATTTTTTTAGACTTCATCAAATATTTCTGCAGCAGATCGCGTCAGCTTGGCTCTCCATTACATTCAGTCGAGTGCAATGAGGCGCGATTGTCTATCCAGCCTTCCGCTCCAAATACGACTTTTAACACTGCAATGAATGAAGGCGATTTACCAAAGATACCTGCTCACTGTCATGTGTTCTACAGGGTGGTCATGAAGTCTGCATACGTAGATAACGTCTATTTCTTTTCCCTACTTTTTCTCTTCTCTCCGTCCTTTTCTTGTCCTTTTCATCCTCGTTTTATTTTTCATTTTTTATCCTATTCTTCTCTTTCCTCATCTTCTTCGTTACTGTTTTCTCTTTCACCTTTTCTTCCTTCCCTTTCTTTTTCCTTTTTTTCCTTTTCCATTTTTCTTCGTCATCTTCTTCTCTTCCATTTCTCTCTTATTATTTTGCTTTTCTCTTTCCTTTGTTTACACTGTCATCGTCCCTTCCTTCTCCCTTCTTTTTCTCAAGGTTTTGTTTTCTCCTCCTTTCCTCATGTTATAATTTCCCTTTTTTCCTCATCTTTTGTTTTTCCCTTCTTTTCATTTTTTTGTTTTCCGTTTTTCTCATCTTTTCCTTTTCTGATCTTTTTGATTTTCACTTTTCTCATCTTTTCCTTTTCTGGTCTTTTTACTTTTCGCATCTTATTCTTTTTACTTTTCTTCTTTCCTTTTTCTTTCTTTTTCTCATCTTCTTTTTCCCCTTTTTCTGTGTTTTTGCTTTTCCTTTTTCTCAACTTTTTCTTTTTTGCTTTTTCCTAATGTTTTCACTTTTCCTTTTTCTCGTCGTTTTCATTTTCCCGTTTTCTAATTTTTTATTTTTTGCTTTTTCTCATCTTTCCGTTTCTCTCTTTTTCTCATTTTTTCCTTTTGCTGGTCTTTTTGCCTTTCCCTTTTTCTCGTATTTTTCTTTTTTTTGCTTATTTTCATCTTTTCGTTTTTCTGGTCTTTTTGCTTTTTCCTTTTTCTCAGCTTTTTCTCTTTCCTTTCTTATCTTTCTTTTTCTCATTTTTCTTTTTCCTTTCTTCTTTTGCTTTTTTCTTCTTTTTCCTCTTTTCTCATCTTTACTTTTTCTTTCTTTTCCCCATCTTTTCCCTTTTTCTTCTTATCTTAATATTTTTCTTTTTCTCAGCTTTTGTTTTTTTCTTCTTTCTCTCATCTTTTTATTTCTCCCTTTTCCCATCTCTTTCTTTTTCCCTAATTTTTCTCATCTATTTTGTTTTCCTTTGATATTGTCTTTTGTTTTCTCTTTTTTCTCATCTTGTAATTACTCGTATTTTTATGATATTTTGCTATTTCTTTCTTTTCTGATCTTTTCCTTCGTCTTTCTTCTTCTTCTGATCTTTCTACTTTCCATTTCTTTTATACTGATCTTTCTCTTTTTTCCTTCTCTTTGTCATCCTTTCTTTTCTCTTTGTTTTTACATATTTTTCTTTTTCCTTACCTTTTTGGTTTTCACTTCATTTTGTGAATTTTATTTTCTTTCCTTTTCTGATCTTCTTTTCCTTCTTTTTTTTCAAATATTTGTCTTCCCTTCCTCCTTTCCACCTTTCGCTAGCCCCATACTCATCCACACCCGTCAACTGTGTTAACTCTCTGTGCACATACCATGCAGCCCGCACCACATGCCCCTGGACAACAGACTGCTCCGCACGTCGCTTAACTGTGATCGCTAGAATGCTGATCGATATAGTAATGAAATGTTGGCGGAGAGCTCTCGATATCTACATTCGGGAAAAAGATAGAACCACAAGGAAAACAAAACTGCGACTTAGAAAAATCCCGGGCCTGACCGGAGTTCGAACCCAGGCCTTCTCGAATGGAAAACTGAATCGAGCTTCATGTAGGCCTACTCTTAAAGAAATCTTCTGCCTATGTCATAAAATCACCCTTTGAAGCTCCTAATTTCGAACTGATGTAATCAGAATGGATACGTACTTCTACTATAGGGGCTATTCCATCTCAAATCGACCGAAATATAGAGAAAATTGACCTTGCTATCTTTAAATGGAATGAAACGTTTTCTGTCCGTAGACAACTGTGCTACAATGCTTTGTGCAAAGTTTGAGGCATCAGAACTTCATAGTGTTTAAATTAATAATATTTAAGTTCATCGTATTTTCATAAAATTAGCAACTTTAAACTGTTGTGGCTCCGAAACCCTTTCACCCAATGATCAAAATCATGGTTTATTTTGATGCTGAGAAATTAAAGTTTATATTGACATGTAAACAGTTTTTCTTACTTTTTATGGAAATGGAGAAATTTAGATTTTCTTCATTAAGACGTCTTTGGCCACGAAAAAATAGCCTATTTTTAAAATATATGGTTAGATTCCGCATTGAAAGTACAAATAAACACATATTTTTACTGGTGCAACGTTAATAAGAAAGTATTTAAAAATTAAATAAAGAAAATAAATAGTACGCGCGTGAACTAACCAGCTGACTGTAGGTAGTCGAGACAAGCAAGGCCAGGAGACAAACACGTGATGTGTCGTTTAGCAGTCATGGCTGGGCTAGCTTTATCACAAGTTTTCGTAAACACAGGAGTAAAATGACGCCCAACGCTCGGTAATCTTCAGCTCTCGGCCAGTGCGTGGGGTACTGCGCCGTTCAAGTCTAGGAGTGTGAAAATAATCTATTTAATACCCTCAAAACTTATTGCCGAGCCACTAAGCAAACAATGCCAAATCCCTCTTAATAATGCAAAGTTTTTTTCTCAATATTTTTTACATTTTTACAAATGGCCAAAAAGCCTAAAATTAAGTAAAATCAGATTATCTGTCTCTCTGTGTACAATAAAAATAAGGATTGCTTCTTAACATAACCTACCAAATGTCGGCTTCAAAATGAGCTCCCGTTCAATGTTCTGCAGTAAATGGTTCCAGAGTTCTGAGCGCTGAAAGAGGCTTGCTTTTATAAAATACGCTAAATTTGTCACTCAATAGTACGAAAACCGTTTGACTTTCGATAGTATATTTTTGAAAATGCACTCTCCTCAGCACTTTGTATAAGTAGGGAAAAATTAGGTATAAACGAAATGCGAGGTTTTTTACTGATCGATTTCATACCCCTAGTCTTGTACTGGCTTGCCTTGACCACGGGCTGTCGAGTTCTACCTCACGCAGTGTACCGGCCGCGGAAGTCGTTGCAGGACGGGTTAATGACTCATTACAAACGAAATGTGTATTTATAGTGCGAAAGACTGGCATTCCTGCACCCAATCCGTAGATCCATAAACTGGTGAAGGCGAGCGGACATTTTCTCACGCTAAGTGTTCGCCCATTTCCTACACAATTAAAAGTTGCAACTGAGTGAAATCACTATGCTTTCACATTAAAGTGGGGCCAAGCTTCATCCAGAGCCTATATTCGTTCGAGATCAAAGAATGACCTCCGAGAAGAAATGAACCTCTAAGACAGGGCCGAGCATGAGAGCGGCTCCATTTAGGCCCAATTGTATAAAACTCCCTGACTAAAGATCAACTTTAATCGAAGATCGAAAAGTGAACCGAGTTCAGACACTTCTTCTATTGTATAAAACTTTTCTGCGATCAAATTACCTTGGTTCAAATGCAATCTAAGTTCACGTGAAAAGGATTTGGCAACATCGCATAAACAGGTGAAAAACGTGATGCGCGGACGGGTTTGTTCAGTGTTGCCAATCTAGCGACTTTAACTCTTTTTCAACAACAATTTCTTTTAACTTTTATATTGCTTAAATAGGAATTTAGTGACCTTTTAGCACCCCATAGTGACAAAATTTAATCTTTCTTTGTCGATAATGAGAAATCTAGCGACTTTACAACTACTTTTTGGCGACTTTCCGTACACTCTGTTGGAGACACTGGTTTTTTGTGCAATGTAAATAATGGCGGACAATAAGAAGGTTGACTGTTCTCCAGTTGTTATCATGTTATGGTGTTTGATACTGCTAAACATAATAAAGCTTTATAAAACGACAATTTGCGTTTAGTAATACAGTTAATTGAACATTTATGAATGTACCCGTCATATCCGTTAATAATTAATGGTTGTTATAAACATAATATAATTATAGGTTATGTTATTTGAGACTGCTGAACACGATAGAGCCTTATAAAATATAAGAATGTTTGTGTATTAAGGCAAGAAATTGAAATATATATATATATATATATATATATATATATATATATATATATAAATGTACCTATCATATCTATTAATATTAATAATAATGGATATTTTATTTGCACAATCTGTCACTCGTATATTTCAAACAGAAAAGAAATAACTGAACTTGGATCATCTAACTTAATCGGAGAAATTTCTTCAGTCAAAGTTGACTTTAGTTTGAGACAAATTAATCTCAGATTAGACTTTATACAACACAAAATTCCAAGTTCAGCTGAAACAAGGATCAATTTAACCTCTGATCTAAGATTAAATGGTTTATACAATCGGCCCTTCGTCGGCCAGAGCTGCTCTCGCTCCGCAAGGCATTTCAATTCCAAGCCGGAGCAGAACGCTCACTCAGTGGCGGACTCGCATTACAGCTACCTTACCTGAATTAATATAACAAGAGCCACGGTTGTTCTAGTCATTCAGTCTGTCAGTACATAATAGTTTATAAGGATAGTACATCAATCCAATGTACAGTACAGACTTTATAACTCTCTTATTAATTTAATGGAATAAACTTCGCTCTATGCACACACAAATCATTAGGCTTATTTACATAACCCATACGCACATACTGCAATCTCCTCACCACGGTTCTACGAGACAGGCGTATGGCTTCCACTTCCCCTACTTGCTGTGGACAGAGTTCATCTGCCAATATAATTAAACATCGCTTGATGAATTCACCTTCGTTGAATGTTTTCAATTCCTTTGCAATTTCATGGCAAATTTTGTAGCTAATTCTCATAGCCGATTCACTAAGTGCATTATTGTCATCCTGTTAATACATAATATAATATAATATAATATAATATAATATAATATAATATAATATAATATAATATAATATAATATAATATTTGATATGATATGATATGATACGATACGATACGATATATATGATGTGATATGGTACGATACGATACCATACGATATATGATATGATATGATATGATATAATATGATATGATATGATATGATATGATATGATATGATATGAGACGATACGATACGATATATGATATGATATGATATGATATGATATGATATGATATGATATGATATATGATATGATATGATATGATACGATATGATATGATACGATACGATATATGAAATGATATGATATGATACGATACGATATATATGATAAGATACGATATATGATATGATACGATACGATATGATATATGATATGATATATGATATGATACGATACGATATATAATATGATACGATACGATATGATATATAATATGATATGATATGAGATATGATATTATATATGATATGATATATGATATGATATGATACGATACGATACGATACGATACGATATGATATATGATACGATACGATACGATATATTATGATATATGATATATGATATGTTATGATATGATATGATATGATATGATATGATATGATATATGATATGATATGATATGATATGATATGATATGATATGATATGATATGATATGTGATATGATACGATACGATACGATATATGATATGATATGATAAGATACGATATATGATATGATACGATACGATACGATATGATATATGATATGATATATGATATGATATATGATACGATACGATACGATATATGATATGATACGATACGATACGATATGATATATGATATATGATATGATATGATATGATATGATATGATATGATATGATATGATATGATATGATATATGATATGATATGATACGATACGATATATGATATGATATGATATGATATGATATGATATGATATGATATATGATATAATACGATACGATATATGATATATGATATGATACAATACGATACGATATGATATATGATATGATATGATATATGATATAATACGATACGATATATGATATATGATATGATACGATACGATATATGATATGATATGATATATGATATTATATGATACGATACGATACGATATGATATATGATATGATATGATATATGATATTATATGATATGATATGATACGATACGATACGATACGATACGATATGATATGATATGATATATGATTATAAATTAATACAACTTAAAGAAAATGTTTCTCAGGTACATTATATTAGAGTATCTATTCGATATTTATATTGCATTATAAGTTATTATACATTTAGTAATATATAATTTTAAATTATACAAATATTATGATATATCATAGTATAGTATATTACAGTTCATGATATATGATATATGATATATCATGAACTGTAATATACTATGCTGTGATATATCATAATACTTGTATAATTTAAAATTATATACTAATAAATGTATAATAAGCTATAATGCAATGTAAATATCGAATAGATACTCTAATATAATGTACCTGAGAAACATTTTCTTTAAGTTGTATTAATTTATGGCGTTCATTACCAACGTATTTGTCGTATTCAGTAGCATGTTGTAAAGAATAATGTCGTTGGATATTGAACCTCTTAATCAGTTGGAGTGTTTTATGCCAAATTAAACACTTTGCTAATCCACTGCTCTCTACCAAAAAGAACTCCCCCTCCCATGATACATTAAAAGCATTGGGAGTAGCGGGATGCTTTAGGGTATGAGCGGAAGCTCCGTCTTCAAAGTTCGCCATCATACTGCAGAGTCACAGTCACCACTGCACCGACACTGAATGACGTACAGTATGCATACGTCACAGCGCTCGCAAGACCCGCTCTTTAAAGCACACAGCGCTCATTTCTCAGAATCACGTAATGTGCCCAGCCCTGGTTTACACGTTCCAACATCAGGATCATACAACCAAGACCGTAGAGGTCCTTCGCTCTGTTTTTTTCTGTTGGCTGTAAGCAGCCAAATAATTGAGAAAGGGCCAAGGACTAATGATAGGCTTGTTCATAATTTTTTTAAGTCACAAACAAACATTCTCTTGAGGGCAGATAAAAAAAGTGTTCTGGGCCGTAAATGAACAAATGAAGTTATTTAACTAATTTTGCAATGCGGGTTATATCGATGGAACTTCCATAAGGGACAATATTGCAATTTTGTGATAGTTTTTCTCGAGTGGTACGCACAAAAACGTTGCACGTTGAAAATGAAGTCATAACTTCGTCAGCTTATTTTTTGTAGTAAGGGAACAGAGGTCCTTACATTGATTCATTTGCTTCCTTTTGTTTCAGGATTGAAGTACAGAGCCCTTGTTCCCTCCGTAGTACCAAACCTCCCAAGGAACTGTGTTTCATCTCCCTGAAAGCACTGAACAGTCCCGAGCCTGCACTTCACCATTTCCTGCTTCCTGATCTGAATTCAATTCTCTGTGGATAGAATAATACAGACGTCAACATTTCTGTGAACAATAGGAGCACACGGTATTAAAGCTGATAATACCATTGAACATGAATGCCGTTGCTGTCTCTGATAGGCTAAAAACATATTATAAACCCTCTAGACTACCCTTTCTGTGTTCTTCTGATACCTCAAGCTGATCTCGTTTGTATTAGTAATATACGTTACAAGAGCGGTATGTTGACGTTTTCATGTTCGAGGAAAAGATTGAAAAAGCGAAACGTAGTTGAGCTTTTTAATTTCCGAGAACATGAAAACAAACATACCGCTCGTGTATCGTATATTATTTTGTGCGAAGATCGTTTATTACATACCTGAAAGACGAATTTCTAATTAGTTGCAATGAAATCTCAATGTTGGTTTCTGTTTAATGACGGCAACTTTGGAAAACCAAAATATCTTTCTTCAACATTGTTGCTATAAAATGTTTTCTGTCTTTACTTTACTCCAGCAGGCCGTGATATACGTCTGTCTTCCCCCTCCCCAGTCTATAAATGCGAACTTAAAACAAACGGTAAGGTTATGTAATGATTTATTTTTCATTTTAATATTTTAACAATATTATTTATATAACATATTGCAGTAATAACATCGGCATCTGGAATCTTGTTGATTTTTTCACGGCTTCCTTAATGTTACTTGTATCAGGAATGCAATAAGTTTCGTGGAGTAATAGACTTTACTTAATTTTTGTAAATATTTAAAAACAATAATTAACATTGCAATTTAGGTGAAATTGCAGTGGTAAGTTTCAATTTATAATTATTACTATGTTAAACGTCTCTAAAAATAATATGTTAAAAGCCTAAAGCAGTAAAATGAATGTCGCGCTTAAGCGGTAAGAAGAGGGAAATTGTTATGTGTGTTACGTTGGGAATACTGAATGTGGTATTTCACACCGCTTATTGGTTCTGTGCGGAAAACAAGTAAATACGCACGATCTCGCACAAAATATATTATGTTGTTTGTCATATACGTTAAAATAGTGAGGTAAGTACTGATTTTTTCACGGATAGTTTTATGCTAGGCTGTTCCAAGACATACATTGTCGATGCCTGCTTGAAAACAAGTCTTTTCACCGCTTAAATAGGTTTTAATCAACCGCAGTTCTGCATAGACTAAATAAAATTTGTTAGAGAATTTCAAATGTTGCAAAACGTACAAAAATGTCTGATTCTTGAGCTTAAATAATAAAAGCATCTTTATGAAGATTTCTTCTGCCAATAGGCGTACGTTTTAAGAATTCGAATTAGGTTGCACATTATTGATTTCCTATCTACGGTAATAAAGTTACTGGAATTTTTGTCACGTTTATTTATTTACTTATTTATACTATTATTTATTTATTTGTTAAATTGTGAGGTGCATATTACACGAATATATTGCTGACATGAAATATGCGTATACATAATAAAATTATACATTTATTTGCTTATTTATTTATTTACTTGTTTATTTATTTATTCATTTATTTACTTATTTATTGTTAAATTGTGAGATATTACACGAATTTATTGTTGGCGTGGAATATGCGTATACATATACATTTATTTATTTATTTATTGTTAAATTGTTAGATCCACATTACACGAATTTATTGCTGGCGTGGAATAAGCGTATACATATACATTTATTTATTTGTTTATTTATTTATTTACTTGTTTATTTCTTTCTTATTTATTTATGTGTTTGTTTATTTATTTATTTACTTATTTATTGTTAAATTGTGAGAACCACATTACACGAATTTATTGCTGGCGTGTAATATGCGTATATACATACATTTATTTATTTATCTATTTATTTATTTGTTTATTTATTTATTTATTTATTTATCTATTTATTTATTTATTGTTAGATCCACATTACACGAATTTATTGTTGGCGTGGAATATGCGTATACATATACATTTATTTATTTATTTATTTACTTATTTAATTATTTATTTATTTACTTATTTGTTTACTTATTTATTTATTTATTTAGTTATTTATTTATTTATTTACTTATTTAATTATTTATTTATTTACTTATTTATTTATTTAGTTATTTATTTATTTATTTACTTATTTATTGTTAAATTGTGAGATCCACATTATACGAGTATATTGCTGACTTGAAATATACGTGTATATATGTAATTTATTTATTTAATTTTTGTTTATTTATTTATCTATTTATTTACTTATTTATTGTTAAATTGTGAGATCCACATTATACGAGTATATTGCTGACTTGAAATATACGTGTATATATGTAATTTATTTATTTAATTTTTGTTTATTTATTTATCTATTTATTTACTTATTTATTGTTAAATTGTGAGATCCACATTATACGAGTATATTGCTGACTTGAAATATACGTGTATATATGTAATTTATTTATTTAATTTTTGTTTATTTATTTATTTATTTATTTACTTATTTATTGTTAAATTGTGAGATCCACATTATACGAGTATATTGCTGACTTGAAATATACGTGTATATATGTAATTTATTTATTTAGTTTTTATTTATTTATTTATTTATTTTTTTTTGCTTACTGTTGTACTCATTCACTCTTTTATTCATTTATTTAATTACTTATTTACTTATCGATGTGTGTCTGTCTGTCTAATTATTTAATTCATTTTATTGAATGTATCGATTTTATTCATTGTATTCATTTTAGTAATTATGGCCTATTGTCGACAATAAAGCTGGGACATCGTCTATGACCAGCTACACTGCAGCTGCACAGCTGTTAATTAAATGCACTCGATCATTTCAGATGTTGTTGCATTACTTTCTCAGTAAGTGAACGACCCTCTGAAGTTATCGTCATGTTCCTTAGCCGGAATTGTAATTATTTTCCTCGACGTAGAAAACTGCCTCAGCAGGGAGTACAAAATGTCCAATCTTCGCCAAAACGTGCCCACAATACAGACTAGATTCTATTACCAGGGAAAGACTTCTTAGGGACATGTGTTCTGTACATGACAGGTCTTCGTTCCACAAACCAGGGTCCGAATGCCCTTGTGTGAAGTCCATTCGTAACAAAATTGTGTATACAAGTGTTTCATAAGAACAAAACCTCTGAAAACACCCAACCAAATAAACAGCCCAAGAGAGACTTGAACCCAGGCCAGAGCGCAGGCCCGGGTCAGGAGATCAGACTCTAATCCCTGAGTTGGGAGGTGGACGATAATTGTACAGGGTGTGGCAGAAACAAATAGACGATTTATGTTGTGGAAAACAACACTTTATTATTGGAAAAATAATACTGAACACCAAATTGAAAATATATCGCCCCCAGTGGTCTTCTCTAGACCCAAGGGTTGTGGGTTCAAACCTGGCTGAGGTCGATTGATCTTCAGGACGCAAAAATACGGAGAGAAAGTCCTTCGAGAGGGACTTAAGCCCTTTGTCCCATGTCGAAGTTTTCCGGCACATGGAAAACCTCCATGTTATTAGTAATAATAACATAGACGAACAAATTAAAGAAAGACTCATACTTGGTAATAAAGAATACTAGCTAATTTACCACTTTTTAAAATTAAATTACTCTCAAATAAAGCCAAATTAAATTTATATTATAAACATTTTGACCTATGCCACTGAAACTTGAGTGTTTAAAGAATCTAGTAAGAAAAGACAATTATAACACAAATATGATAGTCAAAATGAGATGCTCAACCTTCCTCCTGTGACTCTGAATGAAGAGATCATTCTATTCAGTTCAACTGTAAAAAACCTGGGAGTTCATTTTGAATCTAACCTTACCTGGGACACGTATATCAAACACACATGCAAGAAAGTGTTTTCCACTCTTCACTCATTAAAAAGATTGCACCACTATCCAGCTAAATTAAAGCAGACGCTTGTACAGACTCTTATTATGCCTCATTTCGATTATTGTGACGCTTTACTCAGTGATTTCAGAGTGGATTTATCCCAGAAACTGCAACGTGTTCAAAATACGTGTGTTCGTTTCATTTGTAATGTCCGCTACTACGATCACATTTCGCCTTCTTTCGACAAATTATTGTGGCTCGGGTTAAATGAGAGGAGAAAGTTGTATGTATGTATTTATTCACACTGTAATGGGTATATACCCGGTGGCAGTGGTAACTAATTACACTCAATAATGACAATAATAAACTTGTTAATTAAAAATACACTTAATAATACCAATAATTAATACAATTAATTAATACTAACAATAATTTATAATAATGATGATGATAATAATAATACTAATAATAATAATAATAATAATAGGGAGTATTCTAAATTAAATGAAGCACGATCACTTAAAATAACATTTAAAATAAATCTAATTTGTATCTTAAATCTAAGTTCGAACTAAAACCCACGAGTATAATATGTTCATATCTGCACAAGTACCTTTCCACATTACACTCATTTCGCTGTCAACTCACTCACTGCACTGAAACTACGACACATTTCACTGATTCTATCCTGATTTCACTAACACTTCAAAACATTTCACTGTTCAAATGCTATGCACTGCCACTATAAACTATAAAGCTTCACTGACAGGAACAAGTTTCACTTACACAACACACTTCACTGACACAACATAATTCTTCACTGATACAACACTTCAATAACAAAATATCATTTACACCCTTTAAATACTGTGTATAATTATCGTCTATTAGTAAAGTCCTTAAGCCTATTTTAAATACGTTTTTGGTTATTGGTAAAGCCTTTAGTAAGTCTGCAGGTAAAGCATTCCAGTCCCTGATAGTACGATTGAGAAAAGAAAACTTTCCAGTGTCCGTCCTCTGTCTTCTTTCGCTCAATTTATATGAGTGATCGTTCCTTGAAGAGTAATTTGGCGGCTGCAACCTATTTTTTATTTCTCTCCAGGCAGGCTCACCTCTGTATGTTTTGAACAGTGCGCATAATCGAATTCGCGTTCTCCTGTCCGTGAGTGTGTCCCATTTTAATGGTGAATTATTACGACAACACTTAAGAGCCCGTTTTTTAATCTTTTCCAGTGTCTTAATATGTTCTAGTCTGTAAGAATCCCAACATGCAGCACCATATTCCATTACTGGACGTACTAGTGATTTATATGCAATCTCTTTGGATTTATCAGAGCCTTTTCTTAGTACCCTCATCACAAAGTGTAACGCTCTCCATGCTTTTCCAGCTGTGTCCGTAACGTGTTCCCCCAGCCGAGATCGCTGCTAAATGTTATTCCGAGGTATTTACATTTGTTAACTTCCGGAATGGTTTCACCCCTAACGTATACGATGCGACTATTTTATTTCTTTTCCTTGTAAAGCTGATGGCTTTGCTCTTTAGAGAATTTGTTTTCATTTTGTTGGCTATTACCCAATCGTTTACATTCCCTTTCTCTCTTATACCGAATTTTGCACACCTCTACTCCCTCTTACTCATCTCTCGGATTCCACAGTCTTTCTCGGTATCATAACTTAAATACTCGGTCACAATATGATAACACGATAGAAATACCACTGCACACATCATCTCTTTATTCTTCATCTTTCACTGTTGCTACTTCTCGTCAATGGAATTCTCTGCCGTCTGAAGTCAAGGGCTGCCGAACTTTAATTTCCTTTAAATGTAAATTAGAAAAATATCTTATGATGAGTTGCCAGACCTAACGCGTTGCAAATGTGTTCCACTGTATTTATTTTTATTTCGCTTTTTTGTTTCTTATTTTTATTATCTAAATCGTGTTTATTTATCACTTAATGCCAATAAGTATTCCACTGTGTTCTTGTTTTTTATTATTAATCTACTAGCTGTACCCTTGCGCTCCGCTGCACCCCTTAGAAATAAATATAGAGTAATTACATAATTAAAATAGGACGTTTGATCCAGGGAACATTCGTGTTTGTTAGAAGGATAAATCGTTTAATGTGTTACTTAATTTAAATTGTATTTAAATAATTAAAATGTAATCATTTTGGTCCAGAGACACTCATTTGGTGCAATGACAATTCCTTTAACATGTTTCTTAATTTTTATTACATGCATCCATAGTTCAATGAACATTGACATCATTTACATTTAATGTGTATACTTTATTTTACTTCATATATGTTTCCATTGAATTATGGTAATTACTTAATTTTAACTCTTGTTTTCTACGTATTCAGTAAATGGCGCTTGGCCCACTATGGTTCTGAACTCTTCAAATAATATAAATAACTTATATTATATTATATTATATTATATTATATTATATTATATTATATTATATTATATTATATTATATTATATTATATAAAAGTGTGTTGATAACGGATGTACCCCGATAAGTAAGTTTTCAATTTGTTATGGGGGCTCTTGAATCTCAGGAGAAACAAATTTTATTTTACAATTTTACAACAGGGCAACATAATCTGCTTGGCTCATTATCCAAATTTTTTGCATTGCATTTAATGCATATGTATTTTATGTATTTTAACTCGATTCAGTTGAGCATAGTTAAAATTTGGATTATAAAATAATGAAATGCTAAGCTAACACATTATTACTGCATACTAAATCAATACACTCTCGTTGTTCGTTAATTCTCTGAGATAAACATTATTTTAAGAAATACAGGAAACGAATATACAGAATAGCCTATCAAGTTTTCTGTGCATAAGAAGCTATTTTAATCTTACCTGTCCTCGATTCACTCAGAAGTTACTGTAATAACATTATAGCATTATGTCCATACAGAGAAACTACACTTTCCAATGGTGAAATAATAATTAATTATACAAATCGGTTAATTTAGTTTCCGATATTGCTTCATACGAACACAGAAACATTTTCTGTAGGCTATGATTCATAGCTTTCGATTGTTGCTGTCCAAGGCCCCTTATAGACGAAGTCATTTGTTTACTTCATTACACGGCCTTAGATGGCAGTTATTTTAATTTTAAAACTCATTTATGTCACTAAATATCAGTCCTATCAAAATTTTTCAAAGAATAAAACTTATCGGAAATGATTTGTAAAGAACATTTTGTTATGTAACATTTTCCACAAAAATCAATAATAAGCGATATATTTCGATTTATTTAATTCAGGCCCCCTTATAACCCCCTTTTAAATAATGTAATTTGAATGTCATATAGCGTATAATCTAAGTTACAACGAACTTAATTTATATTCCAATTTTCATCAAAATCCGTTCAGCCATTATCGCGTGAAAAGGTAACAAACATACAGACAGACAGACAAAAATTTCAAAAAAGCGATTTTCGGTTTCAGGATGGTTAATTATATATTTTAGGACCAATTATTTTTGGAAAATCGAAAATTACCAGAAAAATTTCGGCTACAGATGTATTATTAGTATAGATTTTTGTGTACATTTTATTCAATTGTCGGTTTCTGGTTTAATTATGTAAATCCTACTTAATTGTAATCTAATACTAATATGTATACTAATGTCTTTATTTTTATTTTTACTGTGTACTTTTTTTCTTTTTTATTGAATTAACGGCTTCTGTTTTTATGTGATTCGTATTTGATTCTAACAACATTAATATGTATTTCACTATGTTTATTTTTATGTTATGAGGTAAATTTTATGTGATTCGTATTTGATTCTAACAACATTAATATGTATTTCACTATGTTTATTTTTATGTTATGAGGTAAATTTTATGTAACTACCTCTTTTGATATCATTATGTATCAGTATGTAATTACTTAATTCTGACCCAGTTTTATGTTCAACTGTGTAAGCAAGTTTTAATCCTGGTTGAGTGTAAGAGAAGGCCTTACGGCCTTAACTCTGCCAGGTTAAATAAAGCCATTATTATTATTATTATTATTATTATTATTATTATATATAGCTCTTAAATAATACGTATTTTATCATTACAGTATTTCTACCATCATCATCATCATCATCATCATCATCATCACACGGATGCAATATTCCGAAGTATATTTAAGTGTACTCTATCGTCCCTTTGAATCTCCAAGGCTATTTCATTTGCACCCTGTATGTATTTTTTTTATTTTATTGGGTTATTTTACGACGCTGTATCAACATCTAGGTTATTTAGCGTCTGAATGAAATGAAGGTGATAATGCCGGTGAAGTGAGTCCGGGGTCCAGCACCGAAAGTTACCCAGCATTTGCTCGTATTGGGTTGAGGGAAAACCCTGGAAAAAACCTCAACCAGGTAACTTGCCCCGACCGGGATTCGAACCCGGGCCACCTGATTTCACGGCCAGATGCGCTGACCGTTACTCCACAGGTGTGGACCCCTGTATGTATAAATTATAAAAATGGCCAAATAGACATGGGATCACAAACGCAATGAAGATGTAATGGAAGAATTACAATTAGAATCTGTAATTAATCACGTAAAACATTATCGGCACAACTGGATAAATGACCTGCATCGCATGCGTAGAGATAGAATCCCAAAAGTCATGCTCCACTATCGTCCAAACTGGAAGAGATCTCTCGGTCGTCCAAAGAAGCGCTGGATTGAAACTTCAACTGTGAGATCGTAACAGGCCATTTGGCCTAATACTTGAAGGGAAGAAGAAGAAGCCAAATAGACAAACGAGTAATGGACAGTGATAAGCGACGTACAGAGATTTCATGTTAATTCTTCTTAATATTTTCCACTAACACACTCTTCTCGTGATACAAATGCAAGAGGTCAACGAACTCGGTGTGTCTCGCTACATGAGCTGTCTTGCAACCAACTCGCGTCGGACAGTGGCTTTAAATTAGAGGCTTTAACCATTAAATTGGCAAAACTTCATCTCTCACACTAGTTTATTAAACCGTGTCGGACCGTAAAGAAAACAACTATCGCAATGTCTATATTTAGTGTGTTGTACAATATTAGGCCTATAGTATTGTGAAATTTTAATTTTTCTACCATTTTTTTCTATTGTTCTATGAAAACTAGTGGCTTGTGCAGCAAATGCTGCAAACTAAGTTCCTTAGACGTTCAAATAAAAATTTTTCTGATTTATTTTCAACTAGCCGTACCCGTGCGCTCCGCTGCACCCGTCAGAAATAAATATAAAATAATTACATAATTAAAATAGGACATTTGATCCAGGGAACATTCGTGTTTGATAGAAGGATAAATCGTTTAATATGTTACTTAATTTAAATTGTATTTAAATAATTATAATGTAATCATTTCGGTCCAGGGACCACTCATTTGGTGCAATTACAATTCCTTTAAGATGTTTCTTAATTTTTATTACATGCAACCATAGTTTAATGAACATTGGCATCATTTAGATTTAATGTATAAACTTTATTTTACTTGCTATATGTTTCCATTGAATTATGGTAATAACTTGATTTTAACCCTTGTTTTCTACGTATTCAGTAAATGGCGCTTGGCCCACTATGGTTCTGAACCCTTCAAATAACTTAAATAACTTATATTATATTATATTATATTATATTATATTATATTATATTATATTATATTATATTATATTATATTATTATATGTTATTATATATTATATTATATAAAAAGTGTGTTGATAATGGATGTACTCCGATAAGTAACTTTTTAATTTGTTATGGGGGCTCTTGAATCTCAGGAGGAACAACTTTTACAACAGCGCAACATAATCTGCTTGGCTCATTACCCATTTTTTTTTTGCATTGCATTTAATGCAGAATGTATTTTATGTATTTTAACACGATTCAATTGAGCATAGTTAAAACTTGGATTATAGGTAAAATAATGGAATGCTAAGCTAACATACTATTACTGCGTACTAAATCAATACACTCTCGTTATTCGTTAATTCTCTGAGATAAAAATGAATGTGTAACTTACATAAACATTATTTTAAGAAATACAGAAAACAAATGTACAAAATAGCCTATCAAATTTTCTGTGCATAAGAAGCTATTTTAATCTTACCTGTCCTCGATTCACTCAGACGTTACTGTAATAACATTATAGCATTATGTCCATCAAGAGAAACTACACTTTCAAATGGTGAAATAATAATTAATTATACAAATCGGTTAATTTAGCTTCCGATATTACTTCATACAAACACAGAAACATTCTATGTAGGGTATGTTTCATGGCTTTCGATTGTTGCTGTCCAAGGCCCCTTATAGACGAAGTCATTTGTTTCTTAATTCATTATACGGCCTTAGATGGCAGTTATTTTAATTTTAAAACTCATTTATCTCATTAAATATCAGTCCTATCAAAATTTTTCAAAGAATAAAACTTATCGGAAATGATTTTTGAAGAAACGTTTGTTATGTAACATTTTCCACAAAAATCAATAATAAGCGAGATATTTCGATTTATTTAATTCAGGCTCCCTTATAACCCCCTTTTAAGTAATGTATTTTGAATGTCATATAGCCTAAAATCTAAGTTACAACGAACTTAATTTATATTCTAATTTTCATGGAAATCCGTTCAGCTATTATCGCGTGAAAAGGTAACAAACATCCAGACAGACAGACAGACAGACAGACATAGAAACAAAAATTTCAAAAAGCGATTTTCGGTTTCAGGGTGGTTAATTATATATGCTAGCACCAATTCTTTTTGGAAAATCGAAAATTACCAGAAAAATTTACGCTACAGATTTATTATTAGTATAGATGAAGAATAACAGACATTTTGAAAGTTATTTGCTTCCATAGTAATGAAACATAATAATAATAATAATAATAATAATAATAATAATAATGTTTTATTTTCCCTGGCAGAGTTGAGGCCATAAGGCCTTCTCTTCCACTCAACCAGCCTTAATCAATACAATACATAAATTTAAATTACAAATATTTACTCTATACTTAAAAGGTTCTCCAGCAATATTATTCACTACACATTTATTTAAATTTAGATAAATCTATAAGGTAAAGTAGTAACTTAATTTATAGCTAATTTAATTCAATGAATTATAATTAATTGAATATTTGAAATATCTAGTAAAATGATGAAAATTTAATTTAATAACCTTACTAGGACTACATATATTTCTATTTGTGAATATTTTTATGCCAAATAGGCCTACTTTTTCTTGAACCTATCCACCTTCAGTTTTTGAGTTTCAACGCGAAAACGCAAGTAACAATGCCAGGACGATCAGTGGGTTTTTCATGTGGGAGTAAAGCAATAGCTATTTCAGGTCATTGTGGATTGTAGGTGAAAGTTAAAGTCAGGTTTGCTATGCTTTCCAACAATAGACATAGCATCTTGGTATAGCTGCTGCATGTTTCGTGAACTGCCTTGAAATGCAGAGGGTAAAAATCATTTTATCCTCCTAAGAGATCTTGCTGAAATGATCGGGAGGCTATAAAATCTTGTAGGCCTCTTATTTTATCAGTAAGTAATACCTTTTGGGCTTTCCTTAGGAACTGTAATTTTTGCGCTCTCTCGAGCCAATACTGAAGAGAATGACGCATATTATAAATATCTACAGCACATTAAATACATGACAAACCCAATCCCACTTGACTAACAACTACAAAATTTATTTTATTTTTAATAACAATATTATTATCTAACGCAAGTTTTGTAGTTTTCAGTAACATATATAATCTATAGCCGCCACTCAGTAAATTATAGAAATTATGGTCTAATTTAAGATATTCTCTACATCTGCTTATAATAACCCCAAAACGTTTGACTTTCATACCATCAATATACCATTAATATGTATAATTAATTAAGAATAGTCACATCATGACATTAACTGTAACAATATTTCGTTTCTAATGGTAATAATGTTATCAAACCACCTTAAGTTTGGTAGATTTTAATATCCAATACACAGCTGTATTCAAATTGCACATCGCAGGATTATTTTTAGCAAGTCTTGCAGCTTTTACTAACCAATTGAATTTCAGCCCTAAATATGTCAGCAATCCTGCACGTCATGGCCTTCGTGTAATATTGTTTATTGTAGTGTGTGTGATTTGTTTTATTCTGAAAAGCATTAGTTCTCAAAACTAGCAACAGATGGATTTAGGAAAATAGGAAAATTATTCCCGAAAATTTACATTTCACTGAAAACTACTATTTTTCTGAAAAACTTTGGGTTCCAAGCTTCAAAATGAGGGGTCATTCATTTAAAATCCGTTCAACCGTTTTCCCGTAATTTCCATTACCAGTTCAAATTATATAGATTATAGAATATAGCCTATTAACCTGTTGTATCCTATAGGATACTTTGTCACTTTAAATCTGAAAGTTAGAATTTATAAAACAGTTATATTACCGGTTGTTCTTTATGGTTGTGAAACTTGGACTCTCACTTTGAGAGAGGAACATAGGTTAAGGGTGTTTGAGAATAAGGTGCTTAGGAAAATATTTGGGGCTAAGAGGGATGAAGTTACAGGAGAATGGAGAAAGTTACACAACACAGAACTGCACGCATTGTATTCTTCACCTGACATAATTAGGAACATTAAATCCAGACGTTTGAGATGGGCTATGCATGTAGCACGTATGGGCGAATCCAGAAATGTATATAGAGTGTTAGTTGGGAAGCCGGAGGAGAAAGACCTTTAGGGAGGCAGACGTAGTTGGGAAGATAATATTAAAATGGATTTGAGGGAGGTGGGATATGATGATAGAGAATGGATTAATCTTGCACAGGATAGGGACCAATGGCGGGCTTATGTGAGGGCGGCAATGAACCTCCGGGTTCCTTAAAAGCCAGTAAGTAAGTTTAACATAAGATATTCGCTCTGGAAATCTGCAAGGCTACTTCACTTCCATCATGTTGTATGATTATGTTTGAACCCTCTATCATAATCTTTTTGACTCAGTTTCTTTCAAGCAACGTCAATCCTTGTCTAAAAGTTTGTGTCATTGTGCATTTCACTTGAAAACTCGCTCAATCTATAGACTGGTGGGTACAAAAACTAGTCCTGTACTTTCATAAAAATGGACTTAACGTGTTTTGGGACCACACTCTCCAATCTGCATTCTACATATGGTGAATCGTTAAGGAATGTTTTAGAATGTGAAATTTCATATTATGCCTCTGACGTCCTGTCAGTCGTGCACTCTTGAGTGTTGCACCATCTCGCGAGATACGAGCTGCCGATAAAAAAGCCTGCCCCAACACACTCTTCGTTGGCTCTATAGCACCGGCGCTCCTCAATAATGACAGTGCGTGCTATTATATAAGGCGTTGCAGACAGCTTCTTGCAGCGCGCCGGGATCTCCCGGGATCTGAAGCGGAAACAAAGCGACCGCAGCGCTAGCTCAAAGTTTGGAAGCGTCCGTCCGCTCCATGAAATCGCGTTCACGCTCCCGCACACTCAGTCATTCGATTCCCATTCTGGCACGGCAGACATTTCATTTCAGACTTGTTCCCCAAAGGTATCAACGCTTGTGTAATCTTAGTAGGGATGGCTGCTTTCTGCAATGAAAAGAAATAGCCTACTATATAGCTGGCTTACCTTTAAAATACATCGTTTTGCACTTTCCCATTGTATCAAGTGAAATAGCAACGTAGTATGAATAGGCAGATAACTTTCGTGAAAATACACTTATTTATTGATATACTAGCCGTACCCGTGCGCTCCGCTGCACCCGTTAGAAATAAATATAAAGTAATTACATAATTAAAATAGGACATTTGATCCAGGGATCATTCGTGTTTGATAGAAGGATAAATCGTTTAATATGTTACTTAATTTAAATTGCATCCAAATAATTAAAATGCGATCATTTTGGTCCAGAGACACTCATTTGGTGCAATGACAATTCATTTAACATGTTTCTGAATTTTTATTACATGCAACCATAGTTTAATGAAGATTGACATCATTTAGATTTAATGTGTATATTTTATTTTACTTGTTATAGGTTTGCATTGAATTATGGTAATAACTTAAATTTAACCCTTGTTTTCTACGTATTCAGTAAATGGCGCTTGGCCCTCTATGGTTCTGAACCCTTCAAATAACTTAAATTGTATTATATAATAGTATATATTATATTATATTATATTATATTATATTATATTATATTATATTATATTATATTATATCAGAAGTTACTGTAATAACATTATAGCATTATGTCCATCTAGAGAAACTACACTTTCCAATGGTGAAATAATAATTAATTATACAAATCGGTTAATTTAGCTTCCGATATTACTTCATACAAACACAGAAACATTCTCTGTAGGCTATCTTTCATAGCTTTCGATTGTTGCTGTCCAAGACCCTTATAGACGAAGTCATTTGTTTTTTAATTAATTACACGGCCTTAGATGGCAGTTATTTTAATTTTAAAACTCATTTATCTCATTAAATATCAGTCCTATCAAACTTTTTCAAGGAATAAAACTTATCGCAAATTATTTTTAAAGAAACTTTTGTTATGTAACATTTTTCAGAAAAATCAATTATAAGCGAGATATTTCGATTTATTTAATTCAGGCCCCTTATAACCCCCTTTTAAATAATGTAGTTTGAATGCCATATAGCCTAAAATCTAAGTTATAACGAACTTAATTTATATTCCAATTTTCATCGAAATCCGTTCAGCCATTATCGCGTGAAAAGATAACAAACATACAGACAGACAGACATACAAACAAAAATTTCAAAAAAGCGATTTTCGGTTTCAGGGTGGTTAATTATATATGTTAGGACCAATTATTTTTGGAAAATCGAAAATGACCAGAAAAATTTCGGCTACAGATTTATTATTAGTATAGATTATTTTTGGAAAATCGAAAATTACCAGAAACATTTCGGCTACAGATTTATTATTAGTATAGATTATTTTTGGAAAATCGAAAATTACCAGAAACATTTCGGCTACAGATTTATTATTAGTATAGATACAGTACTGTATTAAGATTAAAGAAAAATCTAATGAAAATTATCAATCTGAAAATCGTGATATTTCCTAGTTTACGTAAATGGATGAACTACTTTTCTTCCCTCCTGTACCTAGTGAAGTGATGTTTGTATTTTACGCCAGTATCATCGAACTCCAGTCGTGGTAGGGGGTAGCAAACGGTGTTCTCAACCGTTAATCCAAAGGTATAACCAGGTTAATATTAGAAATGTTAGTAAAAATAAAATGATGTCCCTGTATTTCAATTGTGTTTTGTAATTTTGTTATGGCTGTGATGTGTTCTTTGTAACGGATTTGAAATGATCTGCCTGTCTGTCCTACGTATCAATAACATCATTCGATTATCTAACAAAGTGAATATTATCAGTTACAAACTTAAGTTAAGTTGTTGGATTGTACCTCGAAACGCTTTGAACGTAAACTTTCATTGTTTGAGTTTCTGAATTGATTAAAGTTGCAACACTTGCTACAAAGCTGATAATATCTAACAGATGTTTCATTATTTTCTGTCATTAATAACTAAAAACTAAGGACTTTCGGACATATGTTTATATGAACTTGTTTTGGTGTGAGGAACGTGCCCCCAAAGTTTGTCAAAGTATTTCTGAAACACGCTGTATATCTTTGACTATGGCTGCATACTTTGTGTTTTATGGTAATAAAGCTATATCAGTATCATAGTTAATTGGAAAATTAGGCTGAAGGTGTGTGTAGTTTGGCAACAGTGCATCATTTATTCATTCTTCCGTTGAAACGTTTAATTTAGTACACGCTGTATAATAGAATTGCGTTCCGGCCCGGTCATATGCGAGTTTGGTTTCATCGCTGTTTATTTCTAATAAGAAAGAAACTTCTTTCCATAAGATTTCCTTTAAGCTATGAAAAGATCATTAGCAAATAACGAGATGGGATGTATTGCATTGACGAGGGAACCAATGCTCCGGTGTAGCGGGGTAGACCAAGGCACTTAAAGAAAAAAGCCTGAGTGATGTTTTATCAAAGAAAAATAAAAAACAGAAAGCAAAAAGAATGACAGAAACGAAAACATCTTCCCGGTATTGCTGCTTTCATCTCAAGTCAGAACAAGCAAAAGCACTCAAGTTTAGAAGACGGCTAGGTAGGTAGAGATATACATAGGAAGTAATAGAGTGAAAGCTTTATATGTTGATAGACTTAATTGGTTGGTGGGTTTATCGATAGTTCGAATTGAATAATAGACTGATTTATTTATTTATTTATTTATTCATTCATTCATTTATTCATTTATTCATTCATTCATTTATTTATTTATTTACTTATTTATTTATTTATTTATTTATTCATTTCTTTATGTATTTACTTATTTATTTATTTATTCATTTGTTTATTTATTTAATTATTTATTCATTTATGCATCCATTCATTTATTCATTCATTCATTCAACTTACTCATTTATTCGTTTATTTATTTATTCATTTATTTTTTTATTCGTTTATTTATTTACTCATTTATTTATTTATTCATTCATTCATTCATTTATTTATTCATTTAATCATTTATTTATTTATTCATTCATTTATTCATTTAATCGTTTATTTATTCATTCATTTATTTATCCATTTGCTTATTTATTCATTTATATATTTATTCATTTATTTGTTTATTTATTTATTTCTTTGTTTATTCATTCATTTATATATATATATATATATATATATATATATATATATATATATTTATTTATGTAATTATTTATTTATTTATTCATTCATTTATTTATTCATTTATTTAATTATTTATTTATTCGTTTATTTATTTATACATTCATTTATTCATTTATTTATTCATTCATTCATTCATTCAGTCATTCATTCATTTATTTATTTATTCATTAATTTATTCATTTATTCATACATTAATTAATTAAGTTATTTATTTATTTATTTATTATTTTATTTATTTATTCATTTATTCGTTTATTTATTTATTTATTTATTTATTTATTTATTTATTCATTTATTTATTCATTTATTTATCCATTTATATATTTATTCATTTATTTGTTTGTTTGTTTATTTATTTATATATTTATTCATTTATATATTTATTCATTTATTTATTTATTCATTTATTTATTTATTCTTTTATTCATTTATTCATTTATTTATTTATTCATTTATTTATTCATTCATTTATTTATTCATTTATTCGTTTATTTATTTATTTATTTATTCATTTATTTATTTATTAATTTATTTATCCATTTATATATATATATATATTCATTTATTTGTTTGTTTATTTATTTATTTATTTATTCATTTATATATTTATTCATTTATATATTTATTCATTTATTTATTTAATCATTTATTTATTTATTCTTTTATTCATTTATTCTTTTATTTATTTATTCATTCATTTATTTATTCATTTATTCGTTTATTTATTCACTCATTTATTTATTTATTCATTTATTTATTTATTGATGTATTCATTCATTCATTCATTCATTTATTTATTCATGTATTTATTTATTTATTTATTTATTTATTTATTTATTCATTTATCTATTTATTTACTTTTATATTTATTCATATATTTCTTTGTTTGTTTGTTTGTTTGTAAATGAGTGCAGGTCTCTCAGTTTCCGTGAGATTGTGCGTTAGCCCTCACCAGTAAACCTGTAGGACAAAGCCCTGTTTCACTCGCTGCTGGGAATAGAATCGCAGGTGTCTGGGGACGACGCCGGAACTGCGGTCTGTGAGTAGCGGGCGTGGTTCCTGTGACTTGGTACCCACTGCCTCAGAAATACGAATTTCCGGTTCGGGACGCGACGCAACCAACAAATTACTGAGTTATTGTTATCGCCTACTTTAAGGTGGAGAAGTTGGTATGAGTGCGACAGAATTACGGGATCATAGATATTCAATTAGTGGATAAAGTGAAACTTTGTAACACGAGTGGTCCATTTATAGGTCAGGCTCTTGCAGTAAGAACCACGGTCGATGTAAAGTTACATTAGTCTCTAGTTCTACACATGATTTTTAAACACCTTCATAGAAAGTCTAATAAATATGTTACAAATAATAATTAAAATATTAGAACTATAGCACCTGACAGCCGAATGGCTTCTGTTCTGTTTCTATAACTACGGATCGTCGAATGTTTTGTGTTGTGTTCCTAAGACTGCAAATAAATAACGGAGACATTTTAATTAAAACCACATTGTTCTTGTAAGTAAAAATCACCGCTTGCTCGAACGCATTCGTTGGCTGCTTATACTGCCTGTTCATTCAATGGTAAAACATTTAACATGGATAGAAAAAGTTGGCAGCTCCTAACGGCTAGTGAATTGCTTGTGGATATAGGCCCATGCTTTATGTTTGTAGTATGTAATTAAAATATATTTTGTGCGAGATCGTGCGTATTTGCTTGTTTTCCGCACAGAACCAATACGCGGTAAGTGTGAAATACCACATTCAGTATTCCCAACGTAACACACATAACAATTTCCCTCTTCTTACCGCTTAAGCGCGACATTCATTTTACTGCTTTAGGCTTTTAACATATTATTTTTAGAGACGTTCAATATAGTAATAATTATAAATTGAAACTTACCACTGCAATTTCGCCAAAATTGCAATGTTAATTATTGTTTTTAAATATTTGCAAAAGTTAAGTAAAGTCTACTACTCCACGAAACTTATTGCATTCCTGATACAAGTAACATTAAGGAAGCCGTGAAAAAATCAACAAGATTCCAGGTGCGGATGTTATTACTGCAATATGTTATATAAATAATATTGTTAAAATATTAAAATGAAAAATAAATCATTACATAACCTTACCGTTTGTTTTAAGTTCGCATTTATAGACTGGGGGAAAACAAAGACAGACGTATATCACAGCCTGCTGGAGTATAGTAAACACAGAAAACATTTTATAGCAACAATGTTGAAGAAAGATATTTTGGTTTTCCGAAGTTGCCGTCATTAAACAGAAACCAAGATGGAGATTTCATTGCAACTAATTAGAAATTCATCTTTCAGGTATGTAATAAACGATCTTCGCACAAAATAATGTACGATACACGAGCGGTATGTTTGTTTTCATGTTCTCGGAAATTAAAAAGAGCTCAACTACGTTTCGCTTTTTCAATCTTTCCTCGAACATGAAAACGTCAACATACCGCTCTTGTAACGTATATTACTATTGTTCCGTGACTCTAATTGCTGCTGCTTCCTCTTTGTTAATCCATTATAGGTATTATTTGCTCTTGAAAGAAAAAGAAAACCGGAAAACTTTTTCTGTGTGGAATTTACTTACATTACTAAATAGAGATTTCACGAATTAATCCACAAGAGTTTCTGACACAAGTTTCTGATGGTTATTATTCCTGACACACTTCAATATGTCACATTAGTACATAATAGAAGAAAGGTTTTTGTTCTTTTCATAGTTTGGAGCAGACAAACGAATGAACATAGTATATTTGGTGCTGCCACCTACTACCATTTCAGCAAAAGCATTGTTAAATGATCATATGAGCAGGCACTATACGTAGCCATCGGATATCGGATGCGTTCAAGTAGGCAGTGATAAAAATATAAATAAATATATTGAAGTTGATGATTCGCCTGAAGAAATTATTTAAAAAAATGCAAAATGCTTTACAAGAGAAGAGATGAGATTATTATTATTATTATTATTCAAGCTTTTACACGTAGAAAAAGAAGGTTAATGGGACTTTTATCAAGTCCATCTGATATCCAAATGACAAATCTACAGCAACTGTTTTAACACGGCCCCCTTGTATAATGATATAAACCAATGGAATAAAGAAGCATCGAAATACGTTATTCATTTATTAAGTAATAAGTCATTGTTATTGTTGGAATTACGTATATAAAGAGACAACATCCCGATGGCTGGGTGGATTCTTTCAGGAAATGTTGCGATATACATAACCTCTTAAAGCAGACGTCTCCAAAAGCGTACTCGCGAGTAAGCCCCTGAACGGAACCGAAGCCAGTACGTAACGAGTGCGCTCCGCCTCACCCATCTCCACCTGTACTGTACTCAGTGTTCATGCGCAAACGAAGAGCAGTGGCGGACTGCCATTACCATTGTGTTGGTCGGTGTGTTCCACCTTTTCACAATGTCTTCTAATCATGGACGTAGTACATTCGAGGGTGAATAGGAAGAGATTTTTTTGTGTTAGTGGGAAGAATGTGAAATGCTTAATTTGTTCGAAAATTCTTAAGGGTGTGTTAAAATTCAACATGCGACGACAACACTCGACTCTTCAGAAAGAATATCATACAATTACAGGCATGTTGGACATGTGAAAATAATTTATTTTGGGGCTATCTGTATGACTGTTGGTTATACATAATAATTAGTGTATTACAATACATTTGCACTCAATTCCGCATGACATACTTATAGTTTTTCGTTTAATTTTAGGTGAAATGCGTAGGCGTACAAATATTTTGATAAATATAAAACAAGAAAATACAAACACAAATCACATACGTGTCCTCAGTCTGAAACAAAAAAAGCTTTTTGCTAGCTATGTTTTAGTTTGGAATATTGGAAAATCAATGAAGCCCTTCACACAAGCATCATTTGTAAAATCGTGCATACAGGACGTTACTAAATTCTGTGTCCAGAACAAAGTCAAAGTTTAAGAAAATTAAATTGTTTCCAATTACAGTTCAGAGAAGGAATTTCAAGACTGCAAATGTAATTGAATCTGAAGTCGAAACCACAATTAACCGGTTTGTAGCTTACTCACATGCATTGCGCGAAAGCACAGATAGAAATGACAAAGCTCACCTAGCCATTTTCTTCCGAGGAGTTAATGAACATTTTACTGTGTCTGAATGTCTTCTAGATGTAATTGCAAAATACAACTGGAGAAGATCTTTTCCAGGCACTGAAAGGCACCATAGATCAGAAGAGGTTGAATTTGCAATGGCTTGTGTCTATAGCAACAGACGGGGCTCCAGCTTCATATATGTCAAAATAATATACAAACGTGTGATATTTCTTATTCTTTTGATGTTATTATTTGTAAACATAAGCAGACCGTTGCCGCGATCCCCCACTGATCGCTCCCATCTGTTGAGGTACGAGTCTCTCCCCTTCTCTAGCCTTACAGCACACTGTATTCGGGGGCTGCATCGAGAGCACGAAATACGATACGCTTTTTGGAGACCTCTGTCTTAAAGTATAAAAACAAATGAGGATGGATCTTCCAACATAATAGGCTTAACACAGTCTAGTACAGGGACATCATTTAATTTTTACTTGCATTTTTATTGTACCTGCATTTCTGAATGTACTTCACTCTCACCCCTTCACTAATGTCCTTGCTCCCGTCAGACACACAAACTTACGGCCGCTGTTGCATTCGAAGTCTTCAAGCAGTGAAGTAAACACTGCAGTGTATAGTGTGTTTCATAAATATGATTGCGTTTTCTATAGAAGAAAGAACCTATATTAATAATATCGTACTAAAAAATTATATTCAAGAAACGATAAATTCAATTTCAGAGAATATGCTTCAAAATGCTGTTAACAATATGCGTACTGAATTGAAGCCTGCATTGTAATGAACGGCAACCATTTTCAGCAACTTGTTTAAAAATTCAGATTAGCTTTTTTTGAATTGAGGTGGCTAGAAGCAAAGGAATGCTAGTGATATTTGTGAGTTAAGTGCATCCAGTGTAAGCAAAAGTATCTAAAATTTTAGTGGCAAAGGGATATTTTAATCGCATCACACATTAAAATTTAAATAAAAAATTTCATCGATTTTACGAAAGCTTAAATATTTAAACCCCATTTTCTCAAAAGTAACTTAAGTGCACTTACAGCCCTTTACTTATGACCCCCTCAATTTAAATGCGCTCTCTATATTGTGTGATAACATCAATAATTAATATGCTAAATAAAGTAGACATTACATAACGAACATAGCCGCCTGAAAAGTTGAGTTTTGAAAAAAAAATGTTACAACTCTACTGTATTTTGATAAATTCCGTAAAAGTGATGATCACACTGAAAATCGTAATATCGTATTTCCCTACAACATAAATGGATACACTACTTTTCTCTCCTCCTATACCTAGTAAAATGATTTGTTTACATATTGCACTAGTAACATCAAACTCCTGTAATGGAAGGGGGCAACAGTGTTTCCGAGTATAGCCAGGTTAATGTTAAAAATGTTGGTAAAAATAAAGTGATGTCCCTGTATATGCAGTCACGAAGCTTGAAATGATGAGACTGCTAGGAACAATAGACTGTGCCGGTACTACTTCGCATTGTCTGTAATGAGGCGATATTAGCGATCCTAGTGGTTAGCAACTATCTATGGATGCATATTTACTACGTAGTGAACTTCGTGACTGTATATACTAGACTGTGATATTATCGTATTTGGAATACGTGGGTTGCATTTAACCTCTGCGAGGGCCACATCTGACCCGCGGGCCGTACTTTGGTCACCACTGCCCTAGAAAGTGAGTTTCGTGTGTTAAAATGTTTCCGAAACTTCCAGTGTGTAACTAACTGAAATCTGTTTGCACACGCTCCAGTAGAGACCAACGCTCCATGATAACTAAATTGAAGCAGAAAAAAAAAAATCCGAAAAATCGAAAGAGAATTGGGAGGAAAAATTTTAAAAGGCACGCAAAACGCGTCCTTGCAAGGGGTTGGGTGCTGTACAAAACTAAATATGTGAGCTCCAAGCCTGTTGGCCACTAGTCTCACTCCGGGTTACGCTGCTCCTCTGAAGGAGCTCTAGAAAATTTTGAAGGGGAAGCCGAAATTGGACTTAACCTCTTAGGTACCACATACGCGAGGGGAACTGAGATTTGATCAAGTGATCACGGAACGGGAAGAGGAAGAACTGGCTGGTGTTTGCCGTTAGGATGGCAAGACGCTGTCATCTGTTGTTCGATGACAAAGCATGTGAAGGCCGTCGGAAGAAGCGCCGTGAAATCTAAATCTGCAATTTGAGAGGTCCCTGTCCTTTCAAATTGCGACTAATTGAGTGACCTCCTATATTTAATAGACTATTTATATGTTCTGAACTAGGGCATAGGTCGTTTATAATAAAGGGGAATATATATGGGGAAGGGCATATAGGTCCGTGGCCCATTTCTTATAGGGCTCATCCCGACATTTGTGTTACGCCTGAGGAAAACCACGGAATACCTTAGGCAGGATGAGTTGTCTCATATAAGAGACTAGCCAATTTGGCTATTATGTAGGAGGTGATTGTTGTCATGAGCCTTGTTGATTTGTCTCAATTCCGAGACCAGCCATTTGGCTATATGATGGCTCAATTGCGAAGAGGGGGAGAGATGTAATTGTTAATTAATTTAGAGTTAATTAGGGAATTCTTGGGGATATGAGTGCAGGTCCGTGGCCCATTTCTTTTAGGGCTCATCCCGACATTTGTCTTAGCGCCTTAGGAAAACCACGGAAAACCTTAGGCAGGATGAGTTGTCTCAATATCAGAGACTAGCCAGTTGGCTCTTAGGTTGAATGACTCAATGATTCGATGGATCTATACTAGCCAATTGGCTCTATGATAGTTCCATCGATCAACAAATGTAGATATTGTTGGGGAGGGATTTTGTTTAGCCCAGTTAAGACAAGGTCATTTTAAAGCGGTTGCACTATCCAAGGAGTCTCATGGAGTTGAGTCGTGGCTACCAAAACCTGGGAGTAACGCCATCCTCCCTGTCCTCCTGTCTCAATAGTATAGCTAATGGACCTGTCTGGTGTCTACGCCGTAACCTAGGATCATACTGGCCGAGGCCAGATATGAGCGGGTTGGGGTTAGCACGAGCTATGGTTGGCAACTCTAGTTCATCATGGAACTTTCTTCTCGAGGCGACTCGGGGAGATGGGTAATGAGTCGAATCACCTGGTTTTGAAGCAGTGCAATGTTCGACAATAAATAACTCTACAGTGCTGCCTAGCGGTGATGTAAGCAATTTTATTGCAGTTCAAAACCCGTCAAGCGTTTATGCCACACTGTGTATGAGGTACTGCATACTTAAGTAGAAGTCGAGTGATGTAACAAGCTGCTTCTAGCACGTACAGCAGTACGCCTGCCCACAAGATACGTATAACACAGCCCTATATCTATTCTTAAGGCCCTTAACACACTTGCAGAGTTTTCGCTAGTGAGAAATGTGTTGCGAGAAAGAGGCGAAGAGCCTTCCTCCACACACTTGTCGAGTTCTCGTTATCACAGATCACACTTCGCTATGATCATCTATGCACTGCCTTCATGCAGAAAGCATTTTTCTGATTAGAGCAGACGTGGGCATTTAAAGAGATGCGCCGTACTACTCCGATTGCTGCAACACGCATCACCTGTTAACGTAATACTCAGCGGTGTATCGCGTGAAGTATTTAAACACGGAACGTTAAGTAATTACGCAGGACAAAAAGATACACAGTTTTCTACAAATGTTATTTTTATGAATAATGACAATGCAAGAAAACAAATTTTCCAAAACAAATACAAACTATTTTACAAAAAGCTGAAACATAACTGTATTTCTAATTCAAACAATTACTGTAAAAACCTTATAAAATGATATAAAACGTACAATTCCACAACAGTTAAAAAGTAATGCCATAATCTGAACCTATTTGTTTTGAAAGGGCTTCAGTCACTAATTTGCATCCTTTGAAAATAAAATTAAGAAACTAAGGAAAAATAGATTCTTAACAAAATATCAAGCTCGTTACTAAGAAACAGAAAAACTACAGTTAGGCTATTTTTTAAACTTCGTACTGTAGTTCTTTGTTGTTTTTGTCAATTTACGTCAATTGACTCATGCCCTTAAAAGAAAGGATTCCTTTATTCTTCTTCGTCACGTAAATCAGCAAGTATTTCAAATTTTGGAGTTATGTCAGACATTGAATTGTGAGCTGATAGAATAAATTTTCGTCTGAAATGAGTGATCTTGATTTGGATTTTACAATGGCCAACTGAGAAAAAACTGTTCACAAATAAAGGTTGAGCCAAACATAGAAGCAATTTTCATAACAAAACTCCGAAGATGTGAATATTTTACTTTGCAAAGTTGTTTAAGCTTATATACATCTAAACCCGCCATATTTGTGCACTTGCACTTGGGGTTTCGCGGCCAGACGCGTTAACCGTTACTCCACAGGTGTGGACTACTATGATTATAAAAATAAAATAAAAAAATTGTTCCATTAAAACGAGTCTTTTCATAATGTCGCTCAACGTGCTAGTAAAATTTTGTAGCACAATAAGCACCTAACGCTTTCCCTTCTTCGGAACAAAAGAATTCATTTTTCCATTCTTTGTGGAAATAATATTTTTGGACATTTTCTACTTCAGGAGCTTCCTTAGTGAGCGACATTTTTTTAGTGAAATCCACCGCTGACTGCCAGTACTTCAACCGGTCGGACAGGTACCCCAGCTAGGGGTGTGGAGGTAGGAAGATCACGTCCTTGCGTTCGACTCCGTTCGACATGCTCTACTGATGCCCATGTCTGGATTAGAGTAATGACTCGTTGGGGGAATATTATAGGTTATGTATTTACGTATATTGTCGTACTTTACAAATTACGTAGGAACGCTATGTTGAATCTGAGTATTCAGATGATGAGGAAATGGAGTTACATGAACATATTTTGTTAATGAAAAAAAAAGTAGGCCTAAAATTAAAGCCAGAAATATCTGAAAATCACATTGTATCTTACGAAAATAAGGGCGAGTTTTGGACACTGGTTTCGATTTGAATGATGATACGTTTAGACGTTATTTCAGGTTGAATGTACCACAGTTTTTTTGCCATTCATGATATGATAGACAATTCTTTGCTATATTCTGATTAAAATTACGTAAACTGTTAAGACATATAGATACATTATTTCAAATGTTTAATCAACACTATTAAATCTCATCAAAATAAAATATAGCCCTATTTACTTTCACATAATCTGATATTTGTCTCCAGATTTCTTCTTTAAGTTTCGTGTTTTTATAGTTTACATCCCATGTATCCTATCAATAGGCCTACGGGTGACATCGTACAAGTTCGATAAGTTTCTGACTGCAATTATCAGCCATTTTTCCTCATTTTCAAATAAAAACAATACAATTCATCGCCAACTGTGATATCTTTTTCTACATTCATAAAGAGTATAAATGCCAAACATCTTTGATAAATGTGTCAAGAAAATTCGCTGAGCTACCGATTCCAGCGAGAAACTCGCGCGAGGTTTTTGCCTCGAGCGAGAATCTCTTCCAGTGCGTGGACGTCCATTTGAATCCATGTTATCAATCTTTGAATTTTCTCGCAACACATTTCTCTCTGGCGAAAACTCTTCAAGTATGTTACGGGCCTAATATACATAGGCGTAGTTCAGACGGTATCGTGTTTGTCTACTGATCCGGATATATGTTTGGGTGTGGTTTCAAATCCTGGTTTGGCTGATTCCTGGTTGGATTTTTTTCAGGTTTTTGCCCAATTGAAGACCTTCCCGGAATAAGGGCGTAATCAAGAAATCTGTAATACACGTTTCAGGTGAAAAGAAAATAATTTCAGTGGCGTATTCTTTAGGCCTATTTACTAGCAGAATTTGATTAATCAAGGATAGAAGTTTATTCAACTATTGGATGCAATAATTTATTCTTATAAATGAATGCTTCAAAATTACTTTTTCCATCTAGGTCGCTTATTTTATTAATTTGAGGTTACATCCTTTTTTCGGTGAGGGTTTTCAATTGTAAAGGGAATATGTACGTATGTATGTATGCATTTATTAACACTACAATTGGGTATGCACCCGGTGACAGTGATATATAATAAACAATAATAACATTACAATAACTACAGTAATAAAATTACAATGATTACAGCAATTAAAAATGAAATAAGCGTAAATTTAAATCTAACTATATATGAATAGATGCAACAAACCTAGGACTATAAATAAAAACTATGCTATAATAACGCCTACTATAAGCAAAAGTAAATCTAACTTGTAAATACTTTTATTAAACCCAACTATTATTAACTTAAGTAATTACACATCAACTTAAGGAGTGGGTAGTGATGCCTATGCGATTAAAACATTTCGATACAAAAGTTTAGTTCAATATTTCTTGGCTTTTAGTGCTCAGAGTGGAATAAGAAATTATCATGGTTATACAATCAACCATTCTGAATTCAGTGGTATAAAAGACAACTAAATAGTTTCATATCCAAGTGCAAAATAAAGGCCCTAACCGATAACCTCTTTCCTCACTTTGCTAAGTGTACCTCATTCTTCAGGTGCACATTACTTGCTACAAACTTTACTCATATACTTTGTATTATGTTATCAAGCAATTTATATTGTAAATTCTAAAGCAAAATTTAGTTAAATACTTCACCCCTAGTGAAACAGAAAAAATATTGAACTTTCTTTAACATTTCTTGCAATTTTTTTCAATGCGTATATACTTTTTCTCGTGTTATGTGTGTGACATTCTTAAACCTGTAGGTCTACTGTGTAGAACACAGCCTGCAGAAGACACTGTAAAAATTTCATGTAAATTGATTCAGTAGTTTCAGAGAAAAATGCACTTGTTTTAAAAATGTCAACTTAAGGAAAACTGCATTTTAAAAAAGAATGAAGTATGAATTAGATGCACCGCCAAATTTAAAGAGGTCATTTAAAGGGCATATCTGTATATTTATATTATTTTGAAGAGGAAATTTTGTACTCTTATTTTTTTAAAACACAAAATTAAAAAATCGAATTTTTGACCCCTAATCACTACCTGGTTCCCTTAATTACATATAAACAATTAGCCTATATAACAACCTAATTACATATAAGGATAATATGGTGAAAACGAGGAGAACAAAGGGAAGACAGGAAGAGCAATGGGTAACATAGTAGAATAAGGGAAAGACAAGGAGAATAGGGGGAAGACAAGGAGAACAAGAGGAAGGCAAGGAGGATCAGGATAACAAGGGAGAGACGAGAACAAGGGAAAACAAGGATAATGGAAATACAAGGAGAAGAAGGAAATACGAGGAGAACGGGAACACGAGGAGAACAAGAGAAAACTAGGAGAATAAGGGGAAGACGAAGTGAACAAGATAAAACGAGCAGGCCAGGAGAAACGAGCAGAACAAAGAAAAGACAAGAAGAACAAAGGAAATACGAGAAGAAGAAGAAGGGAAGAACCATGAGAAGAAAGAGAGAACCAGAAGTAGAAGGGGAATAACAGGAGAAAGAGGGAAAACGAGGAAAACTAGGGGAGGACGAAGTGAACAAGGAAAACGAACAAGGGAAATGAGCAGAGCAGGAGAAAACGAGTAGAACAATGAAAAGACAAGGAGAACAAGGGGAAGACGATAACAAGGAGAGGACCTAGAGAAGAAAGAGAAGATCAGGATAAGAATGGAAATATGAGGAGAACAAAGGAAAATTTTTTATTCATTTTTATTTATTTATTTAACCTGGTAGAGATAAGTCCATCAGGCCTTCTCTTCCCTCTACCAGGGATTGCAACTACAATATTAATTAATTACAATTAATATTAAATTTACAAATACAATAAAAATCAAAGTACTAAAAGATCAACTGATTAATAAAAGCTAGACAGTTTATTGTAAAAGTTAAGAAGAGAGAAACATTTTTTTATTAATTAAGTAAAAATTAAACCTACTCTACGCAGTAAGAAAATGCTTAATAAGTTTGCTTTTGAACGCTACTAAATTCAGACAGTCTTTGATGTCACTGGGTAGGGTATTCCACAAGCGCGAGAGCGAGATTGTGTATGATGATGAATACGATGATGTCTTATGTGTTGGTATGGCTAGTATGCGGCTATTTTGCGTGCGTGTGAAGAGATTATGATATGAAGACAGGTAACTGAAACGGGAGACAAGGTAGGTAGTTGTAAAGGTGTGAAGGTCTTGGAAAAGGAGAACAAGAGAATGAAAATTTCTACGTTCGTTAAGCCGTAGCCAGGTTAGAGTTTGGAAGGATGGGGTAATGTGGTCAGCGCGACGGACATCGCAGACGAAGCGAACACAAGAATTATGAACACGTTGTAATCTTTGCGACTGGTTGACATTGAGGTCAGTCAGTAGAAAATCACAATAATCGAAGTGGGGCATTACTAGTGTCTCCATTAGTATTTTCTTGTGTGATAGCGGAAGGAATTTTCGAATGCTGTTTAAGGAATGTAGTATGGAAAGCACCTTTTGGTAATATGGGTTGCTTGGTTATTCCAGTTTAAATGCGTATCAAAGTAAACTCTAAGGGCCGTATTCATAGACATTTTAGCGCGGGCTTTCGGTGGATGATCAGCGTTTTCGTATTCATAAACCTGTGTTAGCGATAGGATATGATTTGAATTCTGTACTAGTAACCAGTGGATAGCCGGGGCTAGCTTAGTACGCTCGTAGGGCGTGCTGCGAAATGTCTATGAATAGCACCCCAAGGTTTTTAACACAGCAAGCAAAAGGGATTATTGCGTCGTTTAACTTGACTGGAAGAGCAGGAGTAATGTTGCATAAATGAGAACAATGGAAAGACAAAGAGGACAAGGAGAGTAAGGGAAATACGAGAAGAAGAAGAAGAAAAGAAGAAGAAGAAGAAGAAGAAAAAGGGAAGAACAAGGAGACGAGGAGAACAAATGGAAGACAAGGAGAAGATGGAGAATATGAGGAGAACAAGGGGAAGATGAAGATAACATGAAAGTAGGTTGCATTGTTTTCTGATGGTCAATTTCCCAGCTAACCCTGATACCTAGTGAGTGAAAGACGTAATTCTACTTAAAAGAAATCCCACGTATTTCGTATAGTGAGGACAAACCACGGTCCGCCAGTGGGACAGCCCCTCAGAATTGTCGACCTGTAGGGCCAGTCGCGATGTCGAAGGAAAGGAGGTGATGATACATTGGACAGACGCTGAGGCGGGCCGACGAGGGAATGAAATTCCAGCCATCAACTCTTATTCTCTGTCCTCGAAGACTAAATCGCCTTCGAGCACAAAGCTAACGCAGGTTGCTATGACTACCGACTGATTACGTCATTGCTGGTTAATGATGGAGTCCCCGCCCTGATCCCATGCAGTTCACATATGAGACTAGATAACTACAGGTTGCTAAAATCTTGAGAGTTCGAAACCCGAAACCTCCAATATTTGTATATTTCTTTTTATTATGATTTACCCAGAAGAACAATTGTAATAACTGTACAGTATATTAATAATAATAATAATAATAATAATAATAATCAGGGAACGGATTTATATGGACTAAAAATATATGAAATATGTAAATATATATGTAGTTATTTTTACCAAAATATGGAATTAAATATGGATTTTTACCAAAATATGGAATTAAATATGGACTTAAAATTATAAAAAAATGGCTATGTACGTTAAATATTGGTACATTTTAATCAAACTAAACAAAAAATATAATGGACGTACCTTATCTTCCAATGTAGTTTCAACAAAACACAATTTTTATTGTCTGTTACCATAACAATAGGTTACAAACATTTCTTTCAAGTGCTGAAAAGTGAATCTTCTTCTATTGTCTCTGAGGATAGATTTATACTGACTAAAAGAGCGTTCGACGTCACAAGAAGTAACTGGTACATAATTCAATTTCACAATGTCTGCTGGGGATAAGTCCAAGTTAATCTTCACTGTTGATTCACCACTCATCACAGCAACAACCTTTGTAGTTCTTCATATCCAGGGTTTTTTGAAAGTACAGTGTCCACCTTAGCTCTTACTGCATCTGCAACTTTACCTCTACCACGATTCAGTTGTTCCACAGTACTATTTATAATTTCAAAACTTTCAGATAGTGAAAGGTGCCTATTTTGGAGACTTTTGAGCGTTTTTATGATGCATGAAAATGTATGCTGAATGTGAGCTAAGTCATTCTTCACACTTATGTCACAGGTAACTGTTTTCGCAGTATCAATTGAGACTGCATCTTCAGAGTCCAATGCAAGGAGAACATTGTTAATAGAGTCTATATGTTCGGCATAATATTCAACTGCTTCTAGCCATGTACCCCATCTAGTTAAAATTGGCTTTGGTGGCAATGGAATTTCAGGGTACATTTCTTTCAACACGTTAACTCTACTGGGAGCTTTGAGAAATACTTTTTCACTGATGAAATCAACAAATCTACTTTAGGAAATTGTCTCTGACCACTTCTGCCACACGATGAAATGCATGCGCCACACAAGTAAAATGAGTCAATTTAGGATATACAACAGATAATGCTTGTCCAGCTTTGACCATATAAGGGGCAGCATCGCTAATAAAGAATAACACATTATCGTACATAATACCCTTTGGCCACAGGATACCCATAGCTTCGTTGAACAGTTTAACTATAGTTTTGTTATTGCACTTTTCTAGAACATCACAATGTAAAAGAATTCGTTCAGAATATTGTTCACTTAACAAACCGATAACTACATTACCAACAAGTCTACCTTCTTTGTCGGGAGTCTCATCAATGGAAACCCAAATTGAACTATCTTTAATTTCATCTCTTATCTTCTGTATTGTCTCATCGTAGATGGATGGAGCATACGTCTTCCTAAGTGTTGACTCATCCGGGATTGTATGTTGAGTATATTTTTCAAGGAATTCCCTGAAGACCTTATTCTTTAGTTTGTAGAGAGGAATATCAGCAGAGATGAGAGAACGGCACAGGTCGATGTTAAACTCAGATCTTACATTCGATGTTGTTGGTTGTGTTAAAAACAATTGTCTCTGCTTGGAATTTAGTTGTTTGTTGGCCTGATGTTTACTAGTTGTAATGTGTTGTTGCACCAGGAACTTTTGTGTAGATGATACTGCACACTGACACAAATTACAAAATAATATTTTATTGTCAGTTGATAAACCATCTTCTTTAAATTCTGAAATGTAACTTGTTAGTTTTGATTTTAAATTGACTGAATGACGTACTTTTGGCATATTTACCGTCTTTATAGTATGATTTACAAAACTGAACCTATGTGTACTCTGACTGGCATTTAACTGTTGAGCTGCACAACTGAAGTCTGTTAAAAATTTTAAATTAAATTAATACAGTTTTGTAACTTACTTTCCCATTGTTGATAGGACTGCTAATTTTCAAATAACTCTGATGTTAAAGGGATTACTGAACATGTGTTTAAATCTCTATTGTTGAAATGTATTTTTAAAAGTTAATGGAATTTTGTTTTGTTTTATTGTTAAACCTAATATAATATGGACTGTTTTATATGAAATATGGAAAATATATGGAAATTAACGAAAATATGTACTAAACTCTAAAATATGGAAAAATATGGAAAATAAAAGTAGGATTTTTCAACCCTACACATTGTGAAACATAAAGATAATGCAAAATATAAATTATATTAGCTTTATAAGTAAATATGTATTTACATATAAATCCTTTCCCTGATAATAATAATATATTACACTATAATGAAATACTTAAAAGGTCAAAATACAACAGTGTTCATAATAATAATAATAATAATAATAACAATAATTGTAATAATAATAATAATAATAATATGATAATATGAAGCAGGGAGATGCACTATCACCTTTACTTTTTAACTTCGCTTTAGAATATGCCATTCGGAAAGTTCAGGATAATAGGCAGGGTTTGGAATTGAACGGATTACATCAGCTTCTTGTCTATGCAGATGACGTGAATATGTTAGGAGAAAATACACAAACGATTAGGAAAACACGGAAATTTTACTTGAAGCAAGTAAAGCGATCGGTTTGAAGTAAATCCCGAAAAGACAAAGTATATGATTATGTCTCGTGACCAGAATATTGTACGAAATGGAAATATAAAAATTGGAGATTTATCCTTCGAAGAGGTGGAAAAATTCAAATATCTTGGAGCAACAGTAACAAATATAAATTACACTCGGAAGGAAATTAAACGCAGAATAAATATGGGAAATGCCTGTTATTATTCGGTTGAGAAGCTTTTATCATCCAGTCTGCTGTCAAAAAATCTGAAAGTTAAAATTTATAAAACAGTTATATTACCGGTTGTTCTTTATGGTTGTGAAACTTGGACTCTCACTTTGAGAGAGGAACATAGGTTAAAGGAGTTTGAGAATAAGGTGCTTAGGAAAATATTTGGAGCTAAGAGGGATGAAGTTACAGGAGAATGGAGAAAGTTACACAACGCAGAACTGCACGCATTCTATTCTTCACCTGTCATAATTAGGAACATTAAATCCAGACGTTTGAGATGGGCAGGGCATGTAGCACGTATGGGCGAATCCAGAAATGCATATAGAGTGTTAGTTGGGAGACCGGAGGAAAAAGACCTTTAGGTAGGCCGAGACGTAGATGGGAGGATCATATTAAAATGGATTTGAGGGAGGTGGGATATGATGATAGAGACTGGATTAATCTTGCACAGGACAGGGACCGATGACGGGCTTATGTGAAGGCGGCAATGAACCTTCGGGTTCCTTAAAAGCCATTTGTTAGTAAGTAATATGAAACAATAGTAAGAACATTCTTAATTCCTCAATGCAATCTAGAGACTGCATCAAAATTCTTAATGCAATATTAGTAAGAATATTACTAATGTAATCAGTAGATTTGTTTCCCAGAATTAAAGTTGACGAACAATCTCTTCAAGATTTTACATAACGAAAGAACTACGACAATTATGAGGTTTGCCGCATACTCTATTTAAGATACTCTATATACAGAGTGTTTCAGAAATACTTCGACAAATCATGGGGGCATGTTCCTCACAACAAAACAAGAAAAAAGGTTCATATAAACATTTGTCCGAAAATCCGTAGGTTTTTTTAGTTATTAATGAAGGGACATAATGAAACATCTGTTAGATATTGTCAGCTTGGTAGCAAGTGTTGCAACTTTAATCAATTCAGAAACTCTTAACAAATGTTCAAAATGTCCTCCTCTTGCTTCCACTTTCATTTTTATGAGTTTCAGAATTATTGATTAACGTTGCAACACTTGCTACCAAGCTGATTATCTAACTGATGTTCCATTATGTTCTTTTTTAATAATAAAAAAAAAAAAAAAAAAAAAACTAAGGATTTTCGGACATGTTTATATGAAGTTTCTTTCTTGTTTTGTTATGAGGAATATTCCCCCAAGATTTGTCGAAGTATTTCTGAACCGCCCTGTATATATATACTAGGTGTTCAGTTCAAAATGTGTCTTGGCTCGCTGTATGCCGTCATGTGGCTAGCTGATGAGCCTAGAGAATTCAATCTTCCTACACTTCCGCAGCTCAGGTGTATAATCTAAGAGGCAGAGAAGTTGGCTAGCAAGTACGGCGTTCATTCTGAAGAGTACGTGCCGATACGTACGGTAACGCCGGTAGTGGCAGGAATGTGAACTGTTTGGAAATACGTACTGTCGGGATATGGGGAGAGGGTTAAGACGATTACTTACGTATTTGTTGACATTAACTTCGACGGTCAACATGGACACGGAGCATTTGATTTGTGTTGTGGAATGTTACCGTACGCAACCGATGATAACAAATACCCTGCGTACGACTTGCCGGCGCAAAACACAGTTCGAAAGAGGTTATGGTAGCACACAGACCGTACAGACCGCCATCTGTTGCTACGACGTTCAAGTTATACCGTACACGTTCTCAAGTTCAGATTGAAGAACGCCTTAAATAATAGGCAACTTCTCGCTTCAAATCGGTGACCCAACAACAGTGACGTCATGACACACTTTGAAATGAACACCCAGTATGTACATATATAAGGTGCAATCAATAAGTTTCCGGACTGCCCTGAATGTAGGCAGCACACAGGACATAGGAAACCGAGGAGATATTTCCATGGAAACTCCTCAAAACTATACTAAATGCATCACTTGAAAGGCAGGGAAGAAGACTAGCCATAAGGCTTTAAATGGAGAGATTCCAGGGACAATCGCAATAGGCCTTGAAATGTTTGCACAAAATCACATGTAGAAGCTCAGTACATATTATATACAGCAGAAACATGGAAATTAAAAGCAAGAAATATAGCAAAATTAAACTTAAAATAAATGTGTTTTTGATGAAGGTCAGCTAGAATTTCTAGAAGGGAGAAAATTAAGAATACAACTAAAAAATGTACTTAATTAGGTCCCTTTTGGATCATATTAAAACACAATAATTGAAGGGGTCAGATGCAAAGGGGTACAAGCGACATTTCTAAATAAATGAAATAATGCATCTAGGGCAGCGGTGACCAAAACTCGAGGTGCAGTGATTACATGCGACAGACAGCCTATGATAACATAAATGACGCTATAACTAAAGTTAATGATGACTTGAATTCAATATCCATATGGTCGAAAACGCACGGACTTAATTTAAATGCAAGTAAATCGCAGGCAATCTTAATAGAACATCAAAGATCGAAGTGTGACAAACAAAATTTGCCACCGATAATTGTAAATAATACTACTATTCCGTACAGCTCGACTGTGAAGAACCTTGGCATTTATATGGATTGTCACCTGGAATGGAATGAACAAGTGCATCACAGAGCTACCCGGGAACTCTAACCGACACCGATCCAATTTTTCCCTCTATATCCACAGACCTCAAAGTGGGCTGACAACCGTCAAGCAACCATCTTCGAGTACACACTAACTCCGTGTGACTTAAATTGTGGTTTTCTGTTAACGAACAGTGACGTGTATTATGCAAATCAAGTTTTCAGGTATAACTCCTGTAAAGTTGATTTGAATAATTTCGAGGAAAAATTGTTCCGGAGCCGGGTATCGAACCCGGGACCTTTGGTTTAACGTACCAACGCTCTACCACTGAGCTACCCGGGAACTCTAACCGACACCGATCCAATTTTTCCCTCTATATCCATAGAACATCAAAGATCGAAGTGTGACAAACAAAATTTGCCACCGATAATTGTAAATAATACTACTATTCCATACAGCTCGATATAGAGGGAAAAATTGGATCGGTGTTGGTTAGAGTTCCCGGGTAGCTCAGTGGTAGAGCGTTGGTACGTTAAACCAAAGGTCTCGGGTTCGATACCCGGCTCCGGAACAATTTTTCCTCGAAATTATTCAAATCAACTTTACAGGGAGTTATACCTGAAAACTTGATTTGCAAGTGAATCACACTTCCAAAAAAAAATATTTTCTATTATTCACTCATTAAAGCGACTGAAGCACTTTCTTCCCGATAAATTAAAATTAATCCTTGTATAAACACTCGTGATGCCACACTTCGACTACTGCGATGTTATATTAAGTAACCTAAATGCAAATTTGAGCAGCAGGCTACAACGTGTGCATAATGCGTGCGTCCGTTATATTTGTAATATTCGTAAGTATGATTTCCCCCGTCTTTCCAAACTCTGTCTTGGCTAAGGCTAAGCGATCGACGAGCCCTGCATTCTCTTGTTCTCTTATTTCAAATTCTGCGCACCGCTACCCCAATCTATTTGGCTTCTCGTTTTCAAAATTTATCCGCATATCATCAGCTAAGTACAAGATCTCATCATAACAATTTACTCATTATACCCTACCACAAGACATCTTTATATTCTTCATCCTATACACTTTCAGTTGCTAGAAATTGGAACTCGCTTCCGAGTGATGTAAGGGGTTGTTGGACAATAACTTCATTTAGGTCAAAATTACATAAATTCTTACTTAACATATTAATTGCTGATTAATATTTGTTACTTATAATGAAACTAACATCTGTCCATTCTTATTATCATCATTAATTTCTCTAAATAGATTTACAAAACCTCTAATGGAAATTACATTAATATTCTCATTATAAAAATATATTTTAGATTTATATATATTTTTTTTCCCTGTAACACAGTTCTAGTAAGCTTATATTAAATTAATTTTCATCATTTTACTAGCTATCCCAAATATTAAATTAATTATAATTGATTGAATTAAATTAGCTCATAAATTAAGTTACTACTTTACCTTATAGGTTTATCTAAATTTAAATAAATATGTAGTCTACTAGTCGTTAAAACTTAACTGAAGAATATTGCTGGAGAACCTTTTAAGTGTAGTGTAAATATTTGTAATTTGAATATGTATTGTATTGATTAAGGCTGGTTGAGTGGAAGAGAAGGCCTTATGGACTTAACTCTGCCAGCGAAAATAAAACATTATTATTATTATTATTATTATTATTATTATTATTATTATTATTAAGTAAGGAGACGGAGGAAAGGTACTTGGCATGAAAACTACAACCAGTGGCGGTTCCTGTACTAACATCTTGATCAATCCCGCGGATAAAAATCTCAAGCTTTGCTGTATCAGTAATGTCACTGCTGTTATCAAGAGCCAGTGAATAATATACGATTTTTCTTGCTTCTTTTTAACGATTCCCTTGAATATAATCAGGAATTTTCTAAATTCTTCTCTCGATACTTGGTCGAGAAATTCGTAGTTTTTCAAAATTAAAAACTTCTTATGGACAAGTTACTTTAAACTATTTTAATCATTACTCTTTTGTTAAATTGTGTTCTATTCTGTACGTCCCATGACGTCATATATAGAGAAATCTATGTACTAGAGCTTCTGCTTTACTACTACTACTACTACTACAACCACCACCACCACCACCACCACCAACCCACATATGTCTATCAACTGATTTTGTTTTCTTAGAAGCGTTGCCTAATTGTAAGGCGAAAATCTGGTAATACTAACGAATATTTCAAAATCCACAAAATTTATCCGATTTGTTTGAAATTGATCATGGATGCTAAGTATGTTATTAGTAATGGACATACCAAGTTTCAACTTTGTAAGTACAATAGTTCTGTAAATATTAATAATTTTATAAAACTTTATATCGTTTGATATAAAATGCTCCATGCACCATATTGTAAGAAATTTTCAATATTTCTTTTTATTTATATGTTCAGAGAAGGTATATAAATAATGATAAGTATTAGTTTATTACGGGAATAATATAGTAATACAGTTATCTTGGTTTTAATTTCGTACTTTTAAGGACACAAAATCAAAAACTAACATCGGAATATCAAAATAAAGATAATAAAAATGGAAAAAACCAAACTTTCATTTTTTCTTCAGTTTTTGTTCAAAATTTCACATCTGCCTCCTTGAATAGAAATCTAAAGCTACGGTTTCGCTACAACGATCTTCGTCGAACGAACATCGCTGACGATTCATATCGCCAGCGGTCATCGTCAGAGAGTGGTTTCTTTTCCGGCGAACTTCGTAGGTGGATAGTAAATTGTTTTATATAGTTGACCATGTCTGATCAGCTGTTAAGTGGATGACAATATGATAACGTTATAATGTAAGTTTTGCCTTGAAAAACAAGTACGGATCTTTAAAGTTGTTAATGTCATGTTTAGAAATCGATATACAGGGGGTCTTTTAATTCATTGATATTAAGACATCTTGAAAATGAATCCACCAATTTTAAGGAATATTTCAGACTTTCTTCCAAAATGAATCCACCAATTTTAAGGAATGTTTCAGACTTTCTCGCGAACAATTTAATTTTGTTTCAAGTTTAATTGAAAATATTGTAAAATTACCCACAAAATTTATTCACAAACGAATAAGCCCAGCTGAAAGATAAGCATAACATTAAGGTAAAAACCAATGATATAAACATTTTATTTTTACTTTTTACAATGTTATTTCTTTCATTTAGGAGCATGTATTTGGGAAATAATGTTACAAATAAAAAAAAAAATAATGTGAGAAGGAGAGAGTTTCACTTCTCTCTTTTGCTCGGAATTCCACTTCACTTACTATTTCACACTGAAACTTTTGCTTCAGTAGCCATATCTGCCGCATCGTGTGTGTCCTTCAATTATGAATCTATTCAATTGTATTAACACTTCTGGTTGTTGCAAAATATAGATTTGTTATTGTTTACGTTGGTTCTTCTTTTTGGCTCATGTCGAATAGGGATTTGTGTTTAATCAATTAATATCTCGTCTTCATTAATGGAGAAATTGCAGAAAGATTTCTGTTTTACCGCCATTATTTTATGCATGATGTATAAATCACATGTTATTAAATGATTTAATTCATGACCTACTGTAATTTTACAATTGGTTTCTCGGCGATGATCGCCAGGTTTTTGCCTCCAAGGCAAACGACGCCGATGTTCGTCGAGCCCAGCGATGTTCGTTGACGCTCGTCGCCGTAAAGAAACCATGCACATTCAAATCAACGGGACAGAATCCCAGCGAAAATCGCCAGCGATGATCGTCGGCGAAGATCGTCGTAGCGAAACCGTAGCTTAAAGACGATGTCCACCGAGATATAGCATTGACAACTAATAATTAAAAAAGGAATCCAAGTTTTATCGGAAATTTCCTGCCGAAACATCGCTTTATTTCACCGCTTTGATTTTCCAGGATTTGAACTCCATGTCCGGTATAAACCACTTATGCTCTAGTCATCCGCTTATTCCTCTGAGACAACACGGAAGACTGGATCCAAGGCAGCCGTCTGAGTTAGCTGCCTGTAGCCACTTAATTGCACGCGCTCCAGTTCTGTGAACCGTGAAGTTTATCGTTCGGTTCAGCGTTTAATTAAATACAATTGCCTTAACGTTTGCACCAAGCCGATGTCTTGAGCACGAGCCAGTGATGTGTTGGGCTGACGGGATATCTGAAGACATCTGTGTATGCAAACTCAAGATATTACATGCTACAGTCTTCACTTTCTGTGAAACAGCATGTCAAATGTCACACTGTTCAAACAACGTTCGTTTTAAATGTAACTTACTGTACTATTTAAACCCTTTATTAATTATCAGTACCATTAATTTGAGTCCATCACCATCATCATCATCATCATCATCATCATCATCATCATCATCATCATTGGCTCGACGCCCGGTGTGGGCCCTGGCCTTCTCCAGAAGCTTCTTCCATTCCTCCCTGTTAAGAGTCTTTCTTTCTTTCTTTCTTTTTTCTTTTCTTTTTTGATCCTTTATTTCCTGTTTCTTTCTTTCTTTCTTTTATTTCTCTCTTTCTTTTAATTTCTTTCTTTCTTTCTTTCCCTGCCTTTCCTTTCTCTCTTTTCTTTTTTTCTTTTTTTCTTTCTTTCTTTCTTTCTTCTCTGTCTTTACTTTGTGTTTTTTTCTTTCTTTGTTTCCTTTCTTTTCTTTCTTTATTCCTTTTTCTTTCTTTTCTTTCTTTATTCCTTTTGTTTCTTCTTTTCTTTCTGTCTTTTCTTTCTTTTTTATTTCCTTTCTTTTTTTTTTTTATTTCCTTTCTTTTCTTTCTTTCTTTTCTTTCTTTATTCCTTTTCCTTATTTATTCCTTTTGTTTCTCCTTTTCTTTCTGTCTTTTCTTTCTTTTTTATTTCCTTTCTTTTCTTTCTTTCTTTTTCTTTCTTTCCTTTTTTATTCATTTTCTTTCTTTATTTTCTTTCCTTATTCCTTTTGTGTCTTCTTTTCTTTCTGTCTTTTCTTTCTTTTTATTTCCCTTCTTTTCTTTATTTTCTTTCTTTATTTCTTTTGTTTCCTCTTTTCTTTCTGTCTTTTATTTTTTTATTTCCTTTCTTTTCTTTCTTTATTCCTTTTCCTTCTTTCTTTTCTTTCCTCATTCCTTTTGTATCTTCTTTTCTTTCTGTCTTTTCTTTCTCTTTTATTTCCTTTCTTTTCTTTCTTTTCTTTTTTATTCCTTTTCTTTATTTATTTTCTTTCTTTATTCCTTTTGTTTCTGCATTTTCTTTCTTTTCTAGTTCCTTTCTTTTCTTTCTTTATTCCTTTTCTTTCTTTCTTTTCTCTCTTTATTCCTTTTGCTCCTTCTTTTCTTTCTGTTTTTTCTTTCTTTTCTTTTCTTTATTTCTTTTCTTTCTTTATTCCTTTTGTTTCTCCTTTTCTTTCTGTCTTTCTTTTCTTACTTTCTTCCAGTCTTTTTTTCTTTCTTTTTCTTTATTTCTTCCTGTCTTTTCTTTCTTCTTTGTTTTCTTTCTTTCTTTCTTCCTGTCTTTTCTTTCTTTCTTCCTGTCTTTTCTTTCTGTACTTCTTTTTTCTGTCTTTTCTTTCTTTCCTTTCCTTTCGGTCTTTCCTTTCTTTCATTCTGTCTTTCTTTCTTTCCTGTCTTTTTTTCCTTTCTATTTTTCTCCTTTCCTTCTCACTTCTTCCTTTTATTGTAATTATTTATACATTCCTCCTATCCATATATTTCCGTCCTTGGTTCACGTGCTCTCTCTCTCCGTCTCATTTCCTCGCTCTGCTGTCCAAGTTGCCTGGCTGTACGGGCGTCTGGCCGCCTTGCTGCATGCATCCCGCCAGCCACCCAGGCGCCGCGGGCTGCAGACTAGATCACGCTTACAACTCTCACAGTGATGTGGCAGACATCCGCTCTCCACCGGTGTCAACAGTCGGTATGATGACAACACAGCCATTTTGACAGGGAAACTTTCATTTGCCGTGACTATAGTGGCCGGGAACCCGATGACAATCCATTACAATGAACCTTTACTAGGGAATATTATCGTCCTCGACAGGTTCTGAGCCCGAGACTGTCTTTTACAAGGACCCAACAATAGTCTGCAAGCATGCTGGATGATGATCTTCCTTCATATCGCCTTTCCATTTCAGATATTTCTTGATGCAATCTTTCCCCATGCTCGTCGCTTACCGCTCCAAGGTTAGGAGGAAGAAATCCAAATCAGAATGTAAAAAGTGTATTTTGAGAGACATATTACACCCCATTTTCTCATATGCACTTAACATGGTTTCCACAACAAGTTTTGTGTAGTTCTCTGCCCTAGAATTTACAAGGAAATTTGAGCAAACGTCTTTGAAAGTACGCCATGCCATTATTTCTGTAACGGAAAGTTTTTCCTCAAACAAAGGGTCAGCCATAACTTTGTGAATTTGTGGACCGATGAAAATGCCCTCTTTTAATTTGCCTTCACTCAAACTGGTACAGTTTTCGTTTAAATACTGAAAACCACACCCTTGTTTGTTCATTGCGTAGACCTCACTTTGAACTGTTATGAAATTTACTTAATAGAAGGGACCAATATCTGTTTATTTATTAGAAGTACAAAATAACATACCAACAACCTTAAGAAACCAGAAATAAGTAATAAAATTATAAACTGCATTAGCTTTTGTTTTGGTTTACAACCCCCAACCCCCGCCAGTTGTTTCCTGGGGGAGCGGTTATCGAAAAGTGAAATCACAGTATATCTTAAGGGAAGACTCCACTGAAAATCATGAAAATTTTTCCAAATTTTTTTAGCTATTTTACTTATTCAGAATTTATATTTTCATAACCCCAAATGGATTCAGCTCAATTCTGATTACGAATACTCATATGTTTACACTTTTTAAATTAAGGCTCGAAGGGGGCGTGGAACTTAAAGAGCTGTCAAAATTGTTTTTCATCGAAGAATTCTTTTTAAAATTTCTGATTACAAATCTAGTAACTTTTTGTTGGCTCCCTGAAGTTACTAGATGAATGTAGCGGAGGAGAATATTAATTTACATAAATATTCATTTTATTTTCAAATCTATTTTTCTGTGTTCATTTTTGTTGATTCAACACCAACTTTCTTATGCCAAATATTAATCAATCTGGATGAAATTTTTACTGCAAGTATTTATGAGGTAGCTGCATGTTTCTATGCATTTATTTTGTAAGATATGCTGCTAGTTAATTTTATTAATATTTTCTTAAGAAAAATATTAATAAAATAAACTAGCAGAATTAAGAAAAATATTAATAGAACAATCTAGCAGCATTTCTCACAAAATAAATGCATACAAACATGCAGCTACCTCATAAATACTTGCAGTAAAAATTTCATCCAGATTGATTAATATTTGGCATAAGAAAGTTGGTGTTGAATCAACAAAAATGAACACAGAAAAATAGATTTGAAAATAAAAAGAAAATTGATCTAAATTAATATTCTCCTCCGCTACATTCATCTAGTAACTTCAGGGAGCCAACAAAAAGTTACTAGATTTGTAATCAGAAATTTTAAAAAGAATTCTTTGATGAAAAACAATTTTGATAGCTCTTTAAATTCCACGCCCCCTTCCAGCCTTAATTTAAAAAGTGTAAGCATACGAGTATTTGTAATCAGAATTGAGCTGAAAATATAAATTCTGAATAAGTGAAATAGCTAAAAAAATTTGGAAAAATTTTCATGATTTTCAGTGGAGTCTTCCCTTAAAACCCTGACGTGATACGTAGGAAAGAGATGCATTTTCGGATTCAGCGCACATCAAACCATAAGGGACACATTGTTTTAAGTCGGAGCAAAATTCTTGTCGTTCAGTGTAATCAAACCAAGTGGGAATCGAACCCATGCCCGTGCGTAACTCCGGATCGTCAGACAAACACACTACAGCCTCAGATACGCCGGTGATTCTAAGATCTATTTTCTCAATACTTTGTATAATGTAAATAATTAAAAAGCTAAAAATATTTGTCGATTTTTGTAAAGCCTTGGCCTACATTATGTATGTGGTGATATGTATGAATAACTTATAACTGTTTGGGGATAGCGTACTAAAACACTGTATGGATAATGTGACAGTGTTTTGAGTCCAGAATCTGAAATTCTAATACGATGAGACAATCAGCAGATGCGGGCATAATCCACTATCCCACCCCCACCACTACCCCTCTACCTCGAGGCCGTCGCGACAGAGTCGACTTGGTTCTGTTTGTTTTGATCGATTTTCAGACCAGCTGATCTCTGGCAAGGTCTCCATGCGGATTACGTAACGCCAAAACAACAGAACGCCACGACGACGGCTGTATCCTAGCAACCAGAGGAACACATTCCCATGTAGCTAATGACCAATTAATAAATTACTTAGTGGGTTATTTTAAGACGTTTTGTCAACTGTTGTAGTTATCCGTATGAATGATATAAAGGTGATAATGCCGGAGGAAATGAGTTCATATCCCAGCTCCGAAAGTTACCCAGCATTTGCTCTTAATGGGTCGAGGGAAAACCCTGGAATTGGTTTTTTGTTTTAACTGAACTAGTTGAGGATCAGAATTGCCGTACTTCTCATTTTTTTTTTCTCTTCTGTGCTGCCAAATATTTTGATCTTCCCTTCTTTCTTGATCCTCTGCTCGTTTCTTCGGCAGAAACATCCATTATAATATTTTCGATGAGAGCAATACTTCACAATGCAGTGAAAGCTGACTGAAATTCGCAGAAATGCGATTCCGCAGATTTCTGAAATAATTAAATTTTTGTAGCCCATTGTTGGAAGGTTCAAATGCTCTAAAACGACCTTGATCACTCATTGGGAACAGTTGAAAATAGTAGGAAACTTAGACAACTTTTATAGTCGCGACGCTGTTATTCCCGGAGTGACTCCTCCTCTTGCTTACGTCTTAGGAAGTCAAGACTCTATAAAGTCTAGGTAGGTAGTATCGTTCGCCATTTTTGTTCTTTCGTTGCCGAGCTACCATACGAGGAATATATTTGTCACACTGTTAAACATTATCATGTCGTAGCTTCTATGATAATAAATCAAACACAATGTAATTCAGCAAATAATTGAGCGGCAAATAACGTCCTCGTGTGCTTTCTGCGAACGCCAACGAAAGAGCCAAAATGGCGGACGATTATATTAAGTATTTATCGAGCCTTAAGAAATGAATAACGTCTTCCTCAGCGAATCACAAGACGCACACGTTTAAATGTAGCCGACCTGCAACGCGATTGGCTGCCGGAAATTAGAGCGACGGGACTAATAGAACCAAGTTAGACATGTGCTATTTTGCTTCCAAAAATCTATTAAAAATACAGGATGTATCTAAATTGGTGTCAAATATTTCGGGGATGTGTTCGTAACACAAAAACATTACAAAAGGTTCATATGAACATTGGTCTCAAAATAATTTATTTCAGAGCTACAAGACAAAATTTAATGTTACAAAAATTGCTCGGAGTGGCTTCCTCCTGCTTCGAAGTGTCCCCTAAACCTGCGTTACATGCTCTGGCGTACTCTGTTGAAAATTCCTGGAATGTTTCGTATTTCGTGAAATCCAGTTTGGATAAGCTCTCAGAATATCAACATTAAGTACAGGAGTCGCATAAACCAGGGACTTTAAATGTCCCCAGACGAAGAAATCCATTAGATTCAAATCAGGCGATCGAGCAGGCAGCAGTAATGAATCCCCTTCGACCAATCCATCTATGGAGAAATTGATCATTAAAAATTACGTACTATCAGACTGAAATGAGCTGGAGCAGCATCGTGTAAAAAACACATTCGTTGGATGACCTCCAGAAGCACATCTACAATTAAATGATGCAAATCATTTCGTTCTGTTTACTCACAGAATGCATTTTCTTCTGATTTCTTTGCTCTATAAAATACAAACAAAAAACCATCAAACAATCAGCGGTAAATGAAGGGATAAAACCTTTAATAACTCCCTAACGAATGGTTTTCAGACCCAGGTTCTTATAAACTTTTTTAATTGCTTTGATGTTAAGAACACGTCCCCGAAATATTTTACACCAATTTAGATACCCTGTATAGTAATTACTGGAGATGTTGAGTATTGAGAAAAAATGTCTGAAAGAAATGAAATGGATGGACATGTTTAGCTTTGATGCAGAAATCAATATCCACAATGCTGTTTCAATGGGATATATTCACTTTCTTCGAAAAATAAATTTACATCTAGTTAAATGTCAGACAGATCTACTATAATCGATTCATAAACACAATTTCGTAATTTTTGGACATGTTCAGTTTTGAAATCAAGCTCTTCATTTATTAGATATTCTTATGTTTATTTATCAGACAAATAAGTATCTAGAAGATGTATTAAAGTTACATTATATTACTGAGAACTTTAACAAAATAATGTATACCATATAGGTACCATACACCGCCAAATTACTCTTCAAGGAACGACCACTCATATAAATTGAGGGAAAGAAGACAGAGGACGGACACTGGAAAGTTCTTTTCTTTTTCTCGATCGTACTATCAAGGACTGGAATGCTTTACCTGTAGACTTACTAAAGGCTTTACCAATAACCAAAAATATTTAAAATAGGCTTAAGGACTTCACTAATAGACGGTAGTATATTATACACACTATTTAAAGGGTGTAATTGATATTTTGTTATCTGAAGTGTTGTATCAGTGAAGAAGTCTGTTGTGTAAGTGAAGTGTGTTTGTATCAGTGAAGTTTTATGGTTTATAGTGGCAGTGCAAAGTATTTGAACAGTGAAATGTTTTTGAAGTGTTAGAGAAATCAGGATAGAATCAGTGAAATGTGTCGTAGTTCCAGTGCAGTGAGTGAGTTGACAGCGAAATGAGTGTAATGTTGAAAGGTACTTGTGCAGGTATGAACATATCATACTCGTGGGTTTTAGTTCGAACATAGGTTTAAGGTACAAATTAGATTTACTTTAAATGTTATTTTAAGTGATCGTGCTTCATTTAATTTAGGATGTTCCCTATTATTATTATTATTATTATTATTATTATTATTATTATTATTATTATTATTATTATTATTATTAGCTGCTTGTCTATGCAGATGACGTGAATATGTTAGGAGAAAATCCACAAACGATTAGGAAAACACGGGAAATTTACTTGAAGCAAGTAAAGAGATAGATTTGGAAGTAAATCCCGAAAAAAACAAAGTATATGATTATGTCTCGTGACCAGATTATTGTACGAAATGTAAATATAAAAATTGGAAATGTATCCTTTGAAGAGATGAAAAATTCAAATACCTGGGAGCAACAGTAACAAATATAAATGATACTCGGGAGGAAATTAAACGCAGAATAAATATGGGAAATGCCTGTTATTATTCGGTTGAGAAGCTTTTATCATCCAGTCTGCTGTCCAAAAATCTGAAAGTTAGAATTTATAAAACAGTTATATTACCGGTTATTCTTTATGGATGTGAAACTTGGACTCTCACTTTGAGAGAGGAACATAGGTTAAGGGTGTTTGAGAATAAGGTGCTTAGGAAAATATTTGGGGCTAAAAGGGGTGAAGTTACAGGAGAATGGAGAAAGTTACGCAACACAGAACTGCACGCATTGTATTTTTCACCTGACATATTTAGGAAAATTAAATCCAGACGTTTGGGATGGGCAGAGTATGTAGCACGTATGGGCGAATCCAGAAATGCGTATAGAGTGTTAATTGGGAGGCCGGAGGAAAAAAGACCTTTAGAGAGGCCGAGACGTAGATGGGAATATAATATTAAAATCGATTTGAGGGAGGTGGGATATGATTATAGAGACTGGATTAATCTTGTCAGGATAGGGACCTATGGCGGGCTTATGTGAGGGCGGCAATGAACCTTCGGGTTCCTTAAAAGCCAGTAAGTTATTATTATTATTATTATTATTATTATTATTATTATTGTTATTATTACTGTATTATTATTATTATTATTATTATTATTATTATTAATTTATTGTTAACTAGCCGTACCCGTGCGCTCCGCTGCACCCGTTAGAAATAAAAATATAAAGTAATTACTTAATTAAAATAGGACAATTGATCCAGGGAACATTCGTGTTTGATAGAAGGATAAATCGTTTAATATGTTACTTAATTTAAATTGCATCGAAATAATTAAAATGCGATCATTTTGGTCCAGAGATCACTCATTAGTGCAATGACAATTCCTTTAACATGTTTCTAATTTTTATTACATGCAACCATAGTTTAATGAAGATTGACATCATTTAGATTTAATTTGTATATTTTATTTTACTTGTTATAGGTTTCCATTGAATTATGGTAATAACTTAATTTTAACCCTTGTTTTCTACGTATTCAGTAAATGGCGCTTGGCCCACTATGGTTCTGAACCCTTCAAATAACTTAAATTATATTATATAATATTTCATTACATATATTATATTATATTATATTGCATTGTATTGTATTGTATTATATTGTATTATATTATATTATATTATATTATATTATATTATATTGTATTGTATTGTATTATATTATATTATATTATATTATATTATATTATATTATATTATATTATATTATATTGCATTGTATTGTATTGTATTGTATTGTATTATATTATATTGTATTATATTATATTATGTTATATTATATTATATTATATTATATTATATTATATTATATTATATTATATTATATTATGTTATGTTATATTATATTATATTATATTATATTATATTATATTATATTATATTATATTATATCAGAAGTTACTGTAATAACATTATAGCATTATGTCCATCTAGAGAAACTACACTTTCCAATGGTGAAATAATAATTAATTATACAAATCGGTTAATTTAGCTTCCGATATTACTTCATACAAACACAGAAACATTCTCTGTAGGCTATCTTTCATAGCTTTCGATTTTTGCTGTCCAAGGCCCCTTATAGACGAAGTCATTTGTTTTTTATTTCATTACACGTCCTTAGATGGCAGTTATTTTAATTTTAAAACTCATTTATCTCATTAAATATCAGTCCTATCAACATTTTTCACGGAATAAAACTTACCGCAAATTATTTTGAAAGAAACGTTTGTTATGTAACATTTTTCACAGAAATCAATAATAAGCGAGATATTTCGATTTATTTAATTCAGGCCCCCTTATAACCCCGCTTTTAAATAATGTATTTTGAATGCCATATAGCCCAAAGTCTAAGTTACAACGAACATAATTCATATTCCAATTTTCATCGAAATCCGTTAATCCATTATCGCGTGAAAAGGTAACAAACATACAGACAGACAGACATACAAACAAAAATTTCAAAAAAGCGATTTTCGGTTTCAGGGTGGTTAATTATATTTGTTAGGATGAATTATTTTCGGAAAATCGAAAATTACCACAAAAATTTCGGCTACAGTTTTATTATTAGTATAGATTGTATTTTTATTTAACTGTGTTTATTATTAATTGTCATTATTGAGTGTAATTAGTTACCACTGCCACCGGGTATATACCCATTTGCAGTGTGAATAAATACACATACATATTTTGGAACGCAATAAATGACATCTTTCTATACCATTTTTTGGTACAGAGGGAGTACAATATATAATCGATACTATGGAATACTCTGTGTGGGTCCTATAATGCATCTGTTCCAAATTTACTCGTTAATCGTTAGATTTACGACGGCTTGCAATATATTAACTGAATACTAAAACATCTTAATATTTTCACACAGTCTATTAGTCTAAATTGCTCGACAGTATATTGCAAAGTCAGTAATTTTATTCTAATATCCTGCGCTTCATGACTTCTGGACTATTTGACGAAACTGTCTGCCATTTTCCCGCTGGCAGCCACCTGCTGACCCAATTCACATCACCCTCGCCATGTTCAGTTGATACAGCATAGTTTAAAGGCAGCGGGCGTCACTTGGAGAGCTCACTGACTCCACTTGACGTGGCTGGAAGCACTGATGTGATTTCGTTGTCAGACTCAATCAATTCCCTCCGCGCCTTGATGAGGGGAGGGGTTTGCGGGTGGCACTGCGAAAAAAAAAAACAGTCGTTGTGCGCGTGCGCCTTGCTGGAAGCGAACTGACTGGAGTCCGTTAACATAATACTTGAGCATACACAAACCCATCCGCAACACGTTAAGTATCCAATCTACCCAATGTCATCATCACCACCACCACCACTATGCCTTTATCTTTATCGTCATGAACGATTCCACTTCTTCTCTCTCCAAATATATTCGTCCTGTTGGATGATATGAGGAATTGTAAGTAAATTTATGTTGTCGGTTCCGTCTATGACTTATCTTTTTATTGTTTAGTAGCAAGTTAATACATTTTATGCCATCTTAGCATTATAAACAGGTTGTTACTACATCCAGTACTATGCGTAATCGGTTTATTATAGCACGCGTGCCAATAAAAGCAGTTACGTATTTGCTATGTATGTATTTATTCACACTGCAAAAGGGTATATACCCAATGGCAGTTGTAACTAATTACACTTAATAATGACAATTAATAATAAATTAGTAATAATACTAATAATAATAATTAATATTAATAATAAAAATTAATAATAATAATAATAATAATAATAATAATAATAATAATAATAATAACAAGGAGCATCCTAAATTAAATTAAGCACGATCACTTAAAATAATATTTAAAGTAAATCTAATTTGTATCTTAACCCTAAGTTCGAACTAAAACCCACGAGTATAATATGTTCATATCTGCACAAGTACCTTTCAGCACTACACTCATTTCGCTGACAACTCACTCACTGCACTGGAACTACGACAAATTTCACTTCAAAAACATGTCATTGTTCAAATACTATGCACTGCCACTATAAACTACAAAACTTCACTGACACAAACACACTTCACTGACACAACACACTTCTACACCTATACAACACTTCAAATAACAAAACATCAATTACACCCTTTAAATAGTGTGTATAATATACTACCGTGTATTAGTAAAGTCCTTAAGCCTATTTTTAAATACATTTTTGGTTATTGGTAAAGCCTTTAGTAAGTCTGCAGGTAAAGCATTCCAGTCCCTGATAGTACGATTGAGAAAAAAAAACTTTCCAGTGTCCGTCCTCTGTCTTCTTTCCTCAATTTATATGAGTGGTCGTTCCTTGAAGAGTAATTTGGCGGCTGCAACCTATTTTTTATTTCTCTCCAGGCAGGCTCACCTTTGTATGTTTTGAACAGTGCGTATAATCGAATTCGCGTTCTCCTGTCCGTGAGTGTGTCCCATTTTAATGGTGAATTATTGAGACAACACTTGAGAGCCCGTTTTGAATCTTTTCCAGTGTCTTAATATATTCTAATCTGTAAGAATCCCAACATGCAGCACCGTATCACAGTCTACTATATACAGTCGCGAAGCTTGAGGTGTTTTTTTGCAAATCTCGTGATAAAGCGCTCCAAGCGGTTAGCAACTAGGAACAATAGACTGTCCATGGTCGACTTTGGACTGTGTGCTACCTCGTTGCGTATTTCACATTGATGCTTGTGAAATGTTCGTTATTGGTTGTAATGAAAATGTTAATGACTAAAATATAATAATTGGAATAATAATATGGGACAAGGAGGAGACGTTTGTAGTGCTATAAATTGTAGCAACAGTAAGAGAAAGAGGCCAGAGTTATCCTTTTTCGATTTCCGAAAGATTCAGAAAGGTTCCTGGGTTTAGACAAGAATGCTGTGCAGAAACAAAACTCTTAATTTTGAAGTTCTTTGTGACTGTTAGAATACATTATATCCTTAAATTTCACAATGAAATGTTTCAATCTAACCGAAAGGACATTAGATACCGGTTAAAGTCCTGCTAAATTTCCAGAGAAATAATGGTTAGGTCTACTTTTTTTCATAGGATATATTTTTAATTGTAGCTATTAATTTTGTTATTATTTTTATGTGTTATTTTACTAAAGACGTAGAAAAATTAAGTTCGTTTTAATGAAATTTATTGATCACGTTTTATTTTCAATTCTGGTGGGATTATTATTGCTTAGGCCTACTTTTTTTTTTTTTCAAAGGATATGTTTTTAATTATAGCTGTTAATTTTGTTGTTATTTTTATTTGTTGCTTTACTAGAGACGTAGAAAAAGTCTGTTACAATAAAATTTATTGATCACGTTTTATTTCCAATTCTGGTGTGATTATTATTGCTTAACCTCATCCCACTTTGTTAACTATGTAAGCCTACACTGCAAGTACCGGTACACGTAAGTTACTCCGTTAATTCATATTTCCATTATTATTGTTGCAAAGGGAAATGCAAATTAATATTTATTGGTTTCATAGTTAATCATCGCTATAATGTTGAATGAGTGAAGCTATTATAGTAAATTTCGTTTTGCACAAACTAAAATTATATTAACTTATTTCTTGCAGGTATCTTCGAGTTTATGGTGGAATTTAATATACTTCATTAAAATAATAAATTAACTTCATGCATTTAATATTTCAATAATGGAAGGAAGGTGTTAATTTTTCCAAAAGAACACGACAACGAAAGTATAACATATTTTGTCGGCTGCTAGGAGAGAGATCTGCGATGATGAGGCGATAGTAGCGATCCTAGTGGTGGGCAACTACCCATGTTTGCATTTTTACTACATTTTGAGCTTCGCGACTGTATATAGTAGACTGTGACCATATTCCATTACTGGACGTATTAGTATTTATATACAATCTCTTTGGATTTATCAGAGCCTTTTCTTAGTACCCTCATCACAAAGTGTAACGCTCTCCATGCTTTTCCCGCTGTGTCAGTAACGTGTTCCCCCTAGCCGTGTTCCCTCCGTGACGTAATACCGGAACTATTGCTATCTTGCTTACCGCTTCTACGCGCAACGTAACAAGAAATGAAATGCAGGACAGAAGGTAATGTATCATTTATTTCCAATCTTTAACAATTTTATATCAGTTTTGTAATATCACGTAAAACAGTTCTGTGGTTCAGAGAAACTATATTAACAAAATAAAGGAACATTTGTAACACAACCTGCAACGTCATCCATTTTCTCTTTATTCAGTATCAATGTCGGGCGCAACTAATCGATACGAACATATGAAGACAATCTGTCAGCTATGGATCCCGAATTTCTTTCATAATTTATTTTCTACAATTTATAATGCAAAGATGCCATAAAGTTTTGTATCCAATTCGTGGAAAATCATCAAGATTATCCACTTGTTGCATAAATAACTATTATGACATAAATATACAGTAGTGGCAAAAAAAAACCGGACCGACTCTTGTAGCTGATTTCAGAGCCTTGTTCAGACGACAGAGCACGACAGATTGGTAACTAAGACTCGTGGTTCGAATCCTGCCTGGGAAGGAAACATTTTTTTGTTCCTTATTCAAATTTATTCCCAATACTTTTCGATTGCAGTGATATTTTACTACTTAATTATTATTCCCTGAACATGAATTTTACCAGCACGAACTAATTAATGTATTAATCAGGTTATTTGTAATTATACTATAAAATGTTTAAATTAAATTAAGATTTCAGCACATAATGAAAATGTATTTCTGTTATAATAACAAGAGATAAGTGCAGTATATGTAATTAACATTTTTAAACCTGTATTTCGCTTTTCTCAATTGGCATTACTGAATAACATTCAATTTCTTTATTTCTGTAATCGTTATTCATCTATTTCAACTTCACAATGTCTGAATAGGTTAAGTATTCGTTAATATACAATTATCAACAATTTGTGAGCGAATTTTAGGGATGTATTATTTACATTTTTATTTTATTCACGAAATAGTCTAATAAATGTCACTTGAGGTCTGAGGTATCCCAAATGATTCCACTCGCTTCGCTGTGGCTTTATCGGCAAATCTCAGACTTCTTGTGACATTACTATAGATAAATTCGAGAGTAACAAGATAGCAGTAGAATAGGTTCGAAACTAACACTCCGGGGTTTGGTAATTACCAATCTAGAGCCAGTCCGATGCTTTACGTATAACAAGTGAGAGTTCTACCCTTCCATCGCGGCCTGAAGGTGACTAGACACGTCACAGTTTCTAATTATTTAATTGACATTGAACGGGTTACATCAGCTGCTTGTTTGTGAGGATGGCGTGAATATGTTAGGAAAACACGGGTTATTTTACTTGAAGCAAATAATAAGATAGATCTGGAAGTAAATCCCGAAAAGACAAAGTCTCGTGATCGGAACATAGTACGAAATGTCCACACCTGTGGAGTAACGGTCAGCGCGTCTGACGCGAAACCAGATGGCCCAGGTTCGATTCCCGGTCGGGGCAAGTTACCTGGTTGAGGTTTTTTCCAGGGTTTTCCCTCAACCTAATATGAGCAATTGCTGGATAACTTTCGGTGTTGGACCCCGGACTCATTTCACCGGCATTATCACCTTCATCTCATTCAGACGCTAAATAACCTAAGATGTTCATAAAGCGTCGTAAAATAACCTACTAAATTAAAATTAGTACGAAATGGAAATATAAACATTCGAGATTTATCCTTTGAAAAGATAGAAAAATTCAAATACTTTGGAGCAACAGTAACAAATATAAATGACACTTGAGAGGAAATTAAACGCAGAATAAATATGGGAAATGCCTGTTATTATTCGGTTGAGAATCTTTTGTCATCCAGTCTGCTGTCAAAATATCTGAATGTTAGAATTTATAAAGCAGTTATATTACCGGTTGTTCTTTATGGTTGTGAAACTTGGACTCTCACTTTGAGAGAGGAATATATGTTAAGGATGTTTGAGAATAAGGTGCTTAGAATAATATTTGGGGCTAAGAGGGATGAAGTTACAGGAGAATGGAGAAAGTTACACAACACAGAACTTCACGCATTGTATTCTTCACCTGACATAATTAGGAACATTAAATCCAGACGTTTGAGATGGGCAGGGCATGTAGCACGTATGGGCGAATCCAGAAATGCATATAGAGGGTTAGTTGGGAGACCTGAGAGAAAAAGATCTTTGGGGAGACCGAGACGTACATGGGAAGATAATATAAAAATGGATTTGAGGGAGATGGGATATGATGATAGGTACTGGATTAATTTTGCTCAGGATAGGGACCGATGGCGGGCTTATGTGAGGACAGCAATGAACCTCCGGGTTCCTTAAAAGCCAGTAAGTAAGTAAGATAATATTTCATTATTGTTGATACTACTACTGCTGATACTATTACTACTGCTGCTGGTACCACTACTACTATTGCTAATATTAATGTTGATACTGTTACTACTGCTGCTGGTACTACTACTATTGCTACTACTAGTGTTGATACTATTACTACTGCTGCTGGTACTACTACTACTATTGCTACTACTAGCGTTGATACTATTACTACTGCTGCTGATACTATTACTACTGCTACTGATACTACTACTATTGCTACTACTAGTGTTGATACTATTACTACTGCTGCTGGTACTACTACTACTATTGCTACTACTAGCGTTGATACTATTACTACTGCTGCTGATACTATTACTACTGCTACTGATACTACTACTATTGCTACTACTAGTGTTGATACTATTACTACTGCTGCTGGTACTACTACTACTATTGCTACTACTAGTGTTGATACTATTATTACTGCTGCTGGTACTAGCCTACTACTAGTGTTGATACTATTACTACTGCTACTACTAGTGTTGATACTATTACTACTGCTGCTGGTACTACTACTACTATTGCTACTACTAGTGTTGATACTATTATTACTGCTGCTGGTACTAGCCTACTACTAGTGTTGATACTATTACTACTGCTACTACTAGTGTTGATACTATTACTACTGCTGCTGGTACTACTACTACTATTGCTACTACTAGTGTTGATACTATTATTACTGCTGCTGGTACTAGCCTACTACTAGTGTTGATACTATTACTACTGCTACTATTAGTGTTGATACTATTACTACTGCTGCTGATACTATTACTACTGCTACTATTAGTGTTGATACTATTACTACTGCTGCTGATACTATTACTACTACTGTTGATACTACTACTCTTGATACTGTTACTACTGCTGCTGCTGATACTACTATTGTTGATACCACTACTGCTGCGGATACTACTACTGCTGATACTACTACTGATACTATTACTACTTCTACAACTACTAATATTCGTCACATACAATTAATTAATTTTTAACTTCCTTCCGTTGTGTTCTTCTTTCCTTCTATCCCTGTTTTATCCTGTGCTTCTTTCTCTGTGTCTTCCTCTCTTCATTTCTCTGAACTCCGTACATTCGCCTCCCTTCCCCTCCGTCCCCGTCACGCCGCTCAACATTAACGATGTGTTTGCCAGAACTTCACTCCGCTAGACAAGCACGGTCTTCAAACTCACTAATTGCTGCACACGTTTCAGCTGGTCAGCCTGTCAACACGATGGATTAAACAGGACCCCACTCAGGGGCGAACACCTCGTGACAGTGGCTCATGCAGCCCTTCGAATCACATCTCTCTCTTCTCCCACTACTACTACTATACAGTAGCGTGCAAATTAACCCGAACAACGTAATTACTTATGCAAAAACACTCAAACGGGATGAAAAAAAAAGGATCTAAGACATACCTCAGTAATCTATGTGGCCTCCCTTGTTCCTAATAACAGTTCTGAGAAGATTTGGCATGGTTTCCACTAATTTCCCACAAATATTCTTCATTTCTTCATCGCGAAACCATACACCAATGAGGGCAGAAATCATCTTCTCCTTTGTAGAACAATCCATTTTTGTATTCATCTTTTGCAAATTGACCACAAGTTCTCAATGGGGTTGATGTCGGGTGAGTTGCCTGGCCAGGGAGTACCTGAATATTCTTCTTGTTGAAGAATTCTGTAGTTTTTCGAGACGTAAGACATGGTGCCAGGTCTTGTTGGAACATACCTCTGCCGTCCGGAAATGATTTTCGCAGCAGGGGTACGATTCTGGTTTCCAATAAGTGAATATATTTGTCAGAAGTCATCATTCCCTTGATAGGTATTAATGCTCCAGGCCCTTCATGTGTAAAACAACCTCAAAACATTACTTTAGGGGGCTATTTGGGTGCTTGTTGGAGATGAGCTGCTGTTACTTTTTCGGATCCTTTCCGTACGTAAGAAACACGGTGGCCGTGGACCTCGAAATGAGACTCATCGGAAAAAGTACATTCTTCCAGTCATTCACTGTCCAGTGTTGATGTAATTTTGCCCACATTAAGCGTTTTTGCACATAACAGGGGTTAGCAGTTGCTTCTTAATAGGCTTACGAGCCCTTCGTCCAGCTTCCAAAAGCCTACGCCGCACTGTTGTGACGTGAATATTCGCCCCAGTGGTAGCCATTAACTCGCGGGTTAAGTCGACAGCAATTAGTCTAGGATTTAATTTACTTTTCCTTACAATTAAACGACCATCTGCAGGTGAAGTCTTCCTTTTCCGGCCACAGTTTCCTTTTTCTGGGGTGTGATGGATCCAGTCTCCTGTATCGTTTTATGATCGAATTAACAGTAGCCAAACCGATGTGACATTCTGCAGCAATTTGCCTCTGTGTCATAGAAGAATGCTCTGCTAATGTTATAATTTTAGACCATTTTCGTGGAGTTGTATCCATTTGTGAAGACGACAGAATGTACACAGGATTGCAGTATTAAGTCTTCAACACAACTGAAATGCTTATAAGTACAAAACGACAGGCAAAATGTCACATGTTATAAAAAAATTATAACGACAGACCTTCAACAATGGAATTACACGTAGTACAGATGTCAATTAAAGCGGTATGAGCAGCTGTGAGGCCAACAATGACAGAAAATGTAAAAATATGTCGTGTTCGGATTAATTTGCACGCTACTATACTGTAGCATTAGCTACTATACTACCGCTATTCAGCTATTGTTGTTGCTGTATTTTTATTGTGTATTCCACAATTGGGACATCTGACCGACATCTACGGCCGACTACTAGAATGCAGAGAACAAAAGTACAATTTAATTTGCTCAGAGAATAGAAAACAAGTATAAACTTAAAAAAAAAAACAAATTGTAATTTGATTTGCTGAGGACCGTGAGATAAAAGTGCAATGATGAAGTGAATAATAATATTATCTAGTTTTATACAAGTGATTATGTAAAATGAACAATGGATCTGTCAATAGCATTAGATAAATTTTGTTAGTGACCTCATTACAAAATTTAAGAGAAAGAAGAATGTTTTGGTTAACTTTAGCTTAAAAAAGAAGTCCCTTTAATTTCCATGTGTTAATATTCGTATCTATCACTAAAGTGAGGAATAGATGGATTGTAAATAGACTTGTTTTTGTCTGCTACTACTGTACAGCTGTTATTACTCCTACTACTACTGCTACAGCTGTTATTACTCCTACTACTGCTACTACTATTACTGTTAATACTACTACTACTACTACTATTGCTACTGCTGATACTAATTACTATTGCTGCTGATACTACTACTGTTAATAATATTACTACTGCTCCTGATGCTATTACTATTGCTGCTCATACTACTACTACAACTACTATTGATACTACTACTGCTGATACTATTAGTACTACTACTGATACTACTACTACTGTTGATACTATTACTACTGCTGCTGATACTACTACTGCTGATACTATTACTACTGCTGATGCTACTACTACTACTGCTGATACTACTACTACTGTTGATACTACTGCTGATACTATTACTACTACTGCTGATACTACTGCTGTTGATCCTATTACTACTGCTGTTGATACTACTACTACTGAAACTATTACTACTACTGCTGATACTACTACTGCTGATACTATTACTACTACTGATACTACTATTACTGTTGATACTCTTACTATTGCTGCTGATACTACTACTGCTGAAACTATTACTACTGCTGATACTATTACTACTGCTGCTGATACTACTACTACTGTTGATACTACTACTGCTGATACTATTACTACTCCTGCTGATACTACTACTGCTGAGACTGCTACTACTGTTGATCCTATTACTACTGCTGTTGACACTACTACTGCTGAAACTATTACTACTACTGCTGATACTATTACTACTACTACTGACACTACTACTACTACTACTGTTGATACTCTTACTACTGCTGCTGATACTACTACTGCTGAAACTATTACTACTGCTGATACTATTACTACTGCTGCTCATACTACTACTGTTGGTACTACTACTGCTGATACTATTACTACTACTGCTGATACTACTACTACTACTGTTGATCCTATTACTACTGCTGTTGATACTACTACTACTGTTGATCCTATTACTACTGCTGTTGATACTACTACTGCTGAAACTATTACTACTACTGCTGATACTATTACTACTACTGCTGATACTATTACTACTACTGCTGATACTATTACTACTACTGCTGATACTATTACTACTGCTGCTGATACTACTACTACTACTGTTGATACTACTATTGCTGGTACTATTACTACTACTACTGATACTACTACTGCTTTTGATACTACTACTGCTGATACTATTACTACTACTGATACTATTACTACTGCTGCTGATACTATTACTACTGCTGATGATACTACTACTACTGTTGATGCTACTACTGCTGATACTACTACTACTGCTGATACTATTGCTACTACTGCTGATACTATTACTACTGCTGCTGATATTACTACTGCTCATACTACTACTGTTGATACTACTGCTGATACTATTACTACTGTTGCTGATACTGCTACTGTTGATACTACTACTGCTGATACTATTACTACTGGTGTTGCTGATCTACTATTTCTGATACTACTACTGACACTACTACTACTGCTGATACTACTACTGATACTATTACTACTTACACTACAACTACTAATGCTACTGCTACTAACTACTAAACATTGCGATTAGTTGTCTACTAATCCCCCTTACATACTGATATTTGTGTTACTTGGCTGATTCTGAGTTTTGCTTAATAACCTGAAAAATTTGAAAACTTGACTAATTTTAATTTTTAATAATGGTCACTTTTGAGTTTATTTTAAGTGAACTGATTTATAAAACAAGATAATAATTTCACATATTAACTATTGAAAGTAGAAATTAAGTGGGTGGGTAGGTAGATAAATGGATTTGTGGATGGTGGTTGAGGATGGATGGCCTGAAAAACACATAAAAATGTGCATGATTTTCCATCTGCTCTTTTAGCCCACCACCTAAATCATTGCCCAATCTTCTCTTATGTTTAAAAATACTCCGCAAAATAAATCAGAGGACAGCGGTATATACCGCGCGATATTGAGCGAAGAAATTGACGACTTGCAGGGAAGTATGAAACTTGGACCCCGAGGGAATAACTAAAGCTGTGTAATATGTGCGACGTCGTTTCCCAACTTCAACTAAAAAATAAGGTACGTCCTCCAGTTATGAATTGTCGGCACTTTGCCGTCCACATCAGAAGCACGCCGTTCGATGTGCAGACAATATATCGGCCAAGTTTTTTCTGAGATAAAACCAGAGAAGAAGCGAATCGAGGCACGATCTAGGACGTCTTGAGTGCTCCACCGTCTGCAGCCTCTTCTTTTCACACATTTACTCAAGACTCGTTCTATGTTCTCGGTTTATTCAGCGTTGGTGATATATCGTGCTATAGCAATGGATATACGACGGAATGAAGTTGGCAGGAAAATCTAAGCACAAAGACCAGAGTTGGATCTTAGACATTCCTGGAAGATTTGTGTTAGGCAAAACTGGTGCGAGACAGGATTGTGCTGCGAAATTCGAGCTCTTGTACTCTTCTCTTCACATTATATCATTATCATCTAACGAAATTTATAAGCTTGCTATTTGGGAAAAGGAAATTGTGCCATAACAATGGAAGGAGTTTTCTTTTCTCAATCGTACTATCAGGAACTGGAATGCTTTACCTGCAGACTTACTAAAGGCTTTACCAACAACCAAAAATATATTTAAAAATAGGCTTAAGGACTTTACTAATAGACGGTAATTATACACAGTATTTAAAGGGTGTAAATGATATGTTGTTATTGAAGTGTTGTATAAGTGAAGAATTGTATTGTGTCAGTGAAGTGTGTTGTGTAAGTGAAGTGTGTTCCTGTCAGTGAAGCTTTATAGTTTATAGTGGCAGTGCAAAGTATTTGAACAGTGAAATGTTTTTGAAGTGTTAGTGAAATCAGGATAGAATCAGTGAAATGTGTCGTAGTTCCAGTGCAGTGAGTGAGTTGACAGCGAAATGAGTGTAATGTTGAAAGATACTTGTGCAGATATGAACATATCATACTCGTGGGTTTTAGTTCGAACTTAGGTTTAAGATACAAATTAGATTTATTTTAAATGTTATTTTAAGTGATCGTGATTTATTTAATTTAGGATATTCCCTGTTGTTATTATTATTATTATTATTATTATTATTATTATTATTATAAATTTTTAGTATTAATTATTAGTATTATTAATTGTAATTTTAATTAATAAGTTTATTATTGTCATTATCGAGTGTAATTAGTTACCACTGCCACCGGGTATATACCCATTGCAGTGTGAATAAATACATACATACATAATCGTACCTATCTTTAAGAAGGGGGAGAAGACTAACTGTAGTAACTTTCGAGGAATATCACTTTTGTTGACGTACAAAATTTTGTCCAATATTCTTTTGAGAAGATTAACTCCATATGTAGATGAAATTATTCGGGATCATCAGTGTAGTTTTAGGCGTAATAGATCAACTATTGATAAGATATTTTGTATTCGACAGATATTGGAGAAAAATGGGAGTATAAGGATACAGTACATCTGTTATTCATAGATTTGAAAAAGGCATATGACTCGGTTAAGAGAGAAGTTTTATATAATATTCTTATTGAATTTGGTATTTCCAAGAAACTAGTTCGATTCATTAAAATGTGTCTCAGTGAAACGTACAGCAGAGTCCGTATAGGTCAGTTTCTGTCAGATATGTTTCCAATTCACTGTAGGCTAAAGCAAGGAGATGCACTATCACCTTTACTTTTTAACTTTGCTCTAGATTATGCCATTAGGAAAGTCCAGGATACCAGAGAGGGTTTGGAATTGAACGGGTTACATCAGCTGCTTGTCTGTTCATTTATTTATTAACTTATTTACTTACTTACTTATTTATTTACTTACAGATTTATTTACTCAGTTATTCATTTATTAACTTATTTACTTACTTATTTATTTACTTATTGGTATATTTACTAAGTTATTTATTTATATACTAATTTATTTATTTACTTATTGATTCATTTACTCAGTTATTTATTAACTTATTTATTTATTAAATTATTTACTTATTTATTTACTTATTAATATATTCAGTAAGTTATTTATTTACTAATTTATTTGTTTAATTACTTATTTACTTACTTATTTATTTACTTATTGATTTATTTACTCAGTTATTTATTAACTTATTTATTTATTTATTAAATTATTTACTTATTTATTTACTTATTGATATATTTACTAAGTTATTTATTTATTTACTAATTTATTTATTTATTTACTTACTTATTTATTTACTTATTGATTTATTTACTCAGTTATTTATTAACTTATTTATTTATTTATTAAATTATTTACTTATTGATATATTTACTAAGTTATTTATTGATTTACTAATTTATTTATTTATTTACTTATTTATTTACTTATTGATTTATTTACTCAGTTATTTATTAACTTATTTATTTATTAAATTATTTACTTATTGATATATTTACTAAGTTATTTATCTATTTACTTATTTATTTATTTATTTATTTACTTATTGATTTATTTACTCAGTTATTTATTAACTTATTTACTTATTATTTATTAAATTATTTACTTATTAATATATTTACTAAGTTATTTATTTATTCACTAATTTATTTATTTATTTATTTACTTATTGATTTATTTACTCAGTTATTTATTAACTTATTTATTTATTAAATTATTTACTTATTGATATATTTACTAAGTTATTTATTTATTTACTAATTTATTTATTTATTTATTTACTTGTTTATTTATTTACTCAGTTATTTATTAACTTATTTATTTATTTATTTACTAATATTTATTTATTTACTTATTTACTTACTTATTGATATATTTACTAAGTTATTTATCTATTTACTTATTTATTTATTTATTTATTTATTTATTTATTTATTTACTTACTTATTGATTTATTTACTCAGTTATTTATTAACTTATTTACTTATTATTTATTAAATTATTTTCTTATTAATATATTTACTAAGTTATTTATTTATTCACTAATTTATTTATTTACTAATTTATTTATTTATTTACTTATTGATTTATTTACTCAGTTATTTATTAACTTATGTATTTATTAAATTATTTACTTATTAATATATTTACTAATTTATATATTTATGTATTTATTTATTGATGTATTTACCAATTATTTATTTATGAACTTATTTACTTATGTATCTCTTCTTGATTTATTTACCCATCTACTTATTAACTTATTAACTTATTTATTTACTTATTGATTTATTTACTAAGTTATTTATTTATTTGATTGTTTTTAAGTATTTCTTTATTTATTTGATTCTTTTTAAATAATTATTTATTTATTTATTTATTTATTTATTTATTTATTTATTTATTTATTTATTTATTTATTATGTATTTATTTATTTCTGTATTTCATGTTTATTTTTTTCTTTTTATTGTATTTTATTTATTGCACTCATGACTCCTAAATGCACGATTGCACATACTATAGGATAGTTAGTTAGTTTGTTTATATACTTATTTCCAGCACTATACCGCTATTAGATGAACCTTTGAAAGTCTTTAGGGTGCCGCTCGCTTCAGCTAACTTAGAGTTAGGGTAAAGATTATTGTTTAGGGCTTCAGTTTAAATAGACAAACTTGTCCGGCAATATAGTCGAGAAGTTTTGCAGTAGAGGTTGGACCTGCAAGAAAGAGACCTTCCCTCCGCTTCTCTCAATATACTTCGCTACCAATTTTAAATCTGTATCGTATACTCGTATGTAATGAGCAAGTGTGACTTATTAACATCTCTTTTTAATCGATTCCCGACACATCCTATATTTTGTCGAACTCCTGCCAGCTAAAGTTTCGCCGTGTGGATATTTCCCCGATATCCCGTGTAATGGCTTTTCAGCGTCCCCCCCTCCTGCCACACCAGACAGCGTGTTCCCGCTTCAGCTTTGCACTTCACTGCAGTGATATCCCGACAGCCAGAACAGGACGCCCGTGTCTATTATTCAGCGAGAGGATTCTCACCATGTGGTCCGCAAGCTGCTGGTGGTGTGTTAGGTTTTTAGGAAAAGGGAGTGGATGCTTTTCCAGGGTAACAATGTCAGATTTTGAGGGCTGCACCAACAGTCAACGGCCGAGGGATATAAAGTTGAATAGCCCCATTTACCTTCACATTCAGTACTACTTTAAGCTAGGACTGACACTCTAAATTGAACGTAAATTAAGAAAAATTAATTAATTAATAGTACATTATGCAACGAGCCTATAATGGTAGTAATTAAGACACGAGTATGTTTATGAAACGAGCGCAAGCGAGTTTCGTAATTTTCATACGAGCATCTTAATTACCATTATAGTCAAGTTTCATACGACTTTTTATGCTCGACCATATTTCTAACTTGAAATTATTCATAAGTATTCATGTTATTCTTATCTGACTGAGGAGCGGAACTGACCTTGTGCAATACTCGTAAATTGTGAGATGTGCGCAGACGCGAAAGTATTGATTTTTTCCGAGAAACAAATGTCGACATTGACCTTGACATTGAAAAACGAGATGACAAATTGAATTTATTTGAATATTATTTACAATTAACGCTAATTGTTACAGTAACAGAACTGACTTTATTTCAAATATAGGTGATTTATTGATTTATTGTTGTCTTTCGATTGCATATCCGAGAATAATCGATACTTGCGCTTTCATATTGCTACAATGGTATTTTCTGATTGGTGGAACACCTGAACTTTAATGAATAGTACATTATGCAACGAGCCTATAATGATAGTAATTAAGAAGCGAGTATGGATGTTTATGAAACGAGCGCAAGCGAGTTTCATAATTTTCATACGAGCTTCTTAATTACCATTATAGGCGAGTTTCATACAACTTTTTATGCTCGACCATATTTCTAACTTGAAATTATTCAGATGTAACTTATACATTTTATTTGTATCTCACAAGATCGGAAGTGACTTTGTTCTAGGTCGTGAATTGTGAGATGTGCGCAGACGCGAAAGTATTGATTTTTTCCGAGGAACAATAATGTCATTGACCTTGTGTAATCCCGTTAAACTTGGTATAACCTTGATTATTGAATTCGACATTGAAAAACGAGATGACAAATTGAATTTATTTGAATATTATTTACAATTAACGCAAATTATTATAGTAACAGAACATAACCTTCTGCGACAGTATTGGATTTCCAGCCTGCGTGACTTTTCGCTAATTCTCTTTCGATTGCATATCCGAGAATAATCGATACTTGCGGTTTTATAACGGTACAAAGCTGACTTGTCATTGGCTGAACACCTGTAAGCTGAGTTGTCATTGGCTGAAAACACCTGTACTTTAATGAGTAGGTGTACTTTAATGACATGCATTAAAGGACTGCTACCAGGTGTATAATTACTACATTTCGGCATGGTCGAGCATAATAGTACATTATGCAACGAGCCTATAATGAAGGTAATTTAGAAGTGAGTATGGATGTTTATGAAACGAGCGCAAGAGAGTTTCATAATTTTCATACGAGCTTCTTAATTGCCATTATAGGCGAGTTTCATACGACTTTTTATGCTCGACCATATTTCTAACTTGATATTATTAATTTTATTGTATCTGACCTGGAGCAATGTCCCGTATGTTGTGAGATGTGCGCAGACGCGAAAGTATTGATTTTTTCCGAGGAACAGCTGTCCACAGTGACCTTGCTAGGCCCTTAAGAACCTACAGAGATAACATTGAAATTAAATTAGACATTGAAAAACGAGATGACAAATTGAATTTATTTGAATATTATTTACAATTAACGCTAATTATTATAGTAACAGAACATAACCTTCTGCGACAGTATTGTATTTCCAGCCTCCGTGACTTTTCGCTAATTCTCTTTCGATTGCATATCCGAGAATAATCGATACTTGCGGTTTTATAACGGTACAAAGCTGACTTGTTATTGGCTGAACACCTGTAAGCTGAGTTGTCATTGGCTGAAAACACCTGTACTTTAATGAGTAGGTGTACTTTAATGACATGCATTAAAGGACTGCTACCAGGTGTATAATTACTACATTTCGGCATGGTCGAGCATAAAAGATTTTATAGGCTCATTTAGCATTATTTTCTCGCGTAATTCGGAAATATTTGTAGATAGTCATCTGTCTTCAAAAACTTATCCTTTCAACATACCCCTTATGTAGACATCTGGGGCCGTGAGATCGGGAAAGCAGGGAGGGTGCGGGAATGGAGATGTATAAGAAATTAGGCGATCTCCACAGTGTACAGTGTACCAGGTTTACTGTTTTTGGATTCTGTGCAGTATTCTCGACGAAATAAGGGCCCAATATTCCAAGACCGGACACAGTGCACCAAATCGTAACCCGCGCACTTTTCAGTGGTTCCTATATAACGACAATACCCCGTCCAAACCCTAAAAAAACGAGTTGTTTGTCGGTTGATGTAGCCATCAAGATGAATATGGCTTTTATCTGAAAACCATACATTGCATATGGAAAAAAAAAGTGTTACGTTTTATTTAACGACGCTCGCAATTGCAGAGGTTATATCAGCGTCGCCGAATGTGCCGGAATTTTGTCCAGCAGGAGTTCTTTCACATGCCAGTAAATCTACTGACATGAGCCTGTCGCATTTAAGCACACTTAAATGCCATCGACCTCGATCGAACCCGCAACCTTGGGCATAGAAGGCCAGCACTATACCAACTCGCCAACCAGGTCGACTTGCATATGAATCCTGACACTGTTCTTTGACATGAAACAAATTTGGCCCATTATGACGTCCTACTCCGTACGACCGCAAATAACTTTCCACCATAAACACCTTCTCCTCTGTTTTGAGAACTATAATATTGCAGAAATCAACACAACACTTAACTCACAATATGTCAAACTATTATACAGGCTTTTCATTTCAAAACTTCCCAGTCTAAATGACTAATTATTTAAATTGAATTCAATATAAACGAAAAACACGTCAATTTAGATATTGAGGGGGAAGTCTGAAACCAGGCTTAATTGCATTTTAGATTTCACTCCCACTATCAAATTTCAAATACACTCCTATATTTTTATAATTAAACTAGCCGTACCCGTGCGCTCCGCTGCACCCGTTAGAAATAAATATAAAGTAATTACATAATTAAAATAGGACATTTGATCCAGGGAACATTCGTGTTTGATATAAGGATAAATCGTTTAATATGTTACTTAATTTAAATTGTATTTGCATAATTAAAATGCGATCATTTTGATCCAGAGACACTCATTTGGTCATAAAAATTATTTTAGGAAATACAGGAAACGAATGTACAGAATAGCCTATCAAGTTTTCTGTGCATAAGAAGCTATTTTAATCTTACCTGTCCTCGATTCACTCAGAAGTTACTGTAATAACATTATAGCATTATGTCCATCCAGAGAAACTACACTTTCCAATGGTGAATTAATAATTAATTATACAAATCGGTTAATTTAGCTTCTGATATTACTTCATACAAACACAGAAACATTCTCTGTAGGCTATCTTTCATAGCTTTCGATTGTTGCTGTCCAAGGCCCCTTATAGACGAAGTCATTTGTTTTGTAATTCATTACACTGCCTAAATAGCAGTTATTTTAATTTTAAAACTCATTTATCTCATTAAATATCAGTCATATCAAAATTTGCGAGGAATAAAACTTATCGGAAATTATTTTTAAAGAAACTTTTGTTATGTAACATTTTTCACAAAAATCAATAATAAGCGAAATATTTCGATTTATTTAATTCAAGCCCCCTTATAACCCCCCCTTTCAAATAATGTATTTTGAATGCCATATAGCCTAAAATCTAAGTTACAACGAACTTAATTTATATTCCAATTTTCATCGAAATCCGTTCAGCCATTATCGCGTGAAAAGGTAACAAACATACAGACAGACAGACAGACAGACATACAAACAAAAATTTCAAAAAAGCGATTTTCGGTTTCAGGGTGGTTAATTGTATATGTTAGGACCAATTATTTTTGGAAAATCGAAAATTACCAGAAAAATTACGGCTACAGATTTATTATTAGTATAGATATGAAATAGCATTCAATTGTTTATATATCTCATTCGTTTTCGCATCTTTTGTTTTCTATCGTCGCGCTGGCAACCTGGATTGTTGTTATTGTTGATTAGAGCTGAAGGGAATAAAGCTACAAAAACTTATTGATCATTTCATGTAATAGTTGTGTTTGTGTATTAATAGTACATTATGCAACGAGCCTATAATGGTAGTAATTAAGACGTTAGTATGTTTGTTTATGAAACGACCGCAAGCGAGTTTTATAATTTTCATACGAGCGTCTTAATTACCATTATAGGCAAGTTTCATACGATTTTTTATGCTCGACCATATTTCGAACTTGAAATTATTCATAAGAATTCATGTTATGGTTATCTAAGTGAGGAGCGGAACTGACTTTCTAAATTGGAACATGTGCGCAGACGCGAAAGTATTGATTTTTTCCGAGGAACGAATATCATTGACCTTGATATAATCTAGAGAGTAAACTAAATATTAATATTGCTATAACATTGAAATTACATCAGACATTGAAAAACGAGATGACAAATTGAATTTATTTGAATATTATTCACAATTAACGCTAATTATCATAGTAACAGAACATAACCTTCTGCGACAGTATTGGATTTCCAGCCTCCGTGACGTTTCGCTAGTTGTCTTTCAATTGCATATCCGAGAATAATCGATACTTGCGCTTTTATAATGCTACAATCGTGATTTCTGATTGGCTGAACAACTGACTATAATGAATAGGTGTACTTTAATGAGATGCATTAAAGGACTGCTACCAGGTGTATAATTACTACATTTCGGCATGGTCGAGCATAAATTATTTGAAAATGGTGTATACCCTTCAAGAGAGAACATAAATCATCCTTATTGATTAAATTTAGGAAATTACACAAAATAAGCTGTGTTTTCATCCTACAATCAACTGATAATAACAAAAATACAGGTTGCCAGGCGACGACAGAAAACAAAAGATGCGAAAACAAATGAATGATGTGTATAAACAATTGAATGCTCTTTCATATTTAAGTATAAAAATATAGGGGTGCCATTTGAAATTTCAAAGCGGGAGTGGCTCGGGGTGGGGATGAAATGTAAAATACAATTAAGCCTGATATCAGACTTCCCCCTTAATATCTAAATTGACGTGTTTTTTTTTTTGTTTAAATTTAATTCAATTTAAATAATTAGTTATTTAGACTGCGGAAATTTTGAAATGAAAGCCTTTTATACAATAGATTAATACTTCGTTGCTATGGAAACGTGGACATCAGATGAGCAGTAATTTCAGTGTCGTTTGTTTTGCCGCATACGATATTAAGTACGATGGAAAATATAGCACTAATTAACTAATTATTTAAAATGTACTCGTAGTTAGAAAAGTGCTGGACACCGGGTAGGGACAATTACAAACTTTGGTGTGTGTCAACTTAGAAAAGATTATGACTTCACTAGTCTTTAACGGGACACATGAACCAAAATCGCTAGAAAATAATTCTTAAGGGGAGAGGATGGTATTTTTTTTTTAACTTTTTTCCTATTTGGTGTAAAATATTAATTTTTTGTATGTAGAGAGCTCAAGCTGTGGCAACTCAACCAAATAAAAATATTTTGAAAAAAAAAAAAATTATTTGAGGGCCCAAATTTGAAAAAAATATATATATATATCTAAACCGTTTTTAAAGATAGATTCAAACAGTTTTTTTGCAATGTATTTGCAAAAGCATGTTCTACAAACTGCCTGTAACAGAATTTTGATATTAGTCCCTACGTTTGTAAAATAAACAATTAAAATTTAATAACAATTTTCTGATTTCCTTTCTTGCAAACAAACGGACGTATTTTTTAAATGAAATCAATTAACAAAATTCTGTCACAGAGAAAAGTTTCCTAATAGTCTAAAGAATGTGTGTTCTAAATTTCATGCATGTATCTTTAATAGTTCAGAAATTATATCCATGTTTGTCTGGCAATGTAGCAAAAAAATGAAGTTACTGGAAACCGATAAAAGCGGGCGTGTGATTTAAAAATCCATAGCGCAGGAAGTTTAAAAATGACGTCTCAACATCCGATAAGGGCACAAATACCCACCAAATGTTATGCTATGCATTCCACATATATCAAAGGGTATTTTAAAGAAAAAAAAATTTTGAAAATTTAATTTACCGGAAACGACAATAAAAGTGGGCGAGTGATTTAAAATCCATAACGCAGGAAGTTTAAAAATGGCGACTCAACATCCGATAAGGGCACAAATACCCACAAAATGTTATGCAATGCATTCCACACATATCAAAGGGTATTTTAAAGAAAAAAATTTTGAAAATTGAATTTACCGGAAACAACAATAAAAGTGGGCGAGTGATTTAAAAATCCATAACGCAGGAAGTTTAAAAATGACGACTCAACATCTGATAAGGGCACAAATATCCACAAAATGTTATGCTATGCATTCCACACATATCACAGAGTATTTAAAGATTTTTTTTTAATTTACTCATTTTTCACCAAAAAATATCATCCTCTCGCCATAAGTTGTATAAGCTTTTAAAGGTTTTGAAGAAGAAAAAAAAAAGAACTTCAGTAATAATTTAAAGTGTGCTAGACGTCTCGGTGTAATCCAGATATTTTATACAGTCTCCGTGGTCATTTGAAGTACAGCAATAATTTAAACGTATAAATACCGCACTTATGCTCCCATGACTAATACTTGACACGAATGGCCCTCGTGTTACGTGTAAATTTAAAGCTGGTACTGGATGTTTCTAGTGCTCGCATTACAGAGAGTTCAAGTGCAGAAAAATGACTGTCGAGCGCGTTGCCATGGCGCTAGATGCTTTTAACAACACACATTCGCTGCTCGTGATGGGAACCAGCGCGGACAATTGAAGGAAGCCAGAACGTTCATCTCTTGTTAATTATAACCCGACTTGAGACATGACTGACTCGGTCATCAGCCACTTTGATATATTGCCACGTGCCGACAAGGTTCAGGGTTCGTGGCAATCGATGTACGTACGTTCACATCTCGGTATTGTTTCAAGCTAGGCCTATCCCTGCTATTGTTACACAACCTACAGGAGTTTTGCAATTTTCTCATTCGTTTTAAGCCTTACCTTTTCTTTGTATGAAATGTAGAGCTGCAGTATTGCAATGCAAGAACATCGATTTCAAGATGTTGATGGAAATACAATGGTTGTTTGAAAAAGTTTATAGCCTGACATAAAAATTAAACTAGGATTGCAAATCTCGTTTTCAGATAAAAGTCCCTGTGAAGCAGACTTGAAAAATTGATCCAGAACCGGGTATCGATCCAGGGACCTTTGGCTTAATGCACCAACGCTCTACCAACTGAGCTACCCAGGAACTTCACCCGACACCGTCTCAATTTTCACTTTAGTTATTCACTTATTTATTTATTTATTATTTATATAATTTTATTTATTTATTTATTTAGTTATTTACTTATTGATCCACTTGGGTATTTATTTAATTAGTTATTTACTTATTTATTTATGCATTAATTTATATAATTATATACACATATTTATTTCTTTATTTATTTATTTACTTTTGTACTTATTTATTTACTCATTATTTTATTTACTTCTTTATTTTTCAATAACTTATTTATTTATTTATCCACTTATTTATTTATTTGCATATTTAATTATTGAATTATTTATTTACCAATTATATAATTTTATTTATTTATTCATTTAGTTATTTACTTATTGACCCACTTAGGTATTTATTTAATTAGTTATTTACTTATTTATTTATGTATTGATTTATATAATTACATACACATATTTATTTGCTTATTTATATATTTATTTTCTTTTGTACTTATTTATTTACTTATGCACTTATTTATGTACTGATTTACTTACTCATTATTTTTTATTTAGTTCTTTATTTATTTCCTCATTTATTTATTTATTTATTTATTTACTTATTTATTTAGTTGAAATTTAAATCATGGTTTATTTAAAGACGCTCGCAACTGCAGAGGTTATATCAGCGTTGCCGATGTGTCGGAATTTTGTCCCGCAGGAGTTCTTTTACATGCCAGTAAATCTACTGACATGAGCCTGTCGCATTTATATACAGTTAAATTCATCGACCTGGGCGGGATCGAACTCGCAACGTCTAGCACAGAAGGCCAGCGCTATACCGACTATGCTACCTAGTTATGTATTATATATATTAATTTATATAATTATATATACTTAGTTATTTGTTTATTTTGTTATTTACTTACTTGTTTACATATTTATTTATCGATTTATGTATTAATTTATTTACTCATTTGTTTACTCATTTATTTATTTACTTATTTATTTATTCCTTGTTGATTTATTTGTTTATTTATTTATTTGTTTATTTATTTACTTATTTATTTACTTATTTATTTATTTATTTATTTATTTATTTATTTATTTATTTATTTATTTATTTATTTATTTATTTATTGATCTACTTATTGATCTATTTATTTGTGTATGTATATATTTATGTACTTATTTATTTGCCTATTTATTTCATCGATTTATATCTGCCGCGCTTTCAAGAAAGTTTTTTTCTAGGTTAGAATTCCTATTTTCCATAATTACTTTAATATTAAAGTTTATAACTGTGTACAGATGATAAAATAATAAAAATACTGGCAATTAGAATTTTCTGTTGATGTAGTGAATAATATTAATGTATACTAAGAACAATACAGTACAGTACATTATTTGACTCGTATTACATCTTTAGATAATTTCAAAGCAATATATTACAATATAGAGCACAAGGCAAATGGACAGCTTCAAATACTTGGGGTGTACTATAAGCAGTAACATGAGCTGCTGCCAGGAAGTCAAAAAGAGGATAGCAATGGCAAAGGAAGCTTTTAATAGAAAAAGGAGCATCTTCTGCGGACCTCTGGAAAAAGAACTAAGGAAGAGACTAGTGAAGTGCTTTGTGTGGAGTGTGGCATTGTATGGAACAGAAATATGGGCATTAAGACAAAGTGAAGAAAAACGAATAGAAACATTTGAAATGTGGATATGGAGGAGAATGGAGCGTGTGAAGTGGACAGACAGAATAAGAAATGAAGCTGTGTTGGAAAGAGTGGGTGAAGAAAGAATGATGCTGAAACTGATCAGGAAGAGGAAAATAAATTGGTTGGATCATTAGCTGAGAAGAAACTGCCTACTGAAGGATGTACTGAAAGGAGAAGGGTTCGGGGTAGAGGAAGATTTCAGACGATAGACTGCATTAAGATACATGGATCATATGCGGAGACTATGAGGAAGACAGAAAATAGGAAAGATTGGAGAAAGCTGGGTTTACAGTGAAAGATCTGTCCTTGGGCAGAAAATTATAAATAAATGTAATGGTGATGAAAATATATATAAGCTTTTCTATGACATGTTATGCTAAAAAGATTGTGTAACGCCCTTTGTAACTTATATGGGTGGGTCAGAAGCAAAGGAGTATAAATACATTTAAGTTATTTGTGAGAAAATACGGTTGAAAATACTTCAGATTTTGTAAATTCCGTGAAACTTTTTATTTCAATTTTAGTGAGTGATGTAGTGAAAAGATATATCCCTTTGCCATTGAAATTGTAAATGTTTTAGCATGCCCTGGATGGACACAACACATGTTCTTAGAAATGTCACTTGTACTCCTTTGTTTCTGACCCCCACATATACAGGGTGTTTAAAAATACGGGGAATAATTTCAGGTATGTATTTCCCACATGTAGACAATCAAAATAGTTAATTACAACATGCGTCCGGAAATACTTCATTTCCGAGTTATGGCCTTCACAACATTGAAATTCACCGGAACGTTTTTCTTTCCGCAGGTCGTTGTCATTACAGAAGATGTTCAAAATGTCCACCTCCTGCTTGAATACAAACCTCACATCGATGTCTCATTGACCTGCGAACACGATCCCAAACTCCAGGAGTATTGCGTATATCCTCAGAACATGCCACAATTCGATTCCGAAGGGATTCCAAATCAGGCACCGGAGACGAATAAACCAATGATTTTAAATGGCCCCACAAGTAGAAATCGAGAGGGTTCAGATCAGGTGAGCGTGGAGGCCAAGCAATTGGGCCACCTCTACCTATCCATCGATCAGGAAACCTTCGATCCAAGTACCAAGTACAACACTGAATGTAACCTTTGCCTCGGAATGAACTGTCAGAGTGCCCTCTTAATGTCTCCTTTGACGGCAACGACCTGCGGAAAGAAAAACGTTCCGGTGAATTTCAATGTTGTGAAGGTCATAACTCGGAAATAAAGGATTTCCGGACACATGTTGTAATGAACTATTTTGATTGTCTACATGTGGGAAATAGATACCTGAAATTATGCCCCGTATTTTTAATCACCCTGTATAACATTGGTTAAAATGCATTTGGGAGTGGGTTCGATTACATTATTGATTTCATTTCCAAGATTCACCAGATTTTCCAATGTAGGCATCAAAATTATTCTGTAAAAATTTCCTCGATAATAATTTTATTCCAAATGCGATTTTATGCGCTACAGATGTGGTTGGGTGTCGAACCTGTACCGCCTATGTGACTAACCGATGATCTGTACCACGCATTTGCTATAGGAACCTTTGGAATGCGTTTCTCCACAACCGACGTACCATTACCTTTATAATCACTGCATTCTACAGTTTGAAACAATAATTTCTTAGATGAACAGGTCTGCCCGCTGTATCCTGCCGTCTCTACAGTGGCTGCGAGCGATAAAATGAAGAAGTCAAGTAATTCCAGAAGGCCGATTTCCTTCTAGCGTGTCGAGCAGTTGTGGTTTGTCCTCCGGCGATCTGGCTGAATTCCTTTCTTACGTAAGAGTGATTCCAGTAAGCTATAGCACATGGAACCCAGTCTGCAGTATTCATTTCTTTATAAACTCTCTGGAGAAAGAGCATTAACGCAGAAAGTAAAATTATTTTCAAATTTCAATGCACATACACATTTTCAAGTCCTCTAACGCGTTTCGATATTCAATAATATTATATAATATTACTGTAATATAAAATATAATATATTGTAATTGAATTCAATGTAGTACAATACAATACAAATGGCTTTTAGAGAACCAGAAGGTTCATTGCCGCCCTCACACAAGCCCGCCATTGGTCCCTATCCTGTGCAAGATTAATCCAGTCTCTACCATCATATCCCACCTCCCTCAAATCCATTTTAATATCATCATCCCATCTACGCCTCGGCCTCCCTAAAAGTCTTATGTCGGGGTTTGGTAACAAGCTCTTTTCTATGGTGATAGGTTGTTAGCGTTTCGCCCAATCCCCAAACTGGAGGACCATAAAATATAATATAATATTATATAGGCCTAATAGAATATAATACCATTAAAATGGGACACACTCACGGACAGGAGAACGCGAATTCGATTATGCGCAATGTTCAAAACATACAGAGGTGAGCCTGCCTGGAGAGAAATAAAAAATAGGTTGCAGCCGCCAAATTACTCTTCAAGGAACGACCACTCATATAAATTGAGGGAAAGAAGACAGAGGACGGACACTGGAAAGTTTTCTTTTCTCAATCGTACTATCAGGGACTGGAATGCTTTACCTGCAGACTTACTAAAGGCTTTACCAACAACCAAAAATGTATTTAAAAATAGGCTTAAGGACCTTACTAATAGACAGTAGTTTATTATGCACACTATTTAAAGGGTGTAATTGATGTTTTGTTACTTGAAGTGTTGTATCAGTGAAGTGTGAAATGTGTTGTGTCAGTGAAGTGTGAAGTGTGTTGTGTCAGTGAAGTGTGTTGTGTAAGTGAAATGTGTTTCTGTCAGTGAAGTTTCATAGTTTATAGTTTATTTGAACAGTGAAATGTTTTTGAAGTGTTAGTGAAATCAGGATAGAATCAGTGAAATGTGTCGTAGTTCCAGTGAAGTGAGTGAGTTGACAGCGAAATGAGTGTAGTGCTGAAAGGTACTTGTGCAGATATGAACATATCATACTCGTGGGTTTTAGTTCGAACTCAAGGTTAAGAAACAAATTAGATTTACTTTAAATGTTATTTTAAGTGATCGTGCTTCATTTAATTTAGGATGCTCCCTATATTATTATTATTATTATTATTATTATTATTATTATTATTATTATTATTATTATTAATTTATTATTAATTGCCATTATTGAGTGTAATTAGTTACCACTGCCACCGGGTATATACCCATTTGCAGTGCGAATAAATGCATACATACATACATACATATATACATACATACATACATACATACATACATACATACATACATACAATAGTCCACACCTGTGGAGTAACGGTCAGCACGTCTGGCCGCGAAACCAGGTGGCCCGGGTTCGATTTCCGGTCGGGGCAAGTTACCTGGTTGAGGTTTTCCGGGGTTTTCCTCAACCCAATATGAGCAAATGCTGGGTAACTTTCGGTGCTGGACCCCGGACTCATTTCACCGGCATTATCACCTTCATCTCATTCAGACGCTAAATAACCAAATATGTTGATAAAGATTCGTAAAATAACCTACTAAAATAAAAAAATACATACAATACATACATACATACATACATACATACATACATACATACATACATACATAACTTAATATTATAACAAGTCTTTTATTGCATGTTTGCACGTATTCACATTTTTTTATATATTCTAGTGATATTTAACTTAATTTACTTTTTTATTTTCATCATATTTTCCGATAATGTTATATCTATACTGTGATAACTTGAGCTATATATAATCATAATTTTCCTTACTGTGTGTAACTAAAAATATTGTGTTCATTGTATGCTTTGTACTGCACTATTTTATTACTACTACTACTACTACTACTACTACTACTACTACTACTACTACTACTACTACTACTACTACTACTACTACTATTACTACTACTATTATTATTATTGTTATTATTATTATTATTATTATTATTATTATTATTATTATTATTATTATTGTCTTATATTTTTATACTTTGTATATCTCATTTATTTGACCTGCTGTTCACAGTTTATTATGCATTGTCCTTTCTCTCTAATATTATGTCTGATTTCTACTAACATGTTGTTTACATTATATCACAGTCTAGTTAGTCTAGTTTATACAGTCGCGAAGCTCAATACGTAGTAAATATGCAAACATTAGATAGTTGCTCACCACTAGGATCGCTAATATCGCCTCATTACAGGCAATGCAAAATAGTACCGTCACAGTCTATTGTTTCTAGCACCCTCTAAACTCAAGCTTCGTGACTATATATAGTACACTGTGATTATATTATGATTATCTACTTCAGTTTTGTGTGTAAATTTATAGTGTAGGGCCTACTTTACTTTGTAAATTTGTAGTGTTTTTTTGTATCGCAGTTTTACTCTTGGCTGAGTGTTAGAGAAGGTCGTATGGCCTTAACTCTGCCAAGTTAAATAAACCATTATTATTATATACAGTATAATATAATATATAATACAATTTAATATAATATAACGTAATATATATTTCAAATTATTTACTGCTGTACCATTAACAAGTCCTTAGCAGTGAATTTCTGTAACTTACATCAAATTTCATTAACGTTACATTGCATTGTGGTGCATTCATTACAATTATATCTGGATCACATTACATGCGTTTGGTGCACAGTGGAGTGGAAAGATATAGTGCGAAGACACGCTCTGCTCTCTATTGTACTCGAATCCAGAAACTGAAACAATCGAGCGTCGTTGGCGTCCGCAGTATTCGCGGGAGCTGCGCTGTTGCTAATTGAATTCTTGCGCGCACAGACGCTGTTTCTCTCTTTCTGAGCTCTGATGCACCGCCAATAATTAATACCACGAATCAGACACCTTTGTGGCTCTCACAGTCTTCGTCCTTTCTATTCAGGGTCCTGAGTTAAACGCTTCGTCAGCAGTCTAGGGAATTGTCTCTCATTACTTTATGAAGAGCGTTAGAAATTCACGATTAACGCGTTTTGAGCTTCTTTTGTTTCGTGTTTTACTTTATCACTCTATAAACTATGGCGAGAAAATATTGCTGTATGCAGACATATCTTCTTCCGTAATTCATGGCGATATCTTCATTGATGTTAGAGTTATTAAAGAAGTGCTGCGTTCGAAAGTGAGTGGCACAATTAGTGTCACATAATAGATGAAGTTATGGTGTAAAATTGTATGGCAAATTCATGTGTGCTAAAAAGTTATACCATTAACTTACGAACGGCAATCAATAAATTTCCGGACTGCCCTGAATGTAATAATAATAATAATAATAATAATAATAATAATAATGCTTTATTTATACTGGCAGAGTTAAGGCCATAAGGCCTTCTTTTACACTCTACCAGGTCAAAAAGTATACAAGCAGTTAAAATTTCACAAAAAATACTAAAATATTACAAAAAAAAATAATAATAGCATAATAAAATCGACACTAAACAACATGAAAATAATACCATAATAATAATGTAGGCAACACACAGGACGTGACAAATGGAGAAATTATCTAGCAACAAGGAAACGCCTACAATCTATACTAAATGCATCACTGAAAGCCAGAGAAGAAAACTATTACCTGTGCATTACGAATTGACGGATCAAGGTCACGTACAAATGTACAAAAGTACAAACCACGCACGAGTCACTGAACTGAAAACGTTGAACTTAAGCACTGATAATTCCGGGTGTCCCAACTGACTTTATTTGAGGAGAATGGTACAGGATTGGGGTAAGCATACGTGGCAAATGCAGTCCATTGTTTGACCTTGAGTCGCTAGTTCAAAAGCACTGAAAATAGTCATAAGGAGTGTAGGGAGAGATTCCAGGAAAAAATCGCAAAAGGTCCTTGACATGTTTACACAAAATCACGTGTAGAAGCTCCGTTCTTAAAGACAATCTGACGCTGTTTGATAGACTGACTCAATAGGCATTGAAGCAATGATCTTCAGTAACAAGCGCATGTATGTTTAACGGTACAATAAATACAAGTGCAGTTCGGAAATACATTGATTGCACATTGTATGTGGGTTTTATTAATGTTATACAGCTAGGGGAAATCCCAGAAAAACCTTTAATTTCAGACTGAACCCTAAGTCAAACAATTTTCAACATCTTGTACACTAAATAATTTTATATAGGCCTATAAAAAGTATTTTTCTTTCATAGATCTGTTTGTTATAGTAATGAGAATTTCCTGTATTTATATTATTATTATTATTAATATTATTATTATTATTATTATTATTATTATTATTATTATTATTATTATTATTATTATTATTATTAGCCTATTATTATTACTTACTTACTAGCTTTTAAGGAACCCGCAGGTTCATTGCCGCCCTCACATAAGCCCGCCATTGGTCCCTATCCTGAGCAAGATTAATCCAGTCTCTATCATCATATCCCACCTCCCTCAAATCCACTTTAATATCCTCCCATCTACGCCTCGGCTTCACCAAAGATCTTTTTCCCTCCGGCCTCCCAACTAACACTCTATATGCATTTCTGAATTCGCCCATACCTGCTACATACCCTACCCATCTCAAACGTCTGGATTTAATGTTCCTAATTAGGTCAGGTGAAGAATACAATGCGTGCAGTTCTGTGTTGTGTAACTTTCTCCATTCTCCTGTAACTTCATCCCTCTTAGACCCAAATATTTTCCTAAGCACCTTATTCTCAAACACCCTTAACCTATATTCCTCTCTCAGAGTGAGAGTCCAAGTTTCACAACCATAAAGAACAACCGGTAATATAACTGTTTTATAAATTCTAACTTTCAGATTTTTTGACAGCAGACTGGATGATAAAAGCTTCTCAACCGAATAATAATAGGCATTTTCCATATTTATTCTGCGTTTAATTTCCCCCGAGTATAATTTATACTTGTTGCTCCAAGATATTTGCATTTTTCCACCTTTATTATTATTATTATTATTATTATTATTATTATTATTCCAGACGTTTGAGATGGGCAGGACATGTAGCACGTATGGGCGAATCCAGAAATGCATATAGAGTGTTAGTTGGCAGGCCAGAGGGAAAAAGACCTTTGAGGAGGCCGAGACGTAGGGGGAAGATAATATTAAAATGGATATGAGGGAGGTGGGATATGATGGTAGAGAGTGGATTAATCTTGCTCAGGATAGGGACCAATGGCGGGCTTATGTGAGGACGGCAATGAACCTCCGGGTTCCTTAAAAGCCAGTAAGTAAGTATTATTATTATTTTTTTTATTATTTTATTTTAGTTAGTTATAATGCTAAACGGTTTTTCTTAATTTTATTTTAGTTATTACTAAACAGTTTTTCTTAATTTCCCAAAAAGTTTTCTCGAAGTGACTTTTCATCTCTTTCTGATGTGACGCATTCATTTACATGGTAGGCGAAGAAAGGTTACGGAGGTTTCAGGTGTTCTTGCGTCTTCCCGCTTAATTTTACCAAATTCTTCTTATTATAATAGGCCTATTTTAAAAATCTGTGATTTATTAAAAACTCATTTGTTTCAACATCTTATTGAAACTTAAATAACTTCTCTATCACCGCTGATATAATTTTTATAGCGATTTTATTTTATGTCTTCCCAAGCAGATGAGACTGTATTTTCAAAATAGCGAAAGACAGAAGAGGCTATGAAATAATTGATCGTCCAAGAAAAAAGTTGGAAGAAGTCTGAATTAAACAAGCAGTAAGCCAGGTTTAAACTCAACTTTAAATTTTAGATACGAAGTGAGAAGAAGAACCTTTCGATAAGGGTTGGATTTACCCGTCGGAATTCTGTAAAACTTTCAGGAAGTCCAGCGAGAGACGATCCCATACGAAGTGGGAGGGGAATACCCCACTCTCGATATTATAGTGTAATAGTTTGGAGGAATTTCGCTTAGCAGTCAGCTGTTTTAGTTAGTTGGAAGTTATCTGTAACTACTAATAACTCTAATTAAATATCTGGCGGTGGGGTATTAGGAGATAAAGGGTTCACTTCCAGGCTGTTTGACCTCAGCCGAGAACATTTCTATACAATAGTTTTCGCTATTAAACTGGTCGTTCTCGTAATTTTCCAGTGGTGGCTTTCTAAGCAGATATTCCACAATGCAGCCTCATCCTATTCAAGCACTGCCTCCTTTTATGCGGGTTTAATTATTGAAAAGTGGCTAACTTATGTGCAAACTATTTGTTAGGTTTCAGAAAGAGATTAACACGTTTTTTATCTTGTTCACATTTCTCAAGGAAACCAGTTACGAACATATTTTGTTCTTTACAGAGGACTTTTTTGTTAGTTAATAATCGGCTTGAACGATGACAATTTTAATGTTAATACGGTATTAGATACCAATAAAAATTGACTTGAACAATTATATAATTTTTAATGTTAATATAGTAGCCAATAATCAACACAAAAGATGACATTTTTATATTAATACAATATTAGTTATCGCTTATAACGTCTAGAAGTTTTTGTCACAAACTTTTCGTCAACGTAATGATTTGTCACAGTTCGTTTGACAGAAATTTTCGTCACACAAGGACGATGCGTCATACTACTGGATTGATCACAATAATGTCCATTTTTCAACGTTTAGAGTTTTAATATATCTGTCAGAAATTATTTCCAGTTTATTCAAGAGAGATAAATGTTTCGCAATACAATAAAAATAAATACTACGGAAATGTTTTGCGATATTATAAATATAAAAACCATGGAAACTTTTTCAGGTAGTATGAAGAAAGAAAACATGAAAACATTTTGCGGTACTGTAGAAATGAAAACCATGAAAATGTTTTGCGATGTTATAAATAAAACCATGGAAATATATTGCGATATTAGAAAAATTAAAATTATGGAAATTTTTTTGCAATATTATAAAAATAAAGCCGTGAAAATGTTTTGCGATATTATAAAAAAGAAAACCATGAAAATGTTTTCCGGCATTCATAAAAATAATACAAATGAAAATTACGGAAATATTTTGCGATGCTATAAAAATAAATCCAGGGAAATGTTTCGTGATATTAGGAAAAAAACTATGGAAATATTTTGCGATAATATAAAAATAAAGCCGTGAAAATATTTTGCGATATTATAAAAAAGAAAACCATGAAAATGTTTTCCGGTATTCATAAAAATAAAACAAATGAAAATTACGGAAATATTTTGCGATGCTATAAAAATCAATCCAGGGAATGTTTCGTGATATTAGAAAAAAAACTATGGAAATATTTTGCGATACTATAAAAATAAAAACCATAGAAATGTTTTGAGATACTATAAAAACTAAAAACCATGGAAAGGTTTTGCGATAATATAAAAGTCAAAACCATGGTTAATGTTTTGCGATACTATAAAAATAAAAACCATGAAAGTGTTTTGCGACACTATAAAAATAAAAACCATGGGAATATTTTGCGATGTTATAAATATAAAAACATGTTAATGTTTTGCAATATTAGAAAAACAAAATTCATGAAAATGTTTTGCGATACTATAAAAGTAAAAACTGTGGCAATATTTTGTGATTAATTACCACGGAAACGTTACCAACGAGTATCGTATGACTTACAATCTTGTGGCACAAGTATATATTGTATGACATGCAAACCTGTGACAAAAATGTGATGTGTGACAAGTCAGTCACATGACGATTAATTTGTGACAAATGAACTTATAAGGTGACGTAGTTTTTAATGTTATTGTAGTAATAGTTACCAATAATAATCAGCATAAATGTTTCATACTGTTTAGAGTTAATACGTTATTAGTTGCGAATAAATAATGACGTACTTTTATTGTCAGTACAATAATAGTAGTCAATAATAGTAGCTTGGAAACGTAGTATTAGTTGCCATTAGTAATCAGCATATCAGGTAACGTATTTTTTTTGTTAATACAATAATAGTTGTGATCAGCTTATGAGATAACGTACTTTTTATGGTTATTTAGTAATAGTTGCCAATAATAGCATAAAAATACATAGGCCTTACTTTTCAATGTTAATAGAGTATTACTTACCAATCAATAATAAGCTTGAAGGAAGACGTACTTTTTAATGTAAAACAGTATTAGTCGTCAATAATATTCAGCTTAAAAGACGACATTCTTTTTAATGTTAATGCAGTAATAGTTGCCAATAAAAGCCAGCTAGAAGAATAACGTACTTTATGCTCGACCGTGCCGAAACGTAGTAATTATACACCTGGTAGCAGTCCTTTAATGCATGTCATTAAAGTACACCTACTCATTAAAGGTCAGGTCTTTCAGCCAATGACGACTCAGGTTACAACTGTTCAGCCAATGACAGGTCAGTTTTGTACCGTTATAAAACCGCAAGTATCGATTATTCTCAGATATGCAATCGAAAGAGAATTAGCGAAAAGTCACGGAGGCTGGAAATCCAATACTGTCGCAGAAGGTTATGTTCTGTTACTATAATAATTAGCGTTAATTGTAAATAATATTCAAATAAATTCAATTTGTCATCTCGTTTTTCAATGTCGAATTCAATAATCAAGGTTATACCAAGTTTAACGGGATTACACAAGGTCAATGACATTATTGTTCCTCGGAAAAAATCAATAATTTCGCGTCTGCGCACATCTCACAATTCACGACCTAGAACAAGGTCACTTCCGATCTTGTCCGTTACAAATAAAATGTATACATCTGAATACCGGTAATTTCAAGTTAGAAATATGGTCGAGCATAAAAAGTCGTATGAAACTCGCCTATAATGGTAATTAAGAAGCTCGTATTAAAATTATGAAACTCGCTTGCGCTCGTTTCATAAATATCCATACTCGATTCTTAATTACTATCATTATAGGCTCGTTGCATAATGTACTATTATGTAATCTATTGCATAAATATGTAATATGTTTATTCCATTGCAAGTGTTGGTCGATTTTAATGCTTGAATACTTAACTTCTGAGGATTCGGTTAATATGGCACATTCACAATTTTGAGAAGAACAACCAGAATGATGAATTTTGAGCCTAAAGGAAGATTGAGGAGATTGAAGACCACTGCACCTTAGTGAAAATGGAACAACAATTGTTTTGGATGTGTTTAAGGAAAGAGCGTTTGAATCAAACCACTCTTTAATTACCTGTAATCCATTATTCGCATTAATATAAGTGCCTTTCCAAGATTGTTCACCAAAAAGAATTACGGTATCATCCGCAAATGAATATATAACAACTTTATTCTTATTGTAAAAAATTTAAAATTCATGGCAAAAAAGTCGTAACATATTTCTTATTTATGTAATATATTCAGCTATTAATTAATGCAAGAAGGTGGAAGGGCATTATCTGGCGAAATTTATAAGCTTGTACTTGCAATTTGGGAAAAGGAAACTGTACCAGAACAATGGAAGGAGTCCATAATCGTACCTATCTTTAAGAAGGGGGACAAGACTAACTGTAGTAACTTTCGAGGAATAGCCTGTCACTTTTGTTGACGTCGTACAAAATTTTGTCCAATGTTCTTTTGAGAAGATTAACTCCATATGTAGATGAAATTATTGGGGATCGACAGTGTGATTTTAGGCGTAATAGATCAACTATGGATCAGATTTTTTTGTATTCGATAGATATTGGAGAAAAATTGGTGTATAAGGGTACAGCCCATCAGTTATTCATAGATTTAAAAAGGCATATGACTCGGTTAAGAGAGAAGTTTTATATGATATTCTTATTGAATTTGGTATTCCCAAGAAACTAGTTCGATTAATTAAAATGTGTCTCAGTGAAACATACAGCAGAGTCCGTATAGGTCAGTTTCTATCTGATGCTTTTCCAATTCACTGCGGGCTAAAGCAGGGAGATGCACTATCACCTTTACTTTTTAACTTTGCTCTAGAGTATGCCATTAGGAAAGTTCAGGATAACACAGAGGGTTTGGAATTGAACGGGTTACATCAGCTGCTTGTCTATACGGATGACGTGAATATGTTAGGAGAAAATCCACATACGATTAGGGAAAACGCGAGAATTTTACTTGAAGCAAGTAAAGCGATCGGTTTGGAAGTAAATCCCGAAAAGACAAAGTATATGATTATGTCTCGTGACCAGAATATTGTACGAAATGGAACTATAAAAATTGGAAATTTATCCTTCGAAGAGGTGGAAAACTTCAAATATCTTGGAGCAACAGTAACAAATATAAATGACACTCGGGAGGAAACTAAACGCAGAATAAATATGGGAAATGCCTGTTATTATTCGGTTGAGAAGCTTTTGTCATCTAGTCTTCTGTCAAAAAGTCTGAAAGTTAGAATTTATAAAACGGTTATATTACCGGTTGTTCTGTATGATTGTGAAACTTGGACTCTCATTTTGAGAGAGGAACAGAGATTAAGGGTGTTTGAGAATAAGGTTCTTAGAAAAATATTTGAGGATAAGAGGGATGAAGTTACAGGAGAATGGAGAAAGTTACACAACACAGAACTGCACGCATTGTGTACTTCACCTGACATAATTAGGAACATAAAACCCAGACGTTTGAGATGGGCAGGGCATGTAGCACGTATGGGCGAATCCAGAAATGCATATAGAGTTTTAGTTGGGAAGCCGGGGAAAAAGACCTTAAGGGAGGCCGAGACGTAGATAGGAAGATAATATTAAAATGGATTTGAGGGAGTTGGGATATGATGATAGAGACTGGATTAATCTTGCTCAGGATAGGGATCAATGGCGGGCTTATGTGAGGGTGGCAATGAACCTCCGGGTTCCTTAAAAGCCAGTAAGTAAGTACAGGGACATCACTTTATTTTTACTAACATTTTTAACATTAACCTGGCTATACTCGGAAACACTGTTACCCCCCTTCCATTACAGGAGTTTGGAGTTGCTAGTGCAATATGTAAACAAATCATTTTACTAGCTATAGGAGGAGAGAAAAGTAGTGTATCCATTTATGTTACAGGGAAATATAGTATTACGATTTTCAGTTTGGTCATTACTTTACAGTATTTTATCAAAAACAGTAGAATAGTAACAATTTTTTTCACAAACTCAATTCTTCAGGCGGTTATATACATTATGTAATGTCTACTTTATTCAGCATATTACTAACCTAATTTATTCCTGAGAATTTTGTGAGCACTTCCGTAAGAAACCCCAATTTCTACAGCTAACTTCTTGACAGACTTATTAGGACCTCGCTGCATCCTTTCTCTAGCATCTTCTACAGCATCTTCTGTCACCTTTGTTGGCCATCTTACACTTTTCTTCCTTTCTGTACACTCTGCTGCTCTAAATTTATCTACCAGATTAATGACATTTCTACGAAAATATTCCGTAATGATATAATCAGGAAATTGTGACAAAAAAGAAAAACTGTTGTTCACATTCGGTTATATTGTAATTCCAGTTTCCATCATCGTCCTTCATACCTACAAGCAATAAAACAAAACCCTTGTTTAAATAATGTTGTTAAGTAGGCTACCGTACCATATTATAGGGTACCGTACTTTCGGTAACTCTAATCTTCACTTGTGCTCAGTCCACACAGATAAATTCAGTTATGCTACACACCATACCTGTGTGAAAATAAACTTCAATAATATAAGCTTTTTCTTATACAGAAAATGCAACATATTTCTGAAACACACTGTACTCTGTACTGTTTATTTCACTGCTAGCAACAGCGGCCGTAAGTTTGTGTGGCTGACGGGAGCAGGGACATTAGTGAAAGGGGTGGGAGTCAAGTACATTCAGAAACGAAGGTACAATAAAAATTGAAGTAAAAATAAAATGATGTCCCTGTATATTCAGCTATTAAGGATAGGATTTGTTACATTTGTCATGAATAAAATAGAGACGAAAACGTTTATAAACGTTCAGAATTGTACAAAATATCAAGGAAACCAATTCAGGACAGGTAGAAATAAAATTTTGAATTTCACTAAATTTATAACAGGGAAGAGGTGTGCATACCCCATTAAGAAACAGCAAATAAGTTCTGGGATGTGACCTTCCTGGAGTGTGCGTGATCGGTTACCGTAAGCCCAGCTGCTCCTCATTGCTAGCGCGTGCGGATTAAATGCAGTATTGTGCATCGTGGACGGACACACTCCTTGGCGGCTATCGATCGCTTCCCACCTGAACGACGACCAAGGGTCTTTATCTGCTGACAAAGCGGTAATAAGTAAGACACATGTGACGATAAGATTCGGGTATCTGCACCGTGTCAAGGAAAATAATAGCATGGTACAGGGACATCATTTTATTTTTACTAACATTTTTAATATTAACCTGTCTATACCTTTAGAGAATCGGAAACACCGCTTGCTCCCCCTCCAAGACTGGAGTTCGATGATACTGGCGTAAAACACAAATCACTCTACTAGGTATAGGATGGAAGGAAAGTGGTTCATTCATTTACGTAAACTAGGAAATATCGCGATTTTGAGTTTGATAATTTTCATTAGGTTTTTCTTTAATCAAAGTACAGTACTGTATTAAGAATAAGTGTTTTTACTCACGAAGTGAGTTATCCATGCGAACGTATTCATTATGCAGTGTATACTGTCTACAGCACATTAGCGTACAATATAGAGAAAGAAGTTAAATTGAAAAATAATCATAATATTGATATTTAAACACAATTTTGAAAATGGTGGCCGTTCATTTCGATACAGGCTTCAGTTCTTTTGTGCATATTATTGCACTATAGACTATTGCATCTAATTCCAATTGCCAGTTTCGTCCTTCGTACTAGTAACTCATGTTGAAATAATTCTGTACCTACTCTACGTACTGTAAATTCAATCTTCACTTCTGCCCGACCCGAAAATATAAAATTACTCAGACATGCTATCTACTGTCCGTCCAAGTGGTTACGCCGCAGGATTGTAGAAAGGGAGGAAATCACGTGACAGTTAATTACTTAACGAGGTCCTTTTATTTAAGTTAAATTAAACAGCTGTATAATATTACGTAAACTTCCAATTCCTAAGAGAAATTAATGTTTTTAGAAAAGAGCTAAGACAGCCCAGCTATTACAGAGGGGCGAGCAGAAGCAGGTGGGGGAAATCGGGATGCGATGTAGGCAAACGGACAGTACCTGTGCGAAAATATGATTCAATATTGAAAGCTCTTTCTCACTGGAAAACGCGAACATATTTCTGGAACGTACTATACTCAGTAACTCAGTACTGCTTACTATCTGCGGTCTTGGTTCTGTGTGGAGTTGGAACTTCCTTAGTAGAAGGGGTGGGAGTGAAGTACATTCAAAAACTCAAGTACGATAAAAATTGACGTAAAAATAAAATGATGTCCCTGTACAAGTTGTAATACCATAGCACTCGGAGTATAGTGGGAGTCAGCGTACCTTAAGACAGCCGCGGCGAAAATGCGACTCACGAGCACATTGTGGTTCGCAGTGCTTTTCTCTCGCTTCCTACCTACAACCCCCACCCTCTCACTCACTGGAGTCAAACTCCGTTCTATTTGTATTTGTCTCGGACCTGCGAGTGGCGTATCGTCGCAATATCTCTCTCGAAACCATGCACCTCTATAAAAACGAAAGTTTCAAGTAGGATGGGAGGATGCATTCTTTTGCTTACAATATGATGAAAATATTAAATGTATGATTTGTTCACAAATATTACTAGGAAAACGGTTGTATTACATAAAACGGCATTATAAGTTACTACATGTTATTGATGAAACATTAAAAGGTTAAGTGTTATTATTATTATTATGATTATTATTATTATTATTATTATTATTATTATTATTATTATTATTATTATTATTATCATCATCATCATCATCATCATCTCTGTACGTCGATTCTTTTACAGCAGATGTACGAATAATGCGGTTAGATTTTCAATTTAAACTGACAGATTTACAATGTGACGTTAAATGAAAGCTAGATGTAAGGACTTGACAGATATTGAACTTTTCAAATCTTTGGAAAAAATAAATATTTGAAGCTTCATTCTTTCGCTTGCTCTGTTGCAGCCATGTTCGCTGTAACTTACGTTTGTAAAAAATTATTTTCAACAATGAAAATAGTAAAATCAAATTTAGATCACGACTGACAGACAAATACCTTCGTGATCAACTACGATTGGCAGTAAGTGACATAATTCCTGATTTTGAAACTTTGTCGCAGAGACATTCTGAAGACAGTTAATTTTAGGTTGTGATAATGTGTCCTATGTTTTCTTGTTCATTTCTTTCTTCGTTACACGTCCTAAACATTAACTTCCCCTTCGGTTGTCCGCCTCCCTCCATAGGTGCTATGCACGTTGCAGCTTACACAGTCGCTCGGCGCACCATGACCTTTTCGCCACGGCTGCCTTAAGATATGTGGCACCTACTGACAAGATGAATCTAAGGTGGTACTATACACACCAACTACGTTCCTTCGGGTTCGCCATAACTCTCTAAATGCTATAGAATTCACACTGAGTTGAAATGTAAACATTCACATAATTTACTTAAACCTATATCCAACAATGCGACAATGACAAGCGAAAGAACGGGAACAGCGTTTCTTTTTCTTATGGCGCCATCAGTTGTTTTCCGCCAACAATTGCAATTACACATCCCCTGAAATTCTTTGAGCCGTTCTTTCTAATGCCACCGGAATGAATTTCGTAATACGCATAGTTAAAAAGTTATAGCAGTTTATAATCACGGAATGTTTCTGTGAACACACTGTAGTATGCTGCATTTAGAGTCCTGCGTTTGTTTACCTAGATTCACCAAGCAACCCGTAACAGTGCAGTTGCTTACGGGGTACATCAGTGGTACTGAACCCTAGATACACGGTTCAGATCTCCCTTCAGTGAGTAAGACAGTCAACATGACGAAACAAAACAAATAGCAAGTAGTCGGTGTAAATAATTTTGTTTTTACCATGACTCATTGTATTATTGTAATTTCCTCCATTAATTGATTAATTTCTTTATTTATTTATATTCATTTATTATATATTCATTTTTTATTAAATTCTTCACTTTTTTATTTTATATTTTACTTTTTTATTTATGTTTTACTTATTTCTTTATTTTTTATTCTTCATTTTTATTTACTTCTTTATTTATTTATATACTTCTTTATTTAATTATTTATTTATTTATTTTTCACTTTTTTAATTTATATTTTACTTCTTTATTTATTTATATACTTCTTTCTTCCTTTAATTGTTTACTTATTTATTTATTTATTTATTTATTTTTCACCTTTTTCTTTTATATTTTACTTCTTTATTTATGTTTTACTTCTTCATTTATTTTTTATTTCTTTATTTATTTATATACTTCTTTCTTTCTTTCTTTATTTATTTATTTATTTAACTATTTATTTACTTATTTATTTATTTACTTATCTATTTATTTATTTTTCACCTTTTTATTTTATATTTTACTTCTTTATTTATGTTTTATTTCTTTATTTTTTATTCTTCATTTATTTATTTACTTCTTTATTTATTTATATACTTCTTTCTTCCTTTAATTGTTTACTTATTTATTTATTTATTTTTCACCTTTTTATTTTATATTTTACTTCTTTATTTATGTTTTACTTCGTTCTTTATCTTTTATTCTTCATTTATTTTTTTATTTCTTTATTTATTTATATACTTCTTTCTTTCTTTCTTTCTTTCTTTCTTTCTTTATTTAACTATTTATTTATTTACTTATTTATTTATTTATTTATTTATTTATTTATCTATTTATTTATTTTGAACCTTTTTATTTTATATTTTACTTCTTTATTTATGTTTTATTTCTTTATTTCTTATTCTTCATTTATTTATTTACTTCTTTATTTATTTATATACTTCTTTCTTTATTTAATTGTTTATTTATTTATTTATTCATTTATTTATTTATTTTCACTTTTTTATTTTATATTTTACTTCTTTATTTCTGTTTTGTTTCTTTCTTTTTTTCTTTATTTAATTGGTTATTTATTTATTTTTCACTTTTTTATTTTATATTTTACATTATTTATGTTTTGTTTCTTTCTTTATTTAATTGTTTATTTATTTACTTTTCCCATTTTTATTTTATATTTTACTTTATTTATGTTTTATTTCTTTCTTTATTTTTTATTCGTAACTTATTTATTTACTTCTTTATTTACTTATATACTTCTTTCTTGTTGAATTGTTTACTTACTTAAATAAATATAGATATTCATTATATATTCATGTTTTATTTATTTTTCACTTTTTATTATATATTTTACTTCTTTATTTATGTTTTATTTATTTCTTTTAGTAACCTGTCATATTATTTACTTTTAAACTCATTTTCACTTTGATAAAATGTATCTATTTCTTTTAGAAAGTGCAATTTAGTATTCAAAACTCTGTAAATACGAGAAAATAATGAGCATTGGTTTGTTTGTCATTAAATACAAATGACAGTATATTTTGTACGAGAGTAGCATTCTCATTGTTCAGTGCCTAGTCAGGCACACACAGGCACAAGCAAATGTAAATACATGAAACGGAGGCTGGGAGACGGCCTTGAACAGATCTGACACGCACAGCGCAGCTAGTATGATCCATGTACACTTAACTTGTACTCAATGTAACCAATTATATTACAACGCAATCTTTTCCAGTCTAAGAAAATAGCAACACGCGATTCTGTAACCTAGCAACAACTTTTCGTCGCGTCAGATTAAACATACAATACATTGCGGAGGAATTCACAGCCCCCATAATCTCTTCTTGTTTGCTTCCGGTTTTAATGAACTTGGCCAGTTTGTTGTGACAGACGAACCGGAAGTTGAGATCACGATATCGCGTCTGCACGCAGGCGCGCAGAGAATCTTCGCGTCAGAAGCTCATTTCATTATCTTTCCTTAAATAATAATAATAATAATAATAATAATAATAATAATAATAATAATAATAATAATGGCTTTGTTTAACATCTCAGAGTTAAGGCCGTAAGGCCTCTCTTACACTCAACCAGGATTAAAACTTGCTTACATAGTTGAAAATAAAACTGGATCATAATTAAGTAATTACATACTGATACAATTTAGGTACATAATGAGATCAAAAGAGGTAGTTACGTAAAAATTTACCTCATAAAATAAAAATAATCATAGTGGAATACATATTAATGTTGTTGGAATCAAATACGAATCACATAAAAACAGAAGCCGATAATTCAATAAAAAATGTACACAGTAAAAATAAAAATAAACATATTAGCATACATATTAGTATTAGATTACAATTAAGTAGGATTTACATAATTAAACCAGAAACCGACAATTGAATAAAATGTACACAAAAAATAGATTAATATTAAAAAACAACACAGTGGGATACATATTAATAATAATAATAATAATAATAATAATAATAATAATAATAATAATAATAAAAAGGTAAAGGTATCCCCGTAACATGCCATGAAGGCACTTGGGGGCATGGAGGTAGAGCCCCATGCTTTCCATGACCTCGGCACTAGAATGAGGTGGTGTGGTCGGCACCACACTCTGACCGCCTTTTACCCCCGGGAAAGACCCGGTACTCAATTTTATAGGAGGCTGAGTGAACCTCGGGGCCGTTCTGAAAGTTTGGCAACGGGAAAAAATCCTGTCACCACCTGGGATCGAACCCCGGACCTTCCAGTCCGTAGCCAGCTGCTCTATAATAATAATAATAATAATAATAATAATGATTTATTTTAGGTGGCAGAGTTAAGGCCGTAAGGCCTTCTCTTCCACTCAACCAGCAAAAGTATACATACATATGCATGCACTTACAAAGAATTCAACAATTTGATTTAGATGAGAGTTACATGTGTACAAGAGTTATTTACGAATTAAACAACAAAATACTATGAACTATTAATTAAACACTGAAATACAAACTATGTAGCAGAATTAAGCTAAAATACATAGAATGTTAATATATTTCAAATAATGTTAGATAATAGAAAGAGATTATTATGAGACAATTTTGAAAATACAGCACAATCAGTATGATGTCTAAAGGAAGGAGTAACAATGTAGTCAGTGATAGTTTAAGTCAGTATGATTGGAGTGAAGGTTATCTTTTAAGCTGTTTTTAAAAGTGTTTATTGTCTTGCAGCCCCATATTGGCCTCAAGTTATAAATAAACACGATTTACATGATCACACTATAAAAATAAGAAACAAAAAATTAAAAAAATAAATAAATAAATAAAATAAAAAATTAAAATAAATACAGTAGAACACATTGCATTAAATATTTGCAAGGTGAAGTTAAGGGTGAAGTTACGCCTATTACAACCATGGAGGCCACAGGTTAGTTGTTAGTAGTAGTGTGGATGTTAGTCGTTGGCGACCTTCGCCTTTACCCCAAAAGGAAATACCCCGGGTACTCATTTTCTTACCACGTGCCCCATGTCATATTAATTGGGAATATTTAAAATAAACTTAAGTTATTGTGAATATGAAACACATTTTAAACGTGAAAAATAAGATGAATTGTTGTGGATCGAATAAAACGCATGAGACGGTACCTATGTGATCTTAGTGAAACTTATTTTGGATCCCACACTTTTATGTTCGAGGCGTAAAAGAGAAATATTTTAACGTTTTATTTTTCAAGCTATAAACTTTCAGGATCTTCTATCGGCTGTAAGCCAAAAGGATTTAAGAAAAATCTCGATTCCTTGTCAATTGTCACTGTTTCTCCAAACTTACCAGTAAATTCTGCTGTAAGTCTTGAAGTAGGGTCTTATATTTGACAAGAAGATTTTCTTATCACTCTTCAAGATAGTTAGAGTCAAGGAAAGTGAAGTTGTCTATGTTCTACATGATACTGCCACATGTCAAATTTATCCATAAATGCTCTTAGCTAGTCGATCATATGTTGTGCAATTCTCTACCTAACGATATTTGATATCAGTCTCACCTTGTTGATATCCCATTTTTACCTTTAGCTGTTCTAAAACAGATCTAGACAGTATTTCTTTGCTAAAACCTTCACTGTGTTTATTTGTAACATAAAATGTCATATGTAAGAAAGTGTAATAGAACATAATACAAGCTTTACCTTCCTTCTTAATAAAGTAGTAATATGCGTTACAAGAGCGGTATGTTGAAGTTTTCATGTTCGAGGAAAAGTTAGAAAAAGCGAAACGTAGTTGAGCTTTTTTAATTCCCGAGAATTGAAAGAAAACATACAGCTCGTGTATCGTACATTATTTTGCGCGAAGATCGTTTATTGCATACCTGAAAGAGGAATTTCTAATTAGTGGCAATGAAATCTCCATTTTGGTTTCTGTTCAATGACGGCAAATTTGCAAAACAAAAATATCTATCTTCAACATTGTTGCTTTAAAATGTTTTCTGTGTTTACTATACTCCAGCAGGCCGTGATATACGTCTGTCTGTTTTTTTTCCCCCTAGTCTATGATGAGTCTGGAATCTTGTTGATTTTTTCACGGCTTCCTTAATGTTACTTGCATCACGAATGCAGTAACTTTAGTGGAGTTGTAGAGTTTACTTAATTTTTGCAAATATTTAAAAACAATAATTAACAGTGCAATTTAGGTGAAATTGCAGTGGTAAGTTTCAATTCATAATTGTTACTATGTTGAACGTCTCTAAAAATAATATGTTAAAAGCCTAAAGCAGTAAAATCAATATGTCACTTAAGCGGTAAGAAGAGGGAAATTGTTGTGTGTGTTAGGTTGGGAATACTGAATGTGGAATTTTAGACTTTCCGCGGATTGGTTTTGTGCGGAAACCAAGCAAATACGCACGATCTCGCACAAAAATCTTTATCTTTCGACTCATCACTAAAGGAAAATGATTTGGAGATTATATTGTTTATCACTTAAAACGAGCCGCCACTTACTGCAGACGTGAGCTAACTTGCGTCTTGCAAGAACCGCATACAGACACTACAGCTAGTACAGAGTCCGTTCTACCTGCACTGAGATTGTGTTGACACTTAGAGAGCACGAGATGCCCCTCGATGGCCTGGACATTATTTTTGAAGAAGAAGGACGACACAAGTAAGTACATGCAGTTGCACTCGTTTTTGAAACGAAAAGGTCAAGGCCACCAGGATAAGAAATCTAGTACCAAGCGATAATAGGTAATAGCCCTCACATAAGCCCGCCATTGGTCCCTATTCTAAGCAAGATTAATCCAGTCTCTACCATCATACCCCACCTCCCTCAAATCCATTTTAATATTATCTTCCCATCTATGTCTCCTCAAAGGTATTTTTCCTCCCGGCCTCCCAACTAACACTCTACAGTATATGCATTACTGGATTCGCCCATACGTGCTACATGCCCTGCCCATAACAAACGTCTAGATTTAATGTTCCTAATTATGTCAGGTGAAGAATACAATGCATGCAGTTCTGTGTTGTGTAACTTTCTCCATTCTCCTGTAACTTCATCCCTTTAGCCCCAAATATTTTCCTAAGAACCTTATTCTCAAACACCCTTAATCTATGTTTCTCTCTCAGAGTGAGAGTTCAAGTTTCACAGCCATACAGAACAACCGGTAATATAACTGTTTTATAAATTCTAACTTTCAGATTTTTTGACAGCAGTCTAGATGACAAAAGCTTCTCAACCCAATAATAACAGGCATTTCCCATATTTATTCTGTATTTAATTTCCTCCCGAGTATCATTTATATTTGTTACTGTTGCTCACAGGTATTTGAATTTTTCAAAGGATAAATTTCCAATTTTTATATTTCAATTTCGTACAATATTCTGGTCATGAGACATAATCATATACTTTGTCTTTTCGGGATTTACTTCCAAACCTATCTCTTTACTTGCTCAAGTAAAATTCCCGTGTTTTCCCTAATCGTTTGTGGATTTTCTCCTAACATATTCACGACATCCGCATAGATAAGTAGCTGATGTAACCCGTTCAATTCCAAACCCTCTCTGTTATCCTGGACGTTCCTAATGGCATACTCTAGAGCAAAGCTAAAAAGTAAAGGTGATAATGCATCTCCTTGCTTTAGCCCGCAGTGAATTGGAAACGCATCTGACAGAAATTAACCTATACGGACTCTGCTGTACGTTTGACTGAGACACATTTTAATTAATCGAACTAGTTTCTTGGGAATACCAAATTCAATGAGAATATCATATAAAACTTCTCTCTTAACCGAGTCATATGCCTTTTTGAAATCTATGAATAACTGATGCACTGTACCCTTATACTCCCATTTTTTCTCCATTATCTGTCGAATAGAAGATATCTTATCAATAGTTGATCTATTACGCCTAAAACCACACTGATGATCCCCAATAATTTCATCTACATATGGAGTTAGTCTTCTCAAAAGAATATTGGACAAAATTTTGCACGACGTCAACAAAAGTGATATTCCTCGAAAGTTAGTCTTGTCCCCCTTCTTAAAGACAGGTACGATTATGGACTCCTTCCCATTCCGGGGCTTATTTTGAGGTTTCGTAACAAGCTGCTTTTTACGGTGATGGGTTGTTAGCCCTTCGTCCAACCCCCAAGCTGGAGGACCACCCCTCATCGGCTGTCTGCGACTGCTTATTCAATATATTCACAGCTACCCTCCATATCTGGAGGCCGTCTCCTCGATCCGCAACCTGAGGACGCACCATGCCGTGGTAATAGCAGTATCATTACGTAACTAATTGCGTAATAGAAGTATCATTACCTAACTAGTTGCGTAATGAATGTGTTTACAACATTTTTATTAGTGATGTGAGGGCCACATTATATAATCAAACTGGATAAAAATACTTAAGCTATCTCAACTTGTATGTGGTTTTCAAAACCGTGGCTTATTTTCTTGCGAGGTACGAAATACTGCGTGTTTGAAACTTGTACGCACCTCGCTTCGGTAAACTTCGCTTTATCTCCAGGAGTTTCACAGTCATTGCAGTCTTCAGAGCTCCCGGCGCAATGTGGGATACAGACAAGACTATCGATCGCAGTTAAAAGAGCCAAGTAATCTCATTTCGGAATTAAAATCAGGGAGCAAGGTGTGCCGCATTTGCAAAACTATGAGGAGAATTCTACCTAAAAGCGAGTCCCACGTCGTAAAATATTTCTGCTATCGCTAATTTAACATCTTCGGAGTTCCAAAGTTATTACACATATTCCTCAGCTCTCGGTACGTTCTGAATAAAGGAGCAGCGAAAAGTGGCGGAGTTTAAAGATGATCAGCTCCACACAGCTTCATGACTCTTTCAGTTTTCACTTGTTTAAAAGTAATCAAAATAACAAGCATATTTCAATACAAACCATACAGAGTGAAAGTAATAAAGCCCTTCAGATTGAAGGGGACAATTGATTAACTAGTGGACTTGTGTTAATTATGTAAGATTTTTGCGGCTTACAGCTGTTTCGGTGCTTCACGCACCATCCTCAGAGCCTACTAGATCTCGGCGTCATCTCAAACTTCTCTGCCTGTTAAGTGGGTGTGTTTGATTGTTGAAAGGTGTTGAAGAGTGGAGTCGAATAGTGTGTGTGTGTTTGTACTGAAATTGATCCGTGTTGCGAATTTGATCGGGGTATGTTTTAGTGTGTTTGTATATTTCGTATTGTTCTAGTGTGTTGAGTTTTTGGGTTGTATGTGTAGGATTTCCATGTCTGCATTTATGTTATTGTATGTGTGGTTAGCATTAGTTATGTGTTCGGCATATGTAGATGTATTGTGTCCTCTGGTTATTGCTTTAATGTGTTCTTTGTAGCGAGTTTGGAATGATCTGCCTGTCTGTCCTGTGTAGAACTTGTCGCAACTATTACATGTGAGTTTGTATACACCTGTGTAGTCGTATTTGTTTGTTTGTGTGTTGAGATGTCTTTGTAGTGTGTTTTCTGTTCTGTATGCTATGTTGTATTTCTGTTTTCTGAATGAAGATGTTTTCATATGTTATTGTGATGTATTTCTTGTGTTCTTGTGTTTGTGTTGTGTTTTGCGTGTTTTTGTTTTGTGTTTCTTATGATGTTGTCTATTATGTTTGGGTTGTATCCGTTTTCTTGTGCTATGTATTTGGTTGTGTTCACTTCTTCATCGTAGTGTTGTTGGCTCATGGGTATGTTGAGTAATCTGTGTACCATTGTCCTGAATGCACCATGTTTGTGTTGTATGGGGTGGTTAGATGTGTTGTGTATGTGTGTGGTGGTGGTGGTTGGTTTTCTGTATATTTTGTAGGTGTATTTGTTGTCAATTTTTGTTATGGTGATGTCTAGGAAATTTATGGAGTTGTTACTTACATAATTAACACGAGTAAGTCCGCTAGTTAATCAATTAATTATATCTTACATAATTAACACGAGTAAGTCCGCTAGTTAATCAATTAATTATATCTTACATAATTAACACGAGTAAATCCGCTAGTTAATCAATTAATTATATTCGAGTGTTAAAAGTAGTGTACGCAAGATTCAAAATGGACAATATTTATTCAATTATGATTTTCTGTCCGAGGATAGGTATTTCACTGCAAACCGCATTGTCTAATATTTTCTATTTTCTGCGTTCTTCTTTATCTCAGCATATGATCCATATATCACGGTATATGTATGTGAACGACCACAAGTATTATAATAAAAGGCAGGCTCTAAATTTCTAAAATTTTATAAGAAAATGAACTCACAATTGGACAAAAATTACAAGGTACCACTACAAGATTTATTAGAACTTAAATATCTGTTAAAATTATAAAAAAGGTTACTTACTTACTTACAAATGGCTTTTAAGGAACCCGAAGGTTCATTGCCGCCATCACATAAGCCCGCCATCGGTCCCTATCCTGTGCAAGATTAATCCAGTCTCTGTCATCATACCCCACCTCCCTCAAATCCATTTTAATATTATCCTCCCATCTATGTCTCGGCCTCCCTAAAAGTCTTTTTCCCTCCGGTCTCCCAACTAACACTCTATATGCATTTCTGGATTCGCCCATACGTGCTACATGCCCTGCCCATCTCAAACGTCTGGATTTTAAGTTCCTAATTATGTCAGGTGAAGAATACAATGCGTGCAGTTCTGTGTTGTGTAACTTTCTCCATTCTGCTGTAACTTCATCCCGCTTAGCCCCCAAATATTTTCCTAAGCACCTTATTCTCAAACACCCTTAACCTACTAATAATATTTCTCAAACCAGTTTTATCAGAGTAGTAAAAACAAAAGAATTCTGCAGTTACATCATTTGGTAACCATAACAACGTTATGGTCTCTCTGACATCTTTAATGTTTTTCTTGCATGTAATAAACACTTATTTCTGAAAAGTAGACTACTCTCAGAAATGCAGAGTTGTTAATTTTAATACAATTAATTTTTTTATTTGTCCTATATAATAGTACATTATGCAACGAGCCTATAATGGTAGTAATTAAGATACGAGTATGTTTATGAAACGAGCGCAAGTGAGTTTCATAATTTTCATACGAGCGTCTTAATTACCATTATAGTCAAGTTTCTTACGACTTTTTATGCTCGACCATATTTCTAACTTGAAATTATTCATAAGTGTTCATGTTATTCCTATCTGACTGGGGAGCGGACCTGACCTTGTGCAATACCTCGTAAATTGTGAGATGTGCGCAGACGCGAAAGTATTGATTTTTTTTTTTCCAAGAAACAAATGTCGATATTGACCTTGATATAATCTAGAGAGTTAAATGAACATTAATCTTGATATAACCTTGAAATTGAATTAGACGTTGAAAAACGAGATGACAAATTGAATTTATTTGAATATTATTTACAATTAACGCTAATTATTATAGTAACAGAATTGACTTTATTTCAAATATAGGTGTTTTATTAATTTATTGTTGTCTTTCGATTGCATATCCGAGAATAATCGATACTTGCGCTTTCATATTGCTACAATGGTATTTTCTGATTGGTGGAACACCTGAACTTTGATGAATATGTGTACTTTAATGGGGTCTGCTACCAGGTGTATAATTACTACATTTCGGCATGGTCGAGCATAATAGTACATTATGCAACGAGCCTATAATGAAGGTAATTAAGAAGTGAGTATGGATGTTTATGAAACGAGCGCAAGCGAGTTTCATAATTTTCATACGAGCTTCTTAATTACCATTATAGGCGAGTTTCATACGACTTTTATGCTCGACCATATTTCTAACTTGAAATTATTAATTTTATTGTATCTGACCTGGAGCAATGTCCCGTATGTTGTGAGATGTGCGCAGACGCGAAAGTATTGATTTTTTCCGAGGAACATATGTTCACATTGACCTTGCTAGGCCATAAGAACCTACAGAGATAACATTGAAATTAAATTAGACATTGAAAACGAGATGACAAATTGAATTTATTTGAATATTATTTACAATTAACGCAAATTATTATAGTAACAGAACATAACCTTCTGCGACAGTATTGGATTTCCAGCCTCCGTGACTTTTCGCTAATTCTCTTTCGATTGCATATCCGAGAATAATCGATACTTGCGGTTTTATAACGGTAGAAAGTTGACCTGTCATTGGCTGAACAGTTGTAACCTGAGTCGTCATTGGCTGAAAGACCTGACCTTTAATGAGTAGGAGTACTTTAATGACATGCATTAAAGGTCTGCTACCAGGTGTATAGTTACTACATTTCGGCATGGTCGAGCATAAAATATATTAAAATTCACATAATATTTTGTGACGTAAGTTTTCTATTTTAAAAGAAATGGACATTATTGTAGTCTACGTTTTTTTGCATAAAGGGATGTTAAACTAGTGTATAAAATTTAAGATTTATATCTCTAGTGGTTGTGGAGTTATGAAATAATGTCTGAAAATTTTCAAAGTAAAAAGTGAATTTCTTAAAAATATTATTAGTAATCTTTTTATACTTTTATTAGATATTTAAGTTCTAACAAGTCTTGTTGCGGTACCTTGTAATTTTTGTCCAGTTGTGAGTTCATTTTATTATAAAATTTTAGAAATTTAGAGCCTGCATTTTCTAATAATATTTGTGGTCGCTCACGTACATATACCCTTAATGTCGTCTGTCATCTGATATCTTCTTCTGCCCCGAACTCTTCTCCCGTTCACCATTCCTTCCACTGCATCCTTCAGTAGGCAGTTTCTTCTCAGCCAGTGACCCAACCAATTCCTTTTCCTCTTCCTGATCAGTTTCAACATCATTCTTTCTTCATCCACTCTTTCCAACACAGCTTCATTTCTTATTCTGTCTGTCCACTTCACACGCTCCATCCTTCTCCGTACCCACATTTCAGAAGCTTCTAGTCTCTTCTCTTCTTAATGTCCATGTTTCTGCCCCATACAATTTCTCTAGAGATAAGTGTGTCGGTCAACAATAAACCGGAAACGGAAACGAGAACGAGAACGGAAATATTGTTAAAATAAATGTGTTTAAATGTGAGCATTCACTATTAATCTTCACATTCCAATCAAGCATCTTGCTTTTTCGGGTGTCACCCAGTTACATTGTATTTATACAATATATGAGATTGTCCACACCTGTGGAGTAACGGTCAGCGCGTCTGGCTGCGAAACCAGGTGGCCCGGGTTCGAATCCCGGTCGGGGCAAGTTACCTGGTTGAGGTTTTTTCCGGGGTTTTCCCTCAACCCAATACGAGCAAATGCTGGGTAACTTTCGGTGCTGGACCCCGGACTCATTTCACCGGCATTATCACCTTCATATCATTTAGACGCTAAATAACCTAGATGTTGATACAGCGTCGTAAAATAACCCAATAAAATAAAAATAAATATATGAGATTGGTAATCAATTTCGAATTTTGAAGAATGTTCATATACGAGTAGTACAATAGTATTGCAAAATATTTTATACATCTTGGTTACACAACTTTTAACACTGTATCACTTCGGGATATGTATGATAAGAACTTTCTTGTGTTAAATTTTAACGTACCTTGTTAACATCTTTTGACCTATTTTGGGTCATCTTCTGAAGATGACCGAAAATAGGTCGAAACATGTTAACGAGGTACGTTAAAATTTAACACAAGAAAGTTCTTATCATACATATTCCGAAGTAAAATATTTGTTATTGTATTTAATTTTTGCTTGCAATAAAATCTTTGTAATCTTTTTAACCTAAACTTTGAATTTTGACGTGACTATGTTGTGCGTAATGTACCTAAATATGATTCTATAATGTTGTGGTATCGAACATTTGTAGAAACAGGTTCTGTGTTAAAAAAAATTGAGGTCGCAGTCGAAACCCAGTACTAGAAGCAGTTAGTCCCCAAACTCCCCAGATCTAACACTTCCTGACTTCTGCGTGTGGGGTTTTGTTAAAGACATTGTCTATTCACAGAAACCCAGGAACATTGATGATCTGAGAGTAAAAATTACTCAAGCTTTTCAACAAATCACCCTCTTATGTTACAACGGACACAGGCTGAATTGCATCACCGTTATGAGTTGTGCAGGGTACGCAATGGGGGTCATGTTGAGCTCTGAGGAATCTCCCACCTTTCAGTGTTGTATGCACAAAGTTTCAAGAAATAAAGTTTAGTAGTAAATGTTAAAAAATGTTCATTCCTGGCTCCGGCAAGCTTTTCGTTAATAATTGTGAATGTCCACATTTATTTTAACAATATTTCTTTTTTCGTTCTCGTTGTCGTTTCCGTTCCCAGTTTATTGTGAACCAGCCTTAATAGTTATCGAGTAAATAGTGTTAACATTAAGAGGAAATTATATTTTTTTCTGAAAAAGTTTGGCCTTCTATGCTCGAGGTTGCGGGTTCGATCCCGGCCGAGGTCGATGGAATTTAAATGTGTTTAAATGTGGTTCATATCAGTATACGATGAAAGAGTATTGGTACGGAGAAAAATTCTCTCCGGCGCCGGGATTTGAACCCGGGTTTTCAGCTCTACGTGCTGATGCTTTATCCACTAAGCCACACCTAATACCCACCCCGGCGTCGGACAGAATCGTCTCAGTTTAAGTTCCAACTCTTGGGTTCCCTCTAGTGGCCGCCCTCTGCACTACGTCATAGATGTCTATGAACGTAGGACCGAAGTCCACACATGTGCTGAGGTGCACTCGTTATGAGTGACTAGTTGGCCGGGATCCGACGGAATAAGCGCCGTCTTAAATCACGAAGTGACTTACGCATATCATATATATTATTTTAATGTACCGAAGTACATATGATGTTTCCATGCAGATATTTTGCGTCATCATACGATGAAAGAGTAATGGAACGGAGAAAATTCTCTCCGGCGCCGGGATTTGAACCCGGGTTTTCAGCTCTACGTGCTGCTGCTTTATCCACTAGAGGGAACCCAAGAGTTGGAACTTAAACTGAGACGATTCTCTCCGACGCTGGGGTGGGTATCCGGTGTGGCTTAGTGGATAAAGCATCAGCACCTAGAGCTGAAAACCCGGGTTCAAATCCCGGCGCCGGAGAGAATTTTTCTCCGTTCCATTACTCTTTCATCGTATGATGACGCAGAATATCTGCATGGAGATATCATATGTACTTCGGTACATTAAATAATATTCATGTCAGTAGATTTACTGGTATGTAAAAGAACTCCTGCGGGACAAAATTCCGGGACACCGGTGACGCTGATATAACCTCCTGTTGCGAGCGTCGTTAAATAAGCCACAATTTTTAAAAAATTCTGAGAAAAGTAATATTAATTTGGGACTATTATGCTTACAGGAATTTTTTGTTGTTTGGTGTACTCTATCTATGATTAAGCTGTTGAAATCTGCAGAGTTACAATATAAATACGTTGAATCTGTACATATGTTCGCACAAACACATTAAATAGCGCAATAACATCCCGAACAGAGGGCAGAAACAGCATTGCGGAATGCATTAAATGCAATAACTGCAGAGTCATGATTTTGAGGCAATAATAGAAAATAGAGAGAGAAACAGATATGTAAATCAGCTGAAACAGAAAGCTTGGAGTGGTTTCATTTTCAGCTGTTGATAGTGATCTACATACTTCATAGTCTGCCGCCGAAAACTACGATTACAGGTATATCACATTCTGCACAGGAGGGGTAACATTAGTAGCAAAAGAACTAGCTAGATATAGAATAGACTTCGTAGGAGTACAAGAGGTTAGGTTAGATGGGAATGGCATATCACAAATAGGAGATTACTTGTTGTATTATGGGGAAGGAAACAATAATCACCAATTAGGAACAGGATTCTTTGTTCATAAAAGAATAAAATCAGCAGTAAAAAGGTCGAATTTATCAGTGACAGGTTATCATATTTAGTACTTAAGGGTAGATGGTGCGACATCATAGTTATAAATGCTCACGCCCCTACAGAAGAGAAAGACGACCATATAAAGAATAGCTTCTATGAGGAATTGGAACATACTTTTGATCAGTTCCCTAGATATCACATGAAAATTTTATTGGGGGATTTCAATGCTAAAGTAGGACGGGAGGATATTTTTAGACCAACTATTGGAAAAGAGAGCCTACACGCAATTAGTAGTGACAATGGAGTTAGATTAGTCAACTTTGCCACATCGAAAACTTAATTGTCAAAAGTACAACATTCCCCATAAGGATATACATAAATATACTTGGACTTCTCCAGATGGATTGACACACAACCAAATAGATCACATCTTGATAGATAAACGGAGACATACTAGTATAGTAGATATTCGAACTTTCAGGGGTGCAGACTGTAATTCTGACCATTATTTGGTGATTGGAGAATTAAGAGAAAGATTATCAGTAGCCAAGCGAGTAGAGCAACAAGTTAATATTACTAAATTCAATATTTTGAAATTAAAGGACGAGGAAGCTAAGCAAAATTATCAGGTCGAAATTTCGAATAGGTTTGCCACTTTAGAAAGTTCCGACGAAGTTGAGAAAGAATTAGATGTTAATAGCGTGTGGGAAAATATCAGAGATAGTATCAAAATTGCAGCTGAGCAGAGCATAGGTTATTATGAAACTAAGAAAAAGAAACCGTGGTTTGATGAAGATTGTTGCATGGTAGTAGAAAGAAGGAAACAGGCAAAATTGAAATTCTTACAGGATCCAGTTGAGGAGAAGAGAGATAATTATTTCAATGAAAGACGGGAAGCAAGTCGTACACTTAGGAATAAAAAGAGAGGTTACTTGAAGGAAAAACTGAATGAGGTAGAAACAAATAGTAAGAATAAAAACATTCGAGATTTATATAAGGGTATAAAGGAATTTAAGAACGGATATCAGCCAAGGGTAAACGTGATCAAGGATGAGAATGGTGACTTGCTTGCAGACTCTCCATCAATCCTAAACAGATGGAAAAACTATTTTGCGCAACTACTAAATGTACATAGGCCAAATAGAAATGATCGGGACGAAATTGAAATACAAACTGCTGAGCCATTTATACCCGAACCCACGCCTTCAGAAGTCGAAATTGCGATAGAAAATCTGAAAAAGTACAAGTCTCCAGGTATCGATCAAATTCCAGCAGAATTAATACAAGAGGGTGGGAGTGCATTATATAGCGAAATTTATAAACTTGTACTTGCTATTTGGGAAAAGGAAATTGTACCAGAACAATGGAAGGAGTCCATAATTGTACCTATTTTTAAAAAGGGGGACAAAACCAACTGTGGTAACTTTCGAGGAATATCACTTTTGTTGACGTCGTACAAAATTTTGTCCAATATTCTTTTGAGAAGATTAACTCCGTACGTAGATGAAATTATTGGGGATCATCAGTGCGGTTTTCGGCGTAATAGATCGACTATTGATCAGATTTTTTGTATTCGACAGATAATGGAGAAAAATGGGAGTATAAGGGTACAGTACATCAGTTATTCATAGATTTCAAAAAGGCTTATGACTCGGTTAAGAGGGAAGAATTATATGATATTCTTATTGAATTTGGTATTCCCAAGAAACTAGTTCGATTAATTAAAATGTGTCTCAGTGAAACATACAGCAGAGTCCGTATAGGTCAGTTTCTATCTGATGCTTTTCCAATTCACTGCGGGCTAAAGCAGGGAGATGCACTATCACCTTTACTTTTTAACTTCGCGCTAGAATATGCCATTAGGAAAGTTCAGGATAACAGGCAGGGTTTGGAATTGAACGGGTTACATCAGCTTCTTGTCTATGCGGATGACGTGAATATGTTAGGAGAAAATACACAAACGATTAGGGAAAACACGGAAATTTTACTTGAAGCAAGTAGAGCGATCGGTTTGGAAGTAAATCCCGAAAAGACAAAGTATATGATTATGTCTCGTGACCAGAATATTGTACGAAATGGAAATATAAAAATTGGAGATTTATCCTTCGAAGAGGTGGAAAAATTCAAATATCTTGGAGCAACAGTAACAAATATAAATGACACTCGGGAGGAAATTAAACGCAGAATAAATATGGGAAATGCGTGTTATTATTCGGTTGAGAAGCTCTTATCATCCAGTCTGCTGTCGAAAAATCTGAAAGTTAGAATTTATAAAACAGTTATATTACCGGTTGTTCTGTATGGTTGTGAAACTTGGACTCTCACTCTGAGAGAGGAACATAGGTTCAGGGTGTTTGAGAATAAGGTGCTAAGGAAAATATTTGGGGCTAAGCGGGATGAAGTTACAGGAGAATGGAGAAAGTTACATAACACAGAACTGCACGCATTGTATTCTTCACCTGACATAATTAGGAACATTAAATCCAGACGTTTGAGATGGGCAGGGCATGTAGCACGTATGGGCGAATCCAGAAATGCATATAGAGTGTTAGTTGGGAGACCGGAGGGAAAAAGACCTTTAGGGAGGCCGAGACGTAGATGGGAGGATAATATTAAAATGGATTTGAGGGAGGTGGGATATGATGATAGAGACTGGATTAATCTTGCACAGGATAGGGACCGCTGGCGGGCTTATGTGAGGGCGGCAATGAACCTTCGGGTTCCTTAAAAGCCATTTGTAAGTAAGTAAGTAAGTAAGTATATCACATTCTGCAAGTTTTCTACTGCTTTCGAATAGTGGTCAGCGGGTATGACTGCGAAACTAGGGGGCTCAGGATTGAATCCTCGTTGGGATAAGTTTCCGGAATTTTCCCTTTACGCATTAAGAGCAAATGGGGAGGGGGAGGGGATTACTTTGGCGTTGAACCCAGAGACGGTATAAAAAAATCGTCCACCTGCTTTTCTTATCTCAATCCTTCTGTCTATGTACTCTGTGTGTCTGTCCTGTCTGTCCTGTCTGTCCTGTCTATCTATCTATCTATCTATCTATCTATCTATCTATCTATCTATCTATCTATCTATCTATCTATCTATCTATCTATCTATCTATCTATCTATCTATCTATCTATCTATCTATCTATCTATCTATCCACCTACCTATCTATCCATCCACCTATCTATCCATCCATCCATCCACCTATCTATCTGTCTGTCTGTCTGTCTACCTACCTAACTACCTGTCTGTCTGTCTGTCTATCTATCTATCTATCTATCTATCTATCTATCTATCTATCTATCTATGTAACTATATGTATGTAAAATTTAAGGGTTCAGAGCCATAGTGGGCCAAGCGCCATTCATTAAAAACGGAGAAAGCAAGGGTTAAAGTTAAGTGAATACCATAGTTTAATGAAGATTGACATATCATTTAGTTTTAACCTCTTCCCTTACTATTTATTTTACCAGTTTTGTGAAAAAAGTGTCATTTTTTTTTCGTAAAGGGGTCATTTAATATTGCAGAATCACTGTACATCACTAATTTTCTTACATACTTAAAAAAATCACTATGAAATAGACAATGGGACTCAAACGAGTTAACTCGGGTTAATAAATTTTGACACATGTTAGCAACCCGAGTTAACTCGGGATAATAAGGGAAGTGGTTTGTGTATACTTTGTATTACTTGCTATATGTTTTCATTGAATTATGGTAATAACTTCATTTTAACCCTTGTTTTCTACTGTTTAATAAATGACGCTTGGCCCACTATGGTTCTGAACCCTTCAAATTAAAGAATACTATTTTAATAAAATATCTGTTGACAATTGCTTAATCTAATACGGTTTGCAATTAATAGTTTACCTTCTCGCTTCCAAAGCACAGGAGCAATGGTCAACAACTGATAATGTCTGCATATTTTTTAACGAGTAGTATCGTTACTGCGTCACATATTGTGAAGATTCGTGTCATTAAAATTCTTACCCTTGCCGCCTCATCTCCCGCTCTTCATCTCTTAACAAACAATATGAGTGTCTTTTACCTCTCTACTTACTTACTATCTGTTCTCTATTCTTTTCTTACACTTGTCCATCTTTCTTTTGTTTTATTTTCTGTTTCCGCTTTGCTCTGATTCTCTTTGTCTTTTCTTTTTATCCCATTCTCCTTTTCATCTTTTGTTCGTTTTCTGTTTCTCTTGCTTTATTCTAATTTTTGTCTTCGTTTCTTCCTACCTTTTCTTTTGGTATATTTTCTCTTTTTCTGTTTTGTATCTCTTTCCTTTTTTATATCCGTCTCTCCCTTCTTTCAAGAAGCATGTAAGTGGAGTCTCACTCCAGTCTGCAGCGTTAGGATAGGTCAGCTGGGGCAGATCGAAGCCATTCACCGCCTGTCCTCTTCGTACCTAGCGATGAAAGGGCTTCATAACCGCTCACGTCTGGTGTTATCGGTCGAAGACTTCCAGCAATCTGACAGCCACGAGAGGACAATTTGTACTGCAATAAACTGTGCGGTCTCAAAGAAACCCTTAGAAATTGTATTACAGTCCTAAAACTTAACAACTCTTATTATTATTATTATTATTATTATTATTATTATTTAGTTGGTTATTTAACGACGCTGTATCAACTATTAGGTTATTTAGAGATGATGAGATTGGTGATAACGAGATATTTGGCGAGATGAGGCCAAGGATTCGCCATAGATTACCTGGCATTGTCCACACCTGCGGAGTAACGGTTAGCGCGTCTAGCCGCGAAACCAGGTGGCCCGGGTTCGATTCCCGGTTTGGGCAAGTTACCTGGTTGAGGTATCCTTCAACCCAATATGAGCAAATGCTGGGTAACTTTCGGTGCTGGACCCCGGACTCATTTCACCGCCATTATCACCATCTCATTCAAACGCTAAATAACCTAAGATGTCGATAAAGCGTCGTAAAATAACTTACTAAAATAAATACCTGGCATTTTATTTATTTATTTGTTTATTTATTTATTTATTTATTTATTTATTTATTTATTTATTTATTTATTTATTTATTTATTTATTTATGTATTTATTTATTTATTTATGTATTTATTTATTTATTTTTATTTTGCTAATAATTGTAACATAAAATATAATATATACAGAAAAACATTAGCTCGCCCCTGAAAGAGTAGAACTCGTACTCAGGGGCGGATTCCTGGATTGAAATTAATAATTATACAATACAATTTGTCTTATGTCTACTGTGCAATTATAGTATATAAATTTACTTACGGTTGGGGAAAACCTAGGAAAAAAACCCAACCGGGTAACGAGTCAAAGCGGGGATCGAACCCGCGCCCGATCGTAACTTCAGACCGGCAGGAAGCGCCCTAACCGAATGAACCACGCCGGTGGCTTATTATTATTATTATTATTATTATTATTATTATTATTATTATTACTACTACTACATTGCCATAATCATTATACTATTATTATTATTATTATTATTATTATTATTATTATTATATTTTATTATTATTATTATTATTATTATTATTATTATTATTATATTACTCTTACTACCTATGTTCTAACAAAGTATATGACTATATCTTGTGACCAGAACATATTACGAAATGGAAATACTGGTATATAATGGTTATTAATGGTTATTAGAGGAGAAAATTTCGCTCCGGCGCCGGGGACCGAACCCGGGTCCTGGATTCTACATACTAAGCGCTCTAACCTACTGAGCTACACCGAAGTTGAATCGGATCGAATCCCTCCTCTAATGTTTTTTACAGATCTGTAGGACAAAAAAATAATAATCTTTATTTAGACTCGTATAAAAATTGGAAATTCATCCTTTGAAAATATAAAAAAATTCGATTACCTTGGAGCAACAGTAACAAATATAAATTACCCGCAGAAAAATATGGGAAATGCCTATTATTATTCAGTTGAGAAGCTTTCGTCTTGCAGTCTGCTTTAAAAAAATATTGAAAGTTAGAATTTATAAAACAGTTACATTACCGGTTGTTCTGTATGGTTGTGAAACTTGCACTCTCAGTTTGAGAGAGGAACATAGGTTAAGGGTGTTTGAGAATAAGGTGCTTAGGAAAATATTTGGGGCTAAGAGGGATGAAGTTACAGGAGAATGGAGAAAGTTACACAACACAGAACTACACGCATTGTATTCTTCACCTGACATAATTAGGAACATTAAATCCAGACGTTTGAGATGGGCAGGGTATGTAGCACGTGTGGGCGAATCCAGAAATGCATATAGAGTGTTAGTTGGGAGGCCGGAGGAAAAAGACTTTGGGGAGGCTGAGACGTAGACGGGGGTAATATTAAAATGGATTTGATGGAGGTGGGATATGATAGGGACTGGATTAATCTTGCACAGGATAGGGACTGATGGTGGGCTTATGTGAGGGCGGCAATGAACCTCCAAGTTCTTTAAAAGCCATTTGTAAGTAACTCCTACTATATTTTACTGAGGAACAAAAAAATAATACTAAAGTATTAATTAGAAAATTCATGCATATTTTGTACTTTATTTCTGATGTGAGATGCAGAAACAACATTCCTGAGGTTTTATCCAAGTTCACTAGGATCTCTAAGGAATGAGTGAAAGACACAATCTACGTAAAAACCGCATGTACTGTAGTTGTTCACTATTCTCATCTCTGTTGCCCCAGTTTCCCTCCACGGAAAGATGGGGGAATAGAAGTGAAAGTGATTCGTGGCAATGGTACGACGACTGCTGTTTATCTGATGCGAATTTGGTCGCCAGAGCCTCGTTTGTACGCGGTGGGTTTACAGGTTACAGCTATCTTTTCTTCTAATCCTACGCCAACCCGATAAGCGACGGAAGTAAGAACCACATCGGGAACGTTAAATCACATGGAAACGGGATTGTTTGCTGCAGATTATTTCGTTATCCAATTGTTGCATAGGCGTGTGTTCACTATGTGGTCCGCAGCACGCATCAGGATCGCTAGTTTTTCTAAAATCATCGAAATAAGAGACTGTGTGTGTGAATATATGTATATATACAGGGACGTCATTTTATTTTTACTAACATTTTTAATATTAACTTGCCTATACCTCTGGATCAACGCCGTTTGCTTTCCCCTTCCATGACTGGAAGTCGATGATACTTGGGTAATATACAAACAAATCACTTTACTAGGTATAGGAGGGAAGAAAAGTAGTTCATCCATTTACGTAAACTAGGAAATATTGCGCTTTTGAGTTAGATCATTTTCATTAGGTTTTTGTTTAATCAAAATACAGTACAGTATTAACAATGAGTGTTTTTACTCACCAACTGAGCTATCCATGCGGACGTATTCATTATGCAGTGTATATTACACTGTCTACAACACATTAGCGTACAATATAGAGAATGAAGTTAAATTGAAAAATAACCATAATATGGATATTTAAAAACATTTTTTTAAATGGTGGCCGTTCATTTCGATACAGGCTTCAGTTCTAATGTACATATTATCGCACTATAGCTACTGTACTTAATTCCAATGACCAGTTTCGTTCTTCGTACTAGTAACTCATGTTGAAATAATTCTGTACCTACTCTATAAAAGAGTACCTTACATACTCTAAATTTAATCTTCACTTCTGCCCGATCCGAAAAGATAAAATTACTCAGACATGCTATCTACTGTCCGTCCAAGTGGTTATGTCGTAGGGTCGTAGAAAAGAGGGAAATCACGTGACAGTTAATTACTTAACGAAGCCCTTTTCTTTAAGTTATTTTAAACAGTTGTATAATATTACGTAGACGTCCAATTCCTAACAGAAATTAATGTTCTCAGAAAAAGAGCTAAGACAGCCCAGCCACTAGCTGGCGAATAAAAGCTGGTGGGGAAACCGGGATACGACGTAGGCAAACGGACGACAGTACCTGTGCGAAAATGATTCAATATTGAAAGCTCTTTCGTCACTGAAAAACGCGAACATATTTTTGGAACGTACTGTTTACTATGACCGTAAGGCTACTATGAGTGTATATGCGGTCTTGGATCTGTGTGGAGGACGGTTGAACTTCATTAGTAGAAGGGGTGGAAGTGTAGTACATTAAAAATTCAGGTACAATAAAAATTGAAGTAAAAATAAAATGATGTGTATATATACGTAGTTGTCTGATAAGGAGAAAGAGAGAGAGAGAGAGGGAGAGAATAATAGATACAAGGTGCAATCAATATATTTCCGAACTGCGTACTGTTAAGCATACAAGAGCGTATTACTGAAGATCTTTGCTTCCATGCCTGTTGAGTCAGTCCATCAAACAGCGTCAGATGGTGTTCAAGAACTGACAAGCATTCTGATGAGGGCAGATAAAAAAGTTATTTTTTTCTTTTAGCATGTTAATAATATCAATTTATTTATTGGGTTATTTTATGACGCTGTATCAACATCTAGGTTATTTAGCGTCTGAATGATGTGAAGGTGATAATGCCGGTGAAATGAGTCTGGGGTCCAGCACCTAAAGTTACCCAGCATTTGCTCGTATTGGGTTGAGGGAAAACCCCGGAAAAAACCTCAACCAGGTAACTTGCCCCGACCGGGAAATAATATCAAAAGAAGTGCTTATTAGTACATTATGCAACGAGCATATAATGGTAGTAATTAAGACGCGAGTATGTTTGTTTATGAAACGAGCGCAAACGAATTCATAATTTTCATACGAGCGTCTTAATTACCATTGTAGGCAAGTTTCATACGACTTTTTATGCTCGACCATATTTCTAACTTGAAATTATTCATAAGTATTCATGTTATGGTTATATAAGTGAGGAGCGGAACTGACCTGAATTGTAAGATGTGCGCAGACGCGAAAGTATTGATTTTTCCGAGCCACGAATGTCATTGACCTTGACATAATCTAGAGAATAAAATGAACATTAGTCTTGATATAACCTGGAAATTGATTTAGAATTGAAAAACGAGATGACAAATTGAATTTATTTGAATATTATTTACAATTAACGCTAATTATTATAGTAACAGAACATAACCTTCTGCGACATTATTGGATTTCCAGCCTCCGTGACTTTTCGCTAATTTTCTTTCGATTGCATATCCGAGAACAATCGATACTTGTAGTTTTATAATGGTACAAAGGTGATTTCTCATTGGCTGAACAACTGAACTATAATGAATAGGTGTACTTTAATGAGGTGCATTAAAGGGCTGCTACCAGGTGTATAATTACTACATTTCGGCATGGTCGAGCATAAACAAATTTTGGCCACTCGACCGCAATTACGAGGGCAGTAAAAATAAGTTCGCTAGGGACCGTTAACAGAAAGAAAACACAGTTTCATTGGAAAAAGTTATTGGAACAGACATAGCAATTGTTGAGCAATTTTTCAACATACGTCCCACCGGAACTGAGTCATCTATCATATCATGGTATCGATAGACAGGTACAGACGGCTGTCAAACGCTGAATCCGATCCCAGGCGGCTGACTTCTAAGACACAAGGATATAAAAATTGGAATGACAAATGTTTCAATTCCAGTGGGGAAAATGGTGACAAATATCGCAACAATTGGTGTATCTGTTTCAATAAAATTTTCCATGCAAATTGTGTTTTTTTCTGTAAATGGCCTCAGGGAAAATAACTTTCTTGGACGGTCTCGTAATGGCGGTCGAGAGGCCAAAATTTTGTATAAGCACTTCTTTTGACTTTATTAACATAGTGGAACAAAAAAATTTAACTTTATCTGCCCCCATCAGAATTTTTGCTTGTGAGCTTCTTACACGTGATTTTGTGCAAGTATGTCAAGGACCTTTTGCGATTTTTCCTGAAATCTCACCATAAACACCTTATGTCTAGTCTCCTTCTCTAGCTTTCAAGTGATGCATTTAGTATAGATTCCAGGTTATAGATAACTTGTCCGTTTTCTATGTCCTGTGTGTTGCCTACATTCAGGGCAGTCCGAAAACTTATTGATTGGTCCTTGTAACCTACATATTATGTTTCAAACCCTTCCAGGTCAAAACATGTCATGTTTAAACTCGCGAAATAATGCGAAATTTAAATATTTTAGTACGATTTAATTCTAAATTACTGTTTTCCCAAAGACATTTTGATTTAGTTTAAGAAATTTTAATTTAAAGTGCCCAAAAGATATATATCGGTATTTATTGGAAGTCACATAAATATCTGCGTGAATTAATACAACAAAAAATATGATTTGTTTAACGACGCTCGCAACCGCAGAGGTTATATCAGCGTCTCCGGTGTGCCGGAAGTTTGTCCCGCAATAGTTCTTTTACATGCCAGTAAATCTACTGACATGAGCCTGTGGCATTTTAGCACACTTAAATGCCATCGGATCGAGCTCGTAACCCCGGGCACAGAAGGTCAGCCCTATACCAACTGCGCCACTCAGGGCGACTAATACAACACGCTTTGGTGAAGTTAATTTTCCTGCACGATGTAATGTTTGTAGCCATACAATAATAATCAGAGTTAGCTAGATTTACGATTGCGTTTTAATGAGCTAGTGGAATTTTCTTTAAAATTGTGAGTAAAATATAATCTGTTGGGCATTGTTATTTATGTACATTTTTTTTTCTAATTTCATAGTCAAATTCTATTTCAATACAGAACTTTGAATCTAATATTCAGACCGTATTTCGAGTGACTCTATTTTTAAATAAAAAGTATAAATATCCTGAATGTTTTATAATGCCTATTAGATTAGTTTATATTATTCATTCACAGGATGGGAGACACACAAATCATTACATGTTTTAATTTTTTATGATATCAGCATCTCAACTACTGTCTTTATAAAGGAACTCAAGAATCTAGACTTTACAGATGATGAGGGATTTATTATTTCATCGTTTCAATTTGTTATTTGAGTACCTAGCTTTATTAATTGTATGTTAATGGATCCAATCAATTAGAAGAAGTATGCTCACTGTCTCAACTCTTACATTCAGTATTATTGTATTGTATTGTACAGGGACATCATTTTACTTTTACTTCAATTTTTATTGTACCTGAGTTTTTAATGTACTTCACTCCCACCCCTTCTACTAAGGAAGTTCCAACTCCACACAGAACCAAGACCGCAGATAGTAAGCACTACTAAGTTACTGAGTATAGTACGTTCCAGAAATATGTTCGCGTTTTCCAATGACGAAAGAGCTTTCAATATTGAATCATATTTTCGCACAGGTACTGTCCGTTTGCCTACGTCGCATCCCGATTTCCCCCACCTGCTTCTGCTCGCCCCTCTGTAAAAGCTGGGCTGTCTTAGCTCTTTTCTGAAAACATTAATTTCTCTTAGGAATTGGACGTTTACGTAATATTATACAGCTGTTTAATTTAACTTAAATAAAAGGACCTCGTTAAGTAATTAATTGTCACGTGATTTCCTCCCTTTCTACAATCCTGCGGCATAACCACTTGGACGGACAGTAGATAGCATGTCTGAGTAATTTTATATTTTCGGGTCGGGCAGAAGTGAAGATTGAATTCACAGTACGTAGAGTAGGTACAGAATTATTTCAACATGAGTTACTAGTACGAAGAACGAAACTGGCAATTGGAATTAGATGCACTAGTCTATAGTGCGATAATATGCACAAAAGAACTGAAGCCTGTATCGAAATGAACGGCCACCATTTTCAAAATTGTGTTTAAATATTCATATTATGATTATTTTTCAATTTAACTTCTTTCTCTATATTGTACGCTAATGTGCTGTAGACAGTATAATATACACTGCATAATGAATACGTTCGCATGGATAACTCACTTCGTGAGTAAAAACACTTATTCTTAATACAGTACTGTACTTTGATTAAAGAAAAACGTAATGAAAATTATCAAACTCAAAATCGCGATATTTCCTAGTTTACGTAAATGGATGAACTACTTTTTCCATCCTATACCTAGTAGAGTGATTTGTATTTTACGCCAGTATCATCGAACTCCAGTCTTGGAGGAGGGAGCAAGCGGTGTTTCCGGTTCTAAAGGTATAGACAGGTTAATATTAAAAATGTTAGTAAAAATAAAATGATGTCCCTGTATTTATTAACATTCCATGGTATTCATACATGCTTACAGCTAGAATATGGGACAAGTCAAAAACTTAATACTATTATAAAGTCTTAATTTATAGTCACAGTCTAGATGAAATATATACAGACGAGATTTACAATATAGTCTACTAGTACAACACAAAGTTTTAGTATCAATTTCATGAAGTGTTGTTGAATGTCATGAATTCACCTACAGAATAGAAGGCGTGAGAAATTAGGTACTTCTTTAATTTGGCCCTAAATAATTTTATGTTTTGAGTTTCATTTTTTATATCGATAGGAGGCTATTAAAAATTTTTACTGCCATATAACGCACTCCTTTTTGATAGCACGAGTATGGAGTATGAAAGTCATTTTTGACGTGTATTTATGCTATGAACTGTTGAATTAGTTACAAAGTTCTCTTTTTTGTACCCAATACTGAGCATGCGCAGTGGAGTCTGGCCGATAATGCCAACTCATGACGTGTATTGGCCCTGCGGTCTGGACAGCCCTGGCGGTTGTAGTAATTAAGTACTGCACCTTAACACAATCACACGGCTGTTATTAACCCGCGCTGCTAATGCTTCCCTGGGCACAGTTTCTCCTGCTAATGTTCAGAGAAGTGGCAAGGTGCTCAAGAAAGCCTGGCTTGTGTCCACTGCCGTGTACTGTTGTGTGAACAGCCGTGTTATGAGTATGATAAAATGACAAAACATTTTCATTATGAGTCCTTTGCGTTTCCCGTCACGTTGCCATGGTGTTTCTGTTACGATTTCATTTGTTTTAACTGTAATATAGAAACCATACATAGAATAACGAGTTAGGGAGATGAATCCGTAACGTCTTATCACAGTCTAGTATATACAGTCACGAAGCTTGATTTTGAGGGTACTAGGAACAATAGACTGTGCCGATGCTATTTCACATTGCCTGTAATGGGGCGATAGTAGCGATCCTAGTAGTTAGCAACTATCTATGGATGCATATTTCCTACATATTCAGCTTCGTGACTGTATATACTAGATTGTGGTTTTCTATTAAGTCCTCTTTTTCCATATCACATAAAGAAAATACATAAACTAATCAATAATTTATTACATTCACCAGCATTGTTTATTAATGGCAGTTTTTAGATTCTACGCCTGAAGAAATTTGATAGTTTGGCGTTGAATAAATCTTCAAGCCAATTTTGAAGAGCAGCTTATTTACTTATCTTTTGAAGAGGTGGAAGAATTCAAATATCTTGGAGCAACAGTAACAAATATAAATAATACTCGGGAGGAAATTAAACACAGAATAAATATGGGAAATGCGTGTTATTATTCGGTTGAGAAGCTTTTGTCATCCAGTCTGCTTTCAAAAATCTGGAAATTAGAATTTATAAAACAGTTATATTACCGGTTGTTCTATATGGTTGTGAAACTTGGACTCTCACTTTGAGAGAGGAACATAGGTTAAGGGTGTTTGAGAATAAGGTTCTTATGAAAATATTTGGGACTAAGAGGGATGAAGTTACAGGAGAATGGAGAAAGTTACACAACACAGAACTGTACGCATTGTATACTTCACCTGGCATAATTAGGAACATTAAATCCAGACGTTTGCGATGGACAGGGCATGTAGCACGTATGCGTGAATCCAGAGTGTTAGTTGGGAGGTCGGAGGGAAAAATACCTTTGGGGAAGCCGAGACGTAGATGGGAGGATAATATTAAAATGGATTTGAGGGAGGTGGGATATGATGATAGGGACTGGATTAATCTTGCTCAGGATAGGGACCAATGGAGGGGTTATGTGAGGGTGGCAATTAACCTCCGGATTCCTTAAAAGCCAGTAAGTAGTAGTAGTAGTAGTAGTAGTGGTAGTGGTAGTGGTAGTAGTAGTGGTGGTGGTAGTAGTGGTGGTGGTATTGGTAGTAGTAGTATTGGTAGCAGTAGTATTGGTAGTGGTGGTAGTAGTAGTAGTAGTAGTAGTAGTAGTAGTTTATTTACTTATAAATGGTTTTAGAGAACCCAGAGGTTCATTGCCGTCTTCACATAAGCGCCGCCATCGGTCCCTATCCTGAACAAGATTAATCCAGTCCCTATCATCATATCCCACCTCCCTCAAATACAGTTTAATATTATCCTCCTATCTACATCTCCGTTTCCACAAAGGTCTTCTTCCTGAGGTCTTTCAACTAACACTCTATATGCATTTCTGGATTCGCCCATACCTGCTACATGTCCTGTCCATCTCAAACGTCTTGATTTAATGTTCCTAATTATTTAGTTGAAGAATACAATGCGTGTAGTTTTGCGTTGTGTAACTTTCTCCATTCTCCTGTAACTTCATCCCTCTTAGCCCTAAATATTTTCCAAAAACATCCTTAACCTCTGTTCTTCTCTCAAAGTGAGAGTCCAGGTTTCGCAACCATACGGAACCACCGCTAATATAACTGTTTTATAAATTCTAACTTTCAGTTTTTGAGTGGAAATAAATAGAAATCACTGTTTCATCATAGAGTCAAGTTGTGTGTATATGAGCTGTAAAAATATAATAAGCTGTCCAGTTTGAATAGTTTTCGAGAAAAAGTTCCTTATGTCAGACATAATTTAAGATTGTCTAGATACGCAATTCCATATCCCCTTAAGTGCCTCACCCTGTATATTCTTCATTATCAGTTTTTATACACCTTTTCCCTCCTTATGTTCTCTGGTGACTTGCACTTTGCCCACTGCACCAATTTTCTCCATTAAGACTGATAAATCAGCAAATACTTTAATATTTATTGATGTGTTCGAAGTTCACATTTGGAATTTGTACCTCAATTTCCCATGACCATTAGCAGCTAAAAGATATATCAGTAAACTCTACCAATGCATACTATGTGTCTGTATATGTTTCATTCTGAAAACGCACAAGCGAACTGGAGAGGTCTACTTGTGGGTCATAGTACGCTTATGTCCATTCACAGAATTGAAGTCGTACTGTATGTTTAACTTACTTTTTAACCCGTCCTACATTCTGTGTTTCCATCCGTTTATCTCCTTACTTTTTGTGTTTAGTTGACTATTTATTCCTGGATTGCATTGTCTTAAACCAGCGGTGGCGAAAATGTGATCGTGCGCCGAGCCACTGTGTAACCTGCAACGTACATAGCACCTATGGAGGGAGGCGGACACCCGAAGGGGAAGTGAAGCAACTGTCTGACTTATTAACGGATTTTCATTTTCCTTACGTCAAGCACTTAAATATAATTTTATACAGTACAAGGCTAAACTAATGTTTAGTACGTGTAACGAAGAAAGAAATTAACAATAAATGAACAATATCACAACCTAAAATTAACTGTCTTCAGAATGTCTCTGCGACAGAGTTTCAAAATCAGGAATTATGTCACTTACTGCCAGTCGTAGTTGATCACGAAGGTATTTGTCTGTCAGTCGTGATCTAAATTTGGTTTTTACTATTTTAATTGTTGAAAATAATGTTTCAAAACGTAAGTTGTAGCGAACATGGCTTCAAAAGAGAAAGCGAAAGAACGAAGCTTCGGATATTTATTTATTTTTGGCAAAGATTTGAAAAGTTCAACATTTGTCAAGTCCTTACATCTAGCTTTCATTTAACATCACATTGTAAATCTGCGAGTTTAAATTGAAGATCTAACCGCATTATTCGTACATCTGCTGAAAAAGGGTCGACGTACAGAGATGATGATGATGATGATGATGATGATGATAACAACAACAGTAACACAACCTTTTAATGTTTCATCAGTAACATGTAGTATAAAGCCGTTTTAAGTTATACAACCGTTTTCCTCGTAATACTTGTGAACAAATCATAAATTTAATATGCTCATCATATTGACAGCAAAAAATGCGTCCTCCCATCCTACTTGAAACGTTCGTTTTGTAGATGTACATCTATTCGAGAGAGACATTGCGATGATACGCCACTCGCAGGTCAGAGACAAATACAAATGGATCGGAGTTTGACTCCAGTGAGTGAAAGGATGGGGGTTGTTGGAGGTAGAAAGAACAGCTATCATTGCGAGCCACAATGTGCTCGTGAGTCGCATTTTCGCCACCGCTGATTTACAGAATTCAAGTCGTACTGTATCTTTAGCCTACTTTTTAACCCGTCCTACGTTGTGTGTTTCCATCAGCTTATCTCCTTACTTTTTGTGTTTATTTGACTATTTATTCATGGATTGCAATGTCTTAAACAAAGGACAAATCCTCTACTTCTTGTTGCAGTAGCTTAGAAAATAAACTGTATGTGCAATTGTCCTAGAACCGGGCAAGACTTGATTTCTGGATCCTACTACCCTGATTTTATGCTTTTCTGGCAAATGTTAGGATAGCTCCATCAGGAAAAGCATGACGACTTCCTTCGATATCCATCCCCTCTTCCAGCTCTGGGGAGTCCGTAATCATTTCGACGGCCTGCAGCATGTGTAATCCGCTGAGTGAATCGCCACATAAAGATGCATGGAGTCCTAAGCACAAAATAGTGATATCTTCGCTGTAATGATTTTCTTTAAATCGGGGTCACGATGTGTTGGCAAACTGCGGCCCATGAGTCGAATGTAGCTTTCGGTACTGCTTGCCAAGTTCGCGTGATGCGCTCCAAAGATTAAAGTCTACTTACATATGAGCTATTCCACCTCAAATCGACCGAAATATAGAGAAAATTGATCTTGCAATTTCTAAATACAATGAAACTTTATTTGTACGTAGAGAACTGTGATACAATGCTTTGTGCAAAGTTTGAGGCATCAGAACTTCATAGTGTTTAAATTTATCGTATTTTCATAAAATTAGCAACTTTAAACTGTTATAGCTCCGAAACCCTTTCACCCAATGATCAAAATCATGGTTTATTTTGATGCTGAGAAATTAAACTTTATATTAACATGTAAACAGATTATCTTACTTTTTAGGGAAATGGATAAATTTAGATTTTTCCTCATTAAGACGCCTTTGCCACCGAAAAAATATTTTAAAAATGTATAGTTAGATTCCCATTGAAAGTACAAATAAACATATTTTTTACTAATGGTATGTTGATAAGAAAGTACTGAAAATATCAAATAAAGAAAATAAATAGTACGCGCGTGAACTAACCACCTGACTGTGAGGCGGGAGCTAGCCGAGACAAGCAAGACCAGGAGACAAACATGTGATGTTTCGTCTAGTAGCGCATAGCTGGGCTAGCTTTATCACAAGTTTTCATAAACACAGGAGTCAAATGACGCCCAACGCTCACTTATCTTCAGCTCTCGGCCAGTGCGTGCGGTACTGCGCCGTTCAAGTCCAGGCGTGTGAAAATAATCTATTTAATACCCTCGAAACTTATTGCCATACTTCTAAGGAAACAATGCCGAATCCCTCTTAATAATGCAAAGTTTTTCTCAATATTTTTTTACATTTTTACAAATTGGCAAAAAGCCTAAAAGTAAGTAAAATCAGATTATCTGTCTCTCTGTATACAATAAGAATAAGGATTACTTCTTAACATAACCTACCAAATGTCAGCTTCAAAATGAGCTCTCGTTTAATGTTCTGCAGTAAATGGTTCCAGAGTTCTGAGCGCTGAAATAGGTTTGTTTTTATAATAAAATACGCTAAATTTGTCGCTCAACAATACGAAAACCGTTTGACTTTCGATAGTATATTTTTGAAAATGCACTCTCCTCAGCACCTTGTATAAATAGAGAAAAATTAGAGTATAAAAAAATGCGAGGTGTTTTACTGATCGATTTCATATGGAACAGTCACGAAGATTGAGTTGTGAGTATGCTAGGAACAAAAACTGTGCCGGTACTATTTCGCATTGTCTGTAATGGGGCGATATTAGCGATCATAGTGGACAGCAACTATCTATGGATGCATATTTACAACGTATTGAGCTTCTCGACTATATATACTAGACTGTGATAAAACTATCAACGTTTTTCGCCTGTAACTTTGAGGCACTGAAGGAAACAAAAGACGGTAACAATCAAACAAATGCAATAATTTTCATTGTTACAATTAATTACGTAGTCTGCCGAGTTGTGTGGTAGCGCGTCTGACTCTGGACTAGCCGACGCGGGTTCGATTCCCGGCGTGCTTAGAAATTTTCATATAAAATTTCTATCTCGGGTCTAGGAGAGATGACGGTGCACAACTTCTAATCACTAAATAGTGCACCAATATGTCTGGGTTAAATCCCAAATCTCTCCGCAGTACATATGAAGAGAAGGCATATGTAAGGTGTTCAGAAGGCAACATGATTAACTGTTTTTGCAAAGATTTTGAGATATTCAAGGTTAAAGTTAAATATACACAATTAATTCTTTGATATAGTCGAGAACAATACTGCATTCTGTGGGCTTTTATTGAACTATGGAGTTCATAACTTTGACCACTGAAAATATGGTCAATTTAGTACATTCCTAACTTAGAAACTCTGAAATAACCAAAAGTGGAGTTAATCATGTTGACTTCTGAACACCTCATGTCACTGTTGATAGTGATTCGTCCGTCGGATGGCGTCCCCTTTGGTGCTATTCGACAGGACTAGGCTACGTGCCGGCACCGGGTTTCCTCTTCTCCCTTCCCCATCTTCATCATCATTCTCACCCATTCCCTACACTACACTTACACGAACACTTACACATACACATAACTCTTGTCCACACCTGTGGAGTAACTGTTAGTGCGTCTGGTCGCGAAACCAGGTGGCCCTGGTTCGATTCCCGGTCGGGACAAGTTACCTGGTTTAGGTTTTTCCGGGGTTTTCCTCAACCCAATATGAGCAAATGCTGGGTAACTTTCGGTGCTGGATCCCGGATTCATTTCACCGGCATTATCATCTTCATCTCATTCAGACGCTAAATAACCTAAGATGTTGATAAAGCGTCGTAAAATAACCTACCAAAAAAGACATAACTATTGAAAGATACACATTATGCATAACATGGCCCGCCGAAGTCCTGCCATCTATTCACAATATGCGGTGGTTAAAAGAGGTGTATTCATAATTGGCCATGTCTTGTAGTTATGGTGATGTTTTGTTGATTCATGATGTTTGAATATTGTAACTGATATTAGTGTTATTTTTGCTTTACTGAATTGCATAACATAACAGTTGGCATTAATACAGAATGGGGGAACCATACACAAACAGTGAAAGGACGGATATGATCTTGATCTTGATCTTTTTAACCACAAAACAACACTGACTGTTAATTCCGATTTTAGCCACGGATAATTGGTCGAGGGGCAGAGAAGGCCTGACGGCCTTATCTCTACCAGGTTAAATAAATAAATCTAATCTAATCTAATCTAATTGGTAGACTAGCTTTGAAATAACGCAATGTTACCATATCTTGATACCAATGCAGTATCGACTATACATGTATATGACGAAATATGTTTGTTTTTGTGTACAGGATACTCTGCAATACGTTATAGTCCATAATTAAGACTCATTCTGCATAGTAACGATTTATTAACAATATTGACTCTTAACCCTAGTTCGATTAATAAAAATGTGCCTCAGTGAAACTTACAGCAGAGTCCGTATAGGCCAGTTTCTATCTGATACTTTTCCAATTCACTGCGGGCTAAAGCAAGGAGATGCACTATCACCTTTACTTTTTAACTTCGCTCTAGAATATGCCATTAGGAAAGTCCAGGATAACAGAGAGGGTTTGGAATTGAACGGGTTACATCAGCTGCTTGTCTATGCGGATGACGTGAATATATTAGGAGAAAATCCACAAACGATTAGGGAAAACACGGAAATTCTACTTGAAGCAAGTAAAGCGATAGGGTTGGAAGTAAATCCCGAAAAGACTAAGTATATGATTATGTCTCGTGACCAGAATATTGTACGAAATGGAAATATAAAAATTGGAGATTTATCCTTCGAAGAGGTGGAAAAATGCGAATATCTTGGAGGAACAGTAACAAATATAAATGACACTCGGGAGGAAATTAAACACAGAATAAATATGGGAAATGCCTGTTATTATTTGGTTGAGAAACTTTTGTCATCTAGTCTGCTGTCAAAAAATCTGAAAGTTAGAATTTATAAAACAGTTATATTACCGGTTGTTCTGTATGGTTGTGAAACTTGGACTCTCACTTGAGAGAGGAACAGAGATTAAGGATGTTTGAGAATAAAGTTCTTAGGAAAAACTAAAAGGGATGAAGTTACAGGAGAATGGAGAAAGTTACACAACACAGAACTGCACGCATTGTATACTTCACCTGACATAATTAGGAACATTAAATCCAGACGTTTGAGATGGGCAGGGCATGTAGCACGTATGGGCGAATCCAGAAATGCTTATAGAGTGTTAGTTGGGAGACCAGAGGGGAAAAGATCGTTGGGGAGGCCGAGATGTAGATGGGAAGATAATATTAAAATGGATTTGAGGAGGTGGGATGTGATGGTAGAGACTGGATTAATCTTGCTCAGGATAGGGACCAATGGCGGGCTTATGTGAGGGCGGCAATGAACCTCCGGATTCCTTAAAAGCCAGTAAGTAAGTATTGACTCTTAACCTGTCTGGCCTCTGACAAACAAAGCAGAAAACAAAGTTTAAAAAGACTCGACAAGCCAAAAATTGAAGGATATCAAATACTAGCTTCTGGATTGCTACTTAGAATAAAACAAATGTATGAGACATTATGAGATCATGAGGATAGCTTGGGGACATTGTTCCCACGACGGAATTTCAATCAAAAACCCTCATACAGTCAATCGTAGGTCATTCAGCTAATGATGTGTCTGATCCAAAGACTGATGTTTAAGGTTTTATATTGTGAACATACGAGCAAATGCTGGGTAACTTTCGGTGCTGGACCCCGGACTCATTTCACCGGCATTATCACCTTCATTTCATTCAGACGCTAAATAACCTAGATGTTGATACAGCGTCTTAAAATAACCCAATAAAAAATATATTGTGAGCATCTAAATCTGGGCTGTAGGGAGATTGCTTTCTAACATAATTTATAGTCTTCCATGTCCCAGAAAGCGGAACTTTTGGAACAATTGAAGATTTTTAACGGTCTCAACAAGTTAAGACGCTGTAAATTCCTGGCTCTTGCATGCTCTGGATCATCCACGTTCGATGCCATTAGCGGCTCAGCAGCATCTGCGGTACACCCCTGCCTTTTGTGTCAGTTTCCACGGAGATCGGAACACTTGATTCTCATCCCTACGGCTGTTTGCAAACAGACTCCTGCAGATGAGGGGAGAGACGATGTTTGATTGAGACTTCCCGCCGGGGATCGAAATCAGATGAGAACCATTCAGAAGAAGAGCGGAGCTCGAATACCTGCAGATCCTTACAGAAATATGATTCAAGAAATTGAGGAGAAGGGAGGGGTTTTTATTTGATAATTTACGACTTCCCTATCCTGACTTTAAACGTTGGATAACTGCACATTAAAGACCAGTACATTATCTGGCTGTACTCTTGCCTGCGTGTCTGTCTGTCTCTCTGTCCGTCTATCTAATGTTCTGTCTTGTCTTATCTTAACTTGTCTTATTTTTGTCAAGTCTGACTGGTCTATTATAATCTTGTCTTTGTGTTTGTCTTTACCTGTCTTCGTTTCTCTTTGTCTTTGATTTTATTTCTGTGCTTCTCTGAATGTGTGTCTTTTTCTGAATGCATGTCTGTCTTTGTGTAATTGTCTGCCTTCATCTGCCCCATTGTCTATCTGTCTTTGTCTTCCCGATTGTCTGCCCGATTATCTGTCTGGCTTTGTCTACCTCATTGTCTGTTTGTCTTTGCTTGATTATCTGTCTTTGTCTTATGTTGGTATGTCTTTGCCTGATTGTCTTTCTCTACTTCATTGTCTCTCTGTCTTTGCCTGCTGATTATCTGTCTTTTTTTTAGTAGATTATTTTACGACGCTTTATCAACATCTAGGTTATTTAGCGTCTGAATGAGGTGAAGGTGATAATGCCAGTGAAATGAGTCCGGGGTCCAACACCGAAAGTTACCCAGCATTTGCTCATATTGGGTTGAGGGAAAACCCCGGAAAAAACCTCAACCAGGTAACTTGCCCCGACCGGGAATCGAACCCGGGCCACCTGGTTTCGCGGCTAGACGTGCTAACCGTTACTCCACAGGTGTGGACATTATCTGTCTTTCTTTGTCTTATGTTATTCTGTCTTTGCCTGATTGTCTTTCTCTACTTCATTGTCTGTCTGATTATCTGTCTTTGTCTTACGTTGGTCTGTCTTTGCCTGATTGTTTTTCTCTACTTCATTGTCTGTCTGTCTTTGTCTGTCTGATTATCTATCTTTGTCTTATGTTGGTCTGTCTTTGCCTGATTGTCGTCTTTGTCTACCTCATTATCTGTGTGTCTTTGATTGTCTTCGTCTTTGATTATGTTTCTGTCTTTACCTAATTGCCTGCCTTTGTCTCCTTATCTGTCACCCTTGATTGTATGTTTGTCTTTGTCTTATGTTAGTCTGTCTTTGCCTGATTGTTTTTGTCTGTCTGTTTTCTCTGCGTAATTGACTGTCTTTGTGGCTATCTGATTTGTGTCTATCTTTGTCTGCCTACTTGTCTTTGTCTTATTGTATGTTTGTTCTTGTCTGACTGTGTGTGTGTCTGTCTTTACCTGTTTGTGTCCATTTTTTTGTCTGACTGTTTTTATATGTGATTGTTTTTCTTTGTATAATTGTCTGTGCACTTGAAGAGGTCTTTTTATCTATAGGAATTTTTTAACTTCGGTGATGAAATTGGAATTTCATTAATTGCTAAATAAAAAACTAATTTGTTAGCCGATATGGCTTATTAAGATTCCGTTTATGAATTTGTCAGGAATAGCAGAGGGAATAGGTAGGCCTACAGTATATGCCAGTCCTCTCAACACGGAGCTATCAAATCGGAGATTCCTATGAAGTGACTTGCAGAACTGTCCTCTGAAGATTTATTTTATTTTAGTAGGTTATTTTACGACGCTTTATCAACAGCTCACGTCATTTAGCGTCTGAATTATATGAAGGTGATAATGCCGGTGAAATGAGTCCGAGGTCCAACACCGAAAGTTACCCAGCATTTGCTCGTATTGGGATGAGGTAAAACCCCGGAAAAACCTCAACCAGGTAACTTTCCCCGACCGGGAATCGAACTCGAGCCACCTGGTTTCGCGGCCAGACGCGCTAACCGTTACTCCACACGTGTGGAGTCCTCTGAAGAGGTAGGCAGTCATGAACTGATGAACTCTCTCGTTACACGATCCAAGATATATCACGCCGGTTTACTATTGTACAGAAATAAGCTAGGAGGAAGAAAACTGTGTGTACGCAAGACGAATTGCAACTTCGCATGTTGTGGAAAGTGGCCAGTAATAGGTCCATGAGGAGACGTGAACAATGAAATGATTTAAGGTTATAGGTGGGGGCGCCATAAAGCAGACATTTTAACAGCCGAATCGCGTCATGCGTGCGTAAACAAAGCCTCCGATGTGCGCTCGTAGGAAAAATAAAAATATTTCCGAGGACTGAGGAAGGAAGTGCGCTCGTTGCTATGTGGGAGGTAAATCAAACAGCTTTGTTTTTATGTTACTACTGTCTTACAGACGCGTGAAGAAAAGTGCTTTCTGGAGCGTGGCACACGCGCTACCCGTTGCTGGGGTCTTTGGACTGATTATTAATGCCCAGGATGACCAACAAACAAAATTATTTGGCACTAGGTTCTGGCTGATAGATAGATAGATAGATAGATAGATAGATAGATAGATAGATAGATAGATAGATAGATAGATAGATAGATAGATAGATAGATAGATAGATAGATAGATAGATAGATAGATAGATAGATAGATAGATAGATAGATAGATAGATAGATAGATAGATAGATAGATAGATAGATAGATAGATAGATAGATAGATAGATAGATAGATAGATAGATAGATAGATAGATAGATAGATAGATAGATAGATAGATAGATAGATAGATAGATAGATAGATAGATAGATAGATAGATAGATAGATAGATAGATAGATAGATAGATAGATAGATAGATAGATAGATAGATAGATAGATAGATATAGATAGATAGATAGATAGATAGATAGATAGATAGATAGATAGATAGATAGATAGATAGATAGATAGATAGATAGATAGATAGATAGATAGATAGATAGATAGATAGATAGATAGATAGATAGATAGATAGATAGATAGATAGATAGATAGATAGATAGATAGATAGATAGATAGATAGATAGATAGATAGATAGATAGATAGATAGATAGATAGATAGATAGATAGATAGATAGATAGATAGATAGATAGATAGATAGATAGATAGATAGATAGATAGATAGATAGATAGATAGATAGATAGATAGATAGATAGATAGATAGATAGATAGATAGATAGATAGATAGATAGATAGATAGATAGATAGATAGATAGATAGATAGATAGATAGATAGATAGATAGATAGATAGATAGATAGATAGATAGATAGATAGATAGATAGATAGATAGATAGATAGATAGATAGATAGATAGATAGATAGATAGATAGATAGATAGATAGATAGATAGATAGATAGATAGATAGATAGATAGATAGATAGATAGATAGATAGATAGATAGATAGATAGATAGATAGATAGATAGATAGATAGATAGATAGATAGATAGATAGATAGATAGATAGATAGATAGATAGATAGATAGATAGATAGATAGATAGATAGATAGATAGATAGATAGATAGATAGATAGATAGATAGATAGATAGATAGATAGATAGATAGATAGATAGATAGATAGATAGATAGAGATAGATAGACGGACAGACGGACAGACGGACAGACGGACAGACGGACAGACGGACAGACGGACAGACGGACAGACGGACAGACGGACAGACGGACAGACGGACAGACGGACAGACGGACAGACGGACAGACGGACAGACGGACAGACGGACAGACGGACAGACGGACAGACGGACAGACGGACAGACGGACAGACGGACAGACGGACAGACGGACAGACGGACAGACGGACAGACGGACAGACGGACAGACGGACAGACGGACAGACGGACGGAGACGGACAGACGGACAGACGGACAGATAGGCAGATCGGTGGGTGGGAAGGTAGATTGATGAATTTAATGTCATTCAGCGATTTACAGCCATAGACAACGTCAGAGTAAGTATATATAATACATGGATACTATTTATTTTATTGGGTTATTTTACGACGCATTTTCAACATCTAGGTTATTTAGCGTCTGAATGAAATTAAGGTGATAATGCCGGTGAAATGAGTCCGGGGTCCAGCACCGAAAGTTACCCAGCATTTGCTCGTATTGGGTTGAGGGAAAACCCCGGAAAAAACCTCAACCAGGTACCTTACCTCGACCGGGATTCGAACCCGCGCCACCTGGTTTCGCGGCCAGACGCACTGACCGTTACATGGCTACTACAATATGAATAAATGTAAGAATAAAATAAGAAATAAATATACAATCACCAGATAATCACAAAAACAGGTTAAAAGTTTTAAAAGAAGTAGTATTAAATCAGGTTAAAATGTACAAATTTTTCAATTACATGAGGTTAACACAAATAGTATCTAAAACGTAATATTGCTAAAATCATTGACACTGTAGATTGGATTTGCCATCAATGTCCTTCTCACCATCCTTTTGAAAGTAAATATGACGTGTTTCTTATATGCAATGGTAAAGAATTATAAAGTTTATAAGATATGGAAATAAAACTATTGCTTGTAGTACTATGTACAGTACAGTAGTGGCAAAAAAACCGGACCGACCCTTGTAGCTGATTTCAGAGCCTTGTTCACTCCATAGCACGATAGACTAGTAGCTAAGACTTTTGTGGTTCGAATCCTGCGTGGGAAGGAAACTTTTTTTGTTCCTTATTCAAATTTATTCCCAATACTTTTCGAGTGTACCGATATTTTACTACTTATTATTCCCAGAACATTAATTTATTATTATTATTATTATTATTATTATTATTATTGTTATTATTATTATGGTTACTATTATTATTATTATTATTATTATTATTATCATTATTATCATGATTACTACTATTATTATCATGATTACTACTACTATTATTATTATTATTATTATTATTATTATTATCATTATTATCATGATTACTACTATTATTATCATGATTACTACTATTATTATTATTATTATTATTATTATTATCATGATTACTTCTATTATTATTATTATCATGATTACTACTATTATTATCATTATTACTATTGTTATTATTATCATTATTATTATCTTTCGCAAAATTAATAGTTTGGTTGATTGTCAAATTCTTCAAAATGACATTAATTCAATTTCACAATGGTCTGTTGAAAATGGAATGAAAATTAATCAATCCAAAACTTCTGTTATTTCCTTTTCACGGAAAACTGTCTCCCTAAAATTTAACTATTCTCTCAGTAATGTCGTAATTACTAGGAAAGATTGTATTAGAGATCTTGGTGTCCTACTTGATTCAAAATTATATTTCCATGATCATGTGCAATATATTTATACCCATTCATTAAGAATGCTTGGTCTAATTAGGTCTATAACTTATTCTTTTTCCACTCCTATGTGTTTATTAATTTTATACTATACGTTGGTTAGATCCAAGCTTGAATATGCATCTGTTGTATGGAACTCCATTACTTCCACTGACTCGGCTAAATTGGAGAATATTCAAAGAAAATTTATTTCCTTGTGTTCTTATAGATTTTTACCAAATTCCGATTATAACTATGAGATTAAATGCAATTATTTCACTTGCGGTAGTTTGTTCACCAGACGTCAGGATCTTGATTATTTATTTTTTGCAAAGTCATTAAGGGTGATATTGATTGTGAATCTTTCATAAGCAATATCAGTCTTCGTATTCCTGCTAATGGTTTAAGATTTCATAAATTGTTTTATAATAAGAATCCTAAATCTCTCTCCGGTCTGCAGATGCATTAAATATGCTAATTTGCATGGATTCAACTTGGATCCATTTAATGTGTAGTATATCTTTAAGTTTTTAACTCACTGATCTATTTCAATAATTATTTGTCCATTTTATTTCTTGCATTTGGTCAATTGATTAATGTAGACTATTCCATTATTTCAATTATCTCATTGGACTAATTTTATAATTTTATAATTATTATTTGATCATTGATTATGTAGACCATTATATTGTTTGTATTTCATCTCATTGCCATTTTATATCATTCATTCTCATCATCATTTGTTGTTTTTTTCTGTTTTGTATCGTGCTAAACTGTAATTGGCCTTGTGCTGTTGTTTTTGCACGTTAATATTCTAAATAAATAAATAAATAAATTATCATGATTACAATTATTATTATTATTATTATTATTATTATTATCATGATTACTACTATTATTACTACCATTATTACTATTATTATTATCATTATTGTTATTATTATCATCATTATTATTATTACTATTATTATTATTATCATTATTATTATTATTATTATTATTTCATCTCACTGCCTTTTTATCATTCATTCTCATCATCATTTGTTGTTTTGTTTTGTAACTTGTGCTAAACTGTAATTGCCCTTGTGCTGTTGTTTCGCACATTAATATTCTAAATAAATAAATAAATAAATAAATAAATAAATAAATAAAATAAAATAAATAAATAAGTAAATTATTATCATTATTATCATGATTACTATTATTACTATTATTATTATTATTATTATTATCATGATTACTATTATTACTATTATTATTATTATTATTATTATTATTATTATTATTATTATTATTATCATGATTACTATTATTACTATTATTATTATTATCATGATTACTACTATGATTATTATTATCATTATTATTATTGTTATTATTATTATTATTATCATGATTACTACTATTATTATTATCTTTATTACTATTGTTATTATTATCATTATTGTTATTATTATTATTATTATTATTATCATTATTATTATTGTTATTATTATCATTATGATTGTTATTATGATCATTATTATTATTATCATGATTACTACTATTATTATTATCTTTATTACTATTGTTATTATTATCATTATTGTTATTATTATTATTATTATCATTATTATTATTGTTATTATTATCATTATGATTGTTATTATGATCATTATTATTATTATCATGATTACTACTATTATTATCTTTATTACTAGTGTTATTATTATCATTATTGTTATTATTATTATTATTATCATTATTATTATTGTTATTATTATCATTATGATTGTTATTATTATCATTATTATTATTATCATGATTACTACTATTATTATTATCATTATTATTATTATTATCATTATTATTGTTGTTATTATTATCATTATGATTGTTATTATGATCATTATTATTATCATGATTACTACTATTATTATCTTTATTACTATTATTATTATCATTATTGTTATTATTATTATTATTATTATTATTATTATTATTATTATTATTATTATTGCACATTTTCCTTCTAGATGGGCAGCACTTGTTCCGCTCTATGTTTCGCTTCCTCCCCATCGTATGGCAGGGATCGGCATTCGCTCCAGGTGATGGAGGAGAATCACAGGAGAGTCCCAGGCCACACCCGTGTTAATTTTTTATTCTGTTATTCAAGAGTGTGTTTGATGCAATAAAGAAGAATTCGATGGATGCGGTTCGTGACGGGAATCCTGTTGCTTCACGGTATCAGAGAGCGATATGCGAGGAATTTGTGATGCGCTCCACACAGGATGAAATAGCCGCGCTCAAAAGAAACCTTGAAGTCGGGTTATGCAACCTGCGCTGCACAACTCCAGTCTTTAAACGAGTGTTGAAACTTTTACCGCAACTACTTCAGTATTGACTTTCCGCTCTGCTGTACAGAGTTCAAATTCCGACGACAGCAAGCAGGGTTTGTGGTGGGTGAATGGAGGCGGTGATGGACGTTTCCCGGGGTTGGTGAGTTATGGATTTCAACCCTCTCGCTCCTATAGCCACTGCGTTGTCTTACGACAATCGAGGACCCCAGTTCAGATCTCGGAAAATGGCAGAGTTGTGTTTGTAGTGGACACAGCCAAGGTTTTAAGTGCTCTTGTCAGGATTTTCCCGTTTTTCCTTCGTCATTTCACCAACATTATCCACAATTTATTTTTCATTATTATCTCTGTTTCGAAAAATAGGTCACCACTTGAGTTTATGTGGCGTCGAAGCTGTCGTCCGACACAATACAGAGTGGAAGTACAGGTTCTACTTGCACCGCCATGTTTGTTTATAAACAGATGAACATGTTTCCATGCTTTCCACTGCCTTCTGAATCATAAACCGCAGAAATCGTATTTCTATCTCATTTCTTTGCTGTGAAATAGTATTTCAAAGAGTGTATACATCAATTTGGGACATCCTGTATATGTTTTCAATCCACTCCTGAACCCTCCCCCCAAAAAAAAATTGCTACGGTATTTTCTACTTTTATTTCTTGCTGGATAGCTACAGATGAGATCAAGAATTCTGAGTTTTACGGTGTAATTTTCTGTGTTTACATTTGCTATCTTGAAATAGAGATCGTGTGATTCTAATATTTTCTTTTCTTAAAAGTTATTGACTGATTCTCAGTCAATAAATTGGTATTAAATCGTAACAAAACTAACATAATTCAATTTAAATCCTGTCCAAATTCCACCTCGCAATTTTCTAGCACAGTAATTAACAGTAGATCCCCATTAGAAACAACAACAACAAAATTTCTTGGCTTAAAAATCGATAATATGTTAATTGGAAAAATCATATTAAAGAAATTACCCCCAAACTAAATTCAGCTTGTTTTGCTATTAGATCTATGCAAAAGATAGTAAATATCAATACCTTAAAAACAATATACTTTGCATACTTCCACTCGGTAATGAGTTTTGGAATAATATTCTGGGGAAATTCCACAGATAGTAACAGTATATTCCTACTACAAAAAGAGTAATTAGAATAATAGTAGGTGCCAAATCTAGGGAATCGTGTAGGACTATTTTAAAAAAACTACAAATAATGTCCATGGCTTGTCAGTATATCTTTTCATTAATAATCTTCCCCGTTTCTAATCGTGAAAACTTTGTAACTAATTCAACAGTTCATAGCATAAATACACGTCAAAAAATGACTTTCATACTCCATCGGCAAGTCTATCATGCTATCAAAAGGAGTTCGTTATATGGCAGTAAAAATTTTTAATAGCCTCCCTATCGATATAAAAAATGAAACTCAAAACATAAAATTATTTAGGGCCAAATTAAAGAAGTACCTAATTTCTCACGCCTTCTATTCTGTAGGTGAATTCATGACATTCAATAACGCTTCATGAAATTGATACTAAAACTTTGTGTTGTACTAGTAGACTATATTGTAAATCTCGTCTGTATATATTTCATCTAAACTGTGACTATAAATTAAGACTTTATAATAATATTAAGTTTTTTTGACTTGTTCCATATTCTAGCTGTAAAGCAATGTATGAATACCATGGAGTGTTAATAAATACAATACAATACAATACAATTGGATTGCTTCTTCTGTTTTCTGTCCAACTTTCCGTTCCGTAGACTGGAGTTCATAGTGTTGGATAGAGACTCCAGTTACAATATCGTTACTTCAGGAACTAATTAACGGCACAGGTTCACAGGTGACACGTCGGTTGCTAGGTTACGAGGGACTGCTGGGAAGCAGACAATTTAGCATCGGCTGCACCGCCCGAAATGTATAAGGTTACACCCTTGCCACGCTATCCCTCATTCTCTTATTATTTCTTTCCTTTCATGAAAATAAATGGAGGGCCGGTACTCGTGGGAAATAAGCGGAAGTGTGGGCTGCGCCATTTAAAGAGCCTGTTGAGCCACTGGGCTAACCCACCGTCAGATTACGGCTGCGTTTGTCCCCCCCTTCATATCCGAGCTTACAGAGTTATATCGCCCCATTTCCTCCTACATGACTGAGGATTAAGGTGTAAAAAGTGGCTGTAATTAAAATATTCATATTTTCTCTAAAGCCATTAAAATTACTATCACATCAAGGAAAGGTTTGCCTTGTTATCTACGGTTACATTATTACAGGTCCCTTTCCTTTCAGATTTCCCAGATATTCACTGCAGAAAGAAGTGTTATATCGCACCAACTTTAACACAGGAATTTATAAGACAAAATTATATACAGGGTGCACCAAAATGAAACTGGTAATAGATCATATGAGGAGTGGTTTGAAAAATCTAAATAAGCTCTTTTCTAACTTTCACCGTTTTAAAGGAAATGATTATTTTTCTATGAAGCATTTCGCAACATAACAGTAACTCTAGCAAGAGCGCCCACCATCCCTTACCTTCCCCTCCCCCTCCCCCTCTCCCATACTGTCAAAGGTATGCGACACTGCGCTACGTTCAAAGATTTATTTCAACAATTTTCGCAATTATTCGATTTAAATTCATGACTAAACGGTTTAATTCCAAAAAAAAAAAAAAAAAAAAAAAAAAAAAAAATTCAATACATTAACTCTTCAGATTTATTTATTTAATTATCTATTTATTCATTTATTTATTTACTCACTCACTTATTTACTTATTTATTTATTTATGTCTATCTATCTATCTATCTATCTATCTATCTATCTATCTATCTATCTATCTATCTATCTATCTATCTATTTATTGATTTATTTATTTATTGATTTATTTATTTATTTAATTATTTGATTATTTAATTATTTATTGCTAGTAAGTTTGAAATGAATATAAATTAGTAAATACAATGTAAGATAAACTAGCCACTCCTGAATGAGTAAGACTCGTGCTCAGGAGGGGATTCCAATACAGACAAAAATAAAATTAAATTTGAGAGTGAATACAGATTAATTAATAGTGTTTAATATGTTTAAACCCAAACTATAAATCCAATACATTTTGTTTCTTTTTTTTTTTAATTTGGATAGGATTCGTGGTTGAAATATTACTGGAATAAAATTTGTTTAATAATCTGGGACCTTGACTCATGCTATGATAAAAGCTGCATTGGTTTTACATTTTGGTTCAGACAAACGCAGAGAATTCAAAATTTTTAGTTTACGTTTATGTTTATACCTTTCAAAGTTATTAAAATTTCTATGAAAATATTTTAAGAAAATAAAATAATACATTTGTTTAATGTCGAAAACTTTGAAACGTTTAAACAACAACTCAGTTTGGTAATCTTTCTCATAACTTCTTAAATTTTAATTTCACAAAAAAAAAAATTATAAAAAAGTTATTGGACATAAATCATACAATATGATACCGGTGTTCGAAAAAAGTCACTTATTCAGGATACAGGGTGTGACAGTTAACTTCATATTTTGATGGCACTCTGTATTAAACTTTACGTATTCCGAATGTGTATTAAATTTTGCGTACAGATACGAAGACGTTTTACCCATTACTTAAATACAAACAAATGAAAGTAGTCTAAAATATCTATGTACTTAGTTTGAACTTGGTACCAACATTTCGAGAAAACTATGAGATTGTGTGATTCCTCAATCTAAACCTATTATAATTAACACCCTGATTTTGGGGAGAGTATAGTCTATTAAAATATTTCATTTACGTATACATTGTGAATAATAGCTCAAAAAAATAAACTATAAACAGTAATATCATTCACAACATGATAAAGGAACTGAATTGTTACGAAAGTTCATCTTCTTATTTGGTGCATATTAAATGATTTCATTTATGTATGTCTTTGAATAATAGTTCAAGAAAATAAACTATAAACAGTAATATCGTTCACAACATGATAAAGGAACTGAATTGTTACGAAAGTTCATCTTCTTATTTGGTGCATATTAAATGATTTCATTTATGTATGTCTTTGAATAATAGTTCAAGAAAATAAACTATAAACAGTAATATCATTCACAACATGATAAAGGAACTGAATTGTTACGAAAGTTCATCTTCTTATTTGGTGCATATTAAATGATTTCATTTATGTATGTCTTTTGAATAATAGTTCAAGAAAATAAACTATAAACAGTAATATCATTCACAACATGATAAAAGAACTGAATTGTTAAGAAAGTTCATCTTCTTATTTGGTGCATATTAAATGATTTCATTCATGTATGTCTTTTGAATAATAGTTCAAGAAAATAAACTATAAACAGTAATATCATTCACAACATGATAAAGGAACTGAATTGTTACGAAAGTTCATCTTCTTATTTGGTGCATATTAAATGATTTCATTTATGTATGTCTTTTGAATAATAGTTCAAGAAAATAAACTATAAACAGTAATATCATTCACAACATGATGAAGGAACTGAATTATTTCGAAACATGTAAAACGTATGAAAAAGTGTGTGTAAGCCTTGTGACAAACATTATGTGTAAGAGGAATGTTGAAAACATGTATTTCCGTAAATTATAGCAGATATTTTTTTTATCTTATTAGACTATCTCATCTTTAATCCCGATGTAATTATAAAGTTAAGGTAATCCATCTGCAATGTAAAACACTCAGTTGAGAATCTTTTGAATAAGCCACCATTACTTTCTTCCTCGCCACTTTAAGCGATCTGGAAGGAGAATACGAAATATAGAAAAGGGATAATTAAAGAGAATAGGAAATGTTGACTCGCATCTACCAACTTAAAAGTTTCTTCCTTGCTAGCAGCTCCGGAAACTTCTAAATTCTCTTTCTCTGCCACCACTCCCTGATTTTTCTTTGTCTTGAATGTGTCGCGGTTTCACGATAAATCGTCCCTTGGACAAAGTGGTATCCATCCTAACATCAGTAGGGTGATAGCGATTTGTATCCCTAGCGAAGAGCAGGGCCTCTGTCAGGGATCAGGGCTAAGCCAACCCGGGAACACAGCTCCGTGTTTTTCTAGGCGTCTGTATTTTCATTTATCTTTCTCCTGCTAATGAGGCAATTTATATGAATAGTGCCGGTGCGTTGTTGCTTAGCAATGTTCAGATTATGGCAAACGTTACCCAAGCAAGAAGTTCAGATCAAGACATACGTGATTATTTTCTTTATTTTATACTTTATACTTATCTTTGCATATCATGCTAGAAGTTCCAGTGCTTAAATTCTTGTAACTCTATTCGAAATTCGACGTTCGAACCCGTCAACGGCGGTGGGCTTTAAAGGGAATTCCCTGTGAGACAAATTTAATTAAGGGAAGTTGTATCACTCGTTCCTCGAAGCCTCACGGTATGTTATGAAGACAGATTAAAATTATGACTGTGAATTTTAGTTTTTTAGCCGACTAAATAGCATAGTGTGGTCGATACTGATCTTCACTATTCCAGCCGACGAAACAGTACTTGTATATCTTCTCTCTCTGTCTCTGTCATGATCCTTATATATCTACTCTTTCTGTCTGTGTGATACTCCTTATATATCTACTCTTTCTGTCTCAGTGATAGCTCTCGTATGTCTTCTCTTTCTGTCTCAGTGATAGCTCTCGTATGTCTTCTCTTTCTGTCTCAGTGATAGCTCTTGTATATCTTCTCTTTCGTCCATTAATAACTCTTGTATATCTTCTCTTTCGTCCAGTAATAGCTCTTGTATATCTTCTCTTTCTGTCTCAGTGATAGCTCTAGTATATCTTCTCTTTCGTCCAGTAATAGCTCTTGTATATCTTCTCTTTCTGTCCAGTGATAGCTCTTGTATGTCTTCTCTTTCTGTCCAGTAATAGCTCTTGTATATCTTCTCTTTCTGTCTCAGTGATAGCTCTTGTATATCTACTCTTTCTGTCTCAGTGATAGCTCTCGTATGTCTTCTCTTTCTGTCCAGTAATAGCTCTTGTATATCTTCTCTTTCGTCCAGCAATAACTCTTGTATATCTTCTCTTTCTGTTTCAGTGATAGCTCTTGTATATCTTCTCTTTCTGTCTCAGTGATAGCTCTTGTATATCTTCTCTTTCGTCCAGTAATAACTCTTGTATATCTTCTCTTTCTGTCTCAGTGATAGCTCTTGTATATCTTCTCTTTCGTCCAGTAATAGCTCTTGTATATCTTCTCTTTCTGTCTCAGTGATAGCTCTTGTATATCTTCTCTTTCGTCCAGTAATAGCTCTTGTATATCTTCTCTTTCTGTCTCAGTAATAGCTCTTGTATATCTTCTCTTTCTGTTTCAGTGATAGCTCTTGTATATCTTCTCTTTCGTCCAGTAATAGCTCTTGTATATCTTCTCTCTCTTTTTCAGTGATAGCTCTTGTATATCTTCTCTTTCTGTCTCAGTGATAGCTCTTGTATATCTTCTCTTTCTGTCTCAGTAATAACTCTTGTATATCTTCTCTTTCTGTCTCAGTGATAGCTCTTGTATATCTTCTCTTTCGTCCAGTAATAGCTCTTGTATATCTTCTCTTTCTGTCTCAGTAATAACTCTTGTATATCTTCTCTTTCTGTCTCAGTGATAGCTCTTGTATATCTTCTCTTTCTGTCTCAGTAATAACTCTTGTATATCTTCTCTTTCTGTCTCAGTGATAGCTCTTGTATATCTTCTCTTTCTGTCCAGTAATAGCTCTTATATATCTTCTCTTTCTGTCCAGTAATAGCTCTTGTATATCTTCTCTTTCTGTCTCGGTGATACTCCTTACATATCTTCTCTTTCTGTCCAGTAATAGCTCTTATATATCTTCTCTTTCTTTCTCAGTAATAGCTCTTGTATATCTTCTCTTTCTGTCGCAGTGATATTCCTTCTATAACTTCTTTTTTTGTCTGAATGATAGTCCTTGCATATCTATTCTGTCTCAGTGATAGTCATTGTATATCATTTCTTTCTCAGTGATAATTTTGTATCTTCTCTTGTATATCTTTTTTTTCCGTCAATGATATATCTTCTCTCTATCTTAATCAATGCCCTTGTGTATCTTCTCTGTCTATCAGAATTCTTGCCTACTCTTAGTTCTTATCTCTATATTCTATCTCTCTCAGTAACAGTCTTGTCTCTATCTTTATCTCATATCTTGTGAGTTATTGGCGGGACATCAAATCTATCCCTATTCCTGTATCAAATGAACGCGTTCCACAGCAGAAGTCTGGTGTAGTAAGTTCACACTTAATTTATTAGCTTTTCTTTGAAGATGATACAGGGGTGTAAGCCCGCGCACAGTTATCCTAAATGGGAGGTGTTAACTGATTTTCCACTCCGACAGAGCGAGAAATTACTCCGCCCTGATCTTAGACGCGACATTGTGGGTACACAAGTTACAAATGTCGCTATGAACTCTCACAACTTTTGCACCTGTGCAGAGCACCTGACTGTCAGCATCTCCGTCCAACACAGTGCTACCCTTGTGCAATTGAACGCTAAATTCACTCCGCCCAAGACTCAATCACCTCGCTGTCTTACAAGGGAGGATGTTTGCTTTCTAATTCTGAGCACCAAGCTATTGGCTCTTCTCAACTGGACTCGATTTAATTCAAGCTCATTTTGATACCGTTTACCACATACATTGGCACAATTTTCGGTTACGTGAGGCACTCGACTTGAGAGGAGACTGCAGAGTAGGATGGGAAATATAAACTGCTGTGACCTGCATCACCTTATCGTAATCGCTAAGGCGGTCAGTGGCGAATTATTAGGAAAGCGTTTGGTTAGCGTGAGAGACTCGAAAACTTTTATTCAATTTGGCAAATTAGTTCGGCAGCTTTAATCATAAACCTCTTTACTGTTTCTCCGTCGCTGAATTGATTTAAATCACAGGCGAGAAATTGCGTAACTAGCCAATAATATTCCATCACGTTGTCTACGTTTATTTTCTTGAATATTCTGGCGTTTATCAAGATTACTTAATAGATTTGCACGTTCTCGACCTAAAATAATTTCAGAAAATCATATTTCGTTTTCTACGCACATTTTATTTTACTATTTTTTATATAAATTTCTTTTGGAAATAATACGTACAAACAACATTTAATTACTCGTACCTTTTAAGGTATAATGTCGTATTTAGTATACTATGCAAATGTTAAGATCATAAATTTTCTACGGAATAGTACGAAAAAATAACATTTAATTTGTCTTACCTTCTAATTCAGCATGTTCTTTATGACATAAGGAGTAATGTCGTTGTAGCCTATATTAAATTTATTAATGCCTAATAGGATTTTCGAGCATAACATACATCGTATGTTCCCCTCTTCTAAACAGCAAAAAAACTCTTCCTCCCATTTCTCATGAAATAATCGTTTTCTAACACGTACAAACTGCTTTGATAATGCCATTATGCCACCACTGATGTTGCTTATGAAACTGATATAGAACCTGCCCACGCCTAGGAGCTACGTGAGGGAGGAACGGGGACTGTGAAGATGATGTCGCTCAGAGCGATAAGCTCTGTGAAGGTCAGTGAGGCACTAATTCTCAAGTGAGGCACGATGCCCATGTATGGTTTACCACGTACTGTTACATTCCTCCGTTCTAATTTCTCTTCGTGTACTTATTTCTCTATTTTATTCCTTGTTTCTCCATTTCCTCACTTCATTTTTCTTTCTTATTCGTTTATTCTTTCGCTCCTATTTTCTTGCATTCGTCTTTATTTCTGTCTTCCTACACTTTCTTTCCTTCATTCGTTCTTTCTCTATTCCGTTCTTTTTCACTAACCTCTTTCCCTTGCAATTATCTTATGTTCATTCTCCTTTCCTTCACTTTTGTTCGATATGTTGTTAATTTGCTCCGTCACTCTTTCGATCTGTAATTTGTTTGTTATTATTTTTTTGTTCATTTCATTTCTTTTTTTCTTTATTTCGCTTTTTCAATTATTGTTTTATATTCTTCTTCATTCTTCTTAGTTTTTATTTTTTCATTGCTCGCTTCCTTTTTTATTGGTTTGTTATGTCGTTCGTTCATAATTTTGTTTATCCTTTCGTTAATTTTGCTTTATTTACTCTCTTTATTTACTAGACTGTCTATCTTTTCATTTGCTTGTTTTGTTGCCTACCTGGTTTTTATTTATTTATTTATTTGCTTATTTATTTACTTACTTATTATTTATTACTTTATTTATTTACTTATTTTTTATTTACTTATTTATTTATTATTTATTTATTTACCTATTTACTTATTTATTTAATTATTTATTTATTTACCTATATACTTATTTATTTATTTACCTATTTACTTATTAATTAATTAATTAGTTATTTATTTATTTACCTATTTACTTTTTTACATAATTATTTATTTATTTACCTATTTACTTAATTATTTATTTATTTACTTATTTATTAATTATTTATTTATTTACCTATTTACTTATTTATTTAATTATTTATTTATTTATTTACGTATTTACTTATTCCTTTAATATTTATTTATTTACCTATTTATTTATGTATTTAATTATTTATTTATTTACCTATTTACTTATTTATTTACCTATTTATTTATTTACTTATTTCTTTATTTATTTACTTTTTATTTACCTATTTACTTATTTAATTATTCATTTATTTACCTATTTATTTAATTATTTGTTTATTTACCTATTTACTTTTTATTTAATTATTTATTTACCTATTTACTTATCTATTTAATTATTTATTTACCTATTTATTTATTTATTAATTATTTATTTATTTACCTGTTTACTTATTCATTTAATTATTTATTTACTTACCTATTTACTTATTTATTTATTTACCTATTTACGTATTTATTTACTTATTTATTTATTTACTTATTTATTTATTTACTTATTTATTTAATTATTTATTTATTTACCTATTTACGTATTTATTTAATTATCTATTTATTTACCCACTTACTTATGTATTTAATTATTTATTTATTTACCTATTTACTTATTTATTAATTATTTATTTATTTACCTATTTACTTATTTATTTAATTATTTATTTACTTACCTATTTAATTATTTATTTATTTACCTATTTACTTTTTTATTTAATTATATATTTATTTACCTATTTCCTTATCTATTTAATTATTTATTTATTTACCTATTTACTTATTTATTAATTATTTATTTATTTACCTATTTACTTAATTATTTAATTATTTATTTACTTACCTATTTAATTATTTATTTATTTACCTATTTACTTTTTTATTTAATTATTTATTTATTTACCTATTTACTTATCTATTTAATTATTTATTTATTTATCTATTTACTTATTTATTAATTATTTATTTACTTACCTATTTAATTATATATTGATTTACCTATTTACGTATTTATTTATTTATTTTTTTACCTATTTACTTATTTATTTAATTATTTATTTACCTGTTTACTTATTCATTTGTTTATTTACTTGTTTATTTATTTATTTATTTACTTACTTACGTTTATTGATGTATATAATTATGTTTCATTACATTGAAGTAATACTACATGCTTTACATAAGATATGACAATACAGTTACATACAATTTAGAGTACTTTACATGATAATTATATAGCCTAAAATTTAATGAACGATTGGCTTTCAATTATTTTGGAATCAGTTGTTGCCTTATTATGCATTTCTATAACATTTGCCTATTTTAGTTTATAAGCTTTGTTAAAACGTTTTCTTCTAATTAGGATTGTTACTATTATTATTATTATTATTATTATTATTATTATTATTATTATTATTATTATTATTATTATTATTTTATTAATTTGTTAGTAATATGGTATTAGAATTTCTGTTCTACTCTGTCCAAGAAATGAATTGTTGAAAACTGCCCAGTTATATTCCGCCTTTTGTTTTGTCAAAGTCTACAGTATAGACCTTACATATATATCTTGAAGTCTTTTACATGATTTGCTTCGAACTGCTCATATTTACCCGCCTGCCGTTCTGTTTATATCGCCTTTTCTCTACTACCATAGATTTATTCAACACCTTTTCATTTTTCTGCCCCTCTATTAAATTCTCTTCCATTCCTTTGTCGCCCCCTCAAAATCTGTCCTATAATCTTTCTCTTATTCTTAACCCTCTGCTCTTTGAGTTCTTTAATCTCTTCTTTCATTTTTATCCTCCCTTCCCCCTCCTTTTCTCGCCATGTTTTCTTCTCTTCCATTTTTAATTAGTTTCTCACCCGTAGTTTGCAATTCCTGATGTAGGTTGATTCCGTAACATAAAAGTAGGAACGTAAGGAAAAAATCGAAGAGCGTAGAAAAGAAGATTTAATTTTTAATGCAAATGGGATTTAAATTGCGTCAGACTTGGGATGTGGTCTGACTTCACTTAAGAGGTTCAGAGGGTAAGAAACCGGATAAGAAATCTATTATTAAAATTTGCTTCTTTTAACCGAATATATAATACAGTGCGTCTTATAAATTCTCATACAAGTCACCACCTCTGAAAATTTAAAGTCTTTGAGGAATAATGATTATATTTTTGTGGAGAAAGAATATTTTGTAGACATGTTTATCCAAATTAGTTTATAATAATATGATCTTAACAAATAAACAAACTAATTAAAAAATTACTGCAGCCATTCATCATTTGATGATTTTTATAATACAATCTATTAAAATTTATACTAAAAGCACTACATTTCTATATATACTAGTGGCTTGTGCAGCAAACGCTGCTAATTAAGTTCGTTAGACGTTCAAAAATAAAAATTTTTCAGATTTATTTTCAACGAAAAATACCAGACATTTTGAAAATTATTTGCTTCCATAATAATGAAACATACTACCTCTGAATGTTATTTGTATGCCAAATACTTTTTCTTGAACCTATCCACCTTCAGTTTTTGAGTTTCAACGCGAAAACGTAAGTAACAATGTCAGGACGATCAGTGGGTTTTTTCATGTGGGAGTAAACCAATAGCTACTTCAGGTCATTGTGGATTGTAGGTGAAAGTTAAAGTCAGGTTTGCTATGCTTTGGAACAGTAGACATAGCTGCTGCATGTAGAGCTTGAAATGTAGAGGGTGAAATCATTTTATCCTGCTAAGAGATCTTGCTGAAATGATCGGGATACTACAAAATTTTCTAGGTCTCTTATTTTATCTATAAGTAATACCGTCTTTCCTTAGGAACTGTAATTTTTGCGCTCTCTCGAGCCAATACTGAATCTACACCACACCGCCATTAAATATATGGAGAAAAACCCAACCCACGTGATTAATAACTATAAAATATTTGATTTTTAATAATTATAATAATATTATCTTACGCAAGTTTTGTAGTTTATATATTAACATCATGGCATTAACTATAATAATAATAATAATAATAATAATAATAATAATAATAATAATAATAATAATTCATTTTTAATGGTAATAATGTCATCAAACCATCTAAAGTTTTGTAGATTTTAATAACCAATACCAGCTGTACTCAGAAAAATTACACATCGCAGAATCAGACCTGTAAATTATTTTTAGTAAGTTTTGAAGTTTTTCATAACCAATTGAATTTGAACTCTAGCAATCCTGCAGGTCATGGCCTTCGTGTAATAGCTTATTGTTTATTGTAGTGTGTGTTTTGTTTTATTTTGAAATGCAATTAGTTCTCAAAACTGACGAAAGATGGATTTTGGAAAATAGGCAAAATTATGTAGGAAAACTGACATTTCACTGAAAACTACTATTTTTCCGAAAAACTTTGGGTCTCAAGCTTCAAAATGAGGGGTCATTTATTAAAATCCGTTCAGCCGTTGTCCTGTAATTTCCATTACCAGTTCAAATTATATATATATATATATATATATATATATAGATTTACCGTAGGTACTAAATATGGAAGAAATTCTTCCAGTACTTTACCAAAAATCGCTGTACATAAAGACAAACTTCTCCTGATGTAACTAAAGCATAAGGGACAAGAGGGGAGGAGCTAAGGAGAAAGGCATCGGACCTAGGGGAAGGAAAAGGTTGAAAAACCATTACAGACCTGCTTCCGCAAAGCGAACTTCGGTTCTACAGAGATTCGACAAATATGAACCGAACATAAGGCATCTTAACCCTTAAATCGGCAATGTATCCTATAGGATACAACAGGTTAATAGCCTATGTGCTATAATTTTAATAGAACAATAGAAAAAAAATTGGTAGGAAAATTAAAATTTCACAATACTATAATATTGTACGACATATAAAATATGGACATTGCGATAGTTGTTTTCTTTACGGTCCGACACGGTTTAATAAACTAGCGTGAGAAATGAAGTTTTGCCAATTTAAGGGTTAACCAGTTTTTAACGAATTCGGTTATTTTAGTTTGCACGTTTCACTGCTACGTATTGCTGGATATCTATGGAGTAAGGCGAAGTTTGTAACACCTTGATTTGCCATCTCATGTTCCGACATTGCACGACACCAATCAGTAGAAGATTCTTTTGACTTTATTTCTGGACATGCCTAAGACTCCAGTTTAAGAACACCCTGTGAAGCACGTGCAAAGTTCCGCTACTCAAATCTGCGAATGACATTGTCAAATGAGATGAAGGATCGGTGGAAGGAATGCATTGTAGCGTGACTCGTGTCTGTCCTGGCTGTGAAGGACGCAAGGTCGACGACGTCCTGTTTAAACTGGTGCTCTATTATTGCTCCGTTCTCTGCTGGCCGCGTGTGTATGTTTGTGTGTCTGCGATTTTCCCTTCGTAATCGATTACTATGGCAACCAGCACGTTGACGCCAGGAGCGGTGTTACAGCGGTCAGAAATGAAGCTTACACTGTTTTAAATAAATAGAGAAATAAATAAGTAGAGAAATAGAGAAAGAAAGACATAAATAGAGAAAGAAATAAATAGATAAATAGAGAAAAATAAGTAGAAAAATAGAAGAAGAAAGAAATAGAGAAATAAATAAATAAATAGAGAAAGAAAGAAATAGATAAATAGAGAAAAATAAATAGGCAAATTAAAGAAGAAAAAAATAGAGGAAGAAGTAAATAGATAATGTATGGGAAGACTTTCCTGTGTTAAATTTCAACGTACCTCGTTTACATGTTTCGACCTATTTATGGGTCATCTTCAGAACTGGTCGTTGTTGGTCTTGGCGCCACTTGTTCTGTTTCCTGTGAGGATGTGTTCCTGTGGTATAGTGTAGAGTCAAAGAGTGTGTGTGTTTTGAAGTTGAGTTGTGTGTTGAGAATTTCGTTGGGGTGTGTTCCGAAGTGATACAGTGTTAAAAGTTGTGTAATCAAGATGTATAAATAGATAAATAGAGAAAAAATAAGTAGAAAAATAGAAGGAGAAAGAAATAGAGAAAGAAGTAAATAGATAAATAGAGAAAAAATAAGTAGAAAAATAGAAGAAAAAGAAATAGAGAAAGAAGTAAATAGATAAATAGAGAAAAAATAAGTAGAAAAATAGAAGAAAAAAGAAATAGAGAAAGAAGTAAATATATAAATAGAGAAAAAAATAAATAGGCAAATAAAAGAAGAAAGAAATAGAGAACGAAATAAATAGAGAAAGAAGAAAATAGTTAAATAGAGAAAAAATTAATAGGCAAATAAAAGAAGAGATAAATAGAGAAAGAAGAAAATAGTTAAATAGAGAAAAAATAAATAGGCAAATAAAAGAAGAAAGAAATAGAGAAAGAAATAAATAGAGAAAGAAGAAAATAGTTAAATAGAGAAAAAATAAGTAGAAAAATAGAAGAAGAAAGAAATAGAGAAAGAAATAAATAGATAAAGAAGTAAATAGATAAATAGAGAAAAAATAAGTAGAAAAATAGAAGAAGAAAGAAATAGAGAAAGAAGTAAATAGATAAATAGAGAAAAAATAAATAGGCAAATAAAAGAAGAAAGAAATAGAGAAAGAAGTAAATAAATAAATAAAATAAATAGGCAAATAAAAAAGAAAGAAATAGAGAAAGAAATAAATAGATAAAGAAGTAAATAGATAAATAGAGAAAAAATAAGTAGAAAAATAGAAGAAGAAAGAAATAGAGAAAGAAGTAAATAGACAAATAGAGAAAAATAAATAGGCAAATAAAAGAAGAAAGAAATAGAGAAAGAAGTAAATAAATAAATAAAATAAATAGGCAAATAAAAAAGAAAGAAATAGAGAAAGAAGTAAATAAATAAATAAATGGAGAAAGAAATAAATCGCGGAATAGAAGAAGCAATAAATAAACAGAGAAAGAAAGAAACATACAAAATAGAGAAATAAATAAATAAAATTAAGAAATAACTAAATGTAAATAAATAGATAAATATGGAAAAATATTTTTTAAACATAACAAAATAACAAATTTTTGTTACAGAGAAAAGTTTCCTAATAGCCTAAAGAATATGTGTCCTAAATATCATGCATGGAACATTAATATTACCGAAAATGTATCATAACTTCTTGTGTGAGAAAGAGCAAGAAATTAAAGCTGCTGGAAATCACTATCAAAGTTCAGTGTGATTTATATATAAACCCTGCGCACCAGAGCTTTAAAAATGGCGTCACAACAGCTGACAAGCACATAAATGAGCATTAAATTTTATATAGAACATTTTTCACTTATCAAAGATTACTTAAATTTACTGGTTTTCCATCATATTTAATCATCCTTTCCCCTTGAAAATTCTGTGCTCTGGACCTTTGAAAATAGCGTTGGAGCTGGCAAGAGTATACAGTATATAGGCTAAGCATTAAATGTTATGTAGTTTATTTCTTGCATATCAAAGTATATTTTTTGAAGCTAATTTTTTTAATTAATTGTTTTCCACCACATTGAAAATATTCTCTCACCTTAAAATATGTACGACGTACAATCGCGAATTTCGTACAATTCAGAAATTGATTTATATGTAATTAAACGTAATTTTCACAGGACCTGTGCATAATAACGTAGAAGCCAGAGCTACAGAATGTATAATCCAGATTCTATTGCAGTTCAAGGAAAAAACAAACAGTAATATCACATGGTAAAGAAACTGAATTGTTGTGAGACATGTAAAGAAGCTTATATTATAACGTACTTCGTGTAATTATCATAAAAGGAAATACAGAGATAGCCGGACATAGAACCCAGTTCCTCAACTGAGAAAACTGCATCTTGGCGACTGCATTATGACTGGGGTAAATATAAATAACAACCCAGCAGAGCTAGCTTACCCCCACTCCTTTCCGTCGACATCTGTAACTAGGCAACAAGTCCTCAGCGCAGTCCTTTGTTACTGCTGATGACGTAATCAGGAATGCGGAGCAGATTGCATCCCGGTGCCCCGTCTCCATTAGCGGAAGAGAATGAGAAATATCCTCCGCGGGATCTTATCGATCTTCTCGAAATGCAGCTCATCTCGAACGCAGGCCGAGTTCTTTAAAACCTGCCCTGCGTGCGGAGGAATAAATTTCAGCATATCTTCGTAGTTCTAGAGCGCCATCACCGAATAGTCAAGTGCAAACGCCAACTAACATAGTTCCCGGAGATTTTTACTTCCACGTCAGTGTTGCCAATTCACCGGTTTTCCCGCTAGATCTAGCGTTTTTCGGTGTTAGTTTAGCGGGTAAAATTTATTAAATTTGTATTGCTGATATAGGAATTTAGCGGGTATTTTTAGCACTCGCAGCGGCAAAATAATATAATTTTACATTAAGGTATGTATTAACGTTTTGGAGGAAAATCTACATTTTTTAACCAACCTTTTTAAGATATTTATCAGACAACATATGAAAATAGACTAACATAACCATATATCAGAAACTTCAATTTCACTTTTTCAGTCCTTAAAAAAATAATTAATTAAAAATTATTCCATTTCTTCAAAATGCCATATATTCTCTAAAAATTACTCAATTTTGAAATTTCTTTCACTGAGTTATTGCTGTTTATGCGTACAATGCTCTGTACTAGGATTTTGCAGCTAACATTATTACAAAGAAAATTTTAGTCATAAAAACACAATTTCAAACGTTAATACATACCTTAACAATATAGCAATTTAACGGTTTCTGCACGGCTTCACAGCGGATTTTTAAGAATCGAGTTGGCAACACTGTCCCACGGAAGATGGGGAAGATGCCACGGTGCTGTGGTTTCTTGTTGTTATTGCACTCATTCTTAGTTTTCTGCCCCAAAAACAGGTCCTTCACTGCAAACGCAGCATTCTCCAAACTTCCCTATTTTCCGACTTACTTTACTCATTTTATCCATATATTTTAATGTCGTCTATCATCTGATATCTTCTTCTGCCCGAACTCTTCTCCCGTTCACCATTCCTTCCAGTGCATCCTTCAGTAGGCAGTTTCTTCTCAGCCAGTGACCCAACCAATTCCTTTTTCTCTTTCTGATCAGTTTCAGCATCATTCTTTCTTCACACACTCTTTCTAGCACAGCTTCATTTCTTGTTCTGTCTGTCCATTCCACACGCTCCATTCTTCTCCATATCCATATTTCAAATGCATCTAGTAGCTTCTCTTCACTTCATCGTAATGTCCATGTTTTTGCCTCAGACAATGCCACACTCCACACAAAGCACTTCACTAGTCTCTTCCTTAGTTATTTTTTCCAGATATCCGCCCAAGGTACTCTTTTTTTTCTATTTAAAAGCTTCCTTTGCCATTTCTGTTCTCCTTTTGACTTCCTGGCAGCAGCTCATGTTACTGCTTATAGTACACCCCAAGTATTTGAAGCTGTCCACTTGCTCTGCTGCCTCATTTAGAATTCGCAAGTTTACCTTCTCTACTTTTCTTCCTATGACCATGGTCTTCGTCGTGTTTGCATTGATCTTCATCCCATACTGCTCACAGCTGGCATTTAGCTCCAGTAGCATATCCCTTAGTATCATCTCTTCTTCTGCTAACAACGCCTTACCATTAAAAATCTTATGCACTTTATTCTTCTTCCTTCTACTATCACCCCTCCCATGCTCTGAAAACAGTTCTTTACTAAATTCTCCAAGTATATGTTGAACAAGGTAGGTAATAAAGGGCATCCTTGTCGTACTCCTCTCCCTATTTCACTTCCTTTAGACATTTCTTCTCCCATCCTGACTTTGACTCGTTGTTTCATACAAAGATTACTTTATAGCCTCCTCTCTTTCCAATCTACATCAATTTTCTAAGGGATCGCTGCAAGTTTATTCCAGTCCACTTTGGCAAATGCCTTTTCCATGTCCACAAAGCTGTCCACTTGCTCTACTGTCTCATTTCGAATTCGTACGTTTACCTTCTTTATTGTTCTTCCTATGACCATGGTCTTCGTCTTGTTGGCATTTATCTTCATCCCATACTGCTCACAGCTGTCATTTAGCTCCAGTAGCATATCTCTTAGTATCGTCTCCTCTTCTACTAAAGTCTGTGTGATGTATCTTGTCTCACTGTGAAAAGACAGAGAAAGGAGATATGTCTTACTTCGTCTGTATTGTTATGGCGATGGGGAGTGGAGCGATGCCGTCCATCCATCCAGTGGCGGAAGGGACTAGTTAATACATTCTGTAGCACAAAATAAAATAACAAAATATCTCTCTTCGTATTGTGTAGTTCCGTCACTGAGCTTGTTTTTCAAGAAACTGAGTTCCGGTAGCCTATACAATAACAAGGTTTTGAAAGGAATCCTGAAAATTTACAACCCTCCTATAATCTCCACCCTCATTTGAAGGGACTGTCCATACCTGTGGAGTAACGGTCAGCGCGTCTGGCCGCGAAACCAGGTGGCCCGAGTTCGATTCCCGGTCGGGGCAAGTTACCTGGTTGAGTTTTTTCCGGGGTTTTCCCTCAACCCAGTATGAGCAAATGCTGGGTAACTTTCGGTGCTGGACCCCGGACTCATTTCACCGGCATTATCACCTTCATCTCATTCAGACGCTAAATAACCTAGATGTTGATAAAGTGTCGTAAAATAACCTACTAAAATAAAAAAATTGAAGGGACTTGGTTTTATTGCTACGGAGACAAGATAAACCTTACCAGGTATAACAACGCCATATTATCAGCAAATCTTATGCGCTTTATTCTTCTTCCTCCTACTATCACCCCTCCCATGTTCTGAAAACAGTTCTTTACTAAATTCTCCGAGTAGATGTTGAACAGGGTAGGTGATAAAGGACATCCTTGTCGTACTCCTCTCCCTATTTCACTTTCTTCTGACATTTCTTCTCCTATCCTGACTCTGACTCGTTGTTTCATATAAAGGTTAACTTACTGAACAGCTTCCTTTCTTTCCAATCCTCTCCAATTTTCTTCAGGATCTTCATCAGCTTATTCCAATCCACTCTGTCAAACGCCTTTTCTAGGTCCACAAATATAAAATTGAAAACAGGAACCTCCTTTATTTACTTACTTACTTACTTACTTACTTACTTACTTACTTACTTACTTACTGGCTTTTAAGGAACCCGGAGGTTCATTGCCGCCCTCACATAAGCCTGCCATTGGTTCCTATCCTGAGCAAGATTAATCCAGTCCCTATCATCATATCCCACCTCCCTCAAATCCATTTTAATATTATCTTCCCATCTACGTCTCGGCCTCCCAAAAGGTCTTTTTCCCTCCGGCCTCCCAACTAACACTCTATATGCATTTTTGGATACGCCCATACGTGCTACATGCCCTGCCCATCTCAAACGTCTGGATTTAATGTTCCTAATTATGTCAGGTGAAGAATACAAAGCGTTCAGTTCTCTGTTGTGTAACTTTCTCCATTCTCCTGTAACTTCATCCTTCTTAGCCCTAAATATTTTCCTATGCACCTTATTCTCAAACACCCTTAACCTATGTTCCTCTCTCAAAGTGAGAGTCCAAGTTTCACAACCATAAAGAACAACCGGTAATATAACTGTTTTATAAATTCTAACTTTCAGATTTTTTGACAGCAGACTGGATGATAAAAGCTTCTCAACCGAATAATAACAGGCATTTCCCATATTTATTCTGTGTTTAATTTCTTCCCGAGTATCATTTATATTTGTTACTGTTGCTCCCAGATATTTGAATTTTTCTACCTCTTCAAAGGATAGATCTCCAATTTTTATATTTCCATTTCGTACAATATTCTGGTCACGAGACATAATCATATACTTTGTCTTTTCGGGATTTACTTCCAAAACCTATCTCTTTACTTGCTTCCAGTAAAATTCCCGTGTTTTCCCTAATCCTTTGTGGATTTTCTCCTAACATATTCACGTCATCAGCGTAGACAAGCAGCTGATGTAACCCGTTCAATTTCAAACCCTCTCTGTTATCCTGAACTTTCCTAATGGCATATTCTAGAGCGAAGTTAAAAAGTAAAAGTGATAGAGCATCTCCTTGCTTTAGCCCACAGTGAATTGTGCATAAACCTCCTTCGCAGTGTTTTTAATTCTGATATGAAATGCTACGAAAATGCTGTAGATGTACGGCGTTGGGAATTGAAAGCTGCACATATATTATGTGACTCTTGTGTATGAACGTTCTTGAAAGTTGACGAACAGTGCATCAAAGATTAAAAGACAGACGTGGTGTATGAGAGTTGCTATGGAAACTTTGTATTCAGGAAGCATTTAATCCATCGCATCTTGTCGCAGTCGCTACGTGAATAGAGTAGGGCGCTGGAAATTGTTGCTAAGCCTGGAGTCAGACCGCGACCTGCAGGCTCGGCGTCCTCCATCAGCAAAGTTCTGCTCCGGAGAACAGAATCCACAGCTGACGTTGCGATGGATACGAGAACAGGGCTGTCCAATATGTGACGACAAATATTTCGGATATAAATTGAAAGTTTGTTCACTCTGTGATGTGCATATTTATTTATATATATATATATATATTTATTTATTTATTTATTCATTTATTCATGCATTCATTTAATCATTTATTCATTTATTACTTATTTATTTATTTATTTATTTATGTGTTTATTTACTATTTATTTATTTATTTACTTATTTATTTATTATTTATTTATTCATTTTTTTATTCATTTATTACTTATTTATTTATGTGTTTATTTATTTATTTATTTTTTATTTATTTATTTATTTACTTATTTATTACTTATTTATTCATTCATTAATTTATTTATTTATACATTTATTCATTTATTCATTTATTCATTTACTTACTTATTTATTTACTTACCTATTTATTTATTTATTATTTATTTATTTATTTATTTATTTATGCTGGTGTAGTTAGGATCATCAGGCCTTCTCTTCCACATCACCAGAAATATCAATACAATAAGAGAAATAAAAGGGAAAGAAAAAATCGGTGTTGTTTGATGAAACCTGGTATTTACAGTAGATCCAAAACGTTGCATCTTTATAAATTTCTGACAAGCTCGGTCCAATGTACACTGTGACCACAATTTATCGGACGATTATGTAATACTATATTTCCACTAATATTGAATATAGAAACATAATATTACCACGATTTGAAAGAGAGATACACATTTCAAATTTCTTAGTGTCATCTGACAATCTCGGTCGGGGCAAGTTACCTGGTTGAGGTTTTTTGCGGAGTTTTCCCTCAACCCAATATGAGCAAATGCTGGATAACTTTCGGTGCTGGACCCCGGACTCATTTCACCGGCATTATCACCTTCATTTCATTCAGACGCTAAATAACGTAGATGCTAATACAACGTCGTAAAATAAGCCAATAAAATAAAATTTCATCTTATTCAGACGCCAAACAACCATATGAGTTGATAAAGCGTAATAAAATAACCAATTTAAAAAAATAATTTAGTTTGTACAGCTACTGTAGTTTCAATGACAATTTATTATAGTATGAGCACAGTCTACTATATACAGTCACGAAGCTTGGGATGATTTTTGCATTTCTCGCGATAGTTGCTAGCCGCTTGGAGCGCTGTGAGTACTAGGAACAATAGACTGCCTCTACCATCGTGATCTAATACAGGCCGTAAGGCAGACCATGTGACTCGCTTAACCCGATCATGAAGGGCGGCGTTTCAATCATATAAATTAGTTGGAATGCATAGTCACCTATATTTCTCTCAAATGTAGTGTAATTACAGTAATGAAACTGAAAACAATGATAATGAGACATTTCAGACATAATTCACTTGCGAGTTAAGGTGTAATATTATTTTGGATGTGAAAATTACGTTGTTCGTATGTGTAATACCTGCCTTTATTTCGATTAAATATTGCGAAATCCTTGTACATTCATTTATACACGATTCAATAATTTTCAATTGCACCGCACGGATATTTAGATATGTTGAAATTATAGGTTATGTTTACTGTACCAGTTGCCCTTTTCTGTCTAATTTTAGTGGTCTCCAATGCCCTTCCATTACATATGTATGTTATGTCATATGGAAATTATAGGTTATGTTTACTATATTTAACTTATATTCCTATATTCGCAATTATACATTATAATTAAACATAAAGTCATGTGTGACACCCGTCATATTCTATTTGTCCGTATTTTAGTACTACAATTGGGTACGGTACTGAATTATTGTATTTATCTACTATCTAAGAGACGAAGTAACACAATCGTACGTACACTAATTTCATAGGAGTGATATGGTACATTTTCTGTCTACAACTAAGGAAGGTAGCTGTGCTAAAATTAAAATCACAATATAAATTATTTTTATTATACCTCAAAATAGTTTCCATTCTAAACTTAAAATGTTGATGCGAACAGATTATGTTAACATGTAAAATTCTCTTCACATTAAAATAACACAGTTTGGTAATTATTTCTGCAACATATTAAGCAGAAAGAAGTAAACGGAACTTACGGACACATTGCACTAAATAAAACTTAGCTATGATACGCAATAAAGTTATAATGTAATAATTCACTGAGCTCCATACACTGAACTAGAAAATCCGAACATACATTATGGCCTGGTCTAGATCGAAAACACATTGACTGTGCCGTATTTCTCATTGTTGTGAAAAGCTATGTAAACTGTGAAATGTTCGTTATCGGTTGTAATAATTGTAAATGGCTAAAATACAATAATTTTAATAATATATGGGACAAGGAGACGTTTGTAGTACTATAAATTGTAAGAAAATGAGCTCAGAGTTATCGTTCTTCCGAAAGATATAGGAAGGTGATTTTATAAAATATAATATTATTTTATGAAAATAATATATAAACCTTAGGTATGTATTTCATATTTCAATAGTGGAAGGAAGGTGTTAATTTTTTCAAAAGAACACGAAATCGAAAGTAGGTACAATACATTCTATCGTCTGGTAAGGAAAGGCGATAGTAGCGATCCTGGTGGTTAGCAACTATCTATGTTTGCATATTTAGTAAGTATTGAGCTTCGTGACTGTATATACTAGACTGTGATATAAGGGTGTCCCGTTTCTCATTTTCAAAATCTGGCCACCCTGATGTTTCAGTATTTGCATACTTATGTAATAACCTCTGATCACAGGCGTGGGGACTGTAGAGCCCGCCCGAAACTCGCTTAATTATCTACCTAGTAGTTTCTTACCAGCAACTTACCATTACCATATTGATAGAGTGTGCGGTTTATCAAAGTCGGGAGATGGACGTCGTCATTGAGGTTGGATTCAAATGAAGTTGGAGCTTGTGATGCACAGCCCAAATTGGAAGCGTAGAGATTTTGATGTGTTACAATCTAGAGAGTGTAACAAGATAAACCATCATACTTACACAGATAGTGTATCACTAAAATCCGCAAGGAACAGTCCTTGGACAGATTTTATTTTTAATGTATATTAATGACCTTTTAATGATAGACCTTCTAGAATATGAAGGCGATTTATGTTTGTTGATAATACAGTTTTACTTTTTAGTTGAAAAACTTGGACTGATGCTTATTATAATGGAAAGCATGTTGTTGAGACCAACTCTAATAGATGGATGAATGAAACATCAATAAACTAATGAATGAATTAATTAACTAATTAATTGACGAACCAATCAGTGAATCAATCAATTCATGGATGAATAAATCAATGAATCCATGGATAAATGAATCAACGAGTCGATGGATGAATGTATTGGTGGATTATTTAATTATTTACTTGTATATTTATTAACAGGGAAAGGATTTATATGTAAATACATATTTACTTATAAAGCTAATATAATTTATATTTTGCATTATCTTTATGTTTCACAATGTGTAGGGTTGAAAAATCCTACTTTTATTTTCCATATTTTTCCATATTTTAGAGTTTAGTACATATTTTCGTTAATTTCCATATATTTTCCATATTTCATATAAAACAGTCCATATTATATTAGGTTTAACAATAAAACAAAACTAAATTCCAGTAACTTTTAAAAATACATTTCAACAATAGAGATTTAAACACATGTTCAGTAATCCCTTTAACATCAGAGTTATTTGAAAATTAGCAGTCCTATCAACAATGGGAAAGTAAGTTACAAAACTGTATTAATTTAATTTAAAATTTTTAACAGACTTCAGTTGTGCAGCTCAACAGTTAAATGCCAGTCAGAGTACACATAGGTTCAGTTTTGTAAATCATACTATAAAGACGGTAAATATGCCAAAAGTACGTCATTCAGTCAATTTAAAATCAAAACTAACAAGTTACATTTCAGAATTTAAAGAAGATGGTTTATCAACTGACAATAAAATATTATTTTGTAATTTGTGTCAGTGTGCAGTATCATCTACACAAAAGTTCCTGGTGCAACAACACATTACAACTAGTAAACATCAGGCCAACAAACAACTAAATTCCAAGCAGAGACAATTGTTTTTAACACAACCAACAACATCGAATGTAAGATCTGAGTTTAACATCGACCTGTGCCGTTCTCTCATCTCTGCTGATATTCCTCTCTACAAACTAAAGAATAAGGTCTTCAGGAATTCCTTGAAAAATATACTCAACATACAATCCCGGATGAGTCAACACTTAGGAAGACGTATGCTCCATCCATCTACGATGAGACAATACAGAAGATAAGAGATGAAATTAAAGATAGTTCAATTTGGGTTTCCATTGATGAGACTCCCGACAAAGAAGGTAGACTTGTTGGTAATGTAGTTATCGGTTTGTTAAGTGAACAATATTCTGAACGAATTCTTTTACATTGTGATGTTCTAGAAAAGTGCAATAACAAAACTATAGTTAAACTGTTCAACGAAGCTATGGGTATCCTGTGGCCAAAGGGTATTATGTACGATAATGTGTTATTCTTTATTAGCGATGCTGCCCCTTATATGGTCAAAGCTGGACAAGCATTATCTGTTGTATATCCTAAATTGACTCATTTTACTTGTGTGGCGCATGCATTTCATCGTGTGGCAGAAGTGGTCAGAGACAATTTCCTAAAGTAGATTTGTTGATTTCATCAGTGAAAAAGTATTTCTCAAAGCTCCCAGTAGAGTTAACGTGTTGAAAGAAATGTACCCTGAAATTCCATTGCCACCAAAGCCAATTTTAACTAGATGGGGTACATGGCTAGAAGCAGTTGAATATTATGCCGAACATATAGACTCTATTAACAATGTTCTCCTTGCATTGGACTCTGAAGATGCAGTCTCAATTGATACTGCGAAAACAGTTACCTGTGACATAAGTGTGAAGAATGACTTAGCTCACATTCAGCATACATTTTCATGCATCATAAAAACGCTCAAAAGTCTCCAAAATAGGCACCTTTCACTATCTGAAAGTTTTGAAATTATAAATAGTACTGTGGAACAACTGAATCGTGGTAGAGGTAAAGTTGCAGATGCAGTAAGAGCTAAGGTGGACACTGTACTTTCAAAAAACCCTGGATATGAAGAACTACAAAAGGTTGTTGCTGTGATGAGTGGTGAATCAACAGTGAAGATTAACTTGGACTTATCCCCAGCAGACATTGTGAAATTGAATTATGTACCAGTTACTTCTTGTGACGTCGAACGCTCTTTTAGTCAGTATAAATCTATCCTCAGAGACAATAGAAGAAGATTCACTTTTCAGCACTTGAAAGAAATGTTTGTAACCTATTGTTATGGTAACAGACAATAAAAATTGTGTTTTGTTGAAACTACATTGGAAGATAAGGTACGTCCATTATATTTTTGTTTAGTTTGATTAAAATGTACCAATATTTAACGTACATAGTCATTTTTTTATAATTTTAAGTCCATATTTAATTCCATACTTTGGTAAAAATCCATATTTAATTCCATATTTTGGTAAAAATAACTACATATATATTTACATATTTCATATATTTTTAGTCCATATAAATCCGTTCCTGTTTATTAAATTCTTTAGCTATTTACTTAAATAATTATTTACTTATTTATTTAGTTATTTACTTCTTTATTTGTGTGCTTAAATATTTACGTATATATTTATTTATATATATTTATTTGCTTATTTATTTAATTATGTATTTATTTATTCACTTATTTATTTATTCTCTTATTTACTTATTTATTTATTTATTCAATTATTTATTTATTTAATTTTTTATTTCTTTACTTATTTATTTGTATATTTATTTACTTCTATATTTATTTATTTAAATATTTATTTAGTTTTTACTTCTTTATTTGTTTGTTTTATATTTAAGTATATATTTATTTATAAATATATTTATTTACTTATATGTTTAATTATGTATTTATTTGTTTATTTACTTATACACTTATTTATTTATTTATTTATTTACTTATGTGTTTAATTATGTATTTGTTTATTTATTTACTTATTCACTTATTTATTTATTTATTTACTTATATGTTTAATTATGTATTGATTTGTTTATTTATTTACTTATACACTTATTTATTTATTTATTTATATGTTTAATTATGTATTTATTTGTTTATTTATTTACTTAGACACTTATTTATTTATTTACTTATGTGTTTAATTATGTATTTATTTGTTTATTTATTTACTTATTCACTTATTTATTTATTTCTTTATTTACTTATGTGTTTAATTATGTATTTATTTGTTTATTTATTTACTTATTCACTTATTTATTTATTTATTTACTTACTTTTTTAATTATGTATTTATTTGTTTATTTATTTACTTATTCACTTATTTATTTATTTATTTATTTACTTATGTGTTTAATTATGTATTTATTTGTTTATTTATTTACTTATTCACTTATTTATTTATTTATTTATTTATTTATTTATTTACTTGTTCACTTATTTATTTGTTTATTTATTTACTTATTCACTTATTTATTTATTTATTTGTTTATTTATTTATTTATTTATTTATTTATTTATTTATTTATTTATTTACTTATTCACTTATTTATTTATTTATTTATTTAATATAGTAAGAGAGGAAGAATTATCAGTTAAATGGTAGGCCTACACGATGATAAACGCGTCCCTGCAAGGGCTCTTGTAACTCCTGCATGGCTCAATGTGGTCTGCCTTTGCCGTACACCCACAAAGAATGAGAAACAACTGGAATATTTGTTATACCGAACCTGGACACTCCGCGAGACGAAAGAGCTTTGCGTACTGACTACAGCGCCAGGCGTTCAATAGCGATATAGCTATAGTCTAATATTTCTATTTTCCTTAACCGGTCTTGCACAACTCTAGTCTACACGATGATGTCACTCAGCTCTAGGTTGTTTAGTTTTTGAGATATAAGCGTTGACCACGACGTGTCGAAAAGTTCATATAGCCAAATGGCTGGTCTCAAAATTGAGACGATTCAACAAGGCTCAAGACAACAATCACCTCCTACATAATAGCCAAATTAGCTAGTCTCTTATATATGAGACAACTCATCCTGCCTAAGGTATTCCGTGGTTTTCCTAAGGCGTAAGACAAATGTCGGGATGAGCCCTATAAGAAATGGGCCATGGACCTATATGCCCTTCCCCATATATATTCCCCTTTATACCCTAGTTCAGAACCTATAAATTGTCTATTAATACACGAGGTCACTCAATTAGTCGCAATTTTAAAGGACAGGGACCTCTCCAATTGCAGATTTAGATTTCACGGCGCTTCTTCCGACGGCCTTCACATGCTTTGTCATCGAACAACAGATGACAGCGTCTCGCCATCCTAACGGCAAACACCAGCCATCTCCTCCTCGCCCCGTTCCGTGATCACTTGATCAAATCTCAGTCCCCCTCGCGTATGTGGTACCTAAGAGGTTACGTCCAATTTCGGCTTCCCCTTCAAAATTTTCTAGAGCTCCTTCAGTGGAGCAGCGTAAACCGGAGTGAGACTAGTGGCCAACAGGCTTGGAGCTCACATATTTAGGCCCGATTGTATAAACCATTTAATCTTAGATCAGAGGTTAAATTGAGCCTTGTTTCAGCTGACCTTGGAATTTTGTGTTGTATAAAGTCTAATCTGAGATTAATTTGTCTCAAACTAAAGTCAACTTTGACTGAAGAGATTTCTCCGATTAAGTTAGATGATCCAAGTTCAGTTATTTCTTTTCTGTTTGAAATATACGAGTGACAGATTGTGCAAATAAAATATCCGTTATTATTAATATTAATGGATATGTTAGGTACATTTATATATATTTCTTTCAATTTCTTGCCTTAATACACAAACATTCTTATATTTTATAAGCCTCTATCGTGTTCAGCAGTATCAAATAACATAACCTATAATTATATTATGTTTATAACAACCATTAATTATTAATGGATATGATAGATATATTCATAAATGTTCAATTAACTGTTTTACTAAAGGAAAATTGTCGTTTTATAAAGCTTTATTATGTTTAGCAGTATCAAACACCATAACATGATAACAACTCGGAGAACAGTCAACCTTCTTCTTATTGTCCGCCATTATTTACATTGCACAAAAAACCAGTGTCTCCAACAGAGTGTACGGAAAGTCGCCAAAAAGTAGTTGTAAAGTCGCTAGATTTCTCATTATCAACAAAGAAAGATTAAATTTTTGTCACTATGGGGTGCTAAAGGTCACTAAATCCCTATTTAAGCAATATAAAAGTTAAAAGAAATTGTTGTTGAAAAAGAGTTAAAGTCGCTAGATTGGCAACACTGAACAAACGTGTATAACATGGTCCGCGCATCACGTATTTCACCTGTTTATGCGATGTTGCCAAATCCTTTTCACGTGAACTTAGATTGCATTTGAACCAAGGTAATTTGATCGCAGAAAAGTTTTATACAATAGAAGAAGTGTCTGAACTCGGTTCACTTTTCGATCTTCGATCAAAGTTGATCTTTAGTCAGGGAGTTTTATATAATTGGGCCTTAGTTTTGTACAGCCCCCAACCCCTTGTAAGGACGCCTTTTGCGTACCTTTTAAATTTGTCCTCCCAAGTCTCTTTCGATTTTTTCGTGTCGAAAGTGTCGAATGTCATTTTAATCCTACAACCATCATACCTCGAAGCGTATTCGCGTCTAAAAAACTGGCTCTTGCAATGTTCGCTATGGATAAGTGTAAAGTGCATATAATGTCCATAGCAACCGTTGCTCAAGATGTGGCGATGCTCTTTTTATTTCGCAGCAGTATGGATGAGGCTGACTCCCAGTTTTATGACAGCCCTGAGCACTGCCTGGTAAATAAGTGAAGACAAAGTTTTGTAAGCGGCCAAGTGCCTCTTGCCTCACACCCAATCCGGCACCCACCACCCTCTCAGATGTCCTGGGGGTTTGCTGCCGCCCTTTCACCTTTGCTGTAAACGCTCCAGTAAGCTTTAAGGTCAGCGGAACTGGGGTTCGATTCCCAATACGAGAGACTGGCTGGTCTGGTCTCTGGGGCTACAACTTGCCGTCCCTTCCCTCTCTAGCAAACACTCAGTTCACAGCTGCAGTTACGAGTTGCTTTGGGGTACACGGAGGTTATCAACAGTAATCTCACTAGAGGTTTTGATTTATCTAGAGAAAATCAAAACTCGAGTGGGATTTAATTGACTATTACACGATTAGAAGAAAGTATATAAAGATTAGAAGTAACGAAGTACTCCAATGCAATAAAATATTCATTGGCTTACGAAAATACAACTGTCTTCAAATGTATTATTGTACCATCTCAATATTACGCTAGATGGCAATAGTGTTTTATGATTATGTTTTCTTGATATCAGTTGTGCCAACTATGGAATCTTCATTGAACTCTGTGGACGGTTACTAGTCAAGAAGGCTTTGTTCATTCAGTTTCAATATTATTAAAACACTTGCATTCCACTTCAATCATCCGGATCCCAGTAATCAACGTCACTTGACAGATGATTTTCAATAAATCTTAGTATTAAAGAATCTCTGATACGTGACTATCCATAATATCATATAGCAGAAGCTATAACATAACCTAACTAATATAAACGAGAGTTAGAAAAGTTTTAATTAGAGATGATGAAATAAACAAGAAACGTTTTAATTAATGATGATGAAATAAAAAATAAACATGAATAATTTTAAAAGAAATAATTATTGAAAGTACAATTTTCAAATTTGAATGTTTTAGTGGTTGGTGGTTCAGTTGATGTTATATTGGACGTGTGCGTAAAAGAAGTATGTACATAGTGTATTCCTCAACTTATTCAGGATTTCCGAATGGTGCTCTTCATATATGACCAGTGATCTTTATTAATTTTTGTTCTTGAATGCCAATGCGAGTCATATTTGAAAGTGCTGTGCATCGACTGGAGTGGTTTGTAATTTTCTGTTTTTTGACGTCCAGACCAGTGCAGTTTGAAATGTTGGCAAACAAAGAAACAAATGCTAGGGTAGTGACAAAAATAAACAAATGCTAGGGACGCGATAAAATTAAACAAATGCTAGGGACGCGATAAAATTGTGCGATAAGCAGCCATGATTGGTTGAACGACATCCTTTCGTACCGTTTTATTGGTTGAAAGTAGTGTGACGTAGTAAAAGTGTAATAGTCAAATAAATACACTTGCAACGACTAGAAAAAACATAAGAACTTCGTCACCTTGACAACAGTTTAAAAAATAATTGAATAAGCTTTAAACCGTTTGAAACACTCCTGTATAGATTTCAACGCAAATAATTAATTGTATTTTCATTTTATAATAATTTTATCAGGGAATGATGTACATGAAATATAATAATTTTAGTACTAGTCTGTCTGTATACAGAGCTATTTCTACTAAACTATTGGACGGATTTTGTTCATATTCAGTATCTACGAGTCTATTTATCAGGGAATGATGTACATGAAATATAATAATTTTAGTACTAGTCTGTCTGTGTACAGCGAAATCTACTAAACTATTGGACGGATTTTGTTCATATTCAGTATCTACGAGTCAATTTATCAGGGAATGATGTACATGAAATATAATAATTTTAGTACTAGTCTGTTTGTGTACAGCGATTTCTACTAAACTATTGGACGGATTTTGTTCATATTCAGTATCTACGAGTCAATTTATCGGGAATTATGTACATGAAATATAATAATTTTAGTACTAGTCTGTCTGTGTACAGCGATTTCTACTAAACTATTGGACGGATTTTGTTCATATTCAGTAACTACGAGTCAACTTATCAGGGAATGATGTACATGAAATATAATAATTTTAGTACTAGTCTGTGTACAGCGATTTCTAATAAACTATTGGACGGATTTTTTCATATTCAGTATCTACGAGTCAATTTATCAGGGAATGATGTACATGAAATATAATCATTTTAGTACTAGTCTGTCTGTGTACAGCGATTTCTACTAAACTATTTTGGTATCTACGAGTCAATTTATGAGGGAATGATGTACATGAAATATAATAATTTTACTACTAGTCTTTTGATTTCTATTAAACTATTCATTTTGTTCATATTCAGTATCTACGAGTCAATTTATCAGGGAATGATGTACATGAAATATAATAATTTTACTACTAGTCTGTGTGTACAGCGATTTCTATTAAACTATTTGACGTATTTTGTTCATATTCAGTATCTACGAGTCAATTTATCAGGGAATGATGTACATAAAATATAATAATTTTACTACTAGTCTGTGTGAAATATAAACTATGGAATTTTTTTATTCAGTATCTAGTCAATTTATCAGGGAATGATGTACATGAAATATAATAATTTTACTACTAGTCTGTCTGTGTACAGCGATTTCTACTAAACTATTTGACGTATTTTGTTCATATTCAGTATCTACGAGTGAATTTATCAGGGAATGATGTACATAAAATATAATAATTTTACTACTAGTCTGTGTGTACAGCGATTTCTATTAAACTATTGGACGGATTTTGTTCATATTCAGTATCTACGAGTCAATTTATCAGGGAATGATGTACATGAAATATAATAATTTTAGTACTAGTCTGTCTGTGTACAGCGATTTCTACTAAACTATTTTGGACGGATTTCTGTGTGTACAGCGATTTCTATTAAACTATTGGACGGATTTTATTCATATTGTAATTTTAGTACTAGTCTGTCTGTGTACAGCGATTTCTACTAAACTCATTTTGTTCATATTCTACGAGTCAATATGAGGGAATGATGTACATGAAATATAATAATTTTACTACTAGTCTGTGTGTACAGCGATTTCTATTAAACTATTGGACGGATTTTGTTCATATTCAGTATCTATCAATTTATCGGGAATGATGTACATGAAATATAATAATTTTAGTACTAGTCTGTCTGTGTACAGCGATTTCTACTAAACTATTGGACGGATTTTGTTCATATTCAGTATCTACGAGTCAATTTATCAGGGAATGATGTACATGAAATATAATAATTTTAGTACTAGTCTGTCTGTGTACAGCGATTTCTACTAAACTATTAAACAGTATTGGTCAATTTATCAGGGAATGATGTACATGAAATATAATCATTTTTTTGTTCGATTTCTATTCATAGTATCTACGAGTCAATTTATCAGGGAATGATGTACATGAAATATAATAATTTTACTACTAGTCTGTCTGTGTACAGCGATTTCTACTAAACTATTGGACGGATTTTGTTCATATTCAGTATCTACGAGTCAATTTATGAGGGAATGATGTACATGAAATATAATAATTTTACTACTAGTCTGTGTGTACAGCGATTTCTATTAAACTATTGGACGGATTTTATTCATATTCAGTATCTACGAGTCAATTTATCGGGGAATTATGTACATGAAATATAATAATTTTAGTACTAGTCTGTCTGTGTACAGCGATTTCTACTAAACTATTGGACGGATTTTGTTCATATTCAGTAACTACGAGTCAACTTATCAGGGAATGATGTACATGAAATATAATAATTTTAGTACTAGTCTGTCTGTGTACAGCGATTTCTACTAAACTATTGGACGGATTTTGTTCATATTCAGTATCTACGAGTCAATTTATCAGGGAATGATGTACATGAAATATAATCATTTTAGTACTAGTCTGTCTGTGTACAGCGATTTCTACTAAACTATTGGACGGATTTTGTTCATATTCAGTATCTACGAGTGAATTTATCAGGGAATGATGTACATGAAATATAATAATTTTAGTACTAGTCTGTCTGTGTACATCGATTTCTACTAAACTATTGGACGGATTTTGTTCATATTCAGTATCTACGAGTCAATTTATCAGGGAATGATGTACATGAAATATAATAATTTTAGTACTAGTCTGTCTGGGTACAGCGATTTCTACTAAACTATTGGACGGATTTTGTTCATATTCAGTATCTACGAGTGAATTTATCAGGGAGTGATGTACATGAAATATAATAATTTTAGTACTAGTGTGTCTGTGTACAGCGATTTCTACTATACTATTGGACGGATTTTGTTCATATTCAGTATCTACAAGTCAATTTATCGTGCAGTTATGCACATGAAATGCAGCAATTTTAGTACTGATTACTTGAAAGTTACGTCATGATGATGATGATGATGATGATGATGATGATGATGATGATATTAATTGCCCCCGGGATTGAATTCGCAAACCTCAGACTCAACATCTATCACGGCAATTTATTAACACACCGCAGACGTCAAACTGCAACGTATCCATCATATCAGTGACATTTCGACATTCATCTGTTTCATCTGATGTGGAGCAATGACATCACTAGATTACTTCAAATCTGTGACTACAGAAAACTATTTTATTTGTAGCCGCTAGCTATGGCACTTGCAGATGTGACTCTTTTGCATTTTTTATCGCGACGATCTTTTCTGTAGCACTCAGTCCGTGTAATTTAATTGACTCTATCTGTCAGTCTTTGATTTGACTCTCAAATTCCTCTCTCGGGAACACACTACAGAATTAAACACATAGCCTCTTTTGCATTTCGAAGTCCGAACCCTCAGGATCAAGATAATTGAATCCGTAAATCTAATCCCTCTTCTAACTCTCTTTTTTTTTTCAACGACAGCGAGAGTAGATTGCTTTCTAATTAACTTTCGTGGCGTTAGTGTTTTGTTGCAGAGTTTGTTTTGAGCACGAGAACAATGGAGGGCGCTCGAGATGTGCGAAGGATGAGCTGAGAAGAACACAGAAAAGCAAGGACTTGAGTTTGATTTAGGGGGTCACGTGCGATTATCCACCGCTTAGCGTGCCGTATTATTTAGTGTGATAAGTGGCAACGCAACCAGAAGGGAATTGTCTACTAATGCCTCATCTCCACCCAAGGCAAAAGTTTGTTGTATCTCACCTGATACCTTGTAGTAAAGGAGAACATTTCAGATAACGCTGGAAGGCGTTCATGGAAGCTGGTGAATATACTGTGTGAAACAGACTTCCCCTTTAATTCACTTATCATCATCATCGTTGTCATCATCATCACAAACGTGTACATCATCGCTATATGGTTATTTATAACTACACCGTGGATACAATTGTATGTTTGTATTGATTTGCCATATTACTTACTTACAAATAGCTTTTAAGGAACCCGGAGGTTCATTGCCGCCCTCACATAAGCCCGCCATCGGTCCCTATCCTGTGCAAGATTAATCCAGTCTCTATCATCATATCCCTCCTCCCTCAAATCCATTTTAATATTATCTTCCCATCTACGTCTCGGCCTCCCTAAAGGTCTTTTTCTCTCCGGCCTCCCAACTAACACTCTATATGCATTTCTAGATTCGCCCATACGTGCTACATGCCCTGCCCATCTCAAATATCTGGATTTAATGTTCATAATTATGTCAGGTGAAGAATGCAGTTCTGCGTTGTGTAACTTTCTCCATTCTCCTGTAACTTCATCCCTCTTAGCCCCAAATATTTTCCTAAGAACCTTATTCTCAAAAACCCTTAATCTCTGTTCGTCTCTCAAAGTGAGAGTCCAAGTTTCACAACCATACAGAACAACCGGTAATATAACTGTTTTATAAATTCTAACTTTCAGATTTTTTGACAGCAGACTAGATGACAAAAGCTTCTCAACCGAATAATAACAGGCATTTCACATATTTATTCTGCGTTTAATTTCCTTCCGAGCATCATTTAAAATAATAATAATAATAATACAATAATAATACAATAATAATATAATATTAATAACAATAATATAATATTATTATTATTTATAATAATATAATAATAATTTCTTAATAATAATATAATAATATTAATAATAATAAAATATTAATAATTTATTAATAGTATTATTATTAATAATAATACTTACTTACTTACTTACTTACTTACTTACTTACTTACTTACTTACTTACTTACTTACTTACTTACTTACTTACTTACTTACTTACTGGCTTTTAAGGAACCCGAAGGTTCATTGCCGCCCTCACATAAGCCCGCCATCGGTCCCTATCCTGCGCAAGATTAACCCAGTCTCTATCATCATATCCCACCTCCCTCAAATCTATTTTAATATTATCCTCCCATTTAAGTCTCGGCCTCCCCCTAAGATCTTTTTCCCTCCGGTCTCCCAACTAACACTCTATATGCATTTCTGGATTCGCCCATACGTGCTACATGCCCTGCCCATCTCAAACGTCTGGATTTAATGTTCCTAATTATGTGAGGTGAAGAATACAATGCGTGCAGTTCTGCGTTGTGTAACTTTCTCCATTCTCCTGTAACTTCATCCCTCTTAGCCCCAAATATTTTCTTATTTTTATTGTGTCATCATGTAAATCGTGTTTATTTATCACTTAACGCCAATATGTATCCCACTGTGTTGTTTTTTATTATTAATCTATTTTTGTGTACATTTTATTCAATTGTCGGTTTCTGGTTTAATTATGTAAATCCTACTTACTTGTAATCTAATACTAATATGTATACTACTGTGTTTATTCTTATTTCTACTGTGTACATTTTTTTATTGAATTATCGGCTTCTGTTTTTATGGGATTCGTATTTGATTCCAACAACATTAATATGTATTTCACTACGTCTTTGTAGTACCTCTTTTGATATCATTATGTACCTAAATTGTATCAGTATGTAATTACTTAATTCTGATCCAGTTTTATTTTCAACTATGTAAGCAAGTTTTAATCCCGGTTGACTGTAAGAGAAGGCCTTACGACCTTAAGTCTGCCAGGTTAAATAAAGCCATTATTATTATTGTTATTATTATTATTATTATTATTAAACACCTTATTCTCAAACACCCTTAATCTCTGTTCCTCTCTCAAAGTGAGAGTTCAAGTTTCACAACCATACAGAACCGGTAATATAACTGCTTTATAAATTCTAACTTTAAGATTTTTTGACAGCAGACTAGATTTTTGTTTTTATTTTACTTGGTTATTTAACGACGCTGTATCAACTACGAGGTTATTTAGCGCCGATGAGATTGGTGATAGCGCGATGTTATTTGGCGAAATGATGCCGAGGATTCGCCATAGATTACCTGACATTTGCCTTACAGTTGGGGAAAACCTCGGAAAAAACCAAACCAGATAATCAGCCCGAGCGGGAATCGAACCCTCGCCCAATCGCAACTCCGGATCGGCAGGCAAGCGCCTTAGCCGACTGAGCTACGACGGTGACAGCAGACTGGATGACAAAAGCTTCTCAACCGAATAATAACAGGCATTTCCCATATTTATTCTGTGTTTAATTTCCTCCCGAGTATCATTTATATTTGTTACTGTTGCTCCCAGATATTTGAACTTCTCCACCTCTTGGAAGGATGTTAATGTTATGATTTATTTAACGACGCTCGCAACTGCAGAGGTTATATCAGCGTCGCCGGATGTGCCGGAATTTTGTCCCGCAGGAGTTCTTTTACATGCCAGTAAATCTACTGACATGAGCCTGTCGCATTTAAGCACACTTAAATGCAAACGACCTGGCCCGGAATCGAATCCGCAACCTTGGGCATAGAGGGCCAGCGGTATACCAACTCGCCAACCAGGTCGACTTCTTCGAAGGATAAATCTCCAATTTTTATATTTCCATTTTGTACAATATTCTGGTCACGAGACATAATCATATACTTTGTCTTTTCGGAATTTACTTCCAAACCTATCTTCCAACCTACGTAACTACAACGTCTTTGGAAGTATCAAACATTCGTATTATTGCTAGACACGCCCTCAATGGAGCATATTGGGAATTCAATCAATGACTTTCCCAAAACACGTTATGAAATTTTTCATATGAAACAATTTGTATCTCGAAAAGGAAGCAAAAACGAGCAAAATTGTATTCAACTCCCTTGTTTGAAATATCTCGAAGAATAATCTCCTCAAATTAATGACATTACGTAAGGCTGACCTGTATAATAAGGTGGAAATGACTCCTAACACCACCGTGCTCGAAAGTTATGATAATTATGTTTATAATAATAATAATAATAATAATGATAATGATAATAATAATCTGTACTAATAATAAATCTGTAGCCGAAATTTTTCTGATAATTTTCGCTTTTCCAAAAATAATTGGTCCTAACATGAATAATTAACCATCCTGAAACCGAAAATCGCTTTTTTTGAAAATTTTGTTTGATGTCTGTCTGTCTGTCTGTCTGTCTGTCTGTCTGTCTGTCTGTCTGTCTGGATGTTTGTTACCTTTTCACGCGATAACGGCTGAACCGATTTATATGAAAATTGGAATATAAATTAAGTTCGTTGTACCTTAGATTTTAGGCTATATGACATTCAAAATACTTTATTTAAAAGGGAGGTTATAAGGGGCCCTGAATTAAATAAACCAAAATATCTCGCTTATTATTGATTTCTGTGAAAAATGTTACATAACAAAAGTTTCTTTAAAAATGATTTCCGATACGTTTCATTCCAAGCAAAATTTTTCACCAAAAACGGATGTTCTTTGAACCAAATTTTAATTATTTGCATGTAATAACAATGAAGAAACATGTTAAAGGAATTATCATTGCACCAAATGAGTGGTCTCTGGAGCAAAATGATCGCATTTTAATTATTTAAATACAATTTAAATTAAGTAACATATTAAACGATATATCTTTCTATCAAACACGAATGTTCCCTGGACCAGATGTCCTATTTTAATTATGTAATTACTTTATATTTATTTGTAACAAGTGCAGCGGAGCGCACGGGTACAGCTAGTAATAATAATAATAATTCATTTAGATAGTGCTCTTGGTTCCCTAATGCTTATTAATGTATCAATTTGGACAACGTCTTTGTAGTTCTCAGAATTAGTGAGATCCTTGGGTAATCCCCTGACAGCTCCTAATCTGAAGCAGAAATGACGTTAAAGCCCGTCTTGTTACTAATTCAATTTCTGCTCGTATTGCCCCAAAGGGAGAAAGTCTCTGCGTAGTGCCGGGGCTATAACTGCCAATATCGTGTCTTGTAGCGAGTCAGCTATTAATGATGCAACAGCTCAATAGAGAAGACGTTAGGGTTCAATTCGAATGTTGATTCATGACTTGAGTTAATTCCGTGGGTTAGAACGTGCTTTGAAGTCTATCAGCTTTATTCATTTGCCTACGGAATAGCTCGCATTTATTCTTCCAGACTGCATGTAATTCATTTCTAGTCGTTTTTTTATTAACATTGTATGTGGCATTATTCTAAATTCATTATATTTCCAAAATCGCTTCAACTTTAACACAAGATTTATATGACAAATGAATAAAGATTAAAGAAACGATATTATCAGTTTTCATTTGTTTAGTTTAGATTGCTTTGACAACGTTTATTTCGAAATGTAACAAATGAAAGCGATCTCAAATGTTGCCGTGTGTGTTATTGCCGTTTATTTCGCAAGTCTTTTTTTTTTTCCAGATTGCATGTAATTCATTTTCTAGTTGTTTTTTTATTAACATTGTATATAGCATTATTCTAAATTCATTATATTTCCAAAATCGCGTGAACTTAAACACAATATTTATATGACAAATGAATAAGGATTAAAGAAATGATATTATCGGTTTTCAATTGTTTAATTTAGATTGCTTTGACAACGTTTATTTCGAAATGTAACAAATGAAAGCGATCTCAAATGTTGCCGTGTGTGTTATTGCCGTTTATTTCGCAAGTCTTTTTTTTTTTCCTTTGAAATAATAATTGTCTCTTTTCAGACAAGAACTAATCTAGTTGAGAGTTCTTATAAATGCAGAAGGAAATGTTTCCATCTCACTTGGATGATTTACAACATTTCGAACAGTTTCTTATGTCTATTTTGTAGCTTCGGAGAAAGTTGTTAATTATTATACCATATTTTATTTCTGTATGAATTTAATATTTGCATAAATGAATTATTGTATTAGCCTATTATTTCTCTGCAGATTTCAGCGTCCTGAATTTTGAATAAACTTGTGTGTGTGTGTGTTTTTTTTCCTTTGTGTTGTTCTATATGTGTACTTTTGTGTATTTTGTTCTTGTGAGTATGTTTTTATGTGTGATTTGTTTTTGTGATTGTGTTCTTGTATATATTATGTTTGTGTGTGTGTGTGTGTGTGTGTGTGTGTCGTGTAAACAATAATATTTATCTTCCACCCTAGAAGCGGTAACTTTGTCTATCGACGGGCGTGCTCTCACACCCCGGTTACACAGATATCGCATTGTCTGCAATTCCACAAACCACAGACAATTGACGTAAAACATTATTAAATACAATAATCAGTTAAAACCCCAATTATGAATTTTGTGGAGTATTAGAGGGTGTTTGCGTATTTATTTATACATATTTGTGGCCGTTTTATAAATATATCAATATCCCGGTCATCTGTTTCCGATTAAGATACATAAACATAGAAGTTTTAGATTGCTCTGTTGTTTTATTATATTTTACATTTCTGCATTGAAAGAGGATTATACAAACGCTTTATTTCCATTAATTTATACTAGTGTTAAATAGGTTTCTTTTTCTTTAGTGTTTTGTTAATTTTTAGTTGTTACATAGCAACCGTGCTTGACAGCTTCCTATCGAAGTCAATATTTGTAGTAAGTCTTCAGCATACTTGGGTTCGATCCTATGCCGGTGCTGTTTTGGGGTCGCATTGCTTGCAGAGAATAATTTCACAATGTGACGTAATCAAAAGCTTCTCCCAGTGTAGAATATATGCATCATCCGTATATGATATTCTCAAACAAAATGGCCACTGGAAGTAAGCTAACACTGCTGTGAAACTTAACATTGTACAGTACATTGATGACTATGAGCACAAAGATTGTGTGTCAAAAAAATTTAAAAATTGGTGCTGTAGTTGATTGGTCTTGTTGTAATCTTCATTATGGACGAAAGTAATACGTCATTCCTTGAAGGTAATATCGTAAAATGTTTGACTACTGCTCTGAAAAACTTGTTTTGTCACATCCCACAAATTGTGTTTTATGGACATACAACCTTTGTATTCAAGCCCATCGATTTGTCAAATATTTTATTCATTCCTTCAGTCATTTATTTAGTAAGATTTACTTTTTTCTAGATTTTAAACCATTTTTATTACATCATTGTTATTGTTTATTTATTTAAACACTAATAAATATGTTTATGTTGCTGAAATAATTGTTTCATTTTTAATTCTTAATTAGATTTGCATCTTTATGTATTTAGGTCTTTCTACTCTATATAATATATTTATTTATTTAATTATTTATTTAATTATTATTTATTTTTATTTATTTTTTTATTTAGTTATTTATTTACTTATATATTTATGTCTTTATTTATTTTATTATTTATTTACGTAATTATGTATTTATTTTTATTTACTTTTTATTTTTTTGTTTGCTTATTTAGTTACTTATGTATTTATTTATGTATGTTTATTTGTTCTATTTATTTATTTATTCATTCATTCATTCATTTACTCATTTATTCTTTGATTCCTTAATTCACTTTATTTATTTATTTATTTATTTATTTATTTATTTATTTATTTGGTTATTTATTTATTCATTCATTCAACCATTTATCCATTCACTCATTTATTAATTGATTGATTTACTTACTTACTTATTTATTCATTCATTCATTCAACCATTTATCCATTCACTCATTTATTCATTATTTACTTACTTACATATTTATGTATTTATTTATTTATTTCGTCATTTATTTATTTATTTATTCATTCATTCAACCATTTATTCATTCACTCATTTATTCATTGATTTATTTATTTACTTACTTACATATTTATTTATTTATTCATTTATCTATTTATTTATTTGGTCATTTATTTATTCATTCATTCATTCACTCATTTATTCATTGATTCATTTATTTACTTATTTATTTATATATTCATTCATTCATTCACTCATTTATTCATTGATTCATTTATTTACTTATTTATTTATTTATTTATTCATTCATTCATTCATTCAACCATTTATTCATTCACTCATTTATTCATTGATTTATTTATTTATTTATTTATTTATTTATTTATTTATTTATTTATTTATTTATTTATTTATTTATTTATTTATTTATTTACTTATTTATTAATTAATTAATTTATTTATTTATTTATTATTTCATAATCCATATATATTGTACAGTGTCAGTTTATCAGCCTTCCTTAATTCTTACCTACATATTTATCTATTTACCCATTATATTTCATGAACATCATTCGGAGGTAAATTAACTCGTAGATACTGGATATGAACCAAATTCGTCCAATATAAATCGCTGTACAGAAGATAATAATAGAATTAGCATATTTTATTGGAAATGTAGGTAATTCTGGAATACATTAATTTGTAGATCCTGTATATGAACAAAAGCAGTCAAATAGTTTAGGATACAGATGGATAGACACACAGACGATATCCCAAAAACCACTTTCTTGATAGGAGGAACGACAAACGTGTGTTTCTCCTAGAATCTCTAAACGTTTCGCCGCATCAGAGTTCACCTACTTCAATTCAGGAGACGACAAACCAAAGAAATTGTAATCTTATTAATTTTCTTCAGGTTTCTCATACTTCCTTCCCCCAATGTTAGTTCCTATTATTTACTTCCATGTCATCTGATGCGTATTTTAATGTCAACTTTCGTAATTATTTGCGTAGAACTTCCACCTCACGCACTCCCAACGGTTAAGTCTCCGTTCTAGGCTCGGTAATGCAGCGGAGTGACGTAGATCCGTCACTGCTGTCACAATGTGCGCAGTAGCGGTCCGCGGATCGATGCCCGGATGCACCACAAGGCGCCGTGACGTGCTTCTCGATGCAGTTTGCCAGTGCGCGCGAGGAGCCCTCACAGGGGCGATTGGATGGGCCCCAAGCTGCTGAGCGCTCTTTGCAGTCGTAACACTGAGGGCAATGAAAAGCTGACTTCTATCAAACGCCCGTTTAAAATAAAGGACAGTACTGCACTGCTATGAGGGCGGAAGAAATAGAAGTGGGGTCGGAAAACTGCCACAGAGCCGTTGTGTGCCACAAGGGATGGCGAGATTGGATGTTACCTCTTTACATCGGTCACTGCTATGTTGTTAGATACATAGATAGATAGATAGGTAGGTAGGTAGGTAGGTAGGTAGGTAGATAGATAGATAGATAGATAGATAGATAGATGGATGGATGGATGGATGGATGGATGGATGGATGGATGGATGGATGGATGGATGGATGGATGGATGGATGGATGGATGGATGGATGGATGGATGGATGGATGGATGGATGGATGGATGGATGGATGGATGGATGGATGGATGGATGGATGGATGGATGGATGGATGGATGGATGGATGGATGGATGGATGGATGGATGGATGGTTTATTTTGCAAAAACATGTGGAACATGTATGGCATTGTCATATACAATTAAAAATACATGATATCATACAATGGATACAAATTAAGATACATGAATATTAATAAACTCATCGACATCATACAATGGATTCGCCAATAATATAGTCCTAATTCGTGTCCTAAAAATTCGGAATGGAAGATTCCTTATATCAACAGGTAGACTATTAAATAATTTAAAAGTGAAGAATAGAAAACTGTTTTGAGTAATACTGTATTTACATTTGTCAATATATAAATTTGTATTATTTCTTGTAGCATATTTATGAACAGAAGTGCATGCTATATAATTATTAATGTTATTCCGAATGTAAAGAAGACAGGCCAATACATACGTAGACGGCAATGTCAAGATTTGTGACCTTATAAAAAGAGGTTTGCAATGAGTCGTATTTGGTACTCCATAAATTAATCTTAAAGCTTTCTTTTGTAATATGAAAAGAGCTTGAGCAGAAGTATGGTGACCCCAAAGAATAATACCATAATTTAAATGACTTTGTATATGGCTATGAAATATTGTAAACAATACCTTGTTAGGTAAATTATTCCTTTACAACCTTAACATATATAGGCCTTTACTTAATTTCTTAGCAACATAGTCAACATGAGTTTTCAATCCCATTCTAGGCTCAAGGGACGAACTATATCGGAAGCAAGTCGCTACTGTGGATTTGTTGTGATCAGTTTGTGATTTAATTAGATACCGACCACCTTTCATGCACAATGCTAGAGTCAACCTCAATATTACAGTCCGAGTCTTCTTATTTTATACCTTACAGGGAGAACCTAATCATTTTCCCCCTGTTGCTATATATAGTAGTGGATTATAGTGATTTTCTTGTTGTCAGGTTGAATTTTATTTTGCTAATTACGTTTCGAATTTCTTAACTGACAAATACTACAACTGGCAGTTACTTTCTTACTGTTATATAGATAGCATCGTTTGTCTTTGAAGACGCTGTCAATGTTCATCACATGAAAACTACTATACAGAGTGTCCCAAATTGATATATACACATTTTGAAACACTATTTCTCAGCAACGAGATGAAACAGAAATACGATTTTTGTGGTTTAGTATCTCGTACATGTTCAAAATGACCCCCTTTCGCCACAGTACATTCCCAACAACGACATACAACAGAGCGACATACCAACTGGATTGTTGCTAATGGAATATAATTACAGGCATGTTCAATCTGAACTCTCAGTTCCTCCAGTGATTGTGGTTTTGTGGCGTACACTGTGTCCTTCAGGGATCTCCAAAGGTAAAAGTCTGGAGATCGAGGGGGGAACTCCGCAGCACTTCCTCTTCGTCTTATCCATCTCTGGGTCGTCCTCATTTAGTGCTTGGACAAGTCTCGGAATTTAAGGCTCCCATTTTTGAGCTCGCAAAATTCGATGAATATTGGATTTGCTGATATCAACCTCACGAGAACGTTGCCTCATTGACTTCTTTGGGGATTGTGCAAAAGCCTGCATGACTGCATCAACACTCTCGTTATCGGTGGAACGTCTCCTCCGCACACAACACATCTTGCACCGTTCCGTCGACTTCAAACTTGTCTCGGATTCTTGTGATAGTTAACCCTTTGTTGCCGGTCATAAGAAAAAATTAAAATAAATCCGTTTTCTTTAGTGAATGTTGTTAGAATATGAATTCAAAACATACAGTAATTTTTTCAGAAAATTTTTATTTTTTTATTTTTATTTATTTTTTTTTTAATTTTAAAAAAGGTCGTATTTCTATGTACAGTACTGTCAGTATCCTTGATGGATTTTATTTATCAGGTTGCACGTAATTTCTGGCGGTTTATTATTCTTCCAGATCTTCCAGTATGCAAAATAAATCACGGTACTTCTAAGTACCGTCAGGCAACTAAGGGTTAACCTTGTTGGTGGTTTGTTCCAAATTCAACCCTCCAACGTCGTTGAACCTCACCAACATTCTCCACTTTCCAATAACATTTCAGCATCCGCTTACGTTCATCGAACGATAATTACACCGCCATGTTTGTTTATAAACAGATGAATACGTTTCCATGCTTTCCACTGCCATCTGAATCATAAACCGCAAACATCGTATTTCTATCTTATTTCTTTGTTGTGAAATAGTATTTCAAAGTGTATATATCAATTTGGGACACACTGTAGTTTTCAATTTGTATTTTCTTTTGCCAACTTTGGTTCCAATTTCGGTACTACAACTGACAGTTACTTTCTTACTATTATGTTGACAGCTTTGAAAATGCTGTCAGTGTTCATCAAACGAAAGTTGCTGTAGTTGTGAAGTTGTATTTTCTTTTGCCAACTTTGTTTCTTTTTATTTATAGATTTATATTGTTTTACGACGCTTTATCAATTGCGATAGTTATCAAACACTTTTCACATCTTACATACTGCACACAATCCCACAATATTGTTGTACCAATAATGATGCACAGAATATATATATATAGAATGTTATATAGAATGTTTTATTTTCGCTGGCAGAGTTAAGACCATAAGGCCTTCTCTTCCACTCGATTGATTTGAAATACAGCGGTAATATTACTCTGGAATTGAAGAAGCTATAGGCTTAAACGTTTTTGCTTCGTTGTGACGTTCCGACAGACATTATTATTAACAAGAATATGGTTGTTCGATGTGATATTTCTACAACACAATATCCGTATAAAAAGTAAGAAAAAAAGAATGAAATAAAAATAAAATAATCCGTTGACAGTCTATGATAGAATGTCCGTAAATACGGAATTTTTGGTGTCCCGTATGGGATGCATAATATAGGACCAGTTTTTCTGGCCTCAAACACGGGACATCCCTTATAATACGGGACACTTGACAATCCTAGCAGCTCCCCATTTGCATCACAATGCTGCGTGGACACCGGTCCCCTACACTGGGCAAAATTTCGTGAGAAAATTCTTTCCGTAAGAGGACTCGAACCAGCACGCATTCCGTAATTCCAGCCCAGTTATGATGCTGTTGACCACGACGCTACGGCGAGGGATAATGGTGATTGATAAAACATAATTAATCTAGACTAATACATAATAGTAAAGAAATAAGAAGAAAATCAATATTAAATTAAGGAAGTTATAGCCAACGCAAAAGTTTATGCAATATATAGGGACATCATTTTATTTTTACTTCAATTTTTATTGTACCTGCGTTTTTTAATGTACTTCATTCCCACCCCTTCTACTAATGACGTTCAGTCGTCCTTCACACAGATCCAAGATCGCATATACAGTCATAGTAGCGTTACGGTCATAGTAAACAGTACGTTCCAAAAATATGTTCGCGTTTTCCAGAGACGAAAGAGCTTTCAATATTGAATCATTTTCGCACAGGTACTGTCGTCCATTTGCCTACGTCGTATCTCGGTTTCCCCATCAGGTTTTATTCGCCAGCTAGTGGCTGGGCTGTCTTAGCTCTTTTCTGAGAACATTAATTTCTGTTAGGAATTGGACGTCTACGTAATATTATACAACTGTTTAAAATAACTTAAATAAAAGGGCCTCGTTAAGTAATTAACTGTCACGTGATTTCCTCCCTTTCTCCTACCCTACGACATAACTACTTGGACGGACAGTAGATAGCATGTCTGAGTAATTTTATCTTTTTGGATCGGGCAGAAGTGAAGATTGAATTTATAGTACGTAAGGTACTCTTTTATAGAGTAGGTACAGAATTATTTCAACATGAGTTACTAGTACGAAGAACGAAACTGGTAATTGGGATTAGGTACAATAGTATATAGTGCGATAATATGTACATTAGAACTGAAGCCTGTATCGAAATTAACGGCCAACATTTTCAAAAATGTGTTTAAATATCCATATTATGATTATTTTTTAATTTAACTTCATTCTCTATATTGTACGCTAATGTGCTGTAGACAGTATAATATACACTGCATAATGAATACGTCCACATGGAAAGCTCAGTTCGTAAGTAAAAAACTCTTATTATTAATACTGTACTGCATTTTGATTAAACAAAAACCTAATGAAAATGATAAAACTCAAAAGCGCAATATTTCCTAGTTTACGTAAATGGATTAACTATTTTTCTTCCCTCCTATACCTAGTGAAGTGATTTGTTTGTATATTACGCCAGTATCATCAAACTCCAGTCGTGGAAGGGGGTAGCAAACGGCGTTGATCCGGATGTATAGGCAAGTTAATATTAAAAATGTTAGTAAAAATAAAATGATGTCCCTGTAGAAACGTTACGTTGCATGAAATCTTTCAGCTCTTTCCGCAGTAGTCAGAAAGCTGGATCTTCGACGAGCGAGATCAAGCAAGCCAGTAGGTAGCGGAGATCTCTCTTGTGAGTTGGGAGTCGTGTTTGCTCAAGGTGCGTCTGGATGTTAGCACTTCAGAACGGCGGCCCACATCTTCAGTTGATGAGCTGCTAAATATTTTACATCTCACAGTCGACTCGGGAGTTTACATTGCCGCGATTGGGTTTCTATGTCACCAACCAGACATCGCTACGATTTAAATTACATAAGCATCTGTCAAAATGAATGTAAAAGGCAATTACGACATTAAAATACCCACAAAATTGTTCAATAAATGACAAAAGTGACAGAGGATCATCTAATCCCTATAATAGCCTGAAACGTTTATGCTGTTCGTGATTGTTATTGTGAGCATGGTTGGGATTGTAAGGGGTCTGGGATTTGAAGTAAAAATTTGATATTTCTTTTCATTTCTGACTTCATACTTCCCGCATTTAAATTTAACAAGGCGGAACGTTCTCGTTAACTACCCCATAATTACTTCCTCATTCCATGAGGCCTTGTCTACAGACAACAATGCAATTGATAGTCGAAACGATTCACACATCAATATGACGCCAATGAGTTGTTTGAAATTGTAATCAATGAAAATATGTCATTGCAGTGAATTGGATTCATTGGAAAATTCTTTTAACTTGTCACCAAAATTACAATTTGTTCAATAATGTGAACAATAAATAATAATAGTAAAACAATCTTAACAAGATACAGCTTGTTGGCATATAAATCGCTTCTAAAAATTTGGTGTCACTTATGAGGTTCAAACCTGCCTTCGGACAGTTGATTAAACAACAATATATTAAGTCAGTGATGTCAAAGCAAGCGCATTTTTCTGACCTTGACGTCGTGCGCGGGCAGCAAGCGCTAAGTATGGAAAGAGGAAGGGTTGTGTATATGAATAAGCAGCCTGTTGGATTAAGAAAACAGTGGTGCACAAACTTCAAACGGAAAGAGAAATTTTATGTCGTTATTTTTATATGGCTTCTTTCTATTTAATATTATCTATATTGTCTGTAAAACAAAAGTACTAACACTGATTTCTTAATATTGCACTTGTGTTTTAAATCTTAATAACATAATAGAGAGTTAAGAAGGAATATTCACTTAAATTCCATAGTAGTATAATATTATACTGTATTAAGTGAATGAAACACATCATTCATAAAGAAAGTGATATTCCAAAGAAAGAAATTGAGTATGACATGATAAGTTGGAATTTATATTGATGGTATCTTTAGCCTTACGAAAGTAATCAATAAACTAATCAAAACAATATTACAGTACAAAGCAAAGTTACCTAGGTACTGTATCTGTTTTAAGTGTAACTAATATTACATAACAAAACCCTTATCGCATTATGCTTTTAAGGTGATATTTGTGAGCAACTTCCTATCATCAGAATATTAAATTATTTTCTCGAAATCTGCTGAAGCTATAGAGCTGACATTTTTACAACACATGGGCACGTATCTTTGCTTATGATGTAACAGTAGTTGCTTTGTTAATTCATTTCCTTACAAACAATTTCCATGCGAATATTTTCAAAATGTTCAATACACTATCTTCAGTAATACGTATATACGGTATATTAGATTACGAAAACATTCTGTAAGGCTACTAAATAAATAGGCCTATACCTCAAAATTTCACTTTTCTATACGAAAAGTTGAGAAAATATTTCTTTTGAATAAAAAAATCAACCTTGTGAAAAATGAGCATTAAAATTAAAACTTACATTCTTATAATGCACTTATACTTCTCAGGCAAATCTAAAAATTACCATGGATACAGTTTTAATAAGTTCTCTTCCCTTTATCTATTGAATCAGTGCTGGCCATCCCTGAATATAGCTCGACCAAGCGGCATATACCACCTCTTTCGTCTGTCTCTTTCCTTTCCGCTGTAAAGCGCTCAGGCTCTCCTGGGCTCTAAAGCGCGCGCTTGCTCCTGTGGGCATCAATTGACATGCCTGTATTAAGTAAAAAGAACAAAATAAAAGTCTTCAGAATCACGTGACTACGATGAAGTTATTGTGGAATACAGAAGGCAAAGAAGATACAGGCAAAGGACACAGTTTGATATATTTGAAAGTAGGCTACTTACGAATTCAATGAACGTTTTAGGTTAAGTTTTCAGCTATTTTATATTGTACTAAACATGGCCTCTTATTATAGTTACATGTCATCTTACTAGATGGCATATTCGTAAGTATAATTAAGCAGGCTATAGTCTACTAGACTAAAAATTTTGCTAAGGCAGTAAACATTTTATAAAACATTGAGTAGCCTATAAATCTAAATTTACTATAGTGAGTTCGATTCCCGCTCGGGCGCGGGTTCGATTCCCGCTTGGACTGATTACCTGATTGGCTTCTTTCCGAGGTTTTCCCCAACCGTAAAGCAAATGTCAGGTAATCCATGGCGAATCCTCGGCATCATCTCACCAAATATCACCCCGCTATCACCAATCCCTCTCAACTTCGATCCTTGTTCCATATGAAAGAATTTCTACCACTTAGTCTAAAAAAGAATCTTATTCAGACGCTTGTAATGCCCCATTTTGATTATTGCGATTCCTTGCTAACTAATGTAAGTTCACTCTTAGCTGAGAGACTACAACGTGTTCATAATGTGTGCATACAATTCATCTGCAATACTCGTAAATTTGACCATATAACACCTTCCCTCCAGTTACTTTCATGGGTGCGTCTGAAGGAACGAAGAACAATGCATTCACTGTCTCTTCTGTTTAGAATCATGCATACTTCTACTCCGAATTATCTGTTATCACGCTTTCAATTTCTTACAATTCTTCGAAACCGACATCAAGCACTTCTTTCTATCCCTCATCACAGAACGTCTTTATACTCATCTTCCTATACTGTAGAAATACCTCGCCTCTGGAATTCGTTACCTAATGACGTCAGGGACTGCCGGACTTTATCACAATTCAATATTAAATTGGAAAATTTTGTCTTAGTTAATGTTTTTAGGTATTGCTAGAAGTATTGATTTGTGTTTTTCTTTCTTTTTCTTTTTTAATCTAGATTAAAATTGCAAGTTTCTTGTTTATGTTAGTTAATTTGGATACAATTGATTATGATACTTAATCACTCATTTAAAGTTTGTGTGACTGCAACCTGTATATATTTTTGTGTTTTCTCTCTCTCTCTCTCTCTCTCTCTCTCTCTCTCTCTCTCTCTTGTGTAGCTTTATTTGTATATAGTGTATTTTTTCTCTGTTTATTTCTATTATTGTACCTATTTGTATTCCTGGTGTTGTGGAAGAGAAGGCCTGATGGCCTTAACTACACAAGAATAAATAAATAAATCACATCGACGCTAAATAATCTCGTATATGAAGGGTACACGGGAAAAACGATCAAGGTCCATCAAAAACCGAAATTGAGTTAATAATGATATATTAATTATAATGGAAAGAAAGTACTATCATGTGGTCTAGCTAGTAATAAGAAATCATCATTCTTGACATTCCACTACGTCAATTTCTATTAAATACACACATAACTAAGAATTAAGTGCTTAAACTTTAAAATTCGTTTTTCTCGAAACTTTCTAAAATGGACCTTGTTCGTTATTCCCGTCTACCCTTCATATGATACAGCGTCGTTAAATAACCAAGTTAAAAAAGTATAGTAATCTACTAGAGTTTTTACTATGCTTTTATGAAAAAGGCTCCTATTGAGGTTAACAGTTGGCGACATAGAAAATACAGCTTTTCAGGAATAGTAATATGCGTTACAAGAGCGGTATGTTGAAGTTTTCATGTTCGAGGAAAAGTTTGAAAAAGCGAAACGTAGTTGAGATTTTTAATTTCCGAGAATTGAAAGAAAACATACCGCTCGTGTATCGTACATTATTTTGTGCGAAGATCGTTTATAACATACCTGAAAGAGGAATTTTTAATTAGTTCCAATGAAATCTCCATCTTGGTTTCTGTTCAATGACGGCAAATTTGCAAAACAAAAATATCTGTCTTCAACATTGTTGCTTTAAAATGTTTTCTGTGTTTACTACACCCCAGCAGGCCGTGATATACGTCTGTCTTTTTTTCCCCAGTCTGTGATGAGTCTGGAATCTTGTTGATTTTTTCACGGCTTCCTTAATGTTACTTGCATCACGAATGCAGTAACTTTAGTGGAGTTGTGGAGTTTACTTAATTTTTGCAAATATTTAAAAACAATAATTAACAGTGCAATTTAGGTGAAATTGCAGTGGTAAGTTTTCAATTTATAATTATTACTATATTGAACGTCTCTAAAAATAATATGTTAAAAGCCTAAAGCAGTAAAATCAATATGTCACTTAAGCGGTAAGAAGAGGGAAATTGTTATGTGTGTTAGGTTGGGAATACTGAATGTGGAATTTTAGACTTTCCGCGGATTGGTTTTGTGCGGAAACCAAGCAAATACGCACGATCTCGCACAAATAATCCTATATTAACCCCACTCTACACTAGGGTATATTTGCTTGATTGGTCGATTGGTGGGTTTTTGCGGTTCAGCATAATTCAATTTCACCCGCTGCTGCTGACTGAAACAAAGGTACACGATACTCATCACCCTGCGATGGCATGCAGCCTTATCGAATCCCTTGCTGCGTGGGGTGCCGTTATTGTTGTACTGTCTCTTGTTCTCCTTATCCTTATCTGTCACTCGCGGATTCTGTGATCGCCGTTTGCAAATGTCACCGTGCACGACTTCTCACGTTGTGCAAGGTCAGTAGCCTCCGTTGCGTTCAGAGATAAAACACAACTCTCATTATACCTACTATACAGAGTGTCCCAGTCATTCTCAAATTGTCTGCGTCTGCAGAGAAGTCACTGACGGGCCATTCTAGTATTTATTTATTTATTTATTTATTATTTTGCTAATAATTACTTACAAATGGCTTTTAAGGAACCCGAAGGTTCATTGCCGCCCTCACATAAGCCCGCCAGCAGTCCCTATCCTGTGCAAGATTAATCCAGTCTCTATCATCACACCCCACCTCCCTCAAATCCATTTTAATATTATCCTCACATCTACGTCTCGGCCTCCCCAAAGGTCTTTTTCCCTCCGATCTCCCAACTAACACTCTATATGCATTTCTGGATTCGCCCATACGTGCTACATGCCCTGCCCATCTCAAACGTCTGGATTCTAAGTTCCTAATTATGTTAGGTGAAGAATACAATGCGTGCAGTTCTGTGTTGTGTAACTTTCTCCATTCTCCTGTAACTTCATCCCGCTTAGCCCCAAATATTTTCCTAAGCACCTTATTCTCAAACACCCTTAACCTATGTTCCTCTCTCAAAGTGAGAGTCCAAGTTTCACAACCATACAGAAGAACCGGTAATATAACTGTTTTATAAATTCTAACTTTCAGATTTTTGGACAGCAGACTGGATGATAAGAGCTTCTCAACCGAATAATAACAGGCATTTCCCATATTTATTCTGCGTTTAATTTCCTCCCTAGTGTCATTTATATTTGTTACAGTTGCTCCAATATATTTGAATTTTTTCCACACTCTTCGAAGGATAAATCTCCAATCTTTATATTTCCATTTCGTACAATATTCTGGTCACGAGACATAATCATATACTTTCTCTTTTCGGGATTTACTTCCAAACCGATCGCTTTACTTGCTTCAAGTAAAATTTCCGTGTTTTCCCTAATCCTTTGTGGATTTTCTCCTAACATATTCACGTCATCTGCATAGACAAGAAGCTGATGTAACCCGTTCAATTCCAAACCCTGCCTGTTATCCTGAACTTTCCTAATGGCATATTCTAGAGCGAAGTTAAAAAGTAAAGGTGATAGTGCATCTCCCTGCTTTAGCCCGCAGTGAATTGGAAAAGCATCAGATAGAAACTGACCTATACGGACTCTGCTGTATGTTTCACTCAGATACATTTTAATTAATCGAACTACTTTCTTGGGAATACCAAATTCAATAAGAAGTAACATAAAATATAAAATATACAGAGAAACTTTAGCTCGCCCCTGAAAGAGTAGAACTCGTGCTCAGGGGCGGATTCCTGAATTGTAATTAATAATTATACAATACAATTTGCAATTATAGTATATAAATTTAAATTTACAATTTTTCAATTTTTATAAAATCCATACATAACTTTTTAAATTTAATACTAGAACTATTCGAATTGACAAGATTAGGATATTTAAATACAAATTTGTTATATGTTCTTGTGCCTAAATTACTACTATGATTAAATACTGTAACAGTGTTGCATTTTGGTTCAAACAATCTTAAAGAATTCATACCTTTTGTTTCATAACTATTAGAATACAATTCAAAATTATTTCGATTTTCATGTATGAATTTTATTAATACAATATAATAAATTTGTCTTACGTTAAGTACATTAAAGTCTAGAAACAAATTTTGAGATGGAAAATCAATAGGTTTATGAAGACATATTTTAATTATTTTCTTTTGTAATAAATAAAGTGGATTAAAATTGGATTTAAATGAGCTACCCCATCCTATAATTCCATACATAATTACCGATTGAAATAAAGTTAAATATATTGTGCGTAATAAACTTATTGACAAGTAATTCCTCAATAAAACAAAATAATATACTATTTTACGTAATTTATTACAAAGGTAATTAATGTGTTGGTTCCATTTTAAATGATTATCGAAAATTATGCCTAAATACTTAACTTCAGAGGACTCTTTAATAATCGGACATTTACACTGTATAAGATAACAATCAGAATTATGTAATTTAATACTTAATATAGATGTAGAAGGTTTGTTATTTTAAATTGATACATGGGAACTCGGATGAATTTTTTAACAGATACCCGTTACTCCGCTGATGGCGACCCATTCTTGATAAATAGTGAATAATAAGCAAGGAAGACTAATTTGAACATTATCATATTCAGTTATTTAATGACATTGTATCAACTCCGCAGTTATAGAGAGAGGAAAATGTTCAATCACAGCCTTTTAAGGGCCAAATCCTTGGTATAGTATGACTGAAAAAGTCTTATGCAAATTAAGATTTCAGGTATAACTCCTTGTAAAGTTGATTTGAATAATTTTGAGGGAAAAATTGTTCCGGGGCCGGGCATCGAACCCAGGACCTTTGGTTTAACGTACCAACGCTCTACCAACTGAGCTACCCGGGAACTCTACCCGACACCGATCCAATTTTTCCCTTCGTATCCACAGACCTCAAAGTGAGCTGACAACCGTCAAGCAACCAACTTCGAGTGCACACTAACTCCGTGTGACTTAAATTGTGGTTTTTCTGTTAACGAACAGTGACGTGTATTATGCAAATCAAGATTTCAGGTATAACTCCTTGTAAAGTTGATTTGAATAATTTTGAGGGAAAAATTGTTCCGGGGCCGGGCATCGAACCCGGGACCTTTGGTTTAAGTTGGTTGCTTGACGGTTGTCAACCCACTGTGGATACAGAGGGAAAAATTGGATCGGTGTCGGGTAGAGTTCCCGGGTAGCTCAGTTGGTAGAGCGTTGGTACCCTAAACCATTCCTTCTAGTGCATCCTTCAGTAGGAAGTTTCTTCTCAGCCAGTGACCCAACCAATTCCTTGTCCTCTGTGACTTTTTTTAAATTTGAATTTGAAAAAGTCACACAGAGTTAGTGTGCACTCAATGTTGGTTGCTTGACGGTTGTCAGCCCACTTTGAGGTCTGTGGATACAGAAGAAAAAATTGGATCGGTGTCGGGTAGAGTTCCCGGGTAGCTCAGTTGGTAGAGCGTTGATACGTTAAACTAAAGGTCCCGGGTTCGATGCCCGGCCCCGGAACAATTTTTCCTCAAAATTATTGAAAAAGTCTTCTACCATTTTGCTCTTTTGTACTTGGCTTTCCCAGAAATAGGCCTAATTACACTGGGCAAAAGCCAAATTGTTATGGAAACGAAGTCGATTATTTTCTACTAATTTTATACTTTTAATTATAAATAAAACAATAAAAATGGTCACTGAGGCCTGATTTTCAAAATACAATCACAGTCTAGTATCCTACAGTCACGAAGCTTGAGTTGTGAGGGTGCTAGGAACAATAGATTGTGCCGGTACTATTTCGCATTGTCTGTAATGAAGCGATATTAGTGATCCTAGTGGTTAGCAACTATCTATGGATGCATATTTACTACGTATTGAGCTTCGTGACTGGATATACTAGACTGAGATATAACCATGTCTAGTGTTATTCATTTTTTAAACAATGGGGGCAGACTACAGTGTGGAAGTCGAGGACAGGTCCTTCACTGCAAACCTAGCATTCTCCAATCCTATTTTCCGCCTTTTTTCATCGTCTCCTCATATGATCCATATATCTTAATGTCGTCTATCATCTGATATCTTCTTCTGCCCCGAACTCTTCTCCCGTTCACCATTCCTTCCAGTGCATCCTTCAGTAGGCAGTTTCTTCTCAGCCAGTGACCCAACCAATTCCTTTTTTCTTCCTGATCAGTTTCAACATTCTTACTTCACCCACTCTTTCCAACACAGCTTCATTTCTTATTCTGTCTGTCCATTTCACACGTTCCATTCTTCTCCATATCCACATTTCAAATGCTTCTATTCGTTTTTCTTCACTTCGTCGTAATGTCCATGTTTCGACCCCATATAATGCCACACCCCACACAAAGCACTTCACTAGTCTCTTCCTCAGTTTTTTTACAGAGATCCACAGAAGGTGCTCCTTTTTCTATTAAAAGCTTCCTTGGCCATTGCTATCCTCCTTTTGACTTCCTGGCAGCAGCTTATTGTACACCCCAAGTATTTGAAGCTGTCCACTTGCTCTACTGCCTCATTTAGAATTCGCAAGTTTACCTTCTCTACTTTTCTTCCTATGACCATGGTCTTCGTCTTGTTGGCATTTATCTTCATCCCATACTGCTCACAGCTGTCATTTAGCTCCAGTAGCATATCCCTTAGTAAAGTCTCCTCTTATGCTAACAACGCCATATCATCAGTACTGGTATATCTTACACACTTCTTTCTTGCTCCTACTATTACTCCTCCCATGTTCTGAAAACAGTTTTTCAAGTAGATGTTGAACAAAATAGGTGATAAAGGGCATACTTGTTGTACCCTCTCCTATTCGACTTCCCTCTCACATTTCTTCTTCTGTCCTGACTTGACTCGTTTCATATAAAGATTGCATACTTCGAACTATTGAACCTAAAATCTATCTATTCTGCTACGCTTTCCGTGAACTAGATTTTCTTGTAAGTAAAAATAAATAAACAAACCAAACAAATAAATTAAAATAAGTAAATAAATAAGTAATTTCATAAATAAGGAAATAAATAAGCAAATGAATAAATAAATAAATAAATAAATAAGTAAATAAATAAGTAAAACATAAGTAAATGCATAAGCAAGTAAAAACGTAAGTAAATAAATAAGTAAAAACATAGGTAAATAAATAAGTAAATAAATACGTAAATAAGTAAAAACATAAGTAAATGAATAAGTAAATAAATAAGTAAAAACATAGGTAAATCAAGGAGTAAGTAAATAAGTAAACACATTAGTAAATAAATATGTAAAAACATGAGTAAATAAATAAGTAAATACATAAGTAAATAAATAAGTAAAAACATAAGTATAAGTAAATAAATAAGTAAATGAATAAGTAAATAAATACGTGAACATGAGTAAATAAATAAGTAAACATAAATAAATCAATAAATAAATAAATAAGTAAAACATAAGTAAAAACGTAAGTAAATAAATAAGTAAAAACATAGGTAAATCAAGGAGTAAGTAAATAAGTAAACACATTAGTAAATAAATACGTAAATAAGTAAAAACATAAGTAAATGAATAAGTAAATAAATAAGTAAAAACATAGGTAAATCAAGGAGTAAGTAAATAAGTAAACACATTAGTAAATAAATATGTAAAAACATGAGTAAATAAATAAGTAAACACATAAGTAAATAAATAAGTAAAAACATAAGTATAAGTAAATAAATAAGTAAATGCATAAGTAAATAAATAAGTAAAAACGTAAATAAATAAATAAGTAAATAAATTCGTGAACATGAGTAAATAAATAAGTAAACATAAATAAATCAATAAGTAAATAAATAAGTAAAACATAAGTAAAAACGTAAGTAAATAAATACGTAAAAACATAGGTAAATAAATAAGTGAATAAGTAAATAAATAAGTAAAAACATAAGTAACTAAATACGTAAATAAGAAAAACATAAGTAAATGAATAAGTAAATAAATAAGTAAAAACATAAGTAAATCAAGGAGTAAGTAAATAAGTAAACACATTAGTAAATAAATATTTCAAAAACATGAGTAAATAAATAAGTAAACACATAAGTAGATAAATAAGTAAAAACATAAGTATAAGTAAATAAATAAGTAAATGCATAAGTAAATAAATAAGTAAAAACGTAAATAAATAAGTAAATGAATAAGTAAATAAATACGTGAACATGAGTAAATAAATAAGTAAACATAAATAAATGAATAAGTGAAAACATACGTAAATAAATAAGTAATAAATAAGTGAAAACATACGTAAATGAATAAGTAAATAAATAAGTAAACATAAATAAATAAGTGAACATAAGTAAATAAATAAGTGAAAACATAAGTAAATAAATAAGTAAATAAATAAAACATAAGTAAATAAATAAGTGAAAACATACGTAAATAAATAAGTAAATGAATAAGTAGATAAATAAGTGAACATAAGTAAATAAATAAGTGAAAACGTATGTAAATAAATAAGTAAACATAAGTAAATAAATAAGTAAATAAATAAATAAAAACATAAGTAAATAAAGGAGAGCCCTTTCAAATTTGAAAGGACACACAAATGTATCTTTCTAACACCTAATATTAATATTTAACCCTTTGTTGCCGGACATAAGAAAAAATTAAAATAAATCCGCTTTCTTTAGTGAATGTTGTTAGAATATGAATTCAAAACATACAGTAATTCTTTCAGAAATGTTTTATTTTATTTTATTTTTTTTAAAGGTCGTATTTCTATGTACAGTACTGTCAGTATCCTTGTTGGATTTTATTTATCAGGTTGCACGTAATTTTTGGCGGTTTATTATTCTTCCAGGTCTTCCAGTATGCAAAATAAATCACGGTACTTCTAAGTACCTTCAGGCAACTAAGGGTTAAATAAGCTATTGAAGTATTACGGGTGAGATTAACTTGTTATAATTGCAAGGGATGGTAATTAATAGAACAGTGTGCAGACAACTATTTAAACGAAAACAAGGTTTTGTTGCTGTGCAGAAGCAGACAGAGTTGTACGTGGGCTCCACACACGATAAAAATGCTGTAACCGATAGAAGCTGGTGTGTGTTTATAGAGGCACTCAGCTGGTGTTGTGACATGGCTGACACTACACGTCAGGCGCGAAGCCCTTCCGAGCGCTTTTCAAGTCCAGATTGCTGAATTACTGATGTTCGCGTTCTCAGAGTACACTCGAGTCTCTACATGGTAGTCTTATCTAGTATACCACCACCACCACCACCACCATCGTGTTAATAGTGATAGCCACCGGCGTAGCTCAGTCGGCTAAGGCGCTTGTCTGCCGATCCGAACTTGCTCTCGGGCGCGGGTTCGAATCCTGGGCTGATTACTTGGTTGGGTTCTTTCCGAGGTTTTCCCCAACAGTAAAGCGAATGTCACGTAATCTATGGTGAATCGTCTGCTTCATCTCGCCAAATATCATCTCGTTATCATTAATCTCACCGACGCTGAGTAACCTAGTAGTTCATAATACAACGTCGTTAAATAACCGACTGAAAAATAATAATAATAATAATAATAATAATAATAATAATAATAATAATAATAATAATAATAATAATAATAAATACTATTATTATTGACATTAATGTCATTATTATTATTATTATTATTATTATTATTATTATTAGTATTATTATTAATAGAACATCCGATACATAATGGCGACAATGCTGTAAATCAGTGCTCCTAGCGGTGACTATTGAAATCTTATTCTACGTAATACAGAAGCGATCTGCAATATTGAAAGTCTCTAAGTAGCCATATTTTGTAAATAAAGTAGCTATTTCTAATTTGTAGTAAACAATACAGTCATAAAGATTCGAACAAAGATGCTTCATAAAAATCCAAGTTTTAAAAGAAAAACATGCTTAGGGCATTACAAGAAGCCTGTAACAGAGAAGTCCTACCATGCCGAACTATTGCAAGTTGGGTGGAAGTGAGGCATTCGCTTTCAATCAAGAGTTGACATTTTAAGAGCTTTAGATTGATCAGTGAGAGAGATATCCAGAAGTGCTGCTGCAGATGACATTATGTCAATATACAATATATACAGGGTGTATAGAAACAACACCGACAACGCTTAGCATGTTGGGCGGGACGGTAAACCGATTATTTTTTTCAAGAGGGAACCCATGTCCGGAAATTCATAGTTTTGGTGCTGTGGGACGTCATATTTTCAGAACGGTTAGGATATGATGATGGGTGTGCGTTCCACATTTCGTTACGAAACCCAAAAAGATCATCACACCGTACAGTAAATTATAAAAGGTGTTGAAAATGTTGACCTCCTACTTGATTGCAGAGCGTACATCGGTGGTGCAGAGACTGTCGCACATGATCAAAAAAGTGCTCAGTATTTCAGTCGTAGCGTGGATTCATACGATAAGGTCCTCCTCTTATGTTACAAGAGTAGCATACACCATAGTCTTCATAGTACCCCACAGAAAATAGTCAAGAAGTGTAAAATCAGGTGACCGTGGTGGCCATACACTGGTTTCCCTCTACCAATGTAGCGCATACGCAGAAAATTTAAGGCGCAGTTCGTCCATCCACCTTACGCTGATGGCTAATATGTTGCATAACTACGTAATTAGGACACCAAAAACAACCCGATGAAACTTAGACGCTCCACAGAATTTCTATCTTGAAATATGATTAGTTTACCGTTCCACTCAACATACTAAGCGTTGTCGATGTTATTTCTATACACCCTGTATACAACACAATTTAGGGTAAAGGTGCTTAATTCCGTGATACCCTAATAGAATTTCAATTGACTGCCATGAAGTTCTGGTCTCTGACTTAAGCTTTTTAAATACCTAACAGATGCCAGGAGATGTCATCTTTTCAATTCTATTGACTACCCGCCTTTTGAATAGAAGCAGTCGACTGAAGAAGCTTTTATTCAGTGAAAGGTGGTTGACCAGTAAGTTTTTCTTTCTCTTGTGACCGCTCGTGAAGAAACATTTTATATTTGAGCTAAGAATTAATATAGCATTATAAAAAATGATATATTATTGTAGATTATAGTCAGCTGAATCAATGTGTGTGATTATTTAAACATTGTGAGACAATAACAATGCTACAGGAGTTTTCCCATTTTGAGATTTATTTTCATATTTCTCCTTCCTGACTCACTCGACCAGTGACGCCAACGCTAAATTTTGAATATTAATATCTATGAAAGGAAAGACGGGAAGCATGTCGTACACTTAGGAATAAAAAGAGAGGTTACTTGAAGGAAAAACTGAATGAGGTAGAAACAAATAGTAAGAATAAAAACATTCGAGATTTATATAAGGGTATAAAGGAATTTAAGAACGGATATCAGCCAAGGGTAAACGTGATCAAGGATGAGAATGGTGACTTGCTTGCAGACTCCCCATCAATCCTAAACAGATAGAAAAATTATTTTGCGCAATTACTAAATGTACATAGGCCAAATAGAAATGATCGGGACGAAATTGAAATACAAACTGCTGAGCCATTTATACCCGAACCCACGATTTCAGAAGTCGAAATTTCGATAGAAAATCTCAAAAGTACAAGTCTCCAGGTATGAATCAAATTCCAGCAGAATTAAACAAGATGGTGGAAGTGCATTATATAGCGAAATTGATAAACTTGTACTTGCTATTTGGGAAAAGGAAATTGTACCAGAACAATGGAAGGAGTCCATAATTGTACCTATTTTTAAAAAGGGGACAAAACCAACTGTGGTAACTTTCGAGGAATATCACTTTTGTTGATGTCGTACAAAATTTTGTCCAATATTCTTTTGAGAAGATTAACTCCGTACGTAGATGAAATTATTGGGGATCATCAGTGCGGTTTTCGGCGTAATAGATCGACTATTGATCAGATTTTTTGTATTCGACAGATAATGGAGAAAAAATGGGAGTATAAGGGTACAGTACATCAGTTATTCATAGACCTCAAAAAGGCATATGCCTCGGTTAAGAGGGAAGTATTATATGATATTCTTATTGAATTTGGTATTCCCAAGAAATTAGTTAGATTAATTAAAATGTGTCTCAGTGAAACATACAGCAGAGTCCGTATAGGTCAGTTTCTATCTGATGCTTTTCCAATTCACTGCTGGCTAAAGCAAGGAGATGCACTATCACCTTTACTTTTTAACTTCGCGCTAGAATATGCCATTAGGAAAGTTCAGGATAACAGGCAGGGTTTGGAATTGAACGGGTTACATCAGCTTCTTGTCTATGCGGATGACGTGAATATGTTAGGAGAAAATACACAAACGATTAGGGAAAACACGGAAATTTTACTTGAAGCAAGTAGAGCGATCGGTTTGGAAGTAAATCCGGAAAAGACAAAGTATATGATTATGTCTCGTGACCAGAATATTGTACGAAATGGAAATATAAAGTTTGGAGATTTATCCTTCAAAGAGGTGGAAAAATTCAAATATCTTGGAGCAACAGTAACAAATATAAATGACACTCGGGAGGAAATTAAACGTAGAATAAATATGGCAAATGCGTGTTATTATTCGGTTGAGAAGCTCTTATCATCCAGTCTGCTGTCCAAAAATCTGAAAGTTAGAATTTATAAAACAGTTATATTACCGGTTCTTCTGTATGGTTGTGAAACTTGGACTCTCACTCTGAGAGAGGAACATAGGTTCAGGGTGTTTGAGAATAAGGTGCTTAGGAAAATATTTGGGGCTAAGAGGGATGAAGTTACAGGAGAATGGAGAAAGTTACACAACACAGAACTGCACGCATTGTATTCTTCACCTGACATAATTAGGAACATTAAATCCAGACGTTTGAGATGGGCAGGGCATGTAGCACGTATGGGCGAATCCAGAAATGCATATAGAGTGTTAGTTGGGAGACCGGAGGGAAAAAGACCTTTGGGGAGGCCGAGACGTAGATGGGAGGATAATATTAAAATGGATTTGAGGGAGGTGGGGTATGATGATAGAGACTGGATTAATCTTGCACAGGATAGGGACCGCTGGCGGGCTTATGTGAGGGCGGCAATGAACCTTCGGGTTCCTTAAAAGCCATTTGTAAGTAAGTAAGTAATATCTATGAAAGAAAATAGTTCGTGAAAATAATAATAGAAATAAGTTATAGAAAACATCAATTATAATTATAATAAAATAATAGAGCATATATTTAACTTAATTACTGCTGTTGTTAGGAATATAAATAATGAGAAATAATTGTGTCATAATTTAATTTATTAAAATTTAATTTTGTATTGAATTTAACTTTCAGTTTATTTTGTTTATAATATATTAATATGTAATATGTATTCCTGTAGTTACACAAGTATTTTCTATGAAACTTGTCACTTAGGCCCTTTCTCTATGTTGTAATTTCTTGCTTAATCCATATTAAAACAATATACCATGACTTTAAAGTGTTTTTACAAATACACGTTTGTTTTCTGAACAGATAATGAGGATTATTTTAGTATCACGGAATTTGGATCCCTGTCACGGATTTAGGAGCAACTGTATAACAATGAAGAATCATATATTATATATCAAACTTGTGAAACAGTTGACACTAAATGTTGTAAAAACTGTAGCTAACGGTCCAAATAACGTCATTTAGGTGTTCATTGAAAAATTTTAGTACAATTTTGGCATAAATTTAGACTTCATTAAATATGTCACGGAATTAGGTAATCTTACCCTATAACAATTTTTAATCAATCCGGTATTAGACGAGCCGCCACTGATCCTAGGTATTTATATTCATCAACTCTTTAGTCTTGTCCCATTACTATTTCCGATCATAAACTGCATTAGCCACGGAATGAATCTGCTATATTTTATCTTATCTGTATGAATCGTGTCTCTTCTTGATAACAAATGAGCAGAGACGTCAGTCAACTGTCCATCTAGCGACATCAACTGCTGCCGACTCTCAGTATAACATGCAGGACATAGATAAATCCAGCCCCGTGCAGTCGACACAGCAGGGCAAATAGTAGGCCTATGCAGATATTCTCAAGATGCACTAGCTGATCCTGGTTAACCGTTAAATTCGCAAAGTATCCTGTAGGATACAACAGATTAATAGGCTATATGCTATTATTTTAATAGAACAATAGAAAAGAAATTGGTAGGAAAATTAAAATTTCACAATATTGTACGACATATAAAATATGTACATTGCGATAGTTGTTTTCTTTACGGTCCGACACGGTTCAATAAACTAGTGTGAGAAATGAAGTTTTTCCAATTTAAGGGTTAACCTGGGATCTCTTATTGTTGTCTTGAATTAAGTCGACCGCTGTGTACAGAGAACTGCATCAGTATTGCCCGCTAATCTACAGTCGTTGATTCGAAACCCGCCTATGGTATAAAATGTTGATTCGTTGTCAGTTTGAGGTATTGGGCCATCCACTTCAGGAGTCGCCTCGTGTGTTCTTCTAAATGTGGCTCGAGTACAGCACGCTGGTCTTCTACCAAGACGCCCCGGGTTCGATTCCCGGATAGATTGTGATGGACAAAGCAGACGTTGCGAAGGGTTTTATCCTCCGGGCCCTCCCGTTTCCCTCTATCATTCCACCAACACTCTCCACCTCTCCTTCATTTCATCTATCATCTGCAATAGTAAAATTAGGCTGGATGTTAGTCTTAGGGTAGTTCGATACTGATATAATATGATTTTTTCCAATTTAACACATTATCGATTTGTAAGCCAAGAAATTTGGTTCTTTTTGTTGTTTTTATAAGGAACCTGTCGTTAATTATTGCACTTGAAATTTGCGAGGTTGAATTTGGGCAGGATTTAAATTGGATTGTTAGTTTTGTTACAATTTAATGATAACTAGTGGCTTGTGCAGCAAATGATGCAAACTAAGTTCATTAGACGTTCAAATAAACATTTTTCAGATTTATTTTCAGTGAAGAATACCAGACATTTTGAAAGTTATTTGCTTCCATAACAATGAAAGATACTCTCTCTCGAGCCAATACTGAAGAGAACCACGCATATAAACATCTACACCACACCGCCATTAAATGTATGAAAAGACCCAACCCCACTTGATTAATAACTATAAAAATATTTGATTTTTAATAATATTACCTTACGTAAGTTTTATAGCTTTCAGTAACATATACTATATACTATATAGCCGCCACTCAGTAAAATATAGAAATCAAAATCTAATTTAAGTTATTCTCTACATCTACTTATATAACCCCAAAACGTTTCACTTTCATATTATCAATATAGCATTAATATGTATAATTAATGAAAAATAGTCACATCATGGCATTAACTACCATAATATTTCATTTCTAATGGTAATAATGTCATCAACCCACCTCAAGTTTTGTAGTTTTTAATATCCAATACACAGCTATACCCAGAAAATTACACACCACAGAATCGAACCTGTAAATTATTTTTAGCAAGTTAATTTTTTAATAACCAATTTAATTTGAGCTCTAAATATGTCAGCATTCTTGCAGATCATGGCCTTCGTGTAATACTGTTTACTGTAGTATGTGTTTTGTTTTATTCTGGGAATGCAACACGGCCGACTTGATGCTCACTTCGCTTCTCCTTTACAAAAAAAGCGAAGGGAATATCAAGTCGGCCGTGAATGCTATTAGCTAGTTCTCAAAACTGACGACAGATGGATTTTGGAAAATAGGAACATTATGTTTAAAATTGACATTTCACTGAAAACTACTATTTGTCCGAAAAACTTTGAGTTCCAAGCTTCAAAATGAGGGGTCATTTATTAAAATCCGTCCAGCCGTTTTCCCGTAATTTCCATTACCAGTTCAAATTATATATATACTAGTGGCTTGTGCAGCAAATACTGCTGCAAACTAAGTTCGTTAGACGTTCAAATAAAAATTTTTCAGATTTATTTTCAATGAAGAATACTTGTCTTTTTAATAGTTATTTGCTTCCATAATAATGAAACATACTCCCTCTCAATGGATTTTTTTAGGCCAAATACTTTCTCTTGAACCTATCCAACTTCAGTTTTTGAGTTTCAACGCTAAAACGCAAGTATCAATGTCAGGACGATAGCAGTAGCTATTTCAGGTCAATGTGGATTGTAGGCAAAAGTTAAAAAAATGTCAGGTTTCCTAAGCTTTCGAACAATAGCATTTTCGTATAACTGCTGCATGTAGAACTTGAAATGTAGAGCGTAAAATCATTTTATCCTACTAAGAGATCTTGCTGGAATGATCTGGAGACTACAAAATGTTCTAGGCCTCTTATTTTATCAGTAAGTAATACCTTTTGATCTTTCCTTAGGAACTGTAATTTTTGCGCTCTCTCGAGCCAATACTGAAGAGAATGTCACATATCAATATCTACACTACACCGCCATTAAGTATATGAAAAAGACCCAACCCCACTGGGGTTAATAAGTATAAAAATATTTGATTTTTAATAACAGTATTATTATCTTACTTAAGTTTTGTAGTTATATATAGCAGCCACTCAGTAAATTATAGAAATGAAGATCTAAATTAAGATATTCTCTACATTTACTTACATAACCTCAAAACGTTTCTCTTTCATGTCATCAATATAGCATCAATATTATGTACAATTAATGAAATATAGATGTATCATGATATTAACTATAATAATATTTAATTTCTAATGGTAATAATGTCATCAAATCACCTCAAGTTTCGTAGATTTGAATATCCAATACACAGCTGTACTCAGAAAATTATACACTGCAGAATCAGTTTTTAATAACAAAATGAATTGGGCTCTAAATATGTCGGCAATCCTGCAGGTCATGGCCTTCGTGTAATAGCCTATTGTTTATTGTAGTGTGTGTTTTGTTCTGGAATTCAATCAAGTCGGCAGTGATAAAATAAAATTAGTTCTCAAAACTGACAACAGGTGGATTTTGGAAAATAGGAAAATTATGTAGGAAAATTGACATTTCACTGAAAACTACTACTTTTCCGAAAAACTTTGGATGCCAGGCATGAAAATGAGGGGACACTCATTAAAATCCGTTCAGCCGTTTTTCCGTAATTTCCATTACCAGTTCAAATTATATATATATATATATATATATATATATATATATATATATAGATATAGATTTATTGACTGAGAACCAGTCACATATTTTGAAGAGAATTTCCTCTGTTGAAGATTGGAATGTGTTGGAGTTATTGGCTGTAATTACTATACTTGTGTCATCTGCAAGTAATATGGGATGATGACCTACATCTCTTATTAGGGAGGCAAGATCATTTATGAACACTAGAAAAAGTCACCATCATCATCATCATCATCACTTGCCCTACAGCCCAAGGTTAGCCTTGGCATCTCAACAATTCTTCTCCATGTCTCTCCCTCCTGTGCTTTCCTTCTCCAATTGCGAATTCCGAGCCTTACCAAATCTTCCGTCACTACGTCCAACCATCTAAGTCTCGGTCTTCCTCCTTTTCTGTATTCCCCTGCTTCATTTAATAAAAGTTTTTTGGGTGTTTCTCTTCCATCCATCCTCATAACATGTCCCAGCCATCTTATTCTTGAGGATTTTATGATGGCAATTATATCATGGCCTAAAAACATTTCGTACAGTTCGTAATTATATCCCCTTCTCCAGTTACCTCTATCATTAACTGGGCCATAAATTCGTCTAAGTATCTTTCTTTCAAAAGATGCAAGAGAATTTTCATCAGAATTTAACGTCGTCTAGAAAAAGTAGGGGACCTAATATTGATCCTTGTGGAATTCCATTTTTAAGAGTTCCCCATGTCAAGGCAGATTTCGTAGTTGTACTTTCTGGTGTCTATCTATGAGATATGAGTGAAACTATTGGTGTACAATGCCTTTAATTCCATAATAATCTAATTTATCTAGTAGAATTTTATGATTTATACAGTAATCAAAAACTTTGGATAAATCACAGCAAATTTCCCTAACTTGGAATTTTTTTATAAATTGCCTCCAGAATTTTGTCAATTAAACAAAATGTTGTTGTAATAGTAGTGGTAGTGTAGTGGTAGCAAATACCTTACTATAATAATACCGGGCAGCTAGCAGTTTTGCGTGCGAACGACGCTAGTGCTGCTACCTACCTGCCGGTTGGAGATACTCGCGAAACAAACTGTAATCAACTGAAATATATATTGTTGCTGGCCTAGTTAATAGTTTTATTAATTAGTGCTGTGTTAAAATGTCAGGGTGTATGTGTGCTGTTTATCATCATCATCATCATCATCATCATCATCATCATCATCATCATCTTCCTAACAAGTATTAGGCCAAGTGCCTTGTTACGGTCTTTTTATTTTTTAGTAGGTTATTTTACGACGCTTTATCAACAGCTTAGGTTATTTAGCGTCTGAATGAGATGAAGGTGATAATCCCGGTGAAATGAGTCCGGGGTCCAGCACCGAAAGTTACCCAGCATTTGCTCATATGAGGTTGAGGGAAAACCCCGGAAAAACCTCAACCAGATAACTTGCCCCGACCGGGAATCGAACCCGGGCCACCTGGTTTCGCGGCTAGACGTGCTAACCGTTACTCCACAGGTGTGGACTGTTACGGTCTCAAACTAGAATTTTCAGTCCATCTCTTCTTTGGACGGCCTAGAGATCTTTTGCCATATGGATGGTAATGAAGCAGTGCTTTTGGAATTCTGCATCGATTCATTCGTTCGAGATGACCCTTCCACTGAAGTTGATATTTGCTGATGAACTGCATAATGGGTTCTATTTGAAGTTCTTGCACTAGGTCCTCATTTTTTTATGATCCCAGCGAGTATATCCAGCTGTTGCTCTCATAAACCTCATCTCACTTGCTGTTATTCTACTGACATCTTTATTCTTCACAGTTCACGCTTCACGCTTAATACTGGCTGTGCTAAGGTTTTATACCAGCCTATTCTTGTGTGTCTTTGTACTAGTGAAGGTTTCATGATTTTATTAATGATCCCCATTGTTTTATTGTATTTACACATTTTTTCAGCAATATCTACTTCATCATAAGGTGATAGTGTATAGCCAAGATAAGTGAAGGTATTTACTCTTTCTATTATTTTATTATTCAAACAGATTTTGCTTGGTACAGGGAATTTCCCACAAAATGACATGATTTTCGATTTATCAATATTAATTTCCATGTTATATTTTTCACTGACCTTATTTAAATTGTGTATTGAATATTGTGAATCATCTTCAGTTGATGCTATGAGAACTAAATCATCAGCGAAAAGTAAAGCTGTTTATAATTGTGACAATTGCAGCATTACAAATTGCTCCAAATCGTACTTTCGATTTCCGACAGTTCGTAAAACGTGAGTCAACAAAATTCGTTATTAGGCCTAATGCCTTTGTCTCTGTGTTGATAGAACAATAAAAATTCGCTTTTTTATTTAGGCCTAATAAATAAATAGAAGTTAAAATATATTGGAAATTTTAAGGTTTTAGAAAATTAAGTTTTATTGTTGTCTACATGCATTTACTAATAATTATTACAAACATCAGAATACTACCATTTTTATTTTTGCAGTTGTCAGCAATGGGTATATAAAGCATTATTGTAAATTCATTCCTAATGTCAGAACCGATTTTATCTCACTAAAGCAAAGAAAAAATACGTAACAATTAATAATTACGGAAAGTAATATGAAGTATGCAATATTCTCATAATATGCAGCTCTGATATAAGGTAATAATTTTACATTAAATACTATTCAACATTATTCTCAAATGTTTTATATATAATTCCACATTATAAATCACGTTTCAAACAATAGTCCGAATCCCGCTATGTTAATATTTGTATATGTGGACGTAATTTCATCCCCCTCCGCTGGATGTCAGGTCCTCGAAATTTCGCACTCACACCAATGCTACTTTAAGTCACGACGCTGTTATTCCCGACGTGACTCCTCCTCTTTGCTTACGTCTTAGGAAGTGAAGGCTCTATAAAGTCTAGGTTCACCATTTTTGTTCTTTCGTTGCCGAGCTACCATACGAGGAATCTATTTGCCACACCGTTAAACATTATCATGTCGTAGCTCCTATGATAATAAATCAAACGCACTGTAATTCAGCAAATAATTGAGCGGCAAATAACGTCTTAGTGTGCATTCTGCGAAAGCCAACGAAAGAGCCAAAATGGCGGGCGATTATATTAAGTATTTATCGAGCCTTAAGAAATTAATAACGTCTTCCTCAGCGAATCACAAGACGCACACGTTTAAATGTAGCCGTCCTGCAACGCGATTGGCTGCCGGAAATTAGAGCGACGGGACGTTTTTTATAGTATACAGCTGTCCGGTATTATTATAGTAAGGTATTGGGTGGTAGTACTAGTATAATGGTAGTGGTGGTAGTGGTAGTGTGTATGGAAGGAATAGCATCTGAAACCTGGTAGCTAAAATGTTCCGAAAGACGTTACGACAAAAATATAACTTGTATTATAGATTTTTCTGATACAAATAAAAGCAAATAAACCAGACATAATAACAGCTGTCAATAACGCCAGGTCTTGCTAAATTATTGACGTGACACCATCTCAGCTGGAAAACTGCTAAAATGTACCCACTGATCTCAAAATAGAAACAGAACACATGTGGAACGTACAGACCACCAATTATCACTGGTGGTCTAGGGAACATTACATAAGACTCACTGAACATACAGCATTTATACCGTTGCTATGACAACAGACTTGAATGCATTACAGAGAACCACAATATTACGCAATGCCCACATCGTTTACAGTAATTATTATTATTATTATTATTATTATTATTATTATTATTATTATTATTATATCCATAACAGAAGGAGCCACCGCTGTAGCTCAGTCGATAGCGCGTTTGTCTGGTCATCCAGAGATGCACTCGAGCGTGATTTCGATTCTCACTTGGGCTGATTACCTGGTTCCCCCTCCCCCGAGGTTTCCCCTAGCTGTAAGCCGAATGTTAGGTAGTCTATGGCGAATCCTCGGCCTCATTTCGCTAACAGCAATTTCATGGACGCTAAATAAGCTAGTGTTTGATATAGCGTCGTTAAGAATACTTACTTACTGGCTTTTAAGGAACCCGCATGTTCATTGCCGCCCTCACATAAGCCCGCTATTTGTCCCTATCCCGAGCAAGATTAATCCAGTCTCTACCATCATAACCCACCTAACTCAAATCCACTTTAATATTATCTTCCCATTTACGTCTCTGTCTCCCCAAAGGTATTTTTCCCTCCGGCCCCCCAACTAACACTCTTTAAGCATTTCTGGATTCCCCATACGTGCTACATGCCCTGCCCATCTCAAACGTCTGGATTTAATGTTCCTAATTATGTCAGGTGAAGAATACAATGTGTGCAATTCTGCGTTGTGTAATTTTCTCCATTCTCCTGTAACTTCATCCCTCTTAACCCAAATGTTTTCCTAAGAACCTTATTCTCAAACACCCTTAATCTCTGTTCCTCTCTCAAAATCAGAGTCCAAGTTTCACAACCCTAAAGAACAACCGGTAATATAACTGTATTATAAATTACAACTTTCAGATTTTTTTACAGAAGACTGGATGATAAAAGCTTCTCAACCGAATAATAACAGGCATTTCCCATATTTATTCTGCGTTTAATTTCCTCCCGAGTGTCATTTATATTTGTTACTGTTGCTCCAAGATATTTGAGTTTTTCCACCTCTTCAAAAGAAAATTTTCCAATTTTTATAGTTCCATTTCGTGCAATATTCTCGTCACGAGACATAATCATATACTTTGTCTTTTCGGGATTTACTTCCAACCCTATCTCTTTACTTGCTTCAAGTAAAATTCTCGCGTTTTCCCTAATCGTTTGTGGATTTTCTCCTAACATATTCACGTCATCCGCATAGACAAGCAGCTGATACATAAAATAAATTTCTTAGCTCTTGAAGAATAATCCGGGAAAAGTAAATAGTAAGTTATGTTTCAGGATGTTTAAGAAGTCTGTGAAGTACATTTCAGGCAAAAATGTTGAAATTTGTAGGAGTAGTAATGATTTATCAAAATATAATTTAAATTTACAAAAGTTTCAATAAATTAGACAATTTTTAACCGAATGAGATGAAATTTTGTACAGAGGTATTTATATGCAGCATGATATTTTTTTAAATTTTCAAGGATGTAGTTCGAAAGGCTAAGAAAATTAAAAATTCATCTCCGTTTATCCTTAAATAACCGACTGAAAAAGATTGTAAATCCGTTAAGAATATTAGAGTGGGGCTGTTGTGTCGAATGTCGAGCGTACCGCGCGAGAATGGCGATGAACAATAAAGGAAGAGCTGAAACAAAACACAAACTACTGCACTAATTAGTTGCAGGAGATGGTGTGTCTCGGTTGCTGGCCATGTGTTGCACATAGCCGAAGGCTGTGTTGCAGTTAGTCATGTGAACAGCGCCGCTCGGAGAAAGTTGTGTGCACTACGCTGGAACCAGCACGTATTGCTCTCAAGGCGGTGCGGGCGGTGGTGATTCGATCACCACAAAAAAATAGAATATCGTGATTAAGAGAGGCTGTGTTACAAGGTCATGTTTAGACCAGTGGGCGCTTGTTTTTGATTGACGTAAGCTCTACTTGGACTCTGTAAATATATTTTGTATTGCCTGTTACACAGTCTGTCGCTATGGCAACGAATTAGCTGAAAACTTAGGACCACTCTTAAAAAAACCTACCATGGACCCACTACTTTTTAAAATGTTGATATCTAGCCTATATATCGTATTTACTCACGTAGTAGACGTCATTGCATAATGTACGCACCCCAATTTTTGACAGTAATATGTAAGAAAGGGGGGAGAATCCCCGCATAATGTACGCATTACATATTCAATTGCTACCTCTGATAACACAGGGTAAACCCTGTTTTTGCTTTATTTGTATTCAATTTTATATTATACTAGCCGTACCCGTGCGCTCCGCTGCACTTATTATAAATAAATATAAAGTAATTACATAATTAAAATAGGATGTTTGATCCAGGGAACATTCGTGTTTGATAGAATGATAAATCGTTTAATATGTTACTTAATTTAAATTGGATCCAAATAATTAAAATGCGATCATTTTGGTCCAGAGACACTCACTTGGTGCAATGACAATTCCTTTAACATGTTTCTTAATTCTTATTACATCAACCACAGTTTAATGAAGATTGACATCATTTAGATTTAATGTGTATATTTTATTTTACTTGTTATAGGTTTCCATTGAATTATGGTAATAACTTAATTTTAACCCTTGTTTTCTACGTATTCAGTAAATGGCGTTTGGCCCACTATGGTTCTGAACCCTTAAAATAACTTAAATTATGTTATATAATATTACATATTATATTATATTATATTATATTATATTATATTATATTATATTATATCAGAAGTTACTGTAATAACATTATAGCATTATTTCCATCTAGAGAAACTATACTTTCCAATGGTGAAATAATAATTAATTATACAAATCGGTTAATTTAGCTCCCGATATTACTTCATACAAACACAGAAACATTCTCTGTAGGCTATGTTTCATAGCTTTCGATTGTTGCTGTCCAAGGTCCCTTATAGACGAAGTCATTTGTTTTTATTTCATTATACGGCCTTAGATGGCAGTTATTTTAATTTTAAAACTCATTTATCTCATTAAATATCAGTTCTATCAAAATTTTTCAAGGAATAAAACTTATCGCAAATTATTTTTAAAGAAACTTTTGTTATATAATATTATTCATGAAAATCAATAATAAGCGAGATATTTCGATTTATTTAATTCAGGCCCCCTTATAACCCCCCTTTTAAATAATGTATTTTGAATGCCATATAGCCTAAAATCTAAGTTACAACGAACATAATTTATATTCTAATTTTCATCGAAATCCGTTCAGCCATTATCGCGTGAAAAGTTAAGAAAACATACAGACAGACAGTCAGACAGACAGACAGACAGACATACAAACAAAAATTTCAAAAAAGCGATTTTCGGTTTCAGGGTGGTTAATTATAAATGTTAGGACCAATTATTTTTGGAAAATCGAAAATTACCAGAAATATTTCGGCTACAGATTTATTATTAGTATAGATTGCCTGTTACACAGTCTGTCGCTATGGTAACGAATTAGCTAAAAACTGAGGATCCACTCTTTAAAAAATCTACCATGGACCCACTACTTTTTAAAATGTTGATATCTATATATCGTATTTACTCGCGTAGTAGACGACATTAGTAGCAGTTTTTATGATTTCTCAAAGGCTTTTGACACAGTTTCTCATGAAACTCTTTTCCTTAAGTTTAAATATTATGGTTTTAATGGTCTTAGTGTAAAATTTTTAGCGTCTTATTTGAATGATAGGCATCAATCTGTTTTGGCAAATGGTAAAAGGTCACAGTATCAGGTATTAAAACATGGTGTGCCTCAAGGCTCAATTTTGGGACCTTTATTGTTTATTATTTATGTTAATGATCTTCCCGACTATATTCGGGATGGATGTTCTGAGTCTTTAATTTTTGCTGATGATTTAGCCGTTAATACTGTTCATAAAAATAGTGACATATTGTCTATGGAACTTGCTGATGTATCAAGTAGGGTTGTTGATTGGTGTAGTGCGAATAACCTTATTATTAATTCTAACAAAACTGTTAAATTAAACTTTGGTATTAATCGTTTTACTACTGTTAGTAATACTGCTGTTAGGTTTCTGGGCATCTTTCTTGAGATGGAAAACTCATGTTAACTATGTTGCTAAGAAAATAAGTAAAGGCCTATATATGTTAAGGTTGTTAAGGAATAATTTACCTAACAAGGTATTGTTTACAATATTTCATAGCCATATACAAAGTCATTTAAATCATGGTATTATTCTTTGGGGTCACCATACTTCTGCTCAAGGTCTTTTCATATTACAAAAGAAAGCTTTAAGATTAATTTATGGAGTACCAAATACGACTCATTGTAAACCTCTTTTTATAAGGTCACAAATTTTGACATTGCCGTCTATGTATGTATTGGCCTGTCTCCTTTACATTCGGAATAACATTAATAATTATATAGCATGCACTTCTGTTCATAAATATTCTACAAGAAATAATACAAATTTATATATTGACAAATGTAAATACAGTATTACTCAAAATAGTTTTCTATTCTTTGCTTTTAAATTATTTAATAGTCTACCTGTTGATATAAGGAATCTTCCATTCCGAGTGTTTAGGACACGAATTAGGACTATATTATTGGCAAATCCATTGTATGATGTCGATGAGTTTTTTAATATTCATGTATCTTAATTTGTATCCATTGTATGTTATCATGTATTTTAAATTGTATATGACGATGCCATACATGTTCCACATGTTTTTGCAAAATAAACTATATATCCATCTAACCATTGTATAATGTACGCACGTCAATTTTTGACAGTAATATGTAAGAAAGGGGGGAGGATCCCCGTATAATGTACGCATTACATATTCAATTGGTATCTCTGGTAACACAAAGTATACCCTGTTTTTGCTTTATTTGTATTCAATTTTATGTTATACTGTGCTACATTTTTTATTCATTTCGTATGTTGAAAGTACTGTACATTGTTACTGCTCGTAAGCGTCATATATATCGATGCTCTCGAAGTCGTACAATCGATCATTTTTAATATTTCTTGGATGTCCGATGTCTAAACCAGATGTGATTATCATGTGGTAGGTCAGATACTTATGATTTTTTCCCTAATTTTTTTTTTTCGCATATATTACGCACCTTGAATTTTGTAATCCAAAAATTATGGGGAAAAAGTGCGTCTATTACGCGAGTAAATAGGTAGTATTTATCTTCTCGAGCAATTTATTTGTTATTTTAATGTGGAACGTTTTCTTGCATACCACTCGAGGAAAATTGTAACAAAAATTATAGCAGTCTCTTACGAAATTTTCGTCGATTCCGCCAGTTATGCATTCATGGCTCAGATTATGCTTCAACTATAACACTAATCAAATGGAATGCGCAATCCATTCTTATTACCAAAGCTCGGATCTTGGGGACTTGTGTGTCGTGTGCTTGAGTAAGGTTACAGGCATAACGTACACAAAGCTCACGCTGCAAGTGCTCAGGGACAATCGTTTGTACTAAGAAAGTGGTCACATCGAATGGCAAGAAGAACGAATAAACTGTGTCACGTCGAAGCCAATGACATTAAGAGAATTACAGGTAAACGGTCTGTTTGAGGAATTAGAAAATACGTGTTATTCGAATGGGTGTTACGGAAGTTTGAAAATGCATTTCTTAAATTTTAGGTACAGAATTTCGTGGAGGAATTCTGAGGAGATACATTATTTTCTTCTAATGCAGAGTTTATATCTTGTAAGTTGTACCACACATAAACTAGAGCTGAAACGGGCATTCATTGAAAGACATTGCAGTCCTTTAAATTGATGGAGAATTTGTCCATAGCCATGGATCAAGTCGTAGAGGGACCTTCCCTAGTAGTGATACACTAATTGAAAACTATTTGCGAGAAAAATTTAGGATATACTTATCTTTCTCATATACGAGATTTGCTGAAAATCGAACAGGAAACAGTGACAGTGAAATATTCAGTATTTTATTTAGGCCCAAGACTTTATAATAAAATTTCAAACCATTTTCCAAATTTGAAATTTTTAAAATTGAAACTTTTAAAAAGAATTTTGTAAAATTATCCATGATATATAATAGTAACAAATGTACTTTTTACCTTTTATTTCTATCGACTATATTCATGTTTTTATTGAATATCACTGGCTTCTGTCGGATTGTCAATTTATATTAAATGTGTATTTTTCTCTCGTTTTCCTTTCTTCTTTATTCTTGCTCTTGTGTTGTATTTATTGGTTTGAATTAAGTTAATTACTGTATTTAGTAAACTGTCCTTGTAAATTTTATGTTATATTATTCACTAAGACCACACCGTACACGAGCCTGACTCTTACGGTAGTGGCTAGAAACATTTTTATTTTATAAATGCAATTTGTACTCACTAGGTAGCTAGTTAAAATAAATAAAATAAAAAAATTAAAGTTTGCTCCCGTCACTTCATGTGACGTGGAAATAAGTTTCCTTCGTTTCAAATCATGTTTAACTAACAGACGAAGAATTTATGGGTTCGAAAATCTTCGAATGCATGTAGTCATACACTGTAATGAAATGTACAGAGCAGAACTGTAAATTTGATGTATTTTGCATGTTTATTTATATATATGCTATAAAATTAGATGTTTCAACCTATCATAATATTATCATTATGTTGTTCCAGCCAGGAACCACTTTTATAGCAGACCTGACAGTACCTCCGTGCTGGAAGCGGGAGTTTGTTGACATTGAAGTCCGGTCGCTTAGCCACGTTCAAAGACACAAGTCCCCAACTTCCGAGCTTTGCTTATTACGCAGTCGATCCTCATTTGTTTTTTTTTTTAAGTGTATGGGCGTCACAGCATTTACTGAAGAAAAAAACACCCATCCATACGGGATGTATATTCATATACGATTCCATATAGAGTTTTTAGGTCATAGAAATATGAGCGTAGATCCTGTCTTCTATGACGCACTAAACGTAATATCCAAGACAGAAAATGTGCCATACGGTACCTGAAAATTCTGCGCATTCCTTCTAGAGGAGAAAAATTGATTTCAAATTATTAAGAATCAGAATCGCCACTGTTTGAAAAAATATTTAAAATTGTTGATATTTATTTTGTAAATCGTAAGTCACTTACACGGAATATATAACATTACTTGACATTAGAAACATACCCATACATAGCGTAGGATAGTTCCAATGGTGTTGCATTGACCTATTTCGTTCATGTATCAATTCACCACGGAGTGCAAGAATCTGTTGAATTCCAACCAATCATAACCATCTAGCATTGCAATATTATCGATTTCATATTGTAACTTTTCTCTCGTAGCTGATTCGCAATTGTTTTCACAAATAAATAAGAAGCATTATAACCTCTTATCAATAAATTCAGAAATAATTATAATCGATCAACATCAATTTTCTCAGCATCATGTTTAACCAATAAATTTGCATTCACGGAATTTCACTTCCATAATATTGTACATTTAATTAAATTTATACTTTTTAGAAAGCATTATTTGTAATAAAAGGGAATATTTCCATTATACCGTTGTAGTTACTGCAGTTAACACTAGATGGCTCTGGTCGTACTTGTAAATAAATATTTTCATTCTTTCTTCACGAATGCCAATGTAATAAATAGTATGTGTTATTATATAAAATTAATAAGTTAAAAAATAAATAAATTTAATTATCTATACATTCAACCATTTATTTATTTATTTATTTATTTATTTATTTATTTATTTATTTATTTATTTATTTGCCCAAAAAAGAGTTAAAAACCATAGGACTAGTCAAAGAAAGAAAGGAAAAACAATAATAATTAAAATAGATAAAATTGCAATAAATTAGCACCAATGTAAAAACACGCGTATGTGTGTGTGTGTATATATATATATTCATTTATTATTTTATTTATTTATTTATTTACTTACTGATCTACTTACTTACGTACCTGCCTTCTTAACTACTTATTTATGTATTTATTTATTTACGTATGTGTTTGTTTATTTATTTATATATTTATTTACTTGTTTGTTTATTTATATATTTATTTATTTCCTGATTTGTTTGTGTCTTTATTTATTTATATATGTATTAGTTTATTTATTTATCCATTTATTTATTTATTTATTTACTTATTTATTTATTTACTTACTTATTTATTTATTTACTTATTTATTTATTTACTTATTTATTTATTTATTTACTTATTTATTTATTTACTTATTTATTTACTTATTTATGTATTTATTTACTTATTTATTTATTTATTTATTTATTTATTTACTTATTTATTTACTTATTTATTTACTTATTTATTTATTTACTTATTTATTTATTTATTTATTTACTTATTTATCTACTTACGTATTTGTTTGTTTATTTATTTTGTTTGTTTTCTTATTTATTTATTTTTATTTATTTATTTGCCCATAAAAGAGTTAAAAACCATAGGACTAATCAAAGAAAGAAAGGAAAAACAATAATAATTAAAATAGATAAAATTACAATAAATTAGCACCAATGTAAACCCACGTGTATATGTGTATATATATATATGTATATGTATATATATATATATATATATATTTATTTATTTATTTATTCTTTCATTTATTATTTCATTTATTTATTTACCTACTTATCTACTTACTTACCTACTTGCCTTCTTACCTATTTATTTATGTATTTATTTATTTACGTATTTGTTTGTTTATTTATTTACGTATTTGTTTTTTTATTTATTTTTATATATATTTACTTTTTGTTTATTTGTTTATTTATTTATCCATTTATTTACTTTCTTGTGTATTTATTTATGTATTTATTTTTAATTTATTTGTTTATTATTTTATTCATTTATTTATACCTACTTATTTATTTATTTATTTATTTATTTATTTATTTATTTATTTATTTATTTATTTATTCATTTATTATCTACTTACGTATTTATTTGTTTATTTATATATATATTTATTTGTTTATTTATTTATCCATTTATTTACTTGTTTGTGTTTATTTATGTATTTATTTGTAAATTTATTTGTTTATTATTTTATTCATTTATTTATACCTACTTATTTATTTATTTATTTATTTATTATCTACTTACGTATTTATTTGTTTATTTATTTTGTTTGTTTACTTATAATATTTATTTATTTACTGGTTTGTTTGTATCCTTATTTATTTATACATTAATTTGTTTATTTATATATCAATTTATTTACTTGATTGTTTGGGTGTTTATTTACTTATTTATTTATTCATTTATTTATTTACTTATTTATTTATTTAATTATTTTATTTATTTATCTATTTATCTATTTATTTATTTATCTATTCATTCATTCGCAAAATAGCCTTATTAAAGTCATTCCCTTTGGATAAATTGCAAAACTCTTTAAATTCATTATTTGATAGTAAATATTACATAAATTCCTTCAGAATAACGCAGACGTATGAATTTCAAGAAATGCTATGTTAGCAAATATCTTACTATAATAAGGTATTTGATCGTAGGGTTGTGGTTATTGTGGACATAATAGCCTTCGTACTAAAAGCCAGCCTGCTTTAAATACTGTACAGTGCTTTTATCTTGAATAAATATTGTTTGGTGGATGGTGTCCACTTTTAAATACGTATTTACAAAAGGAAATAAACTGTGTAAGCGCTAATTAGGTTGGGAAAGTCTAGCAATGGTTGTGTTTGTTCCCCCACCCTTTCTGTTTAACTGCTGTAGTTGTATAAACTTGAAGAGAAATTTGCGTCGCTTCGCGGGAGACAGACTTTCAGACATTATTACTGGCGATTATTATTATATTTCCAGCAGAGAGGCTTTACAAGTTTTATGTCGTATTATTTTTAGAATAAAAATGTTCTATAGAAAAACTGACTACATGAATAAAAGTTATTATATTTCGCTCATGTACCGATGCTGATGATTCGCATTTGTTTCTCCCAATCCATGAAAAACACCATAACCTAATATTATTAATAAACTCAGAATTAATAATCAGGCGATATTAATATCCTGAGCATGAGATATACCCAATAAATTTACTTCTATAGAATAAAGATTTCATAATTGAATTTTAAAAGATTATCAGGCAACAGACATATTTTATTGGAAAATTAAGAAAAAAATAATAAAATGTGGTCAAGTTCTGTGGTTTAATTTTGATTCTCAGAAGAGATTTTATGTGAAAGTATGTAATTATCTTAAAAATATGTATTTTTTATTTATTTTAGTAGGTTATTAGGTTATTTTACGACGCTTTATCAACATCTCAGGTTATTTAGCATCTGAATGAGATGAAGGTGATAATGCCGGAGAAATGAGTCCGGGATCCAACACCGAAAGTTACCTAGCATTTTCTCGTATTGGGTTGAGAGAAAACCGCGGAAAAAACCTCAACCAGGTAATTTGTCCCAGCCGGGAATCGAACGCGGGCCACCTGGCTTCGTGGCTAGACGCGCTAACCGTTATTCCACAGATGTGAACGCGAAATATGTAAAAATATGTAGTATTAAAATTAAATATAATGATATTAGGACCCTAATTCGCCAATATTTTTAGTTTTCAGACGTAGTTTTTATGTAAATAGTTGTAACTTCGATTAAGTGTAACTTACTGTATTATAATTTTATGTTTAATAGTTTTAAAATAAAGTAGCTATATATAGTAAGGAAAAAAATATGTAATTAAATAAAAATTCGGACTCTACCTATGATTATAAACATAAATCATGCACGTTTCACATTCTTAAGTTTGTTGTTGCTACAGTTGATTTAATAATATATTGAATATAAAACATATGATGAAAAATTGGCCACCTAAGTGCCCTTTCGTTAGAAACCATCATCATCAACAACAACAACACGGTTTAGGTCTTCAGTTATTTTCCGATTTCAAAGAATTTTATTGTTTAATGTCGTCCATTTAAAATCTGAAAAAGTTTCTAAAAATAATGAGTCATCAGTCCAACTTTTTTTTTTGACGTCAACACTTCTACTTTCTTTCGGTTTACAATAATATAGTGTAAAAGAGTCACATATTCAGAATAAAAATTTTGTGCACATATTTTCTTATTGATCCTATGTATATTGATAACGAAAGTCCGGATATGCGGCAAAATGCCTTTTTTACTGGGTGGAAGTAAATCATTATTTGCATAGATATAAATGTGATTTGGAGTAAATCAAAGTGATAGGGCCAACTTTTATTTTGCATATTTAAGGTGTTTCTTACTAATAAATACATTTTTTTGTTATTTTAAAGCAATATTTCTTATTTATTTGCAATTTTCTAATTAATTGTAATGTAATGTGTATGAAATTTAAATATTTGAAACAATGACTAACTTTACTAACAATAGTAAATAAAAGTAATTTATTTCGATGCTTAATCTGCTAACAATCGTGCTTTAATACTATTGGTGTAATATGAATAATGATCGACAATCCACAGTTACAAATATGATATTGTCATGTCTTCACGATACCATCAATCAGCTTTATAATTTTAAATATTAAGCTCGTTCTCATAGAAGTTGTCTCGTAGCATTTCCAACTGTTTGCTTCCATATTTTCAAATCTTACCGTTACAATTTTGTGCTACACGTGTTTATTATTGTAGGAGAAAGAAATTTGAGTGAGGAACAGTCCGTTATTGTCGGGTGACAGAAGGTATAAGATCGGTTAGCTAGAATGCCTAAATTCAGTAAACCACTGAAAAGTAAACTTCATGCTTACGTTAGTGAATTTGGTGCCCATGTGTTTTCAACCGATGGAACAGTTTTGTTATGTGAGGTTTGTGAAAAGACAGTTAATCACTAAAAATTGTATTTTATAATTCAACATGTGTCACCTACGAAGTAAATATGTGAGTTATTTCGATATAATTTAAAATTATTGCTAAAATATATTATGCCTTTTTAAAATTATGCCTTTTTCAAAGATTATTGTGCCTCTTTTACGTTTTATTGCCTTTTTTGCCTGCCTATTTTAACTGTTATTAATGCCTAAACATCCGAGCTCTATTGATAACGTTTGACTTATAAGCTTAAGCACTTTTAATATAAAATTAATACCTACCATGTGAAGAATGAATTAAACTAATTCTTTTTACTTATTAATCTAGTGATCTGAATAATATTATAATGAAAGTTTGTCCACAGTACACTACTTAAAAGATGTGTCAAAATTCTGACAAATTTCTGAGAAAACGGGACTTACGTTTCTAAAGATATTAAGTAAAAAATATAATTTAAAACTTTTTACCTGGCATTTAAATGGACGTGCGACCTATTAAAAGCAGACTAATTTTTAGGGTCTGAATTTCCTCTTAATAATATTAGTGCATATACTCGTATATTTAATTATTTCGTACGTCTTTCGAATATTAGTTCAAGAAAAAAGTGATAGAGATTTCATAGTATCCCTGTAACTGTGAGAAACGTTTGTACTACTCGTGATTGTTATTATATGCATGTTTAGGGTTGTAAGGGTGATTGTTACGTTGGGAATACTGAATGTGGTATTTCACACTTACCGCGTATTGGTTCTGTGCGGAAAACAAGCAAATACGCACGAACTCTCACAAATATCATTTTTATTCCTTTCCCTTTTTGTTCTCTTGATCATCAGATGAATTTATTATCATACCCTTTTTATTGTGAAGTTTATTTAATTTTCGTATTTCTTTTATTATTTTATTACATTCCATTTTGTTATATTCTTTCTTGCGCTTTTCATATTAACTATTTGTATTAAATGAGTTGCTTTTAATATATTTCAATGTATTTTACTTACTTTTTTTCTATTATGGTATTATTTTCATGTTGTTTAGTGTCGATTTATTATGCTATTATCATTATTTTTTTGTAATATGTTAGTATTCTGTTCTTTAACTTTTTGTTAAATTTTAACTGCTTGCATACTTTGTGACCTGGTAGAGTGTAAGAGAAGGCCCTGTGGCCTTAACTCTGCCAGTATAAATAAATTATTATTATTATTATTATTATTATTATTATTATTATTATTATTATTATTATTATTATTATTATTATTACTTTGTGCCTCATCAAATCTTAATAAGTAAATTACATCAGTTTGGACTTTCCATTAATTATCTTAGCTGGTTTGAAAAATATTTAACCAACGGACAATCTTGTGTTCGGTTGGAAAACTCTCTCTCTCTCTCTCTCTCTCTCTCTCTCTCTCTCTCTCTCTCTCTCTCTCTCTCTCTCTCTCTCTCTCTCTCTCTCTCTGATCTCTCACTACTCTTTGTGGTGTTCCACAGAGTTCCACCTTAGGTCCGTTATTATTCTTGCTTTTTATCGATGACATTTGTAAGCCCATCTGTTCCCATTATCTTCTCTTTGCCGATGATTTAAAAATATTTCGGAAAATTAATAGTCTTGCTGATTGTCATTTACTTCAAAATGATATACATGCCATTCAACGTTGATATGATTATAACGGTATGAAAATTAATATTTCTAAAACATGCGTTATCTCTTTCTCTAGGAAGACAACTACATTGAAGTTCAACTATTCGCTATTGAATGCCGCCATAATCAGGAAGGACTGTATAAAGGATCTCGGTATGTATCTTGATTCTAAATTGTACTTTCATGACCATGTTGATCATTTATTTAATCATTTACTAAGAATGCTTGGTCTCATTAGATCTATTACTTATTCCTTTTCCTCTCCTGATACACTACTTACATTATATTATGCTTTAGTAAGGTCTAAGTTAGAATATGCATCTGTTGCGTGGAACTCTTACTTCTACTGATTCAGCTAAACTAGAAAATATCCAAAGAAAATTCATTTCTCTTTGTGCGTTCAGATTTGTACCCAACTCCTCTTCTTTAAATTATGAACTATCTAGTAAATATTTTAACTGTATTCGAGACGTCAGGATATTGATTACATTTTCTTTAATAATCTTATTAATGGTGTCATTGATTGTGATTCTTTTATACATAACACCTACCTTAGAATTCCCGTAAAAGGTTTTCGTGGTCAAAGAATTTTCTTCACTAAATTATTTAAACCCCTTTCTCTAATAGCCAGGTGTATTAAAAGTACTAATTTGCAAGATCTGATTTGATTTTACTTATGCATGATATATCCTTACTTTTTATTTAATATATTTTATTATTTGTTAGATATTGCCATTTATTTTGTTGCATTTGGCCAATGATTAATGTTGACCATTATATTGATTGTATTTCATCTCACTGCCATATCTGTCATTCATTCTCATAATCATTTGCTCTGTTTTTTTGTGCTAAACTGTAATTGGCTTTGTGCTGTTGTTTTGCACATTAATATTCTAAATAAATAAATAAACTAAATTATTATTATTAAAGTGTAGTTATGTAATTTACGTGGCAAATATTTTTGGTCGTTTATGTATTTGCTCTAAAAATTATGTTTATGAACTTCAAAAACTCTTAGCATTTGCTAATGTCTTATTGTCTTAAATATATTAAGTTTGGTTATTTAGAATTTATACAAATCAACTAAATTAATTTATTTTCCTTGTAACTGCATGGGAACCGAAGCGTGTTATGTGTTAGTTTAAAACAAGTACCGGTTTTGTCGCATAGACACAGGAATGTTTGCCTTTAATGTTAATTAAGAATACCCATTTATGTACATCTAATCTTTCTTGATTCACTTCCGTCAATTTCAAATGGCGATGATTGATTTTTCTCAGACTCCCGCATGAGAACGGATTTACTAGCCAGCCAGACAGATTGCAGATATTTGTGCGGCATTCTGCATCAGAGAATGTTGACGTGGTATCTTATAGAAATAATAATGTGCAAGCAGAACGAATGTGTTTCCTCAAGCGTGGACAAGAGGCATTTTCAGAAGGCATAACAAATGTGAAACGAGTTTAATTTCTTTTGTTTCTCATTCCGCCTGCAGAATCTAGTCCCAGCAACCTGCTTCCATTTTCTGTCGTTTGGGCTGCCTGCCTTGCAAGGCGTATTGAGAAATATTCCCACAATGCACTACGGCTTAGCTGCAGAGATCCAGAGATTTAGGTTATGTGTGGGCTTGAAGTTTATAATAATTCCCTTTGAAATTTTGAAATCAAGGGGAAATTATTTGAGAATCTATTTTTGGGGCGGGGCTGCGGTATTTTTCAAATACGTTTAAGCGTTTATAAAATAACTTCCATTGTTTTCACGTGCTGTATGTTATAATAAAATTGAATAACATAATTTTTTTTTACATTTTTAGAATTTTAGGGCTCCACTGGGGGGTATTTCTTGGGCATAATATGAAATAACTTGACCCCAAATCGCAGTGAGTCAGTCCACTCCAAAACCTAGAGCCAGGGCAGGGATGACCCGGAGATCAATAGAAGGCGCGCATGGCTGTGTGGTGGAATGACGTCACTCAGCTCATTTCCCATCGTTCCGCACCGCACGTAGATTGCGGTAGTGTGAGCAGTTTTCATTTTAGAACATTTTTGCAGGTATTCCTTACTTCAGTCCCCGAAAGTGTCTTACAAAACGTAACCAAGACTCTTCTGGAACGTAGTAATCGATCTTATTATATATTTTGAAACGTAAATAACTGAATGTGACGATTTATTTTTCCGGTCAGCTGTTCCGGACTGGGACGGCCTCTTGCGTATTGAAAATGGGAGCCATCTTGATGTAGCTTGTCAATGGCATACATGGATTTTTTCACGGCTTTATTATCGTAATTTATGCACGGTTTTAAGTTCCCAAATAATATAAATTTTAGTATAAGGTGTTTTTAAGGTTAGCAAAATGTCGAGTGAACAGCGTGAACGTGAAATAGCTGCAGAAGACAGCATAAAAGTGGTCTGTCGATTTAGGCCTTTGAACGATTCTGAAGAAAGAGCAGGGTCCAAATTCATCTGTAAATTTCCTTCTGGATCTGAAGATAACTGTATATCTATTGGGGTAAGTACAGCATTATTGTAACATGGTGTAATTTTGCTTGGTCACGTTATGTTTTTTTGCACCGGAAGATCTGACGTGTGCTTTATTTTTAGCTGTGATGACAGATTAAAGGGATCGTGTTGGGGGTGTGAAAGTAATCCCTTGCCGGGTTTTGTTAATTAGATCAGAAGTTTAAAATATTTGGTTTGTCACATGTATTTTCCCAGTTATTCATAATGGTGCCATGTGAATGGACTTCAAGTGGGTGGGTCCAAACCCTTGTCTGATCCATAGCCCCGAAACTGAATAGGTTCGATAACGTGTATATGCATCAAGATATATTTCTTTATTTGAATCATATTCTGTAGATGTTTACTATGTATTAATCTGACTTAATAAATAATATCTTTAAGCAAGTTAAGTTAACCTACATACTCTAGGAAATTTAGGCCTAGACAGTAAAAGTTTCAAATACCAATTTCAATTTTTTTTTGCCTCACCTCGTCAGAGAATTTTTGCATGCATATAAATTTTTGAAACACAAGCAGATCACTTCATTTCTCCCTAAGTTTTTCTGTGCATGCATAAGAATTTTATTCAGTGCAAGTCAGTTTCTCGTCTATCTTAGCGACCATATGTTTATTTTTGAGCAAAAAGTATTTTTCATTTCTAAAATAGGCCTATTTGGAAAATCCTACATTGCTGCCTTAAAAAGATAGAATATTTGCAGAGATCACGTGAACAATGACATTTGTGTGATAAGAAATGAATTCATATTGCACTCGGAATTTCAGTAGGATTCCATGAATATTATGAGTCATCACTGACTGTGTTAAAACTTTGTTAGATTACGCTGAGAACATTCACCGCCTTTATTAGGTCATTTTCACAGAGTAAATCTTTACAGTAGAATATTATATTTGCATAGCTGCAGAATAAATAGGCTTATATGGAAAGAAGTCTGGAATTTTATTTAAGAATAAAATTTAGCATGTTGCAAAATTAACTTATTCCTGCCATAAATGTTTGTGTGCATATAAGTAATACATGCTGATTTCATGGTGATTAGTGAGAGGTATGGTACACAAGACAAAGTTCAAAACAACTTAAATAGGAACTTTATCTAATTCAGTGAGAGTGTAGTCAGTTTAATGATGTTTATTAAAATTCAATACAGAATTGTGTACATTATATCTAGCATTAACTGAAAAATGTTGAATGCTGTCTTGAACTGTCCAATATGATGCCTTCAAAATTAAAATACAACCATGTATTAACAAAAAGAGTTCATATCCAACATACGACAACAGTTAGGAGTGTAAAATTTTATGTACTTTTAAGAAAGCATCGTTTAAAATACAGTATTTCGATCTAGGGATGGGGAATTTCAGTGGGTCATGGAATAAGGCTGATAGTGACTTGTTTTAAAATCGTCGGTAAATCCATTAGATGAATTAATTGGTGAATAGGCTTACGTGTGACCTCTGACCCTACCATTGTGAAGGTTATTTATTTTAGAAATCCTGTGTTAATTACTGAAGCTTTAATTTTAAATGGACTGTGACACATGCATGGGTTTGATACTGTTGTTCATATATTAGCTGCATTGCGCTTAAGTCAAAGTTTATTAAGTCGAGAACCTCATGTTAGAGGCTATAATAGCCTTTGTCAAAATATAAATTTTATTTTATTGACAGTTGATCTATATTGCCTACAAAAAAATTCATTAGTGGCCTAAAATGGATTCATAATTAACCAGCTATGAAAGACAGCTTTGAATCTTTGAAGGGTTACATGATTTGCCTGCCACCTGGGGTAATTTATTATAATTATAATTCATTAGCTGTAGAGTATAATCATCGTTTTAGCTTTTGATAGTCCCACTCTAGGTAGTGTAAGCAAGTAATTATACCACATTGAATAGTTATGTAGCTCAGAATTTTTACTACCGGTATACCAATTAAGGTCTTTTTCATTTTGATTAAACTGTGTTATGGGTCTATGTAAATACAGTCGAACCTCGATGCAACACTTTTCTGGGGACTAGGAAATTTGTATCATTACATCAGGGTTATTGTTGTATTGAGAAATTATGAAATTTTACCCATCTTTATGTTCTGAAAGAGAATATAGTAAAACTATTTAAAACAACATTACATACTATGAAATAACATTTATTCATCATTTGATTACCCTGCTTGATGTACAAAATTCATTTAACATTCAGGCAAGTTTTTTTAATCAGTAATTGAGGGAAGGTTCAATATGTATGTACCACTACAAAACATTCCAAAAATACTTTGAAAATCGTAGGATTTACAGTATGGAGTTATAATGCTTACTTACTTACTGGCTTTTAAGGAATCCGGAGGTTCATTGCCGCCCTCACATAACCCCGCCATCGGTCCCTATCCTGAGCAAGATTAATCCAGTCTCTACCATCATATCCCACCTCTCTCAAATCCATTTTAATATTATCTTCCCATCTACGTCTCGGCCTCCCCAAAGGTCTATTTCCTCCAGCCTCCCAACTAACACTCTATATGCATTTCTGGATTCGCCCATACGTGCTACATGCCCTGCCCATCTCAAACGTCTGGATTTTATGTTCCTAATTATGTCAGGTGAAGAATACAATGCTGCAGCTCTGTATTGTGTAACTTGGAGTTATAATAATAATAATAATAATAATAATAATAATAATAGTTTTATTTTCCCTGGCAGAGTTAAGGCCATCAGGCCTTCTCTTCCACTCAACCAGGATCGGATCACATACAGAAAAATACATACTGGTATATAAATATTAACTTAAAAATAATAATAAACATAATAAAGTAAAAAGAGAGATTGAATATATAGCGTATACACAATCAGTATTAACTTTAAAATAATAAGAATAAAAATATATATATATATATATATATATATATATATATATATATAATAAAAAGAGACTGAATACATAATCACAAACAGGATATTGGATGTGATCACTAGGAGAATTGTATGCCAATGCAGCCCACCCCAAATACATAGGAGTCTTTGAAGCAAGTAGAGTTTCATTGTAACACACTCCTTGTATAAGGAGAGTGATACCAAGTGAAAAGTAAAATATTGAACATGAAAATCAAGTAAATTAAAAAAAAAAATAGTCTAATGTTTCGATCATTGTATCGACATTTCTCCAAAATTTGATCATCGTTGTAATGGCGGATAAAACATACTGAAAATATAGGAAATACACTGGAACCAGTCAATTTTATTGTTGTAACCGAGTTTATTATTATCAGTTTTCGTTGTACAGTTGTGCAATTGTATATAGCCTACAATATTTTTAGAAAGATAGTGATCTACAATGAGCGTTATAGACTGATCAGTTATAATTCACCTTCTTTTATGAAAGTAAAGTGAAATTACCCAAATAAGTATCACAAGATATAATGCTATGGAAAAAGGCATAATAAGTTAATTTCAGTCAATGGATTGTTTGTTCTCCACAATTTAAAATCTACAGAACCATCAGAACATGGCCAGCTTCATGAGAAGCATTTGATTTTAAACCAATTTCTAATGGTAATCAACATTTTCTGTCATGGATTCATCAATTAGTGTCAGAAAAGTGTAATTTTACTTTAATTACCGTTTGTTAATGAGATGTTCTAATAAAAATATGAATTTATTTAACCAATAATAAAAGGAGTAAATGATGGTGAGTTTATTATTAACTTATATAGTCAAAAATAAATGTCACAATCCTCAAAACCTGTGCTTCAGTGGCTGACAATGATATCTTTGAAAAATATTGGAGTGCAAGAGGTCAAATGACTTCATTGTCAAACGCCTGGCATTAGAAAACAACAACAAATTTCACAATCATGCAAAGTATAGTTAAATTTATGGTGAATGTTACTTATGTCCTGCCCACTGTAGGAGACATAGGCCAGTTTTACACTAATCCTAAACATTTAGTATAACTTGTTGCCTGTGTAAGCAGTCTTTAACATTAGATTTGCGAAAATTTGTTTATAGCGCAACATTGGCAGTGATAAAAGTGTAAAATATTCGGGTGAAATGAGCATTGAGCGACTTCCACCGATTTTGGAATAGACACCGATGAACTGCTAACATAGAAAACAAAAAATCACATTCAATCGCTTTCACCTTCATCTTGGCGGGATAATAAAAGCCTAATCTAACCTAACCTAAGTGCGTCTGTGTCTATTCCAAAATCAGCGGAAGTCCCTCAACGCTCGTTTAACCAACATTCGTTCAGTGGGCGGTGGATACTCTACATTGACCAAATTTATTTCCATGTTATTATTTCAATAAGTGATACTAATAATCCAGATTACTCTGTTCAGATTTTTATTAAAGTCTGATGCATCTAATGATTCCATAAGTGCTATTGAAAACTGTTAGAAGAGGTTTAAATTGGACTTAATCCTTTACTGGTGAAGTAGAGAAAACAAAACATGTTGAAGATGAATCTACTTCGTACTGGTGAAATGGAAGATGATGAAAATGAATCTGGTAGAATTTTTTTGGGTTTTGCATTGTGTGATGTGGAGTTTTCCAACATTTTGGGATGCTGCATCAGTTTCATCGTCTGGTAAGGCAGGAAAATAATTGAAGTACTTCTTGGTAATTGATCCAACAGATGGTTTACCTTACTTTGTCTTCACTGATAATGAAGGCGATGCATAGACCTAGTTCTGAAACACTAGATAATTCTACATGTGTCATGATACAAAAACCCGAAAATCTTGCACCATATTGGAACACTGTGACAGTATGAAATCGCATTTAATAAAAAAAAAAATCGAAAAGGATCATTACAAATACTATATAGTCCAATTCATTCCCTAGTCTACTGAGAAAATTGGTAGTGAGAGAACAGAAACATAATAGAGAAATTTTCGAGTGTTGTAGTCATATGAAGGAATTAACAAAGGGAAATCGATTGTAGAGAGAAGGTACAAGTAACTGAAGATAAAAGTGAATAAGTTTTATATTTTCAACATTTCATCAGTATTGAAAAATATTTAGTCTATCCCCCCTCCAGTCTTCCACTGTTGCTTTTCCTCTCTATTTAAAACTTCCATCTTTTCACTTCATTGGGCTTACAAGGAAGACCTGCTAACTCCACTTTAAAAAAAAAATAGTTTATAACAAATTTAAGTACAGAATTTTTTTGCTCTATAAAGTGGAGGAACTCGCTTAATGATATTTCTATCCAGTCCCTATAGTTCAAATATTCTTAAGTCCACAAATGACAGGTTCTTGACAGGGAGAACATTTTAAATTCAGATATCTCAGAACTTGAGTTTTAAGAAGTTAACTGGTTTTCGTTGTAAGCCCATATTGTATCAACATTTAGATCATATGCTTAAGAACATAGGGTAGTTAGAGGGCTGCTTTTAAGTTAGAATATTTATTTATACCTATTAAATATAATTAAATCGAATTTTTCCACAATATAAAACTATTTATAGTGAGGATCACATGAGAACAGTTCCTAAACAGCAAATATTGCCGTCTTGTCAGTGTTGCCAACTGTTACCAGATATCACACGATCCTTCGTACTAAATTACTTATTTACTTACCGTACTTTATGTTGGAAGGTTATTCTAAATAATTCAATAATTTGTAACATATTTTCTTAGGCAAACTATACGAGAAAGGGATCAACATGTCAAGTATTTTGTCTGACAATACGAAATTCATTGGCTTGACTAAACAATTGACTCACGAGACCTAACCTAAAAATGTAATTTGTTTGACCACATGAAATTATTAGTACTAACTCCGAAAACTTGCCTGACTATAGTCTAGAATTATAACCACAACGCAACACATGAAATAACTATTATTTATTAATATTAATACTGATATTAATTAATTATTAGTATGTTCAAATTTCACTAGCTTCCAGGAACAGGCTCAGAAATCTAGTACAATTTCAATTTCATGGAACTCCAGAACCCACAAATATTGTCGATATTTGTCACAGCTGCCAACATACTAGTCACAAAATCACTATCATTTGTAGTATTGTCCACACCTGTGGAGTAACGGTCAGCACGTCTGGCCACAAAACCAGGTGGCCCGGGTTCGAATCCCGGTTGGGGCAAGTTACCTGGTTGAGGTTTTTTCCGGGGTTTTCCCTCAACCCAACACGAGCAAATACTGGGTAAATTTCGGTGCTGGACCCCGGAATCATTTCACTGGCATTATCACCTTCATTTCATTCAGATGCTAAATAACCTAGATGTTGATACAGCGTCGTAAAATAACCCAATAAAATTAAAAAAATTTGTAGTATTTGTCAGTGTCGAAATTTGAAACGAAGTTGGCAGAAGAAAATTCAACCTGTAAACTAGAAAATCACCACAATCCACTAGCACATGTAGTAATGGGGGGGAAAATGGTTAGGTTTCACCCTTAGGGTCTTAGGGTATGAATTGAGCTGAAATCATTTAATGCATATAGTAAGTAATAATTTTTTTCACAGGCTCATTTATGAAAAAAAAAAAAGTATATATTTTTTTATTGACTGGATTTTTTTATTTTTTTGCACATATTTATGTGAACTCCTCATGTTACAAAACCTTAAAAATTCCTGAACAATACATAGGGTAATAATTATTTTTCCTTCATCTAACACGGGGAGATCCTATGCAGACCAATCCCACTCCAGCCTTTACCTAACAAAAGCTATTGGCAGGCGGAGAGCACTCATATGCTGGCAATGGATAGGTCCTTACATGTACTTCATGGAACTTGTTGCAATGAAAAATGTTGAACCATATACTGAATGTGCCGTAGTAAAAGGTGTTCCTACACATTCATGCTTCCTATACAGACCCATCACACTTCACCCTCCACCCTCTACCACGTAGCTTCTTCTGTATGGGTGCTCCCCACTACCATGATAATAGATAAGGCAATGGAACATGACAGCCTGGAACCGACCTATAGAGGAACACTCTGTTTGTGTGTAATAGACCAAATTTTAGTTTTAAATTGTCAGAAAATGTTGTTCACTACAAAACATAAATATTTTATGATGAAGAATGAGTGGAGCGAAGAAAAATTCTCTCTGGCACTGAGACTCGAATCCGGGTTTTCAGCTCTACGTGCTGATGCTTTATCCATTAAGACACACCAGATTCCATTTCTGATGCCGAATTGAATCCTTTCAGTTTCTTCCACCTTTCAGTTTCCCTTTAGTGCCTCAACCCTCATGCACTTGTGTCACAGATGTGTAACAGTGGCACAATGTCCAACACACTCTGTGCAGAGGTGCACTCATTACGAGTGACTAAGTGGCCGGGATCCGACAGATTCATTTAGTGATTTAAGACGGCTCTCATTCTGTTGGATCCCGGCCACTTAGTCACTTGTAATGAGTGCACTTCTGCATAAAATATGTTGGACATTATGCCATTGTATTCTGTGACACAATGCATGAGAGTTGGCCACTAAAGGGAAACTGAGAGGTGGAGCTTAAACTGAGAGGATTCAATCTGGCATCGGAACTGAAATCCGGTATGGCTTAGTGAATAAAGCATCAGCACGTAGAGTTGAAAACCCGGGTTCGAGTCCCGGTGCCGGAGAGAATTTTTTTCCACTCCATCATATGATAACGCAGAATTCCTGCATGTAAATATAATGTAAGTATTTCGGTACACCGGCAGCCGGGTAGCTCAGTTGGTAGAGTAGCTGGCTACGGACTGGAAGGTCCGGGGTCCGATCCCGAGTGGTAACGGGATTTTTCCTCGTTGCCAAACTTTCAGAACGGCCCCTAGGTTCACTCAGCCTCCTATAAAATTGAGTATCGGGTTTTTCCCGGGGGTAAAAGGCAGTCAGAGCGTGGTGCCGACCACATCACCTCATTCTAGTGCCGAGGTCACGGAAAGCATGGGACTCTACCTCCATGCCCCCCCAAGTGCCTTCATGGCATGTGACGGGGATACCTTTACCTTTACTTTGTTACACAACAATAATATAAATATTTGAGTCATAGATTAAACAGTATCTGACAAACATGTACCTAAATATAAAGAAAAAAAATCAGAATTCAGCCCCTAGAAAAAATATTTATTCGTAAATTATTGCTTATTATATGCATAAAAAATAAGAAATGAAGCTGTACTAGAAAGAGTGAGTGAAGGAAAAAATAATGCTGAAACTGATCAGGAAGAGAAAAAGGAATTGGTTGGGTCACTGGCTAAGAAGAAATTATCTACTGAAGAATGCGCTGGAAGGAATGGTGGACGGGAGAAACGTTAGGGGTAGAAAAAGATATCAGATGATAGACAACATTAAGATATGTGGATCGTTTGTGGAGATGAAGACGAAGGCAGAACATAGAAAAGATTGGAGAATGCTGGGTTTGCAGTGAAGAACAGAAACTATTTAATTATGTTTAGTAGTTTGAAAATACAGGGTTTAAAATATTAAAATTTGTATGTATTTATTTACACTGCAAGTGGGCAAACACCCGGTGACAGTGGTAAAGGTAAAGGTATCCCCGTAACATGCCATGAAGGCACTTGGGGGGGAGGGGCATGGAGGTAGAGCCCCATGCTTTCCATGACCTCGGCACTACGCTCTGGTCGGCACTATGCTCTGACCACCTTTTACCCCCAGGAAAGACCCGGTACCCAATTTTATAGGAGGCTGAGTGAAACATGGGGCCGTTCTGAAAGTTTGGCAATGAGAAAAAATCCTGTCACCACCTTCCAGTCCGTAGCCAGCTGCTCTACCAACTGAGCTACCCGGCCGCCTGTGGCAGTGGTACACATAGTAAAAACAGTACATTATAAAATTACAATACAATTAATACATAATAATTACAATTAATAATAATACATAAAATAACCTTATTAATAAGTGAACCTAATTTTTTTACATTACAATCTATATATGTATAGGCCCTACATAAGTTTCAGATTGGTACTGATAATAATCTTTCACTTTACTCTCATCTCACTCACTGCGTGAGCACTATGACACATTTCACTTACACTGTAGAAAACACAATAAATTATCACTGATCGAAACTATTCACTGCACTGAAAGCCATAACTTCACTGACTCACCATGCTTCACTGATACAACAGTTCAAATAAGACAAACAATAATTACACCCTTATTCATACTTACAAACAAAATTATGTTTAAACAAAACATTTCTAGTCTAAGACCCTCTTACACGCTATTTTTAAATAAATTACAATTCAAACCAAGTGAGTAACTCGTCAGGCTAAGTAAATACATGTCACCTAAATTTTAATTTACACTTTATACACAACAACAATTTACAAGCTCTCTGAGCTGACCTCTGACTACCCAATGTTCTTTGTGTTGTATTTTATTTACTAATATTCTACTTCACAGCTAGAATATGGAACAAGTCAAAAAACTTAATACTATTATAAAGTCTTAATATAGTCACAGTCTAGATGAAATATATATAGAAGAGGTTTACAAGTACAACACAAAGTTTTAGTATCAATTTCATGAAGTGTTATTGAATGTCGTGAATTCACCTACAGAATAGAAGGCGTGAGAAATTAGGTACTTCTTTAATTTGGCCCTAAATAATCTTAAATTCGTTTCAGAAGACCTAGGTTCACGGATGTGATAATAAATGTTCTAAAAGTGATGTAAAGTAAGATCTTTTTGTGCTGTTTGATTGTGTCCAGCCCACCATTGCTTATTACTTTCATTGAGAACATACTTATCGCTTCATGTTTTATATGTTTTGAATTGCAGTCTCACATTCTGTTATACTCGTATACATCATGGGTCCTGTAAGTTCTTAAGTTAGATTCCATGAACTACTCTGCAGCACATATAAGGATCACCTTCAAATTTATACAGATGGATCTCTAAATCCTAATAATGGGACATCAGGAGCAGGGTATTATATTCCAAAATATCAAGAAAGTTATTTCATACCATGTTCATCCCCCTCCAGTCTTGACACTGAATTGCAGCTATTGATGCTGCTCTTCAGTGTGTTACTCAAATTTCTGAAAAATCTATTTGCATACTTACCGACTCCAAGGGGCTATATTTAATATAATTAAATATGTACCAAACCTATATGCACACAGAATTATTCCAATTCAGAAACAACTACGTAAATTAAAAGAACTCCAAAAGGAAATAACATTTCAATGGATACCTGATCATTGTGGTATACCTGGAAACGAGAAAGTCAATAATATTGCAAAACAGGCAACATATTTGCAACCAGCACCTCTTCAAGTGATATCTCTATCCATTGCTTTTGCTTCAGTAAAGTCTCATTTTATAAACCTATGGATCAACAATTGGCTCTCTTCTGACAAAGGAAAAATTTTACAGTCTGTACAAAAGAAACCAAATGACCTGGAAATGTACAAAAACTTGCCCAGACATGTTCAAACATTTTTAACAAAAGCCAGAACAGATAACATTGTCACTCAATTGTACCTACACCGATTTCACATTTCTGATAATCTTACTTGTCTGTGGTGTAATAATCATGATGAAGATCTGGAACACATTCTTCTATACTGTCCATCCATAAACCACAAAAGAAGTAAATTAAAATCATCAGTACCAGTTGCAGAAGACACAGCCCTGCAGTATATATTGACTACACCCCAACTCTGGCTACTAGCAACAGGCATCTATAATGAACACCGATCAAAATACCCCTCATTCCTCGTGAAAAACAACAACTGAATAGAATACAGTGGACTATAGTGGACTTTATGTTGTCAGCAAACAGCTGGATACATTAAGAAGATTGATTGATGGGTCCTGTAAAATTAATCTACATGTATGTGTTAATGGTCCAAGACGTAAAAAGTGATCAAGTTAAACTTTTTTTTTAGATCTATTATACATTACATTAGTAAATCAGTTCTGAATCGATTATTTTGCACGTTCTATCACTTTTAAAGGACAGTTAGGGGCCTATATCATCATCATAATGCAGTGTATTAATCCTAGAACACCATTTCGATCTGAGAAAGTGATTTTCGTGCCATCTTTTCATGAGATGATAGTGAGTTTTTTTTTTCCATTTCGATGATACTTCAGTATTGCCTTGAGGAACCTGGACAATTCCATTCTCATGACGTGTTCCTTCAAGTTCTGCTGATATCTAGGAATGTAGTCTGGGACTGGTGATACATTAAGTTCTTGTAGCTATTTTCATTTTCCTTTTTTTCCCATTTGGTGTAGCCAGCTGTTTGATGTATGGCTCTCGTCCCACAAGCTGTCAATCTATTTAGCCTCTTCCGAAGGGTTCCTGCTTTGCTTCTATGACACAGGAGTGATCTAGCAATTTTTTTATATGTAGGCGAATACAGATATAGGTAAGTTTCTGTCAGATGCGTTTCCAATTCACTGTGAGCTAAAGTAAGGAGATGCACTATCACCTTTACTTTTTAACTTTGCTCTAGAGTATGCCATTAGGAAAGTCCAGGATAACAGAGAGGGTTTGGAATTGAACGGGTTACATCAGCTTCTTGTCTATGCGGATGACGTGAATATGTTAGGAGAAAATCCACAAACGATTAGGGAAAACACGGGAATTTTACTGGAAGCAAGTAAAGAGATAGGGTTGGAAGTAAATCCCGAAAAGGCAAAGTATATGATTATGTCTCGTGACCAGAATATTGTACGAAATGGAAATATAAAAATTGGAAATTTATCTTTTGAAGAGGTGGAGAAGTTCAAATATCTGGCAGCAACAGTAACAAATATAAATGATACTCGGGAGGAAATTAAACGCAGAATAAATATGGGAAATGCCTGTTATTATTCGGTTGAGAAGCTTTTATCATCCAGTCTGCTGTCGAAAAATCTGAAAGTTAGAATTTATAAAACAGTTATATTACCTGTTGTTCTGTATGGTTGTGAAACTTGGACTCTCACTTTGAGAAAGGAACAGAGATTAAGGGTATTTGAGAATAAGGTGCTTAGGAAAATATTTGGGGCTAAGAGGGATGAAGTTACAGGAGAATAGAGAAAGTTACACAACACAGAACTGCACGCATTGTATTGTTCACCTGACATAATTAGGAACATTAAATCCAGACGTTTGAGATGGGCAGGGCATGTAGCACGTATGGGCGAATCCAGAAATGCATATAGAGTATTAGTTGGGAGGCCGGAGGGAAAAGACCTTTGGGGAGGCCGAGACGTAGATGGGAAGATAATATTAAAATGGATTTGAGGGAGGTGGGATATGATGATAGAGAATGGATTAATTTTGCTCAGGATAGGGACCTATGGCGGGCTTATGTGAGGGCGGCAATGAACCTCCGGGTTCCTTAAAAGCCAATAAGTAAGTAAGGCGAATACAGATTAATATTTGTACTAATGATGTTTCAAAATTCTGCTGGTAATGATGCCTATGGATTTATTAACTTTCAAAAGTTTTCAGCAAAGATAGTTTATAACCTGAAGATAGTTATGGTTATAAGGTGTATACTATAATTCTATAATGTGATGGTTCTTGAAAAGCTTTTCAAATAGTGAATTTTTCAAATTTAGGTACCCACGTTTTTCTCAAGGTATTATAGATAATGTTTTAAAATTTTCTTCAGTGATAAATCAGCTCTTTAGGAACAGAATGATACATTATGGAAGTAACATGAATTCATGTCGTGACATGTTAACTAATGCTGAATTCTTGGCAATACAGCCATTAACTCTCTTGCTCTCCAATATTTCTGACACTGGTGGGTTCAGAGGATAGGGCTGGACATTGTATTTATTTACACTGCAAGTGGGTAAACATCTGATGGCAGTGGTAATTTAATTACACACAATAAATAATACACAATAATTACATCTTCATCATCCTTGCAGACCTAGTGGCCTGTTACGATCTCCATCCATCTTTTCAGGGGTGTCCCAAAGATCGTCTTCCATGTGGTATATAGTGGAGAATTTATCTTGGGAGTCTGGAACGGTCCATCCTATTGACATGGTTGAGCCATTTTTGTCTACAGTGGTTGAGATGTTCACAAATAGGTGTAATTTTCAATTCTTTTGTAATTAGTTCATTCCTTTTGTGGTCAAGCAACCTGTAGCCGGCAATCCTCCTTAGAAATCTCATTTCCGCAGTTGTTAGGCGTTGAACATGTGAGTTTCGGACAGTCCAGGCCTCACTACCATACATGAGGACAGGTCTTGCTAGAACATTATATGCTTTTAACCTGGTATGTTTTTGGGTTTTCGTGGTTGTGAAAACCTGGTTGATGGTTCTTAAGGCTCCATTAAAATGTTGAATATTTTCAGATATATCAGTAACAGGTAAATATGTCAAATTATAAGCTAAATATTTAAATGAGTTTACCTGTTCTAACGTATGGGTTCCAATGCAAATTTTACTCCTAACTGGCTGTTTACCTTGGAACGCCATAATTTTTGTTTTGTTTGGGGAAATCTTCATATTGAAATTTTGTGCTATTATATTCAGGTGATGTATTGAGTATTGCAGCTCGTCTGCATATAATAATGTATCTAGAGTACAATTTCGGAAGAGCAGGATGTTTCCATGAATTGTTAGTTGCCAATGTCTGATGATGGAGTTGATGTACTGTATATATTGAATAAAAGTGGTGAGAGGGGGCATCCTTGACAAACTCCACAGTTTATCAGTCTCCATTCAGTATGTCTTGATCCAATAGTAATTTTGATAATATTGTGGTTATATAATTCGTAAATTGTTCTTATAATTGCGTTTGGTACAATAATTACATTAATAATAATAATAATAATAATAATGATAATACACAAAATAACCTAATTAATAAGAGAACCTAATTTTCTATTACAACCCATATATGTATAGACCCTACATACGTTTCACAGTGATACTGATAACCTTTCACTTCACTTTCATCTCACTCACTGCACTGGCACTATGACACATTTCACTGACACTTTAGAACACACTATAAATTATCACTGATCGAAACTATTCACTGCCATTGTAAACCACGACTTCACTGACTCACCTCGCTTCACTGATACAACAGTTCAAATAAGACAAACAATTACACCCTTATTCATACTTACTAACAGAACTACATTAAAACTGAATATTTGTAGTCTAAGACCCTCTTACAAGCTATTTTAAAATAAGTTACAATTCAAACCAAGGAAATAACTCGTCAGGCTAAGTAAATATATGTCACCTTAAGTAATGTAACATCTTTTTTCTTTTAATTTACACTTTATACCCAACTTTTTAAGGTGGCCGGGTAGCTCAGTCTGTAGAGCAGCTGGCTATGCACTGGAAGGTCCGGGGTTCGATCCCAGGTGGTGACAGAATTTTTTTCTCATTGCCAAACTTTCAGAAGGGCCCTGAGGTTCACTCAGCCTCCTATAAAATTGAGTACCGGGTCTTTCCCAGGAGTAAAGGTGGTCAGAGGGTGGTGCTACCACTCCACCTCATTCTAGTGCCGAGGTCATGAAAAGCATGGGACTCTACCTCCATGCCCCCCAAGTGCCTTCATGGCATGTTACGAGGATACCTTTACCTGTTACCTTTTTACCCAACTTTTTAAATTTATTTTAAATCTCTGTAAGGAAGGACAACCCTCAAAGACCGCTGCAGGTAGGTCATTCCAATCATTTATAGTAAAAAAAAGGTAAAGGTATCCCCGTAACATGCTATGAAGGCACTTGGGGGGCATGGAGGTAGAGCCCCATGCTTTCCATGACCTCGGCACTAGAATGAGGTGGTGTGGTCGGCACCACGCTCTGACCACCTTTTACCCCTGGGAAAGACCCGGTACTCAATTTTATAGGAGGCTGAGTGAACCTCGGGGCCGTTCTGACTGTCACCACCTGGGATCGAACCCCTGACCTTCCAGTCCGTAGCCAGCTGCTCTATAGTTAGATTTAAAAATGAGAACTTACCTACATCCGTTTTTTCTTTCCTACATTTGATTTTAAACTCATGATCGTTCCTACCGACCATGCTGAAGATGATTCTGATCTATTTATTCCTGAAGACTGCACATTGGACAAAGCAATGAAGAAATAATTTCTATTTTGTTCAAGTGTTTTGACAAACAGTCATGCCTTGTGGGTAATAGAAAGAATGGAACTGCACTTTTCCTCTGATACACAGGAATTATAGCCTATTTTTGTGCATTGAGACACTTCCATCATTTATTGCTTGAAATTTCGTGGAAAATAATATGATTTATCTCGATATTTTGAGTTGAATGGTGAAGTTGACATTAGATTTTGTAAGATATTACTTCATTTCTTAGCAAGACTGTCTGCAGCTTCATTACCAGATAATTTAATGTATGCCGGTACCAATCGAAAAATTATCCTTTTGTTATGCTTCATCAGACAGATTGATTGTTACAGCAGTAATAGTTGCTTTAGAATCACTGAATATAACAGCTTCTTGAAAATAAGAGATCCTGTACAACAGATTTTGAAGTGTTGAATAGATTGCTTGAACATTTCCATCAAAATTTATAGCTCCATAATCTAAGGATTTATAAAACGAGAAAAGTGGACATTTAGCACCAGCACCTGCTTTTATATTGGTTGGACAGTAGGAATTTAAAATATGGAGCCATTCTTGGTATGAAATTACTGTGAACAGTTTCCAATTCCATAATTTTAGGATATCTTTTGGAATGTCACTTTTCTTTTATGAATTTAATTTTCTTGTTGGTAAATTTATTTTTTTATTAATTTCGTACACTTTAGAGAGAAAGCTTTCCTGAGATTTGGAATTAATTTTGAAGTTTCTTAGTTGTAATTCATTTAATACAGTCACCTCTGTCAAACATTTCATTCTAGAGCTGAAATTATGTTCTACCGTATATCTTCTGCCACTAGAATTTCATATCGACTCAGTTTGCAATATTTGTTTGGTATTGCATACCAACTCAGTTGAACCCAAAGTTATGGCCTGTTTATCTTTGATTTTTGATGACTAAGGCTCTGATTTTTAGGTGCTAAAATCGGAATGATGTCTCGTCAACTGCTGAAGAATTACACTACACAATGAGATTCATCCTCAAGTTGTCCTCACAGATGACTGACTGGGAAAAAGAATGCCCTAGGCATTGAAAAACAATCTTCACTCCCTAGAGACATGTTTATGATTGGAAAGAAAACAGAGGCAGCTGATGTTTATGAAATTATAATTTCTTACTGAATCGGCATTATGATAACTTACAAGGCCTAAATGACACATCATTGTTTATGTGTGACAGTTACAGTGCAATTTTTGGTGGTGACAGTTCTTATTGTTTGAGAGTTACAGAACACAAAGAAAAAAATTGTTTACATTTGAAGAATCCATTGCAAGAATGATGGATGTCATTTGGAATACATTTTGCAGGAGAAGCAATTGAAAGTTTGAAATGCTTAGCGCTCAAAGCTTAACTGTGATTTTCCGATCATTACTGAACAATGACTATCAGTGTTCATGCCATTTAGCTCTGTATGTACATTCTATATGTCTTAAGCTATGCATTGACAATCTTGGTTCATTTTCGACAAGAAAGTGACATCCATCATTCTTGCAGTGGACTCTTCATTTTCTTTTATGATTCATGTATCACTATTGTTTCGTAATTGTCAAGCCATTATCTTACTTACTTACAAATGGCTTTTAAGGAACCCGAAGGTTCATTGCCGCCCTCACATAAGCCCGTCATCGGTCCCTATCCTGTGCAAGATTAATCCAGTCTCTATCATCATATCCCACCTCCCTCAAATCCATTTTAATATTATTCTCCCATCTACATCTCGGCCTCCCCAAATGTCTTTTTCCCTCCGGTCTCCCAATTAACACGCTATATGCATTTCTGGATTCGCCCATACGTGCTACATGCCCTGCCCATCTCAAACGTCTGGATTTAATGTTCCTAATTATGTCAGGTGAACAATACAATGCGTGCAGTTCTGTGTTGTGTAACTTTCTCCATTCTCCTGTAACTTCATACCTCTTAGCCCCAAAAATTTGTCTAAGCACCTTATTCTCAAACACCCTTAACCTATGTTTCTCTCTCAGAGTGAGAGTCCAAGTTTCACAACCATTATCTCTTCTCATGATTTAATAGTCACTAAAAGCCAGTTTTACTAACAGCTGAAGTGTGTTGGATGTCAGAAATGTCAGAATATTAAAACCAATTCGATATTTCTTTGTTGTAACATATGGAATAACTATGCTCGAACATGTTTTTTTTTTCCCCTCCGTAATTTATTCAAACTTTTGTTCTTGCCAAAAAGAAAAGTCATCAGTGATGTCTTCAGTTGAGAGTTGTTTGTGACGTTGAGATTCTGTCCAGGAAGCGTCCGTTTGTCATCTTTAGGTAAAGTTATGGCATAGAAGGAAATTACAAAACTCTCCTCCTTTGTATAGTTCAGAATTTATTTGAAGTTGGATTCCAAACTTCCAGAATCTGCAGGATGTCAGAGTTGGAAAGAGCTTGGCCTCTTCGCATTCCTTTCTAAGCATTTCCATTTATCATTACGTAAAGCTTCACCGTCCATACATGCGAATTTAATTGTGTTGAAAAAGAGTTCCCACGGCTTAATTATAGTTCTGAATTGATGTGTTCGTCGTTTTGCGTTTATCGTATCCAGTATCAACTTTATTGTATGGGTCAGGATGCTGGATTTTGATGAAACAAGCAGATAGAAACTGCAGAAATGCTACTAGTGGGTACTGAACGACCAAATAAGGATAATAAGTAAACTTTTTCCATTTATTATACTAACGACTTCAAATTAATGTAACTCTGAAAATATTTAGGTTAGAACTCATGTTTATATGACATTTTTTACTCAGAATTAAGGTTACCGTGAGAGCTATTCCATCTCAAATCGACCGAAATATAGAGAAAATTGACCTTACAATTTCTAAATACAATGAAACTTTTTTTTGTACTTAGACAACTGTGATACAATGATTTGTGCAAAGTTTGAGGCATCAGAACTCCATAGTGTTTAAATTTAAAATATTTAAATTTGTCGCATTTTCGTAAAATTAGCAACTTTAAACTGTTATGGCTCCGAAACCCTTTCACCCAATGATCAAAGTCATGATTTATTTTGATGCTGAGAAATTAATGTTTATATTGACATGTAAACAGTTTTTCTTACTTTTTTTGGAAATTGAGAAATTTAGATTTTTCCTCATTAAAACTGCTTTGCCACCGAAAAATATTTTAAAAATATATAGTTAGATTCCGCATTGAAAGTACAAATAAACACATATTTTTTACTGATGGTACGTTGATAAGAAAGTATTGAAAATATCAAATAAAGAAAATAAATAGTAAGCGCGTGAACTAACCAGCTGACTGTGAGACGGGAACTAGCCGAGGTAAGCAAGGCCAGGAGACAAACACGTAATGTTTCGTCTAGTAGCGCATAGCTGGGCTAGCTTTATCACAAGTTTTCATAAACACAGGAGTAAAATGACGCCAAACGCTCGCTTATCTTCAGCTCTCGGCCAGTGCGTGCGGTACTGCACCGTTCAAGTCCAGGCGTGTGAAAATAATCTATTTAATACCCTCGAAACTTATTGCCGTACCACTAAGCAAACAATGCCGAATCCCTCTTAATAATGCAAGGTTTTTTTCTCAATATTTTTTTACATTTTTACAAAAAGCCTAATAATAAGTAAAATGAGATTATCTGTCTCTCTGTGTACAATAAAATTAAGGATTACTACTTAACATAACCTACAAAATGTCAGCTTCAAAATGAGCTCTCGTTCAATGTTCTGCAGTGAATGGTTCCAGAGTTCTAAGCGCTGAAAGAGGCTTGTTTTTATAAAATACGCTAAATTTGTCACTCAACAATACGAAAACCGTTTGACTTTCGATAGTATATTTTTGAAAATGTGCTGTCCTCAGCACCTTGTATAAATAGGGAAAAAGTTAGATTATAAAAAAATGCGAGGTTTTTTACTGATCGATTTCATATGGAATAGCCCGTGAGAAGAAATTCTATAGGAGGACATGGAATCTAAAATAAGAAGACATTACTGAAAAAAGGTGGACTTTTTAAAAATTGGTATGAACAAAATTGAAGATTAAAGCAATGATTCACCTTAGTCAGTTTTCTCACTAGTTGCTGGATCAGTATTACATCTGTACCCTACTTATCGGTGGAGCCCACTTTGTGCACAAGAGCCTGAAGAGACAAACTTATAACAATGGAACTGTTCACAGGACATGTCGTTGAAATTATATTTCACCATGATGGTACCTCTGACTGTCTCCGTTAGCATGCGATTTCGTTCTTTTGTCCATTGAGCTGATATTAGGGAAAATGCTCTCTCAACACTTCCATTGTGACTTGGGATAAATAAATAGAATTGACATATTTTTGATAGCAATGGCGGCTCGTGATAAAATATTATATGTGTTCACAATTTTGTATTCCAAAATCGAAGAGAATTTGAAATCATACGTTTAGCCTAATATAAAATGTCATGATTCCAATGTTTCACTATAAAAAAGCGTATATAAATTCAAAAGAACGTATAATAATAATAATAATAATAATAATAATAATAATAATGAAACCTAGTCTTTTTATTTCCAATTTTTCCTGGTAAGCCAGATCACCCAGTTCTTTACTGCTCCGAATTACTTGAACAGAATTCATTGTTTACGTTTGTTAAAAATGAATACATACCACAATGCCGTTATTTACAAAAGCGTGTGTCCAGTGATATATTTTGGTTCACAACACACTGATACCACAGTCTACTATATACAGTCGCGAAGCTCAATATGTAGTAAAAATGCAAACATGGATAGTTGCCCACCACTAGGATCGCTACTATCGCCTCATCATCGCAGATCTCTCTCCTAGCAGATGACAAAATATGTTACACTTTCGTTGTCGTGTTCTTTTGGAAAAATTATCACCTTCTTTCCATTATTGAAATATTAAATGCATAAAGTTAATTTATTATTTTAATGAAGTATATTAAATTCCATCATAAACTCGAAGATACGTCCAAGAAATAGGTTAATATTATTTTTGTTTGTGCAAAACGAACTGAAATTTACTATAATGGCTTCACTCATTCAAGATTATAGCGATAATTAACTATGAAATATATAAATATTAATTTGCATTTCCCTTTACAGCAATAATAATGGAAATATGAATTAATGGATTAACTTACGTGTACCGGTACTTGTAGTGTAGGCTTACGTAGTTAACAAAGTGGGATGAGGTTAAGCAACAATAATCACACTAGAATTGGAAATAAAACTGATCAATAAATTTTATTGTAACATACTTTTTCTACGTCTCTAGTAAAGTAACAAATAAAAATAACAACAAAATTAACAGCTATAATTAAAAACATATCCTTTGAAAAAAAAAAAAAGTAGGCCTAAGCAATAATAATCCCACCAGAATTGAAAATAAAGCGTGATCAATAAATTTCATTAAAACAAACTTAATTTTTCTACGTCTCTAGTAAAATATTATTCTTCCAATTATTGTATTTTAGCCATTAACATTTTCATTACAACCAATAACGAACATTTTACAAGCATCAGTGTGAAATACGCAACGAGCTAGCACAGTCCAAAGTTGACCGTGGATAGTCTATTGTTTCCAGTTGCTAACCACTTGGAGCGCTTTATCCGAGATTTGCAAAAACTCACCTCAAGCTTCGCGACTGTATATAGTAGATTGTGCTGATACACTATAGCCTATACCAGTACTGTAATCCTATTCACATAGATTGATTACTATAACATGCCAGTAAATATTATTCTTAAATAATATATACTAACATACAGATACTTAAATTCATACCACTACCACATTCAGCCTGCACGTGTTTGAAAGCCAAACTATGCTATTATGCTGACACTGAAGTATAGTAATTCACAAACTACACTCTCGTAGCAGCACTATACACACATCCACATAAAGTAAACGTTCCGGCAGTGAGATGCTGACACCTACAGGCTAGAATACAGACTATTAAATTTCATCCTCGAAAACGATAGCATCGATGCACCTGACATCTGTAGGATACATTCACTGTTCACTTAACGCTTTGTGCTCTTGGCGAGTCATAAGCGGCCAGCGAAAGACAATTTTCTCCCGTGCATGCGTGTAATTCCTATAACATCCTAGAAAAGAACACGGCTTGTACGTGAACGGATGTTGCCAAGTTTACATAAGAAGTTTATGAAAGATGCGGGAAGTTTAAAATACTCTATTCTGATGATATACATCCACACTACGTCAATACGGTATTAAATAATAAAACTAGTCGTGCATTAATGGAAACAAGGTGTTCACGTGCTCGCAGAACTATTGGAATTGAAGAATTTGCACCATTGTTTATCTAAACTTAAATCTTTGTCAAAATTAACTTGATTGGCATATCTTTGTACATTGAAGAATAAAATTGATAAAAGAGCTTAGAATCATGAATAGTGACATTTCTAGAGTGTAAGAATTCAATGCATGTCAATAGGTAATCATATTTTATGTTTTTATGTGCTCCAGCTTCAACCATTGAAAGCAGTTAAATTCTTTCATAGGTTTTCACTACCGGTATTTGTTTAGATATTCTGTGCATAATATCGCGCATTATTCAATATTAATATTAGTTAATTCTAGTTGAAATGCGAAATGCCGGACATTTCAGTTTTTTTTTTTTTTTTAAATGCCTGCTGGACGGATGGTAACCCTACTCAGAATGTCTTCGGAAATAAGGTCCGTAAGTGGGTGTAAATCCTCGTGAAACACCCTGTATGTAAGCTTGTTAATGTGCATGAAAATTATTTTTATATTTAAATATGAATATTACTATTTTTGTCATTGCTTCATTGTGTATTTCACTTCTGGTAGTGTGGAAGAGAGGGCCTCATGGCCTTAACTCTACCTTACTTACTTACTTACTTACTGGCTTTTAAGGAACCTGGGGTTCATTGCCGCCCTCACATAAGCCCGCCAGTGGTCCCTATCCTGTGCAAGATTAATCCAGTCTCTATCATCGTAACCCACCTCCCTCAAATCCATTTTAATATTATCTTCCCATCTACGTCTCGGATTCCCTAAAGGTCTTTTTCCCTCCGGTCTCCCAACTAACACTCTATATGCATTTCTGGATTCGCCCATACGTGCTACATGCCCTGCCCTGGATTTAATGTTCCTAATTATGTCAGGTGAAGAATACAATGCGTGCAGTTCTGCGTTGTGTAACTTTCTCCATTCTCCTGTAACTTCATCCCTCTTAGCCCCAAATATTTTCCTAAGCACCTTATTCTCAAACACCCTTAATCTCTGTTCCTCAAAGTGAGAGTCCAAGTTTCACAACCATAAAGAACAACCGGTAATATAACTGTTTTATAAATTCTAACCCCTCCTGTTCTGTATAGACTTGTAACATTCCAAGTACCAAATCTCAAAACCTTATTCCTTTGCTGTGGTCGTGCCAGAGAATCAGTCCCATTCCGAGGCTTATTTAAAGGTTTCGTAACAAACTGTTTTTACGGTGAAGGGTTGTTAGCCCTTCGCCCAACCCCAAGCTGGAGGACCACCCTCATCGGCTGTCCGCGACTGCTTATTCGATATATTCACAGAATACCAGAATAAATAAATAATTTAAATTATTTACTTATTCATCAACATCAAAGGATATGCTCAATGTGAGTTCTATAAAAAAAGTATTTAGTATTCGGAGAGGTGGTAGTATTCAGCAAAATAAGAAAACAGTAATATATATATATATATATATATATATATATATATATAATGTGTGTCTAAAATTTAAGTAAGTACGAAACAATGGCTTTGAAATTGGCATTGTAAGAACAGGTCATATCTTCGTATTGAGTATGAAGTATCATATCGGAACCCCTGCCGTGGCTAAGTGGTCAGACCTCCAGCCTGTTACGCAGGTGGCCCGGGTTCGAGTCCCGGTCAGCTCCGCGATTTTTTTCATGAAAAATCCATAGTGATACTTGTGGCAGACAAGATCGCAGTTGGGGTATTTCTCTGGCATTTATATCATTCCGTCACCATTTCGCTATTTCGTCATTATTTCATAGCATTCACCGATCGCCGACTGGCGACGCACGGAGGAGGATGACCTAGGGACGAGTGGGGTAGCATGCTCGAAATCTGGGTAAGCAGCGAACCTTAGTGCAGTCAACCGGTGTAGGTTTGGAAATGCGCCTAGCTTGAGAGTTAGTAGATCGTAACAGGTCGCAATGCTGGGCGATAGCGCCCCCCTCCAGTAAATTTCATCCCATCATATCGGAAATGCAGTAAACAAGAGAGTAACAAGGTGTGATTCCCTAAGACGTAGGGCAGAAGAATGCTTTACAATGAATGGAAATCATATTGATCGTCTGCTATGATGTTGAACAAGTATTCATATCTCGGGAGATATTACTTTGTTTATTAGACTTTCTTCATTTGTTATGATGAATACTACCAACTCTCAAAATATTAATGTTTTTTAAACATCCTGTATGTATGTTATTTATTACCAGGCTTCGAGACTTTGGACCCGATACAATAGGTTTACTGTGCATGCACTATAGGTTGTTGACTCGGTGCAGGTAGTGAAAGGTAGAGATGTGTTGAGGTAACAACGTTGCTATTTAGAATAGAGTACGGTAGTATGGGGGAACACACATGTACATTCTGAAAGTAAATATACATTATACAATGACAATGTCAAAAGAATGTGAAAAGCATTTATTCTCCTGTCTTTTATAAGCATTTGTGTTTAATTATAGACAATGTTAATGGTGGAAATAAACATGTAGCAGTTTTAATTTCTTCATTTATCCTATTGGTCGTCTTTAGGAAGTCCAGTTACAGTACCGAATTGCAATGCACTGTAAGGTATATTTTCAGTGTCTCAAACATAAATCTTTTTCGGTTATCTGCCAAGCACAGTTTTTATTGTGAAAAGCTGACCTCTACATGGCATGACGTGATAGTAGCAAAACGAAAAAACCTAACATCATTGCAGTCTCTAAGAGACAGTCCTTTATTCTCGGGTGACTCTATGTCCACTAATTTGCAGTTTATGTTACACAATGTTTCATATCCGTTATTTTTACATAAAATTGATTTCCACTTCTGTTTTACACGTTCAGTAACCGGTGTACTTGGTGTCTCATTAATTCTCTGTGTCATTTCCTCAACTATTTTTTTTTATTTTAGTAGGTTATTTTACGACGCTTTATCAACAGCTTAGGTTATTTAGCGTCTGAATGAGATGAAAGTGATAATGCCGGTGAAATGAGTCCGGGGTCCAGCACCGAAAATTACCCAGCATTTGCTCATGTTGGGTTGAGGGAAACCCCGGAAAAAACCTCAACCAGGTAACTTGCCCCGACCGGGAATCGAACCCGGGCCACCTGGTTTCGCGGCCAGACGCGCTGACCGTTACTCCACAGGTGTGGACTTCCTCAACTAATTTGAGGGCTTCCAGCATCTCTTGCTCTGACTTTTCTAACCGTGTAATAGTTTGACACAGTTTGAAAATAGGTTTGTATGAAAACCAAATAATTATTCGTCAGAACCTTCAAATCCGGAGCGTTTTCCTTTGCGTATTTGTTGGCATTCATTCTACAGTACCCCCACCCACTGTACGCTTTACCACTATACTCAGTACGCCGTTATGCGGATTTCCCACTGAACTACTCTATCGGGTCCGAAGTCTCGAAGCCTGTTTATTACAGTCTGAAATACTAGACTAGGGTTCCCAGACGTCCCGTAAAATACGAGATCGTCCCGTTTTTCGCTAGTGCGTCCCGTTGTCCCTAGAAAAGTTTTCGGGACAGCTTTCCGTCTCTTATTTTAGAGTTCTAAATTGAGGAAAAAAACGAAAAAGTTACAATGTCTATTAATAATAATCCGTGGCGCTACAGCCCGTGAAGGGCCCAGACCGACCAGCCGGCTACTGGCCTCACGTCCACATGCCGAAGCAGAGGTGGACGATCATCCAACCAGAATGGAGGTATCGTGTGGTTAGCACGATGATCCCCCCCAGCCGTTATGGCTGGCTTTCGCAACCGGATTTCGCTACCTATCGTAGCTCCCCAAGTGCTTCACGATGCTGGGTGGGCACCGGTCCCATACACTGGCCGAAATTTCATGAGAGAATTTCTTCCTCCGTTAGGACTCGAACCAGCGCGCATTCCGTAACGCGAGTCCTAGGCAGGATGCCTTAGACCACGACGCCACGGCGCGGGACTACAATGTCTATTCTATATTACAAATTACAATCATTGTACTTCATCATTGCAGATGACTGTAGATGGACTATTATGAAACAATATTATTGAGAGTTATTAATTTCTCAAGGCGAGTGATGGCAACAGCAAACGTTTAGATGAAGTCTGGGTGGATCTTTTTAAAAGTACTGAAGGAGAACTCTCAAATTTGAAGACTGTAGTAGAGTTCATTATGTGTATCCCTGGAACAAATGCGAGTGTCGAAGGATTATTTTCTCGCATGAACGCTCTATGGACTGATGAGAAAAATAAATTGTCTGTAAAAACAGCAAAATCAATGCTATTTGAAAATCATTCTTCAGTGAGGATTGTGTTGCTTTTCATACACGATTCTTCAAAATAAACAATTGTTGAGCGATATTCATTCTTCAGAGAAATACAGGGTTGGGCAGATAAAACCGGCCCCATCTCATGTCACATGATTTGGAAAATAAATTATGTAGGGTATTGTTTTCTTTTCTTTCTTCTTTCTTGAAAATGTAATTATGTTGGCTATACTGTCTCTTCCGCGTGTTTTGTGTCATTGTTGTTGCGCCATTGTTGCTGATTGCTGTTTAAAAGTCAGACGTTCTAAACACATGTAAAGAGTTGTTCTTTAAATAAGCATGACTTATTCAATACCAGAGCGAATATTCATTGTGGAGGCGTACGTACAGACCAGCTCTATTAAGGAAACACAACAATTATTCAGAGACAAATATCCGCTTCGCTCAGTACCAGCGAAAAGCAGCATTCAAGATTTGGTACGAAAATGGCGTACGACTGGATCCATCAAAAATGGAACAGGAATGGAATGTAACAAGGAACAGAACTCCTTCTGTCCGGACTCCTCAACTTACGGCGCTAATTAATGAATTTATCACCCACTAGCCGTACCCGTGCGCTCCGCTGCACCCGTTAGAAATAAATATAAAGTAATTACATAATTAAAATAGGACATTTGATCCAGGAAACATTCGTGTTTGTTAGAAGGATAAATCGTTTAATATGTTACTTAATTTAAATTGTATTTACAATATTAAAATGCGATCATTTTGATCCAGAGACCACTCATTTGGTGCAATGACAATTGCTGTAACAGGTTTCTTAATTGTTATTACCAATTATTTTTGGAAAAGCGAAAATTAAGAGAAAAATTTTGGCTACAGATTTATTATTATATTATATTATGTAAAAAGTGTGTTGATAACGGATGTACTCGAATTAGAAAGTTTTTAATTTGTTGTGGGAGCTCTTGAATCTCAGGAGGAACAACTTTTATATAGCGCAACATAATCTGCTTGGCTCATTACCCAATTTTTTTGCATTGCATTTATTGCATATGTATTTTATGTATTTTAACACGATTCAATTGTGCATAGTTAAAATTTGAATTATAAAATAATGGATTGCTAAGCTGACGTACTATTACTGCATACAAAATCAATACACTCTCGTTGTTCGTTAATTCTCTGAGATAAAAATGAATATGTTCATAAACATTATTTTAAGAAATACAGGAAATGAATATACAGAATAACCTATCAAGTTTTCTGTGCATAAGAAGCTATTTTAATCTTACCTGTCTTCAATTCACTCACAAGTTACTGTAATAACATTATAGCATTATGCCCATCCAGAGTAACTACACTTTCCAATGATGAAATAATAATTAATTATACAAATCGGTTAATTTATCTTCCGATATTACTTCATACAAACACAGAAACATTGTCTGTAGGCTATGTTTCATAGCTTTCGATTGTTGTGTTCAAGGCCGCTTATAGACGAAGTCATTTGTTTTTTATTTCAATACACTGCCTTAGATGGCAGTTATTTTAATTTTAAAACTCATTTATCTCATTAAATATCAGTCCTATCAAACTTTTTCAAAGAATAAAACTTATCAGAAATCATTTTTAAAGAAACTTTTGTTATGTAACTTTTTCACAAAAATCAATAATAAGCGAGATATTTTGATTTATTTAATTCAGGCCCCCTTATAACCCCCTTTAAATAATGTATTTTGAATGCCATATAGCCTATAATCTAAGCTGCAACGAACTTAATTTATATTCTAATTTTCATCGAAATCCGTTCAGCCATTATCGCGTGAAAAGGTAACAAACATACAGACAGACAGACATACAAACAAAAATTTCAAAAAAGCGATTTTCGGTTTCAGGGTGATTAATTATATATGTTAGGACCAATTATTTTTGGAAATCGAAAATTACCAGAAAAATTTCGGCTACAGATTTATTATTAGTATAGATGACGAATTGACACGTGTTTTCATGAACCTGTTAAAACGTGCACAGAAGTGTCTAGATGCAGATGGACGGCACTTCCAACATTTATTGTGAAGGTAAATGCATTTGAAGTTTGTTTCAAATCATTAGTACCTATCAATGTCATAACACGGGCCGGTTTCATCTGCCCAACTCTGTATTGCAAGACCAAGGCGAATTGATTTATAAGAATCACGTGAGTAGTGTATTTTGTAGCTATTTCTGTAATAATTTAGTAAAAACTATTTGAAAGCAACTTACATAAAGAAGCTTAAACTTAATGCAAATATGCTCCCTAAGACTTTTGTTTACTATTTGTTTGGTATTCCCAAGAAACTAGTTCGATTAATTAAAATGTGTCTCAGTGAAACGTACAGCAGAGTTCGTATAGATCAGTTTCTGTCAGATGCGTTTCCAATTCACTGCGGGCTAAAGCAAAGAGATGCACTGTCGCCTTTACTTTTTAACTTTGCTCTAGAATATGCCATTACGAAAGTCCAGGATAACAGACAGGCTTGTCTATGCGGATGACGAGAAAATCCATAAACGATTAGGGAAAATACGGGAATTTTACTGGAAGCAAGTACACCTCAACACATGTATGGACTTCAGTCCTGCGTTCATAGACATCTATGACGTAGTGCAGAGGGCGGCCACTAGAGGGAACCCAAGAGATGGAGCTTAATCTGAGACGATTCTAACCGGCGTCGGGGTTGTATCCGGCGTGGCTTAGTGGATAAAGCATCAGCACGTAGAGCTGAAAACCCGGGTTCAAATCCCGGCGCCGGAGAGAATTTTTCTCCGTTCCATCACTCTTTCATCAAGTAAGAGATAGGTTTGGAAGTAAATCCCGAAAAGACTAAGTAAGCTTATATGATTATGTCTCGTGACGAGAATATTGTACGAAATGGAAATATAAAAATTGGAGATTTGTCCTTTGAAGGGATGGAAAAATTGAAATAACTGGGATGACACTCGGGAGGAAATTAAACGCAGAATAAATATGGGAAATGCCTGTTATTATTCGATTGAGAAGCTTTTATCATCCAGTCTGCTGTCAAAAATCTGAAGTTAGAATTTATAAAACAGTTATATTACCGGTTGTTCTTTATGGTTGTGAAACTTGGACTCTCACTTTGAGGGAATAACAGAGATTAAGGGTGTTTGAGAATAAGGTTCTTAGGAAAATATTTGGGGCTAAGAGGGATGAAGTTACAGGAGAATGGAGAAAGTTACACAACGCAGAACTTCACGCATTGTATTCCTCACCTAACATAATTAGGAACATTAAATCCAGACGTTTGAGATAGGCAGGGCATGTAGCACGTATGAGCGAATCCAAAAATGCATATAGAGTGTTAGTTGGGAGGCCGGAGGGAAAAATACCTTTAGGGAGGCCGAGACGTAGATGGGAAGATAATATTAAAATGGATTTGAGGGAAGTGGGATATGATGATAGAGACTGGATTAATCTTGCTCAGGATAGGAACCGATGGCGGCTTATGTGAGGGCGGCAATGAACCTCTGGGTTCCTTAAAAGCCAGTAAGTAAGTATTTGTTTACTTACCCTTAATTAGCAAAGTGTTTGTGTAGTAAACTTTGTGAATTAAGAGAAGGGGATAAACGAAATTTCGTAACATGTTTCTCTTCGATGTGAGGAACTAATTTCACATGTTGATAACGTCCATAAAACATTATTGAACAAGTAATTCAGTAAACATATTTCAAAATGCTGTACAAATAACATGGGTTGAATTACGCTGGTAGAGCAACTCAGCCATGGGTTATGGACAGTGAAGAGTTTCATCCCCTCGTAAATTCCACTTCTGTAATATTCCTGAACACCAAGTAGCTTAACATAAAATGAATATTAGTCCATGGTGTAACTCAGCTATTAAAACACACAGCTCCTGCGTTAAGTGGAAGCTAAAGTCTTGGGTGTAAATTACTCCAAGGACATCGGAGTTTGTTGGTTGCCGGTATGAGTTGTGTGGAGGTCGTCGTTGCGGTGATCCTGATCATTTATGCAGGTGTCTCTCTAAAAGTGTGTTGGATTTTTAAAATGTCTAGATGTATTCTCAGGATAAAGCTCAGGAAATGTAAGCATTTTAACAATGAAATATTGTAATCTTTAGCGCACAGCCTATGAAGGACCAAGACTAACCAGTGTCACGTCCTCATGTCTCAGCAGAGGTGAACGATCATCCAGCCAATATAGGAGGTAACGTGTAATGAAAATCATGATGCGCCCAGCTGTTATAGCATTATAGCAGGTTTTTGGAATTTGATTTCGCTATCTGGCTTAGCTTCCCAAATTTATCATTAGGGACCGGATTTGTATGTAATTACCAGGGAACGGATTTATATGGACTAAAAATATATGAAATATGTAAATATATATGTAGTTATTTTTACCAAAATATGGAATTAAATATGGATTTTTACCAAAATATGGAATTAAATATGGACTTAAAATTATAAAAAAATGACTATGTACGTTAAATATTGGTACATTTTAATCAAACTAAACAAAAATATAATGGACGTACCTTATCTTCCAATGTAGTTTCAACAAAACACAATTTTTATTGTCTGTTACCATAACAATAGGTTACAAACATTTCTTTCAAGTGCTGAAAAGTGAATCTTCTTCTATTGTCTCTGAGGATAGATTTATACTGACTAAAAGAGCGTTCGACGTCACAAGAAGTAACTGGTACATAATTCAATTTCACAATGTCTGCTGGGGATAAGTCCAAGTTAATCTTCACTGTTGATTCACCACTCATCACAGCAACAACCTTTTGTAGTTCTTCATATCCAGGGTTTTTGAAAGTACAGTGTCCACCTTAGCTCTTACTGCATCTGCAACTTTACCTCTACCACGATTCAGTTGTTCCACAGTACTATTTATAATTTCAAAACTTTCAGATAGTGAAAGGTGCCTATTTTGGAGACTTTTGAGCGTTTTTATGATGCATGAAAATGTATGCTGAATGTGAGCTAAGTCATTCTTCACACTTATGTCACAGGTAACTGTTTTCGCAGTATCAATTGAGACTGCATCTTCAGAGTCCAATGCAAGGAGAACATTGTTAATAGAGTCTATATGTTCGGCATAATATTCAACTGCTTCTAGCCATGTACCCCATCTAGTTAAAATTGGCTTTGGTGGCAATGGAATTTCAGGGTACATTTCTTTCAACACGTTAACTCTACTGGGAGCTTTGAGAAATACTTTTTCACTGATGAAATCAACAAATCTACTTTAGGAAATTGTCTCTGACCACTTCTGCCACACGATGAAATGCATGCGCCACACAAGTAAAATGAGTCAATTTAGGATATACAACAGATAATGCTTGTCCAGCTTTGACCATATAAGGGGCAGCATCGCTAATAAAGAATAACACATTATCGTACATAATACCCTTTGGCCACAGGATACCCATAGCTTCGTTGAACAGTTTAACTATAGTTTTGTTATTGCACTTTTCTAGAACATCACAATGTAAAAGAATTCGTTCAGAATATTGTTCACTTAACAAACCGATAACTACATTACCAACAAGTCTACCTTCTTTGTCGGGAGTCTCATCAATGGAAACCCAAATTGAACTATCTTTAATTTCATCTCTTATCTTCTGTATTGTCTCATCGTAGATGGATGGAGCATACGTCTTCCTAAGTGTTGACTCATCCGGGATTGTATGTTGAGTATATTTTTCAAGGAATTCCCTGAAGACCTTATTCTTTAGTTTGTAGAGAGGAATATCAGCAGAGATGAGAGAACGGCACAGGTCGATGTTAAACTCAGATCTTACATTCGATGTTGTTGGTTGTGTTAAAAACAATTGTCTCTGCTTGGAATTTAGTTGTTTGTTGGCCTGATGTTTACTAGTTGTAATGTGTTGTTGCACCAGGAACTTTTGTGTAGATGATACTGCACACTGACACAAATTACAAAATAATATTTTATTGTCAGTTGATAAACCATCTTCTTTAAATTCTGAAATGTAACTTGTTAGTTTTGATTTTAAATTGACTGAATGACGTACTTTTGGCATATTTACCGTCTTTATAGTATGATTTACAAAACTGAACCTATGTGTACTCTGACTGGCATTTAACTGTTGAGCTGCACAACTGAAGTCTGTTAAAAATTTTAAATTAAATTAATACAGTTTTGTAACTTACTTTCCCATTGTTGATAGGACTGCTAATTTTCAAATAACTCTGATGTTAAAGGGATTACTGAACATGTGTTTAAATCTCTATTGTTGAAATGTATTTTTAAAAGTTAATGGAATTTTGTTTTGTTTTATTGTTAAACCTAATATAATATGGACTGTTTTATATGAAATATGGAAAATATATGGAAATTAACGAAAATATGTACTAAACTCTAAAATATGGAAAAATATGGAAAATAAAAGTAGGATTTTTCAACCCTACACATTGTGAAACATAAAGATAATGCAAAATATAAATTATATTAGCTTTATAAGTAAATATGTATTTACATATAAATCCTTTCCTGGTAATTACATATTATATTCCTTTCAACATAACCGTATATAAATAACAAATCTTTACGAATCTTGTAATTACCATTAATGTATTAAAATTTGATACTACGTATTTTTACATATTTACCCCACATTACATATTATGGCTTGATATTACATAAATCTACATATTTAGGGGTATTATTTATTTTTACTTCTCTAAAAGAAAAAAAAAAAACTTCTGCTGGGGAAGTTTACAATTTGAAATACACAGATTTAAAAGCCTTTTTACCTACCCAAGAAAGGATATATTTCGGGACGAAACATAATGTCCTTAGTTCCAGGAAGTAATAGAGGCACACACCCAATACCGCCCACTGTAAATATGAGTGAACAAAAGGCAACCTTGTATTGTAAAAATCACTAAGAAAGTAGCGTTGCCTTCATGCGATGAAGTGGGACGAGGACGACATGGTTTGTCTCGAACTATAATTGTTCTGCACACGTCTTAACAAGCTTTTCCATGCAATTTGGAACCTTACCTACCCTCTTTATAATCCTTCCAGAGAAAACCCGTGCCAAGTCTGACATGAGTCACAATAAAGTAGCCGACTTTTGAAAAAAAAAAAAAAAAAAAAGAAACAAACTGGAAAGTTGTTGAAAAATTTAAATAAATAGCTTTTCAGGTTATTGCTTGACCTCTTCACTTTAAATTTAGTAGACCTATATGGAAATGGGATTTTCCGAGCAATTAGAAAGTATGATTCTAGGCTGGAATAATCCTACCGTTCTGAATGTGACAGGAATGTCACTTTTCAAACAACAGTTTGTAAATGCCTATAGTTTGACGTTTTAGTAGGTACTTTGTTTCTTACAGGGAGCAGCTAAAATGCATGTGTCCCACATCTCCTCTTATTTTCTCCTAATCCAGTAAAGCGAAACAGTGCTTGCAGTTCTGTTGTGTCATTCATTTCACTCAGTTCTCTAGTTTTAGTACTTACAGTATAAAGTGCAAGTGAGTTTATCTACTGCTTTTAACTAACTAAAATGACCCCTGTATCTTCAACCCTAACAACAAAAACAAAATCATGAAGATTTCACTGCAGATGGAAAAACAGTAATGTGTCAAGTGTGCGGTAAAAAGTCGGGTGCTCTATGAAATCACAACTGGAGAGTCTTACCTATCCTATACCTGCCAGATATTGATATTAAATATTTTCATGATTTTACATATTTTGGTACATAATCAGCTTATTTTTCTTACATAAATATGTATTCATCACGATATGTAATATAGATTATGTACTAAATAGAAGCCATCCTGTAGAATACAAGGATCTGAACAGCGACAGTCTATGTGCATTGTGTCGGGATGTCGGGGTGAAAATGAGCCACATTAATCCTTAAGTGTCATGGGAGAAAGACAGTATTTATGACAGTTTCTTGTTTGATTCACAACACATACAGTATTTTTATTGATTTTTTGTGGGTTATTTTACGTCCCATATTAAACAGCTGTAGTTATCTAGCGAGAGAGGAACATAGGTTAAGGGTGTTTGAGAATAAGGTGCTTAGAAAAATATTTGGGGCTAAGGGGGATGAAGTTACAGGAGAATGGAGAAAGTTACATAACACAGAACTGCACGCATTGTACTCTTCACCTGACATAATTAGGAACATTAAATCCAGACGTTTGAGATGGGCAGGGCATGTAGCACGTATGAGCGAATCCAGAAATGCAGATGGAGTGTTAGTTGGGAGGCCTGAGGGGAAAAGACCTTTGGGGAGACCGAGACGTAGATGGGAAGATAATATTAAAATGGATTTGAGGGAGGTGGGATTTGATGATAGAGACTGGATTAATCTTGCTCAGGATAGGGACCGATGGCGGGCTTATGTGAGGGCGGCAATGAACCTGCGGTTTCCTTGAAAGCCTGTAAGTAAGTGGTTATCTAGCATCTGAATGAGATGAAGGTGATAATGCCGGCGAAATGAGTCCAGGGTCCAGCTTTTGCTTTTAATGAGTTGAGGGAAAACCCCGGAAAAAAACAACCAGATAACTTGTCCCAACTGGGATTTGAACCCGGGCCCGCTCGTTTCACAGTCAGGCACGATAATCGTTACTCCACAGCTGTGGACAGTTATTGATATTCACCATTTGTGTTCTATGTGATGCCATACTCTTACTGTGAGACAGTCATAGTCGTTGAACACGTGTTGATCAAGTAAACAATCAATATATGCTGTGCAAGGTTTTACCATGACTCAACTTTTTAATACGTGAATGATATGTGAATTTCCCATTTGTGTTGTGTAGGGCTGTGTAAATTGTGATTATGAAGTCGCGAATGAAGGAGTCACCTACCACCACATGTAAAATTATACCTCCTTTTTGTTCCAGTGTGTAGGTTAAATGTTTTTCTCACCTGTTCTTGGGTCATCCCATGATTCGAAGTCCCATTGGTTGATATACAGGGTTAGTTAAAAGTCCCGCACCACCTAAATAAATTTTGTGCGAGATCGTGCGTATTTGCTTGTTTTCCGCACAGAACCAATACGCGGTAAGTGTGAAATACCACATTCAGTATTCCCAACGTAACACACATAACAATTTCTCTCTTCTTACCGCTTAAGCGCGACATTCATTTTACTGCTTTAGGCTTTTAACATATTATTTTAGAGACGTTTAACATAGTAATAATTATAAATTGAAACTTACCACTGCAATTTCACCTAAATTGCACTGTTAATTATTGTTTTTAAATATTTGCAAAAATTAAGTAAACTCTACAACTCCGCTAAAGTTACTGCATTCGTGATGCAAGTAACATTAAGGAAGCCGTGAAAAAATCCACAAACTTGCCGATGTTATTTCTGAATATGTTATATAAATAATATTGTTAAAATATTAAAATGAAAAATAAATCATTACATAACCTTACCGTTTGTTTTAAGTTCGCATTTATAGACTGGGGGAAAGACAGACGTATATCACGGCCTGCTGGAGTATAGTAAACACAGAAAACATTTTATAGCAACAATGTTGAAGAAATATATTTTGGTGTTCCGAAGTTGGCGTCATTAAACAGAAACCAACATGGAGATTTCATTGCAACTAATTAGAAATTCGTCTTTCAGGTATGTAATAAACGATCTTCACACAAAATAATGTACGATACACGAGCGGTATGTTTGTTTTCATGTTCTCGGAAATTAAAAAAGCTCAACTACGTTTCGCTTTTTCAATCTTTTCCTCGACCATGAAAACGTCAACATACCGCTCTTGTAACGTATATTACTATTGAAACATACGGTTTAGTGACATGAAACTTGGTATGTGAGGATAGCCATATACTAAGAACTCAATAATGGTATTATGGAGATTTTTCTACTTCCGGTTTAACCGGTTCTACTTCCGGTTTAACCGGAAGTAACTCCAACTCTCTTATTTTAAATGGAACACCCAATATATTATTTTTATTTTTGAATAAAACCCATTAAGAGCTTTTCAAAAATTACCCACACTTGATACTTCTGTACAAATTCAGTGTTACTAAGTCAAGAAAACAGAAAAGTGTATCGAATATTAAAATAATAAATGCACCACCTAAATAACTTTTGAAGCATACGGTTCAGTGATATGAAACTTTGTATGTGAGGATAACCATATACTAAGAACTCAATAATGGTTTTACTGAGTTTTTCTACTTCCGGTTTAACGGGAAGTAACTCGAACTCTCTTATTTTAAATGGAATACCCAATATATATATTTTTTTATTTTTGAATAGTACTCATTAAGAGCTTTTCAGAAATTACCCACACTCGATACTTCTGTACAAATTCAGTGTTGCTAAGTCAAGAAAACAGAAAAGTGTATCGAATATTAAAATAATAAAATACTCCTGCCTTAACAAAAGCAAAACAAAGCTAGCTCACCTTCTAAATTATGTGTTCAAATTGGTAGCCCTCAGCTGCTTTACAATGTGTCACTCGATCATAGAAACCGTTTAAGGAATGATTTAACCAGGCTTTAGGAATATCTTGCACCACTTCTATTTTTATTTAGCTGACAACAATCAATAACTTAGGAATTACACATCTTATCTTAAGCCTGCTCACGGATATAATTATTATTATGATCAAGATGCAAGACAAGCAACTCAGTGCGACCAAGCGTTGAGCCGAATCAAATGAGGATAATAATAATAATAATAATAATAAATTATTATTATTATTATTATTATTATTATTATTATTTTATTATATGCATGATATTCTCTGTCTAGGATTCTATCCCCCCCATCATCATCAGAAATAATTTTCACTCTGCCAACAGGAAATTCGATAAAAGTTAATTGTTGTCAGGTTGAAGTTGAGATTATTGAATCGCCCTGAGTGACGCAGTTGGTATAGCGCTGGCATTCTGTGCACGAGGTTGCAGGTTCGATCCCGGCTCAGGTCGATGGCATTTAAGTATGCTTAAATGCGACAGGCTCATGTCACTAGATTTAGTGTCATGTAAAAGAACTCCTGCAGGGCAAAATTCCGGCACACTAGCAATGCTGATATAACCTCTGCAGTTGCGAGCGTCGTTAAATAAACCATAATATTTTTAAAGATTGATTATTGACTCTGCAGACTTGTTGTACACTGGGATGCAAAAGAAATGCCGATTCGAAGTCGCTATCGATTTGAAATATCACAGTCTAGTATATACAGTCACGAAGCTCAATACGTAGGGAATATGCATCCATAGATAATTGCTAACCACTAGGATCGCTACTATCGCCTTATCACAGACAATGTGAAATAGTACCGGCACAGTTCCTCCTAGTACTCTCATCACCTCAAGCTTCGTGACTGTATATACTAGTAGACTGTGATATCAGCGAATAGGGATCATAAAGAATGGACACTTCGCGTCGGTACCTTTGATGTAGCCGGACCGATTTCAATGACCTTCAAGCCAGCTAGAGCGTGAGATTCTGCTTTCTCCCTAGAGTTGGCGCTGACATCACACCAGCTAGCAGTCGACACAGCGGAAATATAGCACATAATTAATACATCTAGGTACATTATGTACTCAAAATAAATTGGATCCATAAAATAATAAATCCGTCATTAACTATATTGTCTAGTCTCTAGAGTTCCTTTATAATGAGAGTTGAGACGTTGACCCCAACAACAATTAAAATATGTAATGATTTGATAGCGCTGAAAATGGAAAAACAAAACTCTTATGAGAAGTAAAACCATATACCTATATTATATTATATACAAATATTAAACGAATTCGATACTTAATTTTATAATGTATTACATTATTTTATAATATAATTTATTATATCTGAAATATAAAATATTATTATTACAACTAGTTTGTCACTGAGAAATAAGGAAAAGCTGTTAACTTGAATTTATTTGAAGCAGAGCATTACTGGATTATGCAATAAGGTAGGCGATGTTTGCATCCTGTGTCTCAACTCTATTCTCAATTATTATCTTAGCGTATGCTCGATTACACTAACCTCTAGCGCTTGAAATTGGAACTAAACGCTGGCGCGCAGAGAAACAAAACACAGGAAAATTCGCTCAGTGTCCATTCTTTATAATCCCTATTCGCTGGTGATATCGTGTTAGGAAGAGTTCGCTGTATTTATGAAATAATTATACAAACATCTGAACTGGCCTGAATTTTCTAAAGAGTTTTTATTCCACGCAAAGGAGAAATGTGTAGTTAAATGTTTCAATTAGATTCAATTTTCAGTTCTGAATCTGCATTTATAATAACATTTTATATTTATATTTATAATAAAGTTGATACATTTTTTGCTAATACACCATGAAATGTAACTGGCAGTATATATCGATTGTAACAATGACAGCATCCATGGATAATAAGGAAGGCTGTGGAATACCGTATAAACTGCAGTTTCACTATTTTCGTGTAGTATTTTTATTAATGTTGTAAAATAAAAGTATATGAATAATTTAAAATAAATTCATATTAAATAACCTAAACATGTTATAAAAGTCAACGGATCACAGGAAAATAGTTTTCCACCTCGCCATGTTTGCTGGCGTCCTCGGAAAACGATATAATTTCGTATCGGCATTTCTTTTGCAGCCCATGTACATAAAAAATAAAAAAGAAAGAGGATGGGGACATTTTTCGTTCATTGCTAAAATTATACTTTTTTAATAAAAATGAGTCAGATTCTGAAACACTCTGGGTAAAATGAATCCTGTAAACCACTGCTAATGTACGCCAAATAAATTTTAAAAGGTTTTTTGTTGATGTAAACAACTTTCTCGTTATTAATAATAAAACTTTTTGCCACTGATATGTTACGTATAGGGTAAAGGTTGGTAATATTGTGATAGTTCTTTTTGAGAATTTATTACAATTTTACTGAGGGGGAGTTTTTTGCATCAACGTATTAACAGAATGTTCGTGGCCACGTTTCTGCATAAAACCTGTTCAATCTCGCTCAGTAAAATTGTAATAAATTCTCAAAAAGAACTGTCACAATATTACCAACGTTTATCTATTTCGAAAATAGATTCATTTGTGGCCATTTTTCTTTCCATTAAATGTTCAGCCTTCCTCTTCAGTTCGTTTTACATTTCCGGTCCCCCATGTGAAGGAAAACGAAAACAAAATCAAATCAGGTTGTCTTGTCTATCCCTCTCTGACTCTCCATTTGAAGACAGAGCATGTGTGTGATGGTGATGGTTATTATTGTACAGAAAACCGAAGAATATCTCTATATCAGGCACGACATTGTCATTGAACAGTAATCTGCAGCCCATCTATGCAGCAAAAATCAATAAACACATTGACCTGACTAGCTGGCGAGATCAAACAAAAGTGGAAAGCTAACTGTAGCCATAAAGTCATTTCTAATCTGAACAACAACTCTGTTTCCAAGCCAGGTGCTTTCATGAGGCAACGCCATGTAAAACGACACGAAAATATGGAAGTTTGCACATGAGATTAAATAAATCTACAAATTGAAGACAGTAAAAATATCAACTGCCATTTCTGTGGATGGTTTGATATCAGATACCAAAAAATTACGTTGTACGCATTGAAAACTATCTTCTTCAGAACAACATGTGGAATTAAGTTTTTGAATGCAGCTGAGATGCAAAGTTTTGATTGATCGGTTAATACCCTTGCCCATTCAGAATCCATGAAAAATTTGCTATGAAACACAACAGGGGCTGTTGTTATTATTATTATTATTATTATTATTATTATTATTATTATTATTATTATTATTATTATTATTATTATTATTATTACTAGCTTAATTACCCGGCGTTGCCCGGGTTTTAAATTTTGGTCTATTTCTAAATAAACTGTTCGATAGACTTATCGGAGACCTCGGCAAGGGAACTATATAAAACCAAAACGAACCGTATTTACTTATGTTTTCTCGTCTCTAGTGACGAATATTAAAGAAAGTGCCTAATCGAAATAATTCCATCTCACCTATGAATAGAGTTTTAACAACATTAAGACCTTATGCTACAGGGATATTTAAGATATTTAACATTGTGATTGATGATAATATTTATCGTACCACGGCATTATGCATTATTAAGCCTTTCTGCCCACAATATATTTAATTTCCTTCAAGGCCAAACTACAATCTGTAACGGATGGATTCTATCAAATACATGGATTTCGGGTGTTTTGCAGTAACGGAGACTATACTCATCAGAATTCACTCTCCTGGAGAAGGCAATATAGAAGAACACTACCGCAACAGAAAATCGTATTTTTCTATAAACGGCCATGTCATTAGTGACCATACTTATTAATAAGAGACGGGTTAACAGTAACAGTAACAGTAAAATAGGCTCTATATTATTATTGCAATATTATAATATTGTAATATTATCACAAATATTACTATAACTTATAATAATTGCTTAAAATCGATTGGCTATAATAGCAATACGTGGGATAATAACATTATCGTCTTTCGTTTTTCCAGTTAATATTGCCACTCATATTACGTTTCGCATGAATTTTTGACACAAATTCTTGTTAGTGCATAATTTTGGTGAGTCAATATTTCGCAATAGTAGGTCTACTATGGCTATTCAGTATTAAGTAAATTATGTGGTAGCAATCCTTGAAGTTTGAAAGAATTCTAGAATTCAATTGGATAAAACAGTCTGCTCACTATATACAAAACTGCATCGAGGAATTCATAATACGGTCCTGGATACTTATTGCATGAATTATCTAGTTTTAGCCTTCATGATGTGTAACAACAATGTAATTTAATTTCGTGTTAAAATTTCCAAGGCCTCGTGAAAGTCTATGTTGAATACAACAGACAATAATAAAGAACAATTGACTGTAGAAGATTTTGCATTTTAATATAATACATGAATATTTGATCTATTTATTTTTATTTTTTATATATTTAATTAATTTAACTTTCATTTGCACAATTTTAATGTAGTCTATGTTCTTCTCCTGGTTATGAAGGTTAAATGTGCAAACTTTGGCACATATCGGTCAAAGCGTGTAGATTTGTATAGAGAACATACACACTCACATACATACATACATACATACATACATACATACATACCCACATTCAATTTTATATATTACTAGCTGAAAGTACCCGGCGTTGCCCGGGTTTTCCTTTCTGCTTCTGTTTTCAAATGAACTGGTTGTTAAATTTTCGGAAATTTCGGAAACCCAACTATAGACAACCAAAACGAATTGTTTCACTAAGCTTTCCTCGCACATAAAGATGAATCTTTACTTAACTTCACTTACATGAATTAATACTCCTTAGCCAAATGCCTGTCAGATTTAAGTAAATTTAAAACAATTGTAGATCAGGCACCGAAAAGAAAATATTTCATCATGTGCAAGACGTTCAACTTTGTTTTCAATTTATATATTTATTTTTGTTTATTTATCTCTGCCGGTCAGTTACCGCTAAATTTCAAGTGCTTTATCTTAGTCGTGCCTGTCAACGTATTAAACACCATTAATTTTTCTGCCGTCTCCTTTCCTCCGCGCCAAAAATGTGACATTGTACAGAGGCAGAGAAAAAGTAATTATAAGATTACGTTTATCATGAGTTTTTTCACACCAATTCCTATTCCATTGCATAATTCTTGTGGATCAATATTTCGCAATAGTACTATTGGTGATTCAATATTAAGTATTAAATTATCTGTTGGCAATTCTTGTGATTTCAAAGAATTTAAGAATTCAGTTTGATAAAACACAGTCTACTCAGCATCTACAACTGTCTCGAGAAATACATAATACGGTTCTGGACTTCATAAGGATACTTATTGCATGAAATGTCTACATTTTGGCCTTCATGATGTATCTACAATGTTATTTTATATCGTTTTGCTTTTTCCATGGCCTCATGAAAGTCGATGTTGAATACAACAGGCAATAATAAAGAACAATTGACTATAGAAGATTGCATTTTAGTATTATACATGAATGTTTGACGTATTTATTTTTATTTTTTACTGTTTTAATTAATTTAACGTCCATTTTAACAATTTCAATATAGCCTATGTTCTTCTCCTGGTTATGAAGGTTAAATGTGCAAACTTTGGTACACATTGGTCAAAGCGTGTAGATTTGTATAGGGAACATACATACATATATACATACATACATACCCACATTCACTTTTATATATTAGAAGATTATTATTATTAAATTATTGAATATTTTCGCACATGATGGTATTCCAAATCAATTAATAATAGCTATTTACAATATTTATAATAATAATAATCATATACAGGTTAGGATTGAAAACAAATATTCAGAATGGAAACGAATAAATCAAGGACAGGGCTGTAGTTTATCTCCTCTATTACTTATAATATACATGAATCACATTATTAAGGAATGGAGATTGAAACCACATAGAAGTATACCGATAAGTCGTTTGTCGCAAATAGATACCTTATTATTTGCTGATGATATTGTGTTTATGGTAACTTCAGAAGATAATTTACAACGTTTGGTTTACAATTTTAATCAAATGGCAGAAAGTTTCAATATGAAAATTTCAACTGACAAATCTAAAGCGATGGCTTTTTTTTAGGAAAGGAATCAGTCCGTAGCAAAATATGCATCAATAATATCATCGAACAAGTAAAAAATTTTAGTTATCTCGGTTACCAAATTTCATATGAAGAAAAAAAGGATTTGAATGAGAAAATTATTAAATTCAACAGAGCAATGGGGATAATTAATCAGATATTCAAACCAACCTTAGTACAAAATCACACGCGCACCAGAATTTATAAAACATTGGCCAGACCTATACCCTGTTTTGGTAGTGAAGCTTGGACGATTCGTAATATTGATTCACAAAGATTAACGGCGGCAGAAATGAGATTTATGCATCGTACAGCGGGATACACGAGAATGGATAATTTTGACATTATGAAAGAACTGCAGATTGAACCGATTACGGAATACCTACAGAAATACAGACAAAACTGGAGATCACATGTCATCAGAATGCCTCGTTCTAGAATTCCACGCAAAATTTTAAATTACCATCCGGTGGGCAAGAGACCGTAACGGACCACAGGGCCCAATACATGCAAGGATTATTATTATTATTATTATTACTTCTACTATTATTATTATTATTATTATTATTATTATTATTATTCTCGGACTCTCACTCTGAGAGAGGAACATAGGTTAAGGGTGTTTGAGAATAAGGTGTTTAGGAAAATATTTGGGGCTAAGAGGGATGAAGTTACAGGAGAATGGAGAAAGTTACAGAACGTAATTGTTTCGTATTTTCTTCACACTATTATCAATAATTCAAACAAAATGTATTATCAAATAAGATAAAGTTGGGAAGCACTTCGATACATTGTTATTTAAGAAAGCAAGCATGTTTTCATAGGAGGGGTGATAGTAGGAGGAAGAAGAATAAAGTGCTTAAGATTTGCTGTCGATATGGCGTTGTTAGCAGAAGAAGAAATGACAGCTGTGAACAGTCATTCATTCATATTTATTATATTCCATATATCTTACATGAGCAATGAAGCTTTACGATGTGGAACAAGTCAAAATTTTACAATATTACAATTACAATTTTTACAAACTTTTACAATATTTTACAATTTTTACAGTTTTACAATTTAGTAATTTTCTACAATTTTTTACAATATTTTGGCGAGATGTAGGGAGATGAGGTGAGGTCCTAGGATTCGCCAAAAGATTACCCTGCATAGCGTTTGCAGGTCTTTCAATGCAACCTCAGCTTCCTCCAAACTTTTCTGTATTCTGCCTTCCTCTTAGTCTCCTAATGTGATCCATATATATTAATGTTGTCTATCATCTGATATCTTCTTCTGCCTCGAACTCTGCTCCCGTTCACCATTTCTTCCAGTGCATCCTTTAGTATGCAATTTCTTTTTCTTTTTCTCATTAATTTTACCATTATTCTTTCTTCACTCACTCTTTCCAACACAGTTTCTTATTTTGTCTTCCATTTCACACTCCATTCTTCTCCATATCCACATTTCAAATGCTTCTATTCGCTTCTCTTCACTTCGTCGTAATGTCCATGGTTCTGCTCTGTGCAATACCACACTCCACACAAAGCACTTAAGTAATCTCTTCATTAGTTCTTTTTCCAGAGGTCGGCAAAAGATGCTCCTTTTTTCATGGTTTGGAACTTTCAAGTATATTTAAAAGTTAAAGTCGGGTTTATATAAAACAAAGAGGAAGTAGTTCTACGTTAGTATCGCAGATCTTTTTGGCCCCTGAAATTCACTTCCATTCATTGTGTACTAGACAGGGCAGCAGCCAAGTTGTCAGTTTTGTACAAATATATTTGAAACTGAAAGTAGGTACTCCAAACTACATCATTTTTAACATAAAAAATTAATCGGCCACCGACAGCTTTGAACAATAATGGTAGTATGACTTTACAAGAACTGATATTCTTCAAAAGCATGTGATACTGAACTTTTAAAATGTACATGTGGCAACACAGACCACGTGGGTGGGTGCAGTGCTCTCGTTTTCCTCAGATTATTTCCCATTCCCATTTCCGTAAAACGGTTCCGATTATGTGTTAGTAGCTATAGTCTCTTCCAACACGTGTGATGCTGTAGTGTGATCGAAAATGCTGCGAGGTGAATTTCCTTGTAATTGTTAATTTGTGCAATTATTCAACAGTGAATGGAAGTAAAAACATAATATATTTTGGAAAATTTAGGAAACTCAGTTTACAAAAACAGATTATTGCTATACAGAAGGGAAGGCCAACCCCAACACTACCTGTCTTACATGTATGCATGTAGGCTAATTTGTAGCATGTTTCATTCAAGAAGGTGTCATTTCGTCCTGTTACCTTCTTTCCTCCTCTTAAGAGATATGCAGGAGCCGCCACTGGTGAAATGTGTTAAAACAAAACCTGCGCATAATCATTTCCTAATTCCGTGTATTTTTTTATACAACTCTATTTGAAGCAACCTGAATTCTGCATAAACACTTTAATGCGGATACGGGAAAACCAAGACTAATGGGAAATGCGTGTATTGATTTTACTTATTTATAACCTGTCACAGCCATCTGTCGACGTAGTATATTGGAAATTAAAAGGTTTTGGTGAACTTTTCTGAATACCGGTACTGTATATTGTCTGTATCCAACGACATTCGATTTTGAGAGAAACGTTTTGTTACGAAATGCCACTGTGTTAAATAAAGCAACACAGGATGTCACAGGAGTCTTGTAACAGAAGTGGATGGCATAAAATCACAAAGTCTGATCAGGATCTATTACACATAGTCTATGTACTGGCGTATAATAATAATAATAATAATAATAATAATAATAATAATAATTAGTGCTGTTGATCGATCAAAATATTTAATCGATTAACTATTTGAATTTAATCGATTAATCGATACTTCGCTCTAGAATATAATAATAATAATAATAATAATAATAATAATTAGTGCTGTTGATCGATCAAAATATTTAATCGATTAACTATTTGAACTTAATCGATTAATCGATACTTCGCTCTAGAATATGCTATCAGGAAAGTTCAGGATAACAGAGAGGGTTTAGAATTGAACGGGTTACATCAGCTTCTTGTCTATGCGGATGACGTGAATATGTTAGGAGAAAATCCACAAACGATTATGGAAAACACGGAAATTCTACTTGAACCAAGTAAAGAGATAGGGTTGAAGTAAATCCCGAAAAGACTAAGTTTATGATTATGTCTCGTGACCAGAATATTGTACGAAATGGAACTATAAAAGTTGGAGATTTATCCTTCGAAGAGGTGGAAAACTTCAAATATCTTGGAGCAACAGTAACAAATATAAATGATACTCGGGAGAAAATTAAACGCAGAATAAATATGGGAAATGCCTGTTATTCGGTTGAGAAGCTTTTAGCATCTAGTCTGCTGTCAAAAATCTGAAAGTTAGAATTTATAAAACAGTTATATTACCGGTTGTTTTGTATGGCTGTGAAACTTGGACTCTCACTTTGAGAGAGGAACAGAGATTGAGGGGTTTTGAGAATAAGGTTCTTAGGAAAATATTTGGGGCTAAGAGGGATGAAGTTACAGGAGAATGGAGAAAGTTACACAACGCAGAACTGCAGGCATTGTATCCTTCACCTGACATAATTACGAACATAAAATCCAGACGTTTGAGATGGGCAGGGCATGTAGCACGTATGAGCGAATCCAGAAATGCATATAGAGTGTTAGTTGGGAGGCCAGACGGGAAAAGACCTTTGGGGAGGCCGAGACGCAGATGGGAAGATATTATTAAAATGGATTTGAAGGAGGTGGAATATGATGATAGAGAATGGATTAATCTTGCTCAAGATAGGGACCAATGGCGGGCTTCTGTGAGGGCGGCAATGAACCTCCGGGTTCCTTAAAAGCCAGTAAGTAAGTAATCGATAGATTCATCGAGTTTTGATCGATTTGAAAAAATGTTTTAATATACTGTAATACACAATTATTGTTAAATTTAACTTGTGTTCGGTGATAAGCATAAGTATTAAATGTTGTATATCTGTATATATTGTATCGTTATATTACAAAACAACTATTTTAATTATTTACTAACATATTTATTATGAGGCTTATAATTTATTGTGTCAATTTCTCCGGGAATTTTTCACACAAACATAAATAACAAAAAGTATGAAGACTCTCCTAGTTAATACTGCTTCATCCATGATTTTAAACATGTGAGTGCATTCACATGCTACGAATTAAGTGCCGCTCTACGTTTAGTAACAATGTTTCTTGCATCACTTTTTTTTCTGTCAAGCACTTCTCCACGATCGTTCAGTTTAAATCCAAACGTTTCACCGAGTTTACTTCTCAAATTCTCATATGACATAATGGAGTTTACACTTTTCACAAACCACAGAAAACTGATTTTTTTTTTCTCTCTTTATCAAACTAAACACACAACCTTCATATACAAACTCAGTACAGAAACTGCAACTGCAAAAGTACAGCGGTCGAAACAGAAGACTGGCCCCTATTGTAATCGAATTACCAGATTTTAAAAATAGAAGACTCTCTTTTCCATCCACATCAATTTTCTGCAGGATCTCTACAAGTTTATTTCAGTCCACTTTGTCAAATGCCTTTTTTATGTCCACAAATACTATGTAGCCTTCTTTAATTTTCTCTAGGTATCTTTCGCCGATTGTTTGCAGCAGTTAAATTGCATATCTCATACCTTTTCGCTTCTTGAAGTCAATTGCTCTTCTTTCAACCTAATTCGGTGTCATTTTTTTCGATGCTTTGCGAGTATGTTACTTATTTCCAATATTACGATAATGTTTAAGTAGTGGCATGATTTATAGCACACGTATAGTGTAAGAGATCTATGAATAGATTTAATCTATCTAAACCAGTAGTTATATGTAGGGAGCGGATTTTTATGTGCTAAAAAATTTAAATATATTTATTTTTATGTTCTGAAAAGT
>JAJSOF020000011.1:165528048-165680548 GCA_025594305.2 Periplaneta americana
TCATACCGTCGGATGTTGCACACGTATCTGACGACATATTCTGAGCTCGCTGTAACTTGACTGACAGTTCAGAACTTAGGTCACTTAACAAAACGTCACAATAATCGAAGTGCGGCATTACTAGGGTTTGTACTAGGGTAAGTTTTAGTTGCTGGGGCAAGAAGTTTCTCAAGCGACTCAAAGAGTGAAAGGAGGAACAGATTTTTTTTATCGTTTCTTTAACTTGAAAATTCCAACTTAGATTATTATCAAAAAAGAAGCCAAGATTTTTTACGACAGATGAATAAGGGATTAGCGTGTTGTTAAGGGTAACAACTGAAAGATTACTGTTATTAAGGGAGTTAACTAAACGCTTATGTCCAATAATTATGGCTCGAGTCTTACTTACATGACGAACGAAGTGCTGAATTGTTGTAAAAATTGTGAAATAAATATTGAGGAATTGTGCGTCTTCATAACGTGATTTTTTTTTTTAATTGTGATTGCAGTCTAAGCAAGCATATGAGCGCATCTGTGTGCCTAAGATGTACCACCCCTTCATCTGTGGAGCACACAACGAGAAGGTGAATGCCCTCATGAGTGAGACCGGTGTCAGGATCAACATTCCCCCACTTTCTGTGCAGAAGGATGAGATCACGATCGCAGGAGAGAAGGAAGGCGTTATGACAGCAAAGGAACGCATCCTCAGCATTCACCAGGAGATGGTATGTTGAATGCCTGAAAAATACTAAAATAATTGTGTAGAGTTACACCATGTACTATTTTTCCACTCTAAAGTATAAGTAATTTCTTTGGGGAGGCCAAGACGTGGATGGGAAGATAGTATTATTTATTCTTTGGCTGATGTCATTGTGATTAAATATATAATTTAAAATTCAAATTTGTAATGAAAATTATGGAAGTTTTAAAAATCACATGTTGCCCACATAAGCCTAAAATCTCGTAAGATTAAAGGTACGGTCACACGTCGCTACTCTTGCAGCGCTGCAGTACAAAAACTGCGCAACTCGTACTGCGATGTGTGAACAACGGTGCAACCCGAAAAGTAGCGGCTGCCGAACCTGCTGCCTGCTACTTTTCCATGCTGCGCGCAGCTTAAAAGTAGCGACGTGAACAGGGTTCTCAGGGTTGCAGCCGCAGCATTTTTGATATCAGTTTTGTTGAAACTTTTGTTAATGCACAACACAGTCTGAGCATATTTGCTGACGATATAATTCATTTTTAATTTTCCGTAGCGTAGTTTCAAACATGATTACGTGAATATGCTGTTGGTTATCATTTAAGTAGCCTATATAGGCGTTTTTAAAAGCTTTATAGTAAAAATAATGCCAATTTCTGAATACTAGTTAGGACAGAAAAGCAAATAATAGATAAGTAAGCTTTCGCATGAGTTTCTTAATAATGCGAACATAACCACAAAATGTATATTGAGAAGTCAACACGGAGATGGAAACCTGCAGCATGACTGCGGCTGCAAAAGTAGCGCCTTGTGTGTGAACAGACTCGCAACCTCCAGTTGCAACTTTTGCAGCACTCGGGTTGCGCAGCACGAAAAGTAGTGTGCAGCACGCTACTTTTGGCTTACGTGTGAACACGACACACAACTTTGCAGCTGCAGTACAAAAGTTGTGCAGCAAAAGTAGCAGCGTGTGACCGTACCTTAAGTTGTACAAAATCTGTATTACATAATAAATAAGTTTGAAATTTTGAAGGGACCTTGAACAGTGGAAGCAGTTCATTTCCATTACTTCGAGTTTTAATTTAAATATGGCGGTACAACTAAATGGTAATTATGTTTTGCCTGGCAGGAAAAGAAGTGCACATTTGTCTCGGTGGAAGTTCCGAAGTCCCAACACAAGTATGTGATCGGTCACCGTGGTAATACCATTGCAGAGATCTTGCAGACCACAGGTGTGAGTGTCGAGATGCCTCCTAATGACTCAAGCACTGGTACCATCACGCTGAGGGGGCCTCACGACAAACTTGGAGTTGGTGAGTGACAGCTGACAGTCTGAATGGTTACCTAAATGTTGTCAAGTTAAGTTTATATTGGAAAGATTCACTTTTAGGAGCAGGTGTTTGCAGATACATCAGTACATAATGAAATCTGAACTAATGTTCAAGGTGTTTCAAACAGGACTTTACAGCTTCGGAATTCTATAGAAATTTACTCACATATATTACAGAAATGTAATACGAATATTTATTTTCAGTCAATGACTTTACTATTAATATATGTAAGGTGCAAATCTTTACATTACATGATTTAATATTGTATGAACGTTTTCTTTGGTTTCATACCAACATCATCAGATACAACATTCTATATAACAATATCATCACTAACAGGTACATATGTCTCTACAAACCAAAATACAATATATATTAATAAGCATACAATATGATAAAAACCAACATCATTAGGATATAAATGTGTCTTTCTTGTGTGACTACACCCTAATGTCAAATGGTTAAAACACACGTGTGATTACAATACTTATACAAATATGTTTGCAGGCCTTCGCTGTTAAATAATAATAATAAAAATATAGTATACAGATTTCATTTTATTTTTTATTATTTAACAGCAAAGACCTGCAAACATATTTGTATAAGTATTGTAATCACACGTGTGTTTTAACCATTTGACATTAGGGTGTAGTCACACAAGAAAGACACATTTATATCCTAATGATGTTGGTTTTTATCATGTTTTTATCATATTGTATGCTTATTAATATATATTGTATTTTGGTTTGTAGAGACATATGTACCTGTTAATGATGATAATGCTATATAGAATGTTGTATCTGATGATGTTGGTATGAAACAGACGAAAACGTTCATACAATATTAAATCATGTAATGTAAGGACTTGCACCTTACATATATTAATAGTAAAGTCATTGACTGAAAATAAATATTCGTATTATATGTCATAGACTTTTCTGAAAATTAATCAAAATGAATTGCAAAATATTACAGAAATGGTTGAGGTGTCATTTTAAAGGACAATACATAAAGTTTCTACCAAGCAGTTATTTTGGTTCAGTGTGACTACCATTTCAATCCATCAAACTGGCAAGTTGCAAGGAGAGGTGTGCAAGCGAGCACAAAAGACCACTAATACCTACTGTGCTCTGAGCCGTTGCTTATTTGGTAAAGAAGAGGTGGATGAAAAGACCAAGACCCGTGTGTACAGGCAGTTTTGAAGCCGATACTACTATATGGTAGCGAGAGCTGGACAGCGACGAAGAACGATATAAGTAAAGTTAACGCAGTGCCTAAGAAGAATAGTAGGGAAAACACGAAGGGACGGTAAGAAACAAGAGGATATGGGAGGATTTACAACTGCCACCCATAAGCAAGATGATGGAAGACCGACAACTTATTTGGTTTGGACATCCTACACGGATGGAGGAGCACCGGAAACTACGCCAATTCTTGGAGGCTAGGCTGCAAGGGAAGCGATCTATAGGCAGACCAAGGACCACATGGGAGGAGGTGATGAAGCAGGTTGCGGCAAGCCGGGAGAAAACATTGTATCAGCTTCGCAGCCTAGCCAGAGATAGGGACAAAGACAAGAAGTGGTCCGAGGCAATCCCCTATCGCTACGATAGCGGCACAATTAGGGAAAAAGAAGTGACTACCATTTGTAATATGGCAGACATCCAACCTATAATCAATTTCTTGCCACACCCCAGATTCTGCAGTTGTGGGTGTTCACTTTAACATTGTTATGGAATGCGGATTCATCACTAAAGAGAACGTTATCCAGGAATGTCTCATCGTTTCCTTTTTGATCCAACATTTCTGCGCAGAATTCTTGACGAGTGACTTTATCTGTGTCAGTAAGGTGTTGTACCATGGTCAGCTTGTATGGCTTCAAGTGTAAACGTTTTTGGAGTAACCTCCAAACCGTCGTGTATGGTATCTCCTGAGAGGCATGCCTTGTTGATTTTCTTAGGCCATGGGTAAAACTCTGCCTGATTTGTTCAATAACAGCGTGAGAAATTGGCGGACGACCTGGAGATTTGTCATGTAGCACAGAACAACCAGTCTCAACAAATTTCTTGTGCCAAGAGTAATTTAAATTGTAAGTCTAGTTGGAAGATCTTTACCATAATGAGTACGAAAATTACATTGCGGATTCTGATTCGCGAAGCCAAAACTCACAGCAAGGACGTTCCAAACCAACCAAAGTAGCCATTTTGTACTGCAACTGATGTAGCACTTTTGGTGTCTGAATTTCGTACTACGGCACTACATGAGTCAAACTTGATGTATTGTCCTTTAAAATGACACCTGAACCGATTTTGTAAGATACGTGAATAAATTTCTATAAGCTTCCAAAGTCCTTTTGAAACATAGTGTATTTTCCTGTAGAGACGTTTTTAATCTCAATTGAGTTGTGTGCATATAGACATTGTATGCAGATGCATTTGTAGTGTCAATTTAGATGTTGGTCCGCCTAACAGAGGATATGATGGACGAGAAATAGCTGCAGTATTGCTTACTGGAACTTGTGTGTTTGCAGCTCTGAGCATGGTGTACGAGAAGGCAAACAGCGTCCTCTCTGCCACTGTTGATGCCCCAAACTGGATTCACAAATACATCATAGGCCGGAAAGGTGCAAACATTCGTATGATCACACAGGACTTGACTAAGGTAATAATTTAATTATTAGTTCTCTTTAACGTCTGACTTTCATTGTAAACAGCAATTCAGACATTTGAGATAAGGAGGGCATGTAGCACGTATGGGTGAATCTAGAAATGCATATAGTGTTAGTTGGAAGACCTGAGGGGAAAAAGACATGTGGGGAGGCCGAGACGTAGATAGGAGGATAATATTAAAATGGATTTGAGGGAGGTGGGATATGATGATACGGACTGGATTAATCTTGCTCGGGATAGAAACTGATGGCGGGCTTATGCAAGGGCAACAATGAAATGCGGGTTCTCTAAAGCCATTTATAAGTAAGATGTTTATGAAATGTAAGCAAACTTACCTATGTATGGGCTATTCCATATGAAATCGATCAGTAAAAAACCTCGCATTTTTTTAATACTCTAATTTTTTCCCTATTTATACAAGGTGCTGAGGAGAGTGCATTTCCAAAAATATACTATCGAAAGTCAAATGGTTTTTGTACTATTGAGCGACAAATTTAGCGTATTTTATAAAAACAAGCCTCTTTCAGCGCTCAGAACTCTGAAACCATTTACTGCAGAACATTGAACGGCAGCTCATTTTCAAGCTGACATTTGGTAGGTTATGATAAGAAGTAATCCTTATTTTTATTGTATACAGAGAGACAGATAATCTGATTTTACTTACTTTTAGGCTTTTTGTCAATTTGTAAAAATGTAAAAAATATTGAGAAAAAAACCTTGCATTATTAAAAGGGATTTGGCATTGTTTGGTTAGTGGTACGGCAATAAGTTTCGAGGGTATTAAATAGATTTTCACATGCCTAGACTTGAACTGCGCAGTACAGCATGCACTGGCCGAGAGCTGAAGATAAGCTAGCGTTGGACGTCATTTTACTTCTGTGTTTATGAAAACCTGTGATAAAGCTAGCCCAGCTATGCGCTACTAGACGAAACATCACGTGTTTATGTCTCCTGGCCTTGCTTGTCTTGGGTAGCTCCCACTTCACAGTCAGTTGGTTACTTCACGCGCGTACTATTTATTTTCTTTATTTGATATTTTCAATACTGTCTTATCAACAATGCACCAGTAAAAAATATGTGTTTATGTGTACCTTCATTGCGGAATCTAACCATATATTTTTAAAATATTTTTCGTGGTCAAAGGAGTCTTAATGAAGAAAAATCTAAATTTCTCCATTTCCATAAAAAGTAAGAAAAACTGTTTACATGTCAATATAAACTTTAATTTCTCATCATCAAAATAAACCATGATTTTGATCATTGGGTGAAAGGGTTTCAGAGCCACAACAGTTTAAAGTTGCTAATTTTATAAAAATGCAATAAATTTAAATATTTTTTATTTAAACACTATGAAGTTCTGATGCCTCAAACTTTGCACAAAGCATTGTATCACAGTTCTCTACGGACAGAAAAAGTTTCATTTTATTTAAAAATTGCAAGGTCAATTTTCTCTATATTTCGGTCGATTTGAGATGGAATAGCTCATATAGAGTGGTAGTTGGAAGACCTGAGGGAAAAAGACGTGGGGAGGCCGAGACGTAGATGGGAGGATAATATTAAAATGGATTTGAGAGAGATGGGTTTATGATGGTACATACTGGATTAATCTTGCTCAGGATAGGGACCGATGGTGGGCTTATGTGAGAGCGGCAATGAACCTCCAAGTTCTGTAAAAGCTATTTGTAAGTAAGCAAGTAAGATGTTTATGAAAAGTAAGCAAACCTTCCTAAGAGTATATACAAATTTGTATGTTAAGCGAATGATAACTAAATGACTGGAAGTGAGTGCTATCGCTCTTGTAGTGCGCTGCAACCACATAAATAAAAAAAATTGCATTCCTAGTTTGTATACCAGGCAGTCTCTTCATCTAGCATGTAAAGCCTACACTTCAGTTATCTATCATGGAGTCCCATAATGTGCATGTGTTGAAGAGTTGGAAGTAAATCCCGAAAAGACAAAGTATATGATTATGTCTCGTGACCAGAATATTGTACGAAATGGAAATATAAACATTGGAAATTTATCTTTTGAAGAGGTGGAGAAGTTCAAATATCTTGGAGCAACAGTAACAAATATAAATGACACTGGGAGGAAATTAAACGCAGAATAAATATGGGAAATGCCTGTTATTATTCGGTTGAGAAGCTTTTATCATCCAGTCTGCTGTCAAAAAATCTGAAAGTTAGAATTTGTAAAACAGTTATATTCCCGGTTGTTCTTTATGGTTGTGAAACTTGGACTCTCACTTTGAGAGAGGAACATAGGTTAAGGGTGTTTGAGAATAAGGTGCTTAGGAAAATATTTGGGGCTAAGAGGGATGAAGTTACAGGAGAATGGAGAAAGTTACACAACACAGAACTGCACGCATTGTATTCTTCACCTGGCATAATTAGGAACATTAAATCCAGGCGTTTGAGATGGGCAGGGCATTTAGCACATATGGGCGAATCCAGAAATGCTTATAGAGTGTTAGTTGGGAGGCCAGAGGGAAAAAGATCTTTAGTGAGGCCGAGACGTAGATGGGAAGATAATATTAAAATGGATTTGAGGGAGATGGGATATGATGATAGAGAATGGATTAATCTTGCTCAGGTAGGGACCAATGGGCTTATGTGAGGGCGGCAATGAACCTCCGGGTTCCTTAAAAGCCAGTAAGTAAGTTGAAGAGTACAGTTCCCATTCTTAAGAACATCACAGTCCCTTTTTATGATACTTTCTGCCTCGTATTTAGGGCACCAACAAACATTTAATATTTTCTGTGGCTTAATTAATCACATTTGAGAGGTACAATTCCTCTAAAATAATCTCGTCACAATCCTCAAGTGAATTATTCAGTTGCAAGACGTGATTGATAATGTTGATGCATGATCCCTGAGTGCATGTCTTCATATTGCAGGTGCATGTGGAGTTTACAGACAAGGAGGACAGAATCAAGATCGAGGGACCCCCCGAGGAGGTGGAGAAAGCACAGGCTGCCCTGGAGTCCATGGCATCGGACCTCATCTCAAAGCTGACCTTCGTGGAGATGACAGTGGACCCAAAGTTCTACAAACACATCATCGGGAAGAGTGGTGCCAACGTGAACCGCATGAAGGATGAGTTGGGTGTAGTGATAAACATCGCGGAAAATGATGGCAGTAACGTTATTCGAATAGAAGGCAACAAGGTTGGAGTGGAAAGTGCAAAGCAGGTAATAATGTGTTTCTGCTTGGTTAGAGGGTTACGAAGGGGAGACAGTGAGCAAGGAACGTGTACTGTGTAATTATCTGGAGCAAATATTTCATGACTTTTCTACACATTGTATGACAAATTAACTAATCTTCGTTCCATACAAGAAGACTTCGCATGTCAATAAAAATTATGTAAAATCCATTTACTTCCCGATTGCTGATTGGTCCTGTGTTTGTACACAGGACATGTGAGACAGTGACATGTCGTGACATATCATCATCATCATCATCATCATCAATGGCACGACAACCCTTCATGGGCCCTGGCCTTCTTCAGAAGTTTTCGCCATTCCTCCCTATCCAATGCCAAACTTCTCCAATTTCTAACACCCAAAGTCTTGATGTCATCCATCACACAGTCTTCCCATCTCAATCTCGGGCTCCCAACTTTCCTTCTTTCCATCGGAATAAATTTAAAAACTCTCTTCGCAACTCTATCATGTTGCATTCTCAGAACATGCCCGGCCCAATCCAATCTTCTTATTTTTATGAATTTAACAATGTCTGGCTCATTATATAATCTGTACAGTTCGAAGTTATATCTTCTTCTCCATGTTCTGTTTTCTCTAACTGGTCCAAAGATTTGCCTAAGAATCTTTCTTTCAAATGTACATAATAATGTCGCATCTGACTTCGACAATGGCCAAGTCTCAGATGCGTAAGATAGTACAGACCTTATAAGGCCCGATTGTATAAACCATTTAATCTTAGATCAGAGGTTAAATTGATCCTTGTTTCAGCTGAACTTGGAATTTTGTGTTGTATAAAGTCTAATCTGAGATTAATTTGTCTCAAACTAAAGTCAACTTTGGCTGAAAAAATTTCTCCGATTAAGTTAGATGATCCAAGTTCAGTTATTTCTTTTCTGTTTGAAATATACGAGTGACAGATTGTGCAAATAAAATATCCATTATTATTAATATTAATAGATATGTTAGGTACATTTAAATATATTTCTTTCAATTTCTTGCCTTAATACACAAACATTCTTATATTTTATAAGGCTCTATCGTGTTCAGCAGTATCAAATAACATAACCTATAATTATATTATGTTTATAACAATCATTAATTATTAATGGATATGATAGGTACATTCATAAATGTTCAATTAACTGTATTACTAAATGAAAATTGTCGTTTCATAAAGCTTTATTATGTTCAGCAGTATCAAACACCATAACATGATAACAAATTGGAGAACAGTCAACCTTCTTCTTATTGTCCGCCATTATTTACATTGCAAAAAAAAACCAGTGTCTCCAACAGAGTGTAATACGGAAAGTCGCGAAAAAGTAGTTGTAAAGTCGCTAGATTTCTCATTATCAACAAAGAAAGATTAAGTTTTGTCACTATGGGGTGCTAAAAAGGTCACTAAATCCCTATTTAAGCAATATAAAAGTTAAAAGAAATTGTTGTTGAAAAAGAGTTAAAATCGCTATATTGGCAACACTGAACAAACCTATATAACATGGTCCGCGCATCACGTATTTCACCTGTTTATGCGATGTTGCCAAATCCTTTTCACGTGAACTTAGATTGCATTTGAACCAAGGTAATTTGATTGCAGAAAAGTTTTATACAATAGAAGAAGTGTCTGAACTCTGTTTACTTTTCGATCTTCGATCAAAGTTGATCTTTAGTCAGGAAGTTTTATACAATTGGGCCTAAGAGTTTTATACATCATAATTTTTGTATTCCTAAATATAATTTGAGATTTCATATGTCTTCTAAGACCATAAAAGCATCTATTGGCAGATAATATTCGTTTTTATATTTCAGAACTAACATTATTTTTGTTCGATGAAAGAGTAATGGAACGGAGAAAAATTCTCTCCGGTGCCAGGATTTGAACCCGGAATTTTTCTCCATTCCATTACTCTTTCATCATATGATGGCACAGAATATCTGCATGGAAATATCATATGTACTTCAGTACAGTAAATAATATATATTATTTTTGTTGTTAATTTCAGAGCCAAGATAGATAAAACTATGGACAGTTTCATGTCGTGACATAACAGAAAATTATTTTAAACCAAGAACCTAAGATAAAGCATGAATCCATGCAGGATTTTTTTAAGAATGTACAGTCTTTGAAAAATATTTTGTCTCACAGCTATTATACAGGGTTAGTTAAAAGTCCCGCACCACCTAAATAACTTTTGAAGCATGTGGTTCTGTGACATGAAACTTGGTATGTGAGGATAACCATATACTAAGAACTCAATAATGGTATTACCGAGTTTTTTCTACTTCCGGTTTAACCGGAAGTAACTCCAACTCTCTTATTTTAAATGGAACACCCAATATATATTTTTATTTTTGAATAAAGTTCATTAAGAGCTTTTCAAAAAGTACCCACACTTGATACTTCTGTACAAATTCAGTGTTGCTAAATAAAAATGGAAGTGGTGCAAGATATTCCTAAAGCCTGGTTAAGTCATTCCTTAAATGGTTTCTATGATCGAGTGACACATTGTAAAGCAGCTGAGGGCTACCAATTTGAACACATAATTTAGAAGATGAGCTAGCTTTGTTTTGGTTTTGTTAAGGAAGAAGTATTTTATTATTTTAATATTCGATACACTCTTCTGTTTTCTTGACTTAGCAACACTGAATTTGTATAGAAGTATCGAGTGTGGGTACTTTTGAAAAGCTCTTAATGAGCACTATTCAAAAATAAAAAAATATATTGTGTGTTCCATTTAAAATAAGAGAGTTGGAGTTACTTCCGGTTAAACCGGAAGTAGAAAAACTCGGTAACACCAGTATTGAGTTCTTAGTATATGGTTATCTTCACATACCAAGTTTCATATCACTGAACAGTATGCTTCAAAAGTTATTATTTATTAGTTTAATATTCGATACACTCTTCTGTTTTCTAGACTTAGCAACACTGAATTTGTACAGAAGTATCAAGTGTGGGTACTTTTTGAAAAGCTCTTGATGAGCACTATTCAAAAATAAAATAATATATTGGGTGTTCCATTTAAAATAAGAGAGTTGGAGTTACACTCGGTTAAACCGGAAGTAGAAAAAAAACTCTGTAATACCAGTATTGAGTTCTTACCATATGGTTATCCTCACATACCAAGTTTCATATCACTGAACCGTATGCTTCAAAAGTGCGGGACTTTTAACTAACCCTGTACAAGTCCCAGAAATGAGGCAGTGTGCATGAACAGAGCACAAGAGAAGGACTAGTTGAGGTAATAAAATTAGTTTTGTTTCGTTGTATCTCTGATCATGTGCACTGCTTCCTTTCTGGGACTTATAAAGTATCTGTGGGACAAAATTTTTTTCTAAGACTGTACATTATGAAGTGTCCACATCAGGTAATGGACTGTTTCTAAAATAAAGGCAATGCCAGTGTGGCACCAATGTCAGTATGTCACAATCAGTATCTCAATCGATAGTTAGCCATTTGTAAATATAATTATGACTACAATACCTGAAAATATCTTACTGTGATTTTGTGAAAATAATATACAGTGAAACTTCCCAATAGCAGACACCGCCGGGGAAAAATTAAATGTCCGTTATTGAAAAGTGTCCGCTCTTTAGAAAATCGTTAGTACTTACTGTATACATTACATTAAAATTTCTCATACATATTCACCCTTCACAAATATCAATAAGTTTACTTTTCCAGTCAGATGCAATTTCTGGATCAACAGAAGCAGATTCATCACATACACTTTTGTAGGAAATTTGTGTCATGACCGAAACTTGTCTAGCCAACCACCCAAAGCTTTAAAATTAGAATAGCCCAACTCTTTTTCAATTTCTAAGGCTTTCTCTCTAATCAAGGTCCCAGATAAAGGCATCTTATTTGCTCTAGCACGGCAGAACCATTCATATGTTAAATTGTCAATGGCAAGCCCCTCAGTTTTAGGAAAAGCTTCTTTTTTCTCATTTGCATTCTCAGTGTATGATTTTAAAATAACATCCCCTTGTTTTCCAAAATCTCACTAACCTGAGTTTTTCCACATTAAACTTTGTGGCCAGCTCACGAACACTTAATTTCTCCTTCTCACTATGCTTTACAATATCCGCTTTCTCTTTTAGTGACTTATGTTTTTGTGACATTTTTAATGCGACTGTACTTCCGAACACTCAACTTAAACTAAGAAAGTACGGACTGCTCACGTACAGTATCACAACTAACAACTGTGCTGCTTACCTTCAATAAAGTACAAGAACGTTCAAATGCACGATAATGATTGTTGCAAAGAATTCCGTTTAATTTATAACCCTCTTTTTCTTTTTTTTTCTTTCACGCTGTCCGTTATTTGGAAGTTTTAATTGTTGTTGGGAGATACATTTGTGTCCGCGTCCGTTATTGAGAATGTCCGCTATTTGGAAGAATTTTATCATAAGGGCCAATGTTATTTTGCAGGGAAATTTTAAAATGTCCGCTATTGAGAGGAGTCCGGTATTGGGAAGTGTCCGTTAAGGGAAGTTTCACTGTACTGTGTATTTGTAAAAATGTATTTTTAATAAGTGAGGAAAATTCGCGAAAATTCGCATTATAAAATGTGTTTACAGAATGAGTCTCATTCATACCAATAAAAATTTTAACTGTGACTCAATTAGCAGAAATTCGTGAAAAAATCATTTGCGAAAATTGTGTGTCCTTAGTCATTAGAATGATACCTGTAAATCTCTTACTGTATTTGGATGTTGTAGCAAATGAAGATGTTGATCTGTTCCAGGAACTGGAAGAGATGGTACACAAGCTGAGAATGAGAAAGAGAAGGATATCATCATAGATCACCGCTATTACCGGAATATTATTGGAAGTAAAGGCGATAACATTCGAGAGATCCGAGAAATGTTCAACCAAGTGCAAATAACCTTCCCGGGGCCAGGTGAGGGGGCTTAGTTTAATGGAAAGATGTGTAGGAAAGAGATGATTCCTCAAAGGAGACACCAGATCACAACAATGTTGAGGGAGCGTAGTTTAGGAGAGACAGGAGCACAATTCATTTGCGTCATCATTTAATTTTTCTTATGAGAAAAGAGAACTCCAATTCTCATTTGCAGTGGCAGCTCGTGATAAAATATTATGTGTGTTCACAATTTTGTGTTCCAAACTCGAAGAGTATTTGAAATCGTACGTTTTTAGCCTAATATGAAATGTCATGATTCCAATGTTTCACTGTTGAAAAACCGTGTATAAATTCAAAACAACATATAATAATAATAATAATGAAAGCTAGTCTTTTTATTTCCAATTTTTCCTCGTAAGCCAGTTTACCCAGTTCTTTACTGTTTAAAATTACTTGAACAGAGTTCATTGTTTATGTTTGTTAAAAATTAATACATAACACAATTTACAAAAGCGTGTGTTCAGTAATATATTTTGATTCACAACGCACTGATACACTATAGCCTATACCAGTAATGTAATCCCATTCGCATAGATTAATTACTATAAATACATGCCAGTAAATATAATTATTAAATATTATACACCACCATACAGATATTTAAATTCATACCACTGCCACATTCAGCCAGCACGTCTTTGAAAGCCAAACTGTGCAATATGCCGACACTGAAGTATAGTAATTCACAAACTACACTCTTGTAGCAGCACTGTACACACATCCACATAAAGTAAACATTCCGACAGTGAGATGCTGACACCTGCAGGCTAAAATACAGACTAATTAAATTTCCTTCCCGAGATATAGCATGTAAACGATAGGCATCGATGCACCTGACATCTGTAGGATAGATTCACTGTTCACTTAACGCTTTGTGCTCTTGACGAGTCATAAGCGGCCAGCGAAAGACAATTTTCTCCGCGCATGCGTGAAATTTCTGTAACCTCCTTGAAAAGAGCACGGCTTGTACGTGAACGGATGTTGCCAAGTTTACATAAGAAGTTTATGCAAGATGCGGGAAGTTTAAAATACTCGATCCTGATATTATATATTCCCACTACGCCAATACGGTATTAAATAATAAAACTAGTCATGCATGAATGGAAACAAGGTGTTCACGTGCTCTTATTAACGCACCGCCACTGCTCATTTGATAGTAAGCTGAAGAAATACCATAACTTTTCTGAAAGCTGTGGCAGGACGAAAAAGTAATTTACAGTAGAACCCCGATTATCCGTCACCCTATTAACCGATTGGCGGATTATCCGACTGTCTATTTCTCGCTCTTTTTTCCTTCAGAAATAACTTATACAAAGTACTGTTTTGTACATCATATTAGTAGGTTCTACATATTATGTTTTTCTACAGAGTGTTATTTATTATTTTATTTTATTGGGTTATTTTACGACGCTGTATCAACATCTAGGTTATTTAGCGTCTGAATGATATGAAGGTGATAATGCTGGTGAAATGAGTCCGGGATCCAGCACCGAAAGTTACCCAGCATTTGCTCGTATTGGATTGAGGGAAAACCCGGAAAAAACCTCAACCAGGTAACTTGCCCCGACCGGGATTCGAACCCGGCCACCTGGTTTCACAGCCAGACGCGCTGACCGTTACTCCACAGGTGTGGACACAGAGTGTTATTACATGCCTTCATCGTTACACAGCATTGTCTACTGTTCGATTGCCATTGTATAATATAATTTAACTTGTAGCCTATATAAAATGTCTTCCACGGGTGTTAACAGAAAACGTGTTGTGTTAAGTATCGAAAAAAATGAAAATAATTGAATGGTTTGAGAAAGAGAAACTGTAGCTCATCTCACATGAGAATACGAGATTGGAGTTAAAACTGCGCGATTTAATAAGAAAAAAGAATAAAGCGTAAAAAATATGTAAATCTACAACTGAGACCTTCTTTATTCTATCCTTCTTGAGACAGTCATTACAAAAGGGTTCCTTGCCCCTTAAAACCCTTCGTTGAAAACCAGACTTAAATTAGTGAACTTCTGATCTACTACTTAGCGAGTTAAATACAAGACCATGGAGGAAATTACAAAATCTTTATTGGTACGGATTATCCGATATTTCGATCAACCGCTCAGTCCATCCCCTTCATTACCACGGATAATAGAGGTTCTACTGTACTTCCACTTTGGGTGAAATCTCCACCCATAACTACTTGTTCAGCAATTCTGAATGTTAGTCTTCATAATGACCGTTTATTTGTACTGCTTGCAGGAGAGAAACGAGATGTTGTGAAGATCCGTGGTCCGAAGGAGGATGTAGACAAGTGCCATAAGCACTTGATGAAAATCGTGAAGGAACTGAACGAGAGCAGCTACATGATCGAAGTGCCAATTTACAAACAGTTCCACAAATTCGTTATTGGTAAAGGTGGTGCGAATATCCGAAAGGTGAGTCTCATGTTTGGATCAGGATCATGACAAAATGATCTACCTGCTGTTCTTTCTTCTGCCTTTGGAGTTTTCTGTTGTATCAAATCGCATACAAATATTAAACGAATTTGATACATAGTTTTATAATGTATTATATTATTTTATAATATAGTTTATTATACAGTGAAATCTGTTCAAGACGGAAGTGGCATGGTCCTAATTTTTTTTCTGTTGTGGACAGATTTCAGTGTTATTCAGGTGAGAAGTTGAAATGCAATATTTTATCATTTGTATAAATGAAAAACAAAATGGCATGCCGCAAATTGTAGGAATTACACAATATTTCGTTTAACACAACTGACATTAAATCAGTTTCCTGTCGCTTATTTAATTGGTGAATGATCTTGATGAAAATCTCATTTACTGTATAAATTGTATTGTAACTCATTAAACACTATAAAGTTTATTAATTACACTAAATTTAATATCTAACATTATACTATAATACTGTACTGTATATCACAACAGATTATTTAGTTGAAGCCTTGAATTCTGGAGTATCTAATTTCTTTGCCAGTTCAATGGTTTGCTTTGCAGAATAGGTCAAGAAATTGGCATGATGTTTGAAAGGGCAAGAAGAATCCACTCTCACAACAGTTCATTTATTTCTATGTAACCAGTTGTTTTGTTTCCTTTTATGTCACTATTATTGACCGCAAGCCACTCACTCATGATACGGCCTTTATTTTTACACCTGAGTTTTCAATTCGTAAATTTCAACATTATTTATTATATATGCTTCGTTTCTAATTTTCCTCGATAACTTTTACTTCATCATTTAATATAGTGCAACTTTTTTTTATCACGAAATCGCAAATACACTTGCGTTCTACCCAGCTATGACAGTATACAGGAGTGAAGCATTGAACATCTTTGAAGGGACTCGTCTGCCTAGTCAACAGGGTAATAAAATTTATGACCACAAGGCTAACACACCCTCGCACCCTCAACAATTTTGCAAAGAAAACTTGTTTTTATCTTAGTGACCTACGTATTTCGTACATTCCTTGAAAGCACATACTGTTTCAAAATATAGTTTACATTAAAGTAGTGTGTCGAAAATATTATTTCCGTTTTGAACAGAAGCAGACAGTCTCCGTTTCCGCATTGGACAGTTTCCATTTTATTCAGAAAAAAATTACACATAATACATATGAATTTCACCGAGACCAATAAACTGTTCCGAAATAGACAGGATTCCGGATTATTCAGGTTCTGATTTGAACAGGTTTCACTGTATATAAAACATAAAAATTATTATTACAACTAGTTTATCACTGAGAAATAAGAAAAAGCTGTTAACTTGAATTTATTGGAAGCAAAGCCATTACTGGATTATGCAACAAGGTAGGCGATGTTTGGATCCTGTGTCTCAACTCTTGTATTCGATTATTATCGAGGAACTCTAGCATGTGCTCGATTACACTAAGCTCTAGCGCTTGAAAGTGGAACTAAACGCCAAAACACACAACACACAGAAACACACAACAGGAAAATTTGCTCAGTATCCATTCTATGTAATCCTTTTTTGCTAGAGTCCACGGCAATTCGGAAGGCGGGTTGTCTGCTAGTGTTTGCGTCGAGAGAGACAGATAGAGAGAGCAAGGCAGCGTACAACATTGCCACATCGTACTTCACGCACGTGCAATACAAATAGCGCAGGAGAGAATTTAAATCATCAAAAGACAATAATGACCTTAGCCGTTGATTACTGTAAGCATGACACCAAACAAACCCTCTTTCCTTCACTAACAATATTCTTTGCACGTTGGCAACGTTGCTGCCAGCATCAAGGTGGCCGGCAGCGTTCTGCTCGTTAACGTTTTTAAAATAATTATACACCTTAAACACTATTTTCCGCGCCTGCTTGTGTAATACTTGTGTTTTTACAGTCTCTTCTTCCGTTTATTTACCTTACATACACACAGTAAATGTTAGTTTTACTTATTCAATGTATTGAAACACTCGCACGTGAACAAACGAACTCGGGAAGTACTTGTTATAGTCTGATTCTGATTGGTTCTACTGTACAAGCTTGTGACGTCATATACCAGAAATGCTACGGTGCATATAGAAGCTAACCGCCTTCCGAAATGACGTCTAGTCTAGTTGAACCAAGAATGAATTAATTTTCCTGATGGCTTTGCTACTTTACCTCTTACTTCACTGCAAACATTCTACAACTTTCGTTTCATATTCAAATGTAGTTCTGAATTTAAAATAGAATCACTTTCATTTCATGTTGTAAAAACCTTGTAGGGTTATAAAATTACAGAATACATTGTGCTCTTCATTAATTTGTTAAGAATTGTGCTGTTTGCATGTGAGACTGTCTATAATAATATTGCTGCTGAAGTTAACACTGACTATTGTCTGTTCTGCAGATCCGTGACGAAACACAAACGAAAATCGACTTGCCAGCAGAAGGGGAGAAGAGTGATGTCATAACTATTACAGGAAAGAAAGAAAATGTAGAAGAGGCAAAAGATAGGATCCAGAAAATACAGAACGAGCTTGTAAGTATTATGTTACATTACCACTTGGAATATCTTGTCTGTAATTTTTGTGTAAGTGATGACAATGTACCATATTCGGCTTTAAGAACATAGATCATCTTTTCTTCTTTCTTCCCCCCCCCCCTTTTTTTTTAGTCGCTTACAGCTCTCAGATCTATCTATCTTTTCTTTGACCTCCCAATACCCCTTCTTTGAGATGGCTTATATTTTAACGTTACTAGTGGCTTATGCAGCAAATGCTGCAAACTAAGTTCATTAGAAATACAAATAAAAATTTTTCAGATTTATTGTCGATGAAGAATAGGCCTACCAGTCATTTTAAAGGTTATTTTCTTCCTTAATAATGAAACATACTCTCTCTGAATGGTTTTTTATGCTAAATACTTTTTCTTGAATCTATCCATCTTCAGTTTTTCTGTTTAAAAGCCAAAACGCAAGTAGCAATGTCAGGACGATCAGTGGGTTTTTCATGTGGGAGTAAAGCAGTAGTAGAGGTCATTGTGGATTGTAGGTGAGAGTTAAGAAAACGTCAGATTTGTCATGCTTTCGAACAATAGACATACAGTAGCATCTTCGTAAAGCTGCTGCATGTTTCGTGAACTACCTTGAAATGTAGAGGGTAGAATCATTTTATCCTGCTGAAATGATCGGGAGACTACAAAATCTTGTAGGCCTCTTATTTTATCAGTAAATAATAAGTTTTGGTCTTTCCTTAGGAACTGTAATTTTCGCACTCTCTCCAGACAATACTGGGGAGAATCACGCATATGAATATCTACACCACACCACCATTAAGTATATGAAAAAGACCCACACCACTTGATTAATAACTATGTATAAAATATTTCATTTTTAATAACAATAATTTTAACTTACGTAATTTTTATAGTTTTCAGTAACATATACTGTATATATTATATGGGTACAGTCGTCACTCAGTAAATTATAGAAATGAAGATCTGATTTAAGATATTCTCTACGTCTATTATATAACCCCAAAAGTTTTCAGTTTCATATCATCAATAGGCTATATCATTAATATGTACGGTATATTACTGACAGATACTCGTACCATGGCATTAACTATAATAATATTTCACTTTCAGTGGTGATAATGTCATCAAACCACCTCAACGTTCGTAGTTTTTAATATCCAGTACAAAGCTGTACTCAGAAAATTACACACCACAGAATCAGACTTGTAAATTATTTTTAACAAGTCTTGAAAATTTTTAATAACCAATTATATAGACATTATAAAAACCACACAAATGATGATCGACATATTGTTGTCATTATGAGGTCACAGAATTTGCTCTGATTTGATCTAAATATGTCAAATCCTGCAGGTCATGGCCTTCGTGTAATATTGCTTATTGTAGTGTGTGTATTTTGTTTTATTCTGAAAAAGCCACTAGTTCTCAAAACTGACGACAGATGGATTTTGGAAAATAGGAAAATTGACATTTCACTGAAAACTACTATTTTTCTGAAAATCATTGGGTCCCAAGCTTCAAAATGAGGGGTCATTTATTAAAATCTGTTCAGCCGTTTTCCCATAATTTCCAGTACCAGTTCAAATTATATATATAGATATATGGAAATCTGTTTTTAGACTTCCAATTTTTCTTGTAGCTGTTAACTTTTCGTGCTGTTGTTTCTGTTACATTTAGTTCTGCCAGTATCTTCATTCATTATTCTTTGTTCCTTGTGCAATCTTTAACTGTTCATAAGAATGTCATTACTGCAGCTTTAGTTTGTCTCTATATATTATTACCTTCACATGCTAAATAACCTGAGATATTGATACAGCATTGTAAAATAACCCAATAATAATAATAATAATAATAATACATTTAGGGAGGGGAATTTTCTTTTCCTGCTTGGGAAAGAACACAGGAATGCACAAGTTGGGGAAAAAAATCCAGAAGGTGGGAAATTCCCTGGCTTTCCCCTCCCACCCCGTTCATTTCAAACACTGCTTATAGTACAGTTACTCATACTTCTCAGTGTAGACCACAAGAGGAAGTAATCTTGGATTGGTTTGTACCTTGCAAGTTGTTGCAGTTGCTCCATCCTGTCAGTCTGTTGATGTGCTTCTCGCAGACAGATGGGAAGGATATGGTAGAAGGATGTGGTCAGCGTGATTTATAAATTATCACAAGTGTGATGAAAGTACTTGTTTCATTTTACCACGTATCTTATAGAGATATGACTTGCATAGCCATATGTTGTCTTGTGATATTGTAACCATGAAGTCCAACTGTTCAGCTCTCACCAAATCTTCAACAGAGATTTCCAAGGTATAATCATGCTGCTCTGGTTTTGTGTAATCGAGTGAAAACGAAATACAAGTGTACCTTGATAGATTAGTGGTTATTAGAGGAGAAAAACTTGCTCTTGCCGGGGATCGAACCTGGGTCCTTCATTCCACGTACCAAGCACTCTACCCACTGAGCTACTCCGAAGTTCAATTCACAGCACAGGATCTAGTGTTTTTCCCTTTGTGCCCTGACTCCCAAGTTCAGCATATATGTTGACATATGTTAAGTCAACTGCCATTATACAAGGAGCGCACTCAACTGAGTGACTTGGTGACTGAAAGATTAATTTTTGGTCTTACAGAATATATTTATTTAGTATTAGTATTTATTTCTTTAACCTGGTAGAGCTAAGGCCATCAGGCCTTCTCTACCCCTCTACCAGGGGATTACAACTATAATATGAAGAATAAAATTACAATTAATATTAAATTTACAATTACAATAAGAATTAAAGTATGGCAAGATTACCTGATTAATGAAAGCTAGACAATTTATCATAGAAGTTAAGAAAGAACAAGGAATATTTTTGTATTTACTGAATTACAAAGGCGGCCTGGTAGCTCAGTTGGTAGAGCAGCTGGCTACGGACTGGAAGGTCCGGGGTTCGATCCCAGGTGGTGACAGTATTTTTTCTCGTTGCCAAACTTTCATAACGGCCCCGGGGGTAAAAGGCGGTCAGAGCGTGGTGCCGACCACACCACCTCATTCTAGTGCCGAGGTCATGGAAAGCATGGGGCTCTACCTCCATGCCCCCCAAGTGCCTTCATGGCATGTTACGGGGATACCTTTACCTTTTACCTGAATTACAAATTAAACCTAGAATAACAAAATTCTATAGTGATGAAATTACCATATATTCAGATATTTTGTGATAGATTAAGAGAACTATTTACAAGAAACCATGTCTGAAGGAGTCTCAATTACTGACCAAGTGCCTAGTAAGTTTGCGTTTAAATTCAATTTTATTTCGACAGTCCCTGATGCTAGCAGGTAACGAATTCCAGAGTCTTGGCAGGGCTATTGTGAAAGAGGATGAGTATGAGGAGGTGCGATGGGATGGTATTATTAGTATTGTTTCATGGCGAGAGCGTGTGTTCAGATTATGGTGGGAAGAAAGGTAAGTGAAACGAGACGACAGGTACGAAGGAATAGAAGAGTTCAAGATTTCAAGAGAAGGACAAGTGAATGTAAATTTCTTTTCTTATCTAGTTTAAGCCAACCTATTGCTTCCAGGGATGGGGTGATACGATCATATTTACGAACATTGCTTACAAAACGTACACACAAATTATGAGCATGTTGAAGTTTTGTTTTGTTGTCGCTGGAAAGGTTAGTCAGTAAAATGTCAGCATAGTCAAAATAGGGAAATACAAGGGTCTGCACAAGGGACTTTTTTAAGCAAGAGGAAGATGAACATTTATCCTTCTTAGCACATGGATAATAGAATATACTTTTCTGCAGGTTTCTGTGATTTGCATGTCCCAGTTGAGATTATTATCCATGTGAATGCCAAGATTTTTCACCTAAGAACTGAAAGGGATATGCACTGTACTTACTTTAACGGGGGAAATGTTGAGGTGCTTTACAGCATCTGTTATGGTAACAATGATTATTAGAAGAACTCGCTCTGGTGCCCGGGGATCGAAGCCGGGTCCTTGGTTCTACATACCAAGTGCTCTAACCACTGAGCTATGCTGAAGTTCAATCCACAGCACTGGATCTCCGGTGCTGGGGCGACTTTTTCTCCTCTAATAACCATTGTTAACGTAACAGATAAATTTGTAGGACTAAAAATTAATCTTTACGTAGATTCTTTGCCCAACAGCGCATATTACTGTGGAATCCCAGCCACCAAGTCACTCAGTTGAGTGCGCTCCTTGTATAATGGCAGTTGGCTATGATGATTCAGGAACTTCGGAAACGTGAGTGGCTCAACCACCAAGATACTTGCAAGACCATATTGGAAAATGATCCAGGCAAAGCTGTTGTGCCCCGTAATAACTAAGCTCATTTTCATTTGTCAGGCTGCGTCAACAAACAAAACGTTCCATATTAGTCCTCAGAAAATCTTCGAGAAATGAATCACTGACCTCTCCACAGCAAGCTTGTTAGTATTTGGTGTGCAGGTACACAGTTTGGAATAATACAGCCATACTTTTTTGAGGAAGGATATTATTTTTAAAATAAAATGATATCAAAATGGCAAACATTCTTCTGTAAGATGGTAAAATAAAAAATTTTGAATAGGATCTATGTTACTCTTGTTATTTGTGTTTCTGATCGGGGAGATCATTCTGCCAGACCCTGCATTATGACCTTACTTTATGATGTGGTTTTAGTCCACACCTGTGGAGTAACGGTCAACGTGTCTGGCCGCAAAACCAGGTGGCCCGGGTTCGAATCCCAGTTAGGGCAAGTTACCTGGTTGAGGTTTTTTCCGGGGTTTTCCCTCAACCCAATACGAGCAAATACTGGGTAACTTTCGGTGCTGGACCCCGGACTCATTTCACCGGCATTATCACCTTCATTTCATTCAGACGCTAAATAACCTGAGATGTTGATACAGCATCGGGGCTATTCCATCTCAAATCGACCGAAATATAGAGAAAATTGACGTTGCAATTTTTAAATACAATGAAACTTTTTTTGTACGTAGACAACTGTGATACAATGCTTTGTGCAAAGTTTGAGCCATCAGAACTTAATAGTGTTTAAATTAAAAATATTTAAATTTATCGTATTTTCATAAAATTAGCAACTTTAAACTGTTGTGGCTTCGAAACCCTTTCACCCAATGATCAAAATCATGGTTTATTTTGATGCTGAGAAATTAAAGTTTATATTGACATGTAAAAAGTTTTTCTTTCTTTTTATGGAAATGGAGAAATTTAGATTTTTCTTCATTAAGACTCCTTTGGCCACAAAAAAATATTTTTAAAATATATGGTTAGATTCCGCATTGAAAGTACAAATAAACACACATTTTTTACTGGTGCAACGTTAGTAAGAAAGTATTGAAAATATCAAATAAAGAAAATAAATAGTACGTGCGTGAACTAACCAGCTGACTGTGAGGCGGGAGCTAGCCGAGACAAGCAAGGCCAGTAGACATAAACACGTGATGTGTCGTCTAGCAGTCATGGCTGTGCTAGCTTTATCACAGGTTTTCATAAACACAGGAGTAAAATGACGCCCAACGCTCGCTTATCTTCAGCTCTCAGCCAGTGCTTGCGGTACTGCGCCATTTAAGTCTAGGCGTGTGAAAATAATTTATTTAATACCCTCGAAACTTATTGCCGTACCACTAAGCAAACAATGCCGAATCCCTCTTAATAATGCAAGGCTTTTTCTCAATATTTTTTTACATTTTTACAAATTGGCAAAAAGCCTAAAAGCAAGTAAAATCAGATTATCTGTATCTCTGTGTACAATAAAAATAAGGATCACTTCGTATCATAATCTACCAAATGTCAGTTTCAAAATAAGCTCCCGTTCAATGTTCTGCAGTAAATGATTCCAGAGTTCTGAGCGCTGAAAGAGGCTTGTTTTTATAAAATACGCTAAATTTGTCGCTCAATAATACGAAAACCGTTTGACTTTCGATAGTATATTTTTGAAAATGCACTGCCCTCAGCACGTTGTATAAGTAGGGAAAAAATTAAAGTATTAAAAAATGCGAGGTTTTTTACTGATCGATTTCATATGGAATAGCCCATCGTAAAATAACCCAATAAAATAAAAAAAAATGATGTGGTTTTACTAATGAGTGCTGTGGAAGACAAACTTTGTGCACTCTTTCAGTCTTATTGTGGTTTTACTTTTCACATTGATTAAAAATTTAAAATAATGTTGTAACAGGATGAAAGTTTTTGCAATATTTTAATGTTTACGTCCTTGTTATTGCAGGCCAACATTGTAACAGAGGAGATAGTGATTCCACCCAAATTTTACAATTCTCTGATTGGTGCTGGTGGCAAGCTGATTCATTCCATCATGGAGGATTGTGGAGGTGTTGCTATCAAGTTTCCTCAGGCTGAGAGTCACAGTGATAAGGTACGATACCCACGTCATTGTTTGTAGCCTAATGGCCATCACTCTTTCCCCCCCGGTGATGGGGCCCTTAACTTGTTGTTCACCCTGACTCCACAAGCGTGACTCATAGAGAGTATCCAGAATGGTGGGTCTACGTTGCACTCATAATGGGTATTGATGCCTGAGAATTGTTGGGATGTCACAGGGAGTATCTGGGAAAACCCTTGTGTTGCCTGGACTACCATTGTTGCCAATTCAGCAGTTTTCGTTCTAGATCTAGCGTTTTTCGGCATTAGTTTAGCGGGTAAAATTTACTAAATTTGTATTGCTGATATAGGGATTTAGCAGGTATTTTTAGGACTCACAGCGGCAAAATAATATAATTTTACATTGACAATATAGCAGTTTAGCGGTTTATGCAAGGCTTCACAGCGGATTTTTAAGAATCGAGTTGGCAACACAAGTTACAAATTCAAGGTGGACCAACCAGGATTTGAATCCAGGCCCCCCTGGCTTGTAAGTCCAGAACACTAGCACTGAACTTTGCGAATAATTGAATAGGTCATTAGAAAAAGGGCCCAAATCCACAATTCTAAATTTTTCAGGAGAGACAAAAAAAGAATAGTGACTTCTTGTAATTTGCAGAGCTCAATGATTTTTTCTCTCATGGTAGATAGGGTATCCACACACTTGCATGTAATGTTTGAATGTTCTACTTGCTTTAGTTTATTAAATACATATTTATTAATTCTGCGAATTTGGGCCCTTTTTCTACTGAATTAGTTTAGACGACATAAAAAATGGAAATTGGGGGGGAAAAAATTTTTTATTCTGCTATCATTGCATTAAGACAGTTAACTACTAGTTACATACAAACTATGTATCACATTTAGAAACTGAGGAACAAAAATATGCAGTTATGTGCAATGAAAAATCATCATAATGTCTTACTCGTCGTCTGCAGTAATGATATTGGTAGCAATTTAGTTTCTATAATAGACAAGAGCACTTTATTTATTAATGTACTTTGTGAGTTTAAGAACATCTTTGAGTTTATTTGCATTTATAGGTAGCATTGTGGTAGGGTCTATACAAAGGCTGTGTTGGAAAAGGTACTGTTTTAATACCAGGTTTTATAACTGAAATTTCTCACCCTCATGCCTCCACATTATCTTTATGTTGGTCCCTAAATACAAATTCCTTATATTTTGTTATTTGAAATTTATAACCTTTATTTGTTACAACTTTTTTGAAATACGGTACACAAAATGCAGAAACATAGTCTTTGATCATAAATCCTTTGACATCAACAACAGTGAATTTTTCATTTATCATTGTCTCCGACGATAAATGGTCAGTTAAAGTTGTTTACATTTGATACTCTTATTTCATTAACAAAATGAAATGGAGGTGTGGAACGGTGTGAGATGGTTTCGGATATTTTTAGGGATTACATGAAGCCCAACTGTTAAGAACTAATCAACCGCATTTCCAAAATTTAGCCTCCACAGAATCTGTAAAATTGTCTGCAAATAACACGCCACTGCACTGCTTGTTTCGCCCTCATTAGTTTTTGTTATTGTACCTATTTTAGAATAAACTGTTGGACGAAGGCTTTGATGCAACCGACATGTCAGACCTCGGGCTAAAAGGTAGGATGTTAGTCTGTCCGCGGTAGTTTTTTTAATCTCCATATTTTATTGATGAGAAATCTGAATTCTTTTTTTTTTTTTCTAAACCACCGAAATATGTTGTATTTATTTAATGTTTTCGGCAACAGTATATTTTATAGTAACTTGCTAGCTAATTTCATACACTGGCCGAAATTTAGTGAGCAATGAAAAATTTTCCATTACACAAGCAGACAAGTAAATTTATGCACTTGAATGTACCTACGTTTAAGGTTATACTTTCCTTCAAATTCTGTCTTGCAGGTATTAATAATAATATTATGAAGTTGACAATGAGTAAGCAATACGATTACGCAAGTCAACAATGTCGCAGCAAAACAACGGCAAGATAAACAGGAAGTCTTAAAGTGAGAAGAGGGAATGCATCATTGAGTGAACAGAAGAACGTCCCATATCCTGGAAATGGGACCTTTTTCTAGTCAACCCATATTTTAACAGTAATTTTAGCATGCTTAGAGTTGGTTCAGCGGGACACTTTTCCACTCAACAGATGCGCGCTTACATCTAGTATGTTTATATGCAAAAAAGTGAATTTCAAAAAAAAGTGGAGTTGGGCCCTTTTTCTAATGACCTATTCAATTAAAAATAATTAAGTATACAGGTTTGTGAAAAATTAATTAAACATATCCATTTTAACCGTACAGTTCATAAATAAGTCAAATATTTTAATTTTGGGGTTATAAAGAGTTGTGTTCAGGTACAAAAGTCCCTTCAGGTGAGCGTGCAGGTCACTACCGTAAACCTCTGTGCGCCGCTTTAGTTAACTCCATAATACAAGGCGCTGATTTGGGCTACTTCCACAGCATGCTTCGAATCTCCATATAGAATTTTTTGTTTTGTCCTTTTTTTTATTTTTTACAACTCGTTTTAGTGTAATATAATCAAATAATTTTGCTTATGTTAATTCATGTTTCTTACAGATAATTATAAAATTGGTGACAATTTGTGATTATAATTCCAGGAAATCATGATATACGAGGCCTGTCTAAGATGTATCCGACCTTAAATTTTCCCGTGCAAAGTAGTGATTCTAAGGCGGCGCCACTGTGCACGGTGGAAGGAGGAACCGTAATGCGCATGCTTGAATTTTTTCACCGCATTCGCTTGTGCCAGTCACTGGCTGGTGGTCGCCAAGTAAGGTGCTGTTCTAAGTGTTTGTCGGATTTAGTTTTCTCGCAAGATGACTGAACGAACTGAGCAAAGATACTGCATCAAATTTTGTCAAAAGCTTGGTGATTCTCAAAGTCAAACAATTCGTAAGATTCAGCAGGTGTTTGGGGAAGATGCGATGGGTGTAACACAAATTAAGGAGTGGTTCAACCGATTCAAAGATGGCCGCACATCAGCGGAGAGTGAGCAGCGTTGTGGCAGGCCCCAAACTGCTCGGAGTGCAGCTGTTGTTGAGAGGGGCGAAATTTGGTGATGGCAGATCATCGTTTGACCGTGCGGGAGATTGCCGAAGAGGTTGGAGTGAGTAAAGATTCTGCACATGCAATTTTGCGTGATGATTTGAACATGAACTGAGTGGCTGCGAAATTCGTGCTCAAGTTGTTGTTCCCGAACAAAAAGACCTCTGTCGTGACGTTGCACAGGACCTTCTGGACACCGCCAACACTGATCCTGGGTTTCTGAACACCGTGATAACTGGAGATGAGTCATGGGTGTACGGGTACGACCCAGAAACAAAAAGACAGTCGTCGCAATGGAAGCATCCCGAGTGTCCAAGGCCGAAGAAAGCGCGGCAGGTGCGAAGCAAAATCAAGGTGATGCTGACTGTTTTCTTTGATGTCCGTGGAATTGTGCATCACGAATATGCACCGGAAGGACAAACGGTGACAAAGGAGTACTATCACGATGTTCTCCGGCGACTCCGTGTTGCAGTTCGCGCAAAAGACCAGACATGTGGACAGCAAACAACTGGCACTTGCATCACGACAACGCCCCCGCACATTCATTCCAATTGATCCACACTTTCTTGGCCAAACATGGAATTACAACCATTCGCCAACCTCCCTACTCTCCAGACCTGGCTCCTTGCGACTTCTGGTTGTTTCCAAAATTGAAGACACCACTGAAAGGATCCCGTTTTGAGAGTAGAGAAGAGATAATGCGGAACGCAATGACGGAGCTGAACACCATTCCAAAAGAAGACTTCCAGAGGTGTTTCCGGCAGTGGAAGGATCGGTGGGCTAAGTGTGTGCAAGCACAAGGGGCATACTTTCAAGGGGATTAGGGTCCCAACCCTGTCAGGTACTTGAAATATTTTTTCTGGCTAAAGGTCGGATACTTTTTAGACAGGCCTCGTATTTTGTCATCAGAATTACGGTTTTTCTTCTTGTATACAATTACTATGTTTAGGCCCTGATGAATCACGTATTTAGATTAGTTTAATAATCATATTCCCTGTAGCACAACTTGCAAATTAATTATTGTCAATTATTTAACCGTCAACATATTTACTGAATGTTCCTTAGGCAAGAGAGTGCAAAGCAGCAGGGATTAATAAAATAATTAACACAGCATTTTAATATGAAAGCCCTAATTATCGTCTTTAGAGTTACTTCCATCTAGCGTCAAAAGCTTCTATTAACACGAAAAAAATAATAAAGCGAAAAGTATTTAGGATAAAAAAAAATGACGAAAACCTGTTATATTTTCACTAATGCATTTAAAAGGCAACAAAAAAAAAGTTTAGCAACTCCACGAAGATTTGAACTTGCAACCTCACGAACTCTTAGCTATCGCTCTACAAACTACGCTAAGAGTTTTACTGCAGTTAGAACAGCATTGTAACGAGCAATGGTCATACTCCACTTGAGAACTTGTTATACAGTATGTAGTGTTTGTGTTACAATATTCACTATTTAAACACTCTGAACGATCTGTCTGTTTTAAATCTCGTATATGAATTATTTTCTCGGAAGATTTTAGTGGTTAATAGTTGTGTTCCCCATTATAACTACTAGAAGAATATACGCAATCTTTTGAACAAAGCCTGGCTGTCCCGAGCGCTCACGGAAATACCCGATTCGAACTAAGTCTCTCAGATGCCGGCCACTTTAATTTTGACCAAGCGTATATCTATTATCAGGCAATACATCTCACTTGGTGATATGTGTCAGAGGAAGAACAATTGTTTGTATGCATCTGAAGTCTGATTAGTATAATAATGTAACTAGTCAGCAGTGTATGCATTGGAGGGGGAAAGAAACTGGCAACCCTACCCCATTATCTCTATAATCCAGAAAATGAAAATCCATCTTACTTGAGCGCATATTAAATGATTTCATTTATGTATGTGTTTTGAATAATAGTTCAAGAAAATAAACTGTAAACAACAATCTGGCGTTAGAGACAGTAATACATGCAGACAAAACAACCTACAAACACTTTTACAGAAATTTGTAAATCATTATATACTTAAAATTTGTACTAGAAGATATATTTTGAAAATATACCCATTAAAAAAAATAACTCTAACTACTCAGGTGACAAAAATGAAACTTCAAGTTAGATTCTTCACCTATCTCCTCTCTTAAATGCTGTTATGTAAAGTAATCTTTATTTTAAAAAATTGTCACCTGTTGACACCACTTTAACATCAATATGTATGATTTTATTGCACCACAAAATAGAGGAACTTTTTATTGACTTGTATTTCCTCTTTGTGAAGGTGACAGTTCGTGGGCCAAAGGATGATGTGATGAAGGCATGCCAGCAGCTCCAGGAACTGACGACGGAAAGACAGCTATCCAGTTACTCTGCAGAGGTGAGGGCCAAGCCCCAGCACCACAAGTTCCTCATCGGCAAGAATGGAGTCAACATCAAAAAGATCCGTGACTCCACTGGTGCACGCATCGTCTTCCCTACCGACAAAGACGAAGACAAGGAGGCCATCACCATCATTGGGAAGCAGGAGGCCGTGGAGCGGGCCAAGGCTGAGCTGGAGGCCACTATCAAGGAAATTGTGAGTAGCTAGTCTGACAGCAGTCTCAAGGAAAAAAGTGGAACCCTCTGCATCTTAATCCACAGTTGATTCTCGATTTACCATGCAAATCGTCTGTAGTTGCATTTAGATATTTAGATTGACAACAGGCCATGACTGTTTGGCCAAGCATCTGCATAGAATTGGAATATATCAGTCCCCTAACTGTCCATTGTACAACTCAAACCAAGAAATGAGTTCAGAACACCTCAAAATCGGTGCGTCAGTGGCTGGCCACGATAATATCTTTGAAAAATATTGGAGTGCAAGAGGTCAAATGACTTCATTGTCTAACGCCTGGCATTAGAAAACAACAACAGAAACATTAACAATTAATAGTACATTATGCAGCGAGCCTATAATGGTAGTAATTAAGACGCGAGTATGTTTGTTTATGAAACGAGCGCGAGTTCCATAATTTTCATACGAGCGTCTTAATTACCATTATAGGCAAGTTTCATACGGCTTTTTTATGCTCGACCATATTTCTAACTTGAAATTATTCATAAGTATTCATGTTATGGTTATCTAAGTGAAGAGCGGAACTGACCTTCTAAATTGTGAGATGTGCGAAAGTATTGATTTTTCCGAGGGACAAATGTCATTGACCTTGATATAATCTAGAGAATAACATGAACATTAATATTAATATAACCTGGAAATTGATTTAGAATTGAAAAACGAATGACAAATTGAATTTATTTGAACATTATTTACAATTAGCGCTAATTATAGTAACAGAACATAACCTTCTGCGACAGTATTGGATTTCCAGCCTCAGTTTGTCTTTCGATTGCATATCCAAGAATAATCGATACTTGCGGTTTTATAATGCTGCAGTGGTGATTTCTCATTGGCTGAAAAACTGAACTATAATGAATAGGTGTACTTTAATGAGGTGCATTAAAGGCTACTACCAGGTGTATAATTACTACATTTCGGCATGGTCGAGCATAAATGTAATTTAAATTTCAGTAGAATTTGTTAATCTGTACTAATTGGTGTTCAGAGCAGGAGCCTATTCCACAATGGTATGGTGTTGTACATTATGAGTAAATTCTCTACACCTTTTCCAGATGTATTTCAGAATGCATCACTTACATATCAGGTAAATCAAATATATTTCAGAAAACATAATTTGTATATCAGAGACCTTCGGTCCTTGGAGTTATGACGCTAAAGTTTTGGTATCTCAAATCGGCCAAATTTTGATCTCCATTACTGGTGATCGTCGTTGCTCTACTTATTTGCGTCAGTGTTTAAGTATTGCAATTCAACGCGGAAATGCAATGAGCGTTTTAGGTGCTCTTCCTGAATCCAGCCCTTTGGACGAACTCTTTCTTTTGTAAAATTTATTTAGTATTCAAAATTTTTCTTTTCGTGTATATATTTTCACGTATATTTTGGACTGATGCTCTGAACTCTAAATATGCAGCAAATTAGCTTTTAAAAAAAAAAAGAGAGAGAGGAAAATAAATTCAGAATGGAACTTTTTTGCCCAATCTGTAATTCTGCCATTAACTTTGTTTAGTAATTTTGCTAAGTGAATATATTATATTTTTAAGTATCTTGGAAAAATGATTTATCATCTTTGAAACCTCTATTTCTCCATTAATATCGATAGTAAAATTCTGACAATAACAGAAAAACAAAAAATATTTTATTTAACATTTGTCACAAAAGTGCTTTTCCAATTTTTGTCCCATTATATTTCAGATAATTGCATAATGAAATAACATTTTAATACAGGCACTCATTTCTTAACACACTGATGTTTAAAATTTATCTAGATGGCACTTCGAAATACCTTTTTAAGGATAACATTCCATCTGAGAAAAAAAAATTTCAGACTTTATAAAATGACTGTATTGAAATACCTGATACTTTGTGATCCAATGAAGCACCACAGTGAAATTTTTTACATTGAACAGATCTTGAGCCACCAACATAGCTCAGTCCACTGAGGCACTTGTCTCTTGGTTTGAAGTTGCGCTTGGGTGTGGGTTTGATTCCTGGTTGGGTTTTCTCCGAGGTTTTCCCCAACCATAAGGCGAATGTCAGATAATCTATTGTGAATCCTCTGCCTCATCTCGTTAAATACCATCTCACTATGACCAATCTCATCGGCGCTAAGTAACCTAGTAGTTGTTACAGTGTCATTAAATACTTACTTACTTACAAATGGCTTTTAAGGAACCCGAAGGTTCATTGCCACCCTCACATAAGCCCGCCAGCAGTCCCTATCCTGTGCAAGATTAATCCAGTCTCTATCATCATACCCCACCTTCCTCAAATCCATTTTAATATTATCCTCCCATCTACGTCTCGGCCCCCTAAAGGTCTTTTTCCCTCCGGTCTCCCAACTAACACTATATGCATTTCTGGATTCGCCCATACGTGCTTACATGCCCTGCCCATCTCAAACGTCTGGATTTAATGTTCCTAATTATGTCAGGTGAAGAATACAATGCTTGCAGTTCTGCGTTGTGTAACTTTCTCCATTCTCCTGTAACTTCATCCCGCTTAGCCCCAAATATTTTCCTAAGCACCTTATTCTCAAACACCCTTAACCTATGTTCCTCTCTCAGAGTGAGAGTCCAAGTTTCACAACCATATAGAAGAACCGGTAATATAACTGTTTTATAAATTCTAACTTTCAGATTTTTGGACAGCATACTGGATGATAAGAGCTTCTCAACCGAATAATAACACGAATTTTCCATATTTATTCTGTGTTTAATTTCCTCCCGAGTGTCATTTATATTTGTTACTGTTGCTCCAAGATATTTGAATTTTTCCACCTCTTCGAAGGATAAATCTCCAAAAAATAAATAAATAAATTTCCATTTCGTACAATATTCCCGTCACGAGACATAATCATATACTTTGTCTTTTCGGGATTTACTTCCAAACCGATCGCTTTACTTGCTTCAAGTAAAATTTCCGTGTTTTCCTAACCGTTTGTGTATTTTCTCCTAACATATTCACGTCATCCGCATAGACAAGAAGCTGATGTAACCCATTCAATTCCAAACCCTGCCTGTTATCCTGGACTTTCCTAATGGCATATTCTAAAGCGAAGTTAAAAAGTAAAGGTGATAGTGCATCTCCTTGCTTTAGCCCGCAGTGAATTGGAAAAGGATCAGATAGAAACTGACCTATACGGACTCTGCTGTATGTTTCACTGAGACACATTTTAATTAATCGAACTAGTTTCTTGGGAATACCAAATTCAATAAGAATATCATATAATACTTCCCTCTTAACCGAGTCCTATGCCTTTTTGAAATCTATGAATAACTGATGTACTGTACCCTTATACTCCCATTTTTTCTCCAATATCTGCCGAATACAAAAAATCTGATCAATAGTCGATCTATTACGCCGAAAACCGCACTGATGATCCCCAATAATTGCATCTACGTATGGAGTTAATCTTCTCAAAAGAATATTGGAAAAATTTTGTACGACGTCAACAAAAGTGATATTCCTCGAAAGTTATCACAGTTGGTTTTGTCCCCTTTTTAAAAATAGGTACAATAGGTACAATGTCATTAAATAACCAACTAAAGAAAAAATCTTGAAAATAGCAAATTGTGGGTTCATACTTCTGAAATGCAATTTACTTTTTCTGAAATACGAATGATGCTTTTTGAAATAAAATTTACTTTTATTCTGAAATACAAATGACACTTTCTGAAATTCAGTTGATTAATCTGAAATACAAATGACGTTTTCTGAAATTAAATTGACCAGTTCTGAAATACATGTGGAAAAGATGTAGTATGTATTTCAGTAGCCTGGTTTTCGTGTACACTTAATTTAAAAACCAATAATTTCAAGCCACTGAACAATCCGACCAGATTGTAACATTGTAGCCAGAGAGGGAGGTGGGAGGTAGTTCATCTAGAGCAGCGATAGACGTTTGAGTGCATTTGCCCTCCGTGTGCACGGGAGATTCCAAGTGCGAGCGCTGTAGTGTGCCAGCAGCTATAACAGATCTTACACAGCTTTTAAATGAGCTAAATTTAGGACTTCAGGGAAAAGAAATTCTTAATACACAATTTGCAGATAGAATTGCATCTTTTAAGGACAAATTGCTGTTATGGATAAGTCAAATGCAAAAGGGCGAATTATATCATTTCCCATTCTTATCTAAGTGCATAGAATTTTGAACAATGAAAATTTCGAAATGTACGCATGTATTCTATCCAGTCTATTAGAGGAATTTACATCAAGGTTCCACGATTTAGATTTCCTGGATATGGATTTGCGTATTTTTGCTACATGTTCCGATACCAACTGATTATTGATAACGTGCCCCCTTCATTATAGTGAATTGATTGACCTACGATGTGATCGAGAGATGCAAGCGAAATATGATTCCAGGTCGAGTCTTATGCAGTTTTATGACGGATTCTCAAGAGGACGCGTTCCCAATCTGCATAAGCCGTGTGAGAAAGTTTTGTGTTTATTTGGTTCCACTTATAGATGTGAACAGTTAATTACGAAAATAAACAAATCTCAAACAAGAAATGATGGGCTTTTAACGGCAGTTCTTCACATAGCTTGTGCTAATACAGTTTCTCCAAATCTTGAGAAATGGAGTAATATTAATTAATATGCAACAGACATGTTTTGTTTTATGTTTAAGGAAGTGTTTCATTACTTTGTGTTCTTATTTAGTTTGGTTTCAAATATCTGGGAGCAACAGTAACAAATATAAATGATACTCGGGAGGAAATTGGACACAGAATGAATATGGGCAATGCCTGTTATTATTCGGTTGAGAGACTTTTATCATCCAGTCTGCTGTCAAAAAATCTGAAAGTTAGAATTTATAAAACAGTTATATTACCGATTGTTCTTTATGGTTGTGAAACTTGGACTCTCACTTTGAGAGAGGAACAGAGATTAAGGGTGTTCGAGAATAAGATGCTTAGGAAAATATTTGGGGCTAAGAGGGATGAAGTTACAGGAGAATGGAGAAAGTTACACAACGCAGAACTGCACGCATTGTATTCTTCACCTGACATAATTAGGAACATTAAATCCGGACGTTTGAGATGGGCAGGGCATGTAGCACGTATGGGCGAATCCAGAAATGCATATAGAGTGTTAGTTGGGAGGCCGGAGGAAAAAGACCTTTAGGGAGGCCGAGACGTGGATGGGAGGATAATATTAAAATGGATTTGAGGAGGTAGGATATGATGATAGAGACTGGATTAATCTTGCACAGGATAGGGACCAATGGTGGCTTATGTGAGGGCGGCAATGAACCTCCGGGTTCCTTAAAAGCCAGTAAGTAAGTAAGAATAACATTTTCTTTTGAAGCATACAGTACGTACCACAACTTGAATAAACCGGTTTTCGTGCTCTCTATAAGCACACTTCTCTCGTAGTACACCGTGCAAGCACAGAATGCATAATTCTGCCCAACCCTGCTCTAGGGAGACTGACCTGATTTGACCTCTTATATCAGTATTACAAGAAGAAAGAGTGGTGTGTTAGCGGCGATGTTGCCATACTGCTGAAACTTCCAACTCAATTTTCTAATTAACTGTGCATTTAATCACAATATGTAATATAGGTTTCCTTTCATTTAAGAATACCCTATCATCTCTTTCAATCTGCAGGGTTATTTCAGTTCTACACTGTATAATTGATCAACATATCTAATTAAAATTTATTACACTTAAATCTTTAGATTCAGAAATAGATTTCGATTTAAATTGTAAATTACTGCTCTTTGTAGTTCATGAAGTTATTTCTCTGCTGACAGAAGAAATGTCATTCTTATTGATGATTGTTTTGTTTCGTCTGCAGGACAACATAGTGGAGAGCGACATGAGTGTTGAGCCCAGACATCATCGTCACTTTGTGGCCCGACGAGGCGAGGTCCTGCATCGCATCTCAGATGAGTGTGGAGGAGTGATGATTTCCTTCCCCCGTCCAGGAGTGCAGAGCGACCGCGTGGTGCTCAAGGGTGCAAAAGACTGCATCGAGATGGCCAAACAGAGGATACAGGAGATTGTCACTGACCTTGTAAGTCTGTACCTTCTGACGAGCCTTCCTTGTATACTGTTTTCGCTGTAAGAAAAATCGTAATGTAAACATAAGCACGTTGCTGTCATACACGTGATTGGCTCCCGTCGAAACACTCACATGACGCAGGAAAATATAGTTCGTATTAGGAAACCACAATCTTGTATTATTTGAAAATAAAACATTGAATTCTAATTGTTATATACGATGAAACATTTAACTTTACTCATATGTAAAACGCTATGTAAAAGAAAAGCTACTTTTATATTTTGTTATGTACTATGAACGCGGATGAATACCAACAGTAATACCGAGGTAGTCTGTTCTTGTAACAAGCTGACGTCACTTGAGCTCGTAATTATTCACGTAAGCACGTGGTACTGAGGTATGGCTTTTGCATTCTCAACTGTCCATTGTGAAGACATAAGACTTAAAAATAATTTAATTACAATAATTATAAAATAAATGTTTCCTAAGCAAACGAATGCATAGTAGTGAGGTTAGGCCTACTTGACGAGTAACGGGAAATGTTTAACATGAAACAGAATGTACAACAGTAGGCGGGAACATGTACTGAGAATCAGTGGCCAATGAAGCCTCACTTCAGTCATGTGTTATTGTTTACATTAGGATTTTTCTTACAGCGAAAAGATTATAGCTAAAGAAAGTATAAGTTGTAAGGTTAGTTTACTGTAAAATGCATCTTTTGAATATGAATTTGCAGTTTTAATATATATGACTACAGTCATTGCTGCAACTTTTTTTAATGAAATTGCCAGGCAGTGAATACAAAATATATGAATCGGTTATTGTTGAAAGGAACTAAGTTCACTTTTTAAAGTTTTGAGATAATCGAAAAAAACTGTTTTGTGGATAATCTATCGAAGATTAAACCAAAATATATTTCATGTGTACAATATATTTTGGTTTAATCTTCGATAGATTATTCACAAATCAGTTTTTTCCCATTATCTCAGAACTTTAAAAAGTGGACTTAGTTCCTTTCAACAATAACCAATTCATATAGTTTTATTAATTCAATTCAATTTATTAAGCCATTAAACTTACAGTGATAGGCTTCGTCACAATACAGAAGGGGGAAAGAAAAACAACATACATTTGAAAATACACATATAATTGATTTTTTATTTTATTGGGTTATTTTACGATGCTGTATCAACATCTAGGTTATTTAGCGTCTGAATGAAATGAAGGTGATAATGCCGGTGAAATGAGTCCGGGGTCCAGCACCGAAAGTTACCCGGCATTTGCTCATATTGGGTTGAGGGAAAACCCCGGAACAAACCTCAACCAGGCAACTTGCCCTTATCGGGCCACCTGGTTTTGCGGCCAGACACGCTGACCGTTACTCCACAGGTGTGGACCATATTATTGAAAACAGTAAAGTTAAATTAGAATGAAAACACAAAACATTTTGAAACTTTAAAAATTAATGAAAACACTTCACTCTTAATGTATTATTTGTAACTAAATGTGAATATCTTTATTTATTAAAAAACAATTTCGTATGAATTTATGTTAAACTCATCTACAGAGTACAAAGAAATAATTAAAAGCCAATTATAAAATGTAGTTTTGAAATTATTGGTTGGTAACTTATAATATTGACTGGGAAGCTTATTATATAATTCCATCCCCATGACAGAAAAAATTATACTAGTTTTATGTAATCTACAGTATGCAATATTAATTTGTTCACTATTTTTTCATGGTCATGTATATTGACTACTAATGAGTAATTGTCTATATTTTATTGAGTGTAAAGGACTAGGTCGTATATATATAAATTTATGACAGTTAATATCTGTGATTGTTTGAAAAGTGGTCGACAATGTTCAAGATAGTTTGATTGACACAGAATTCTAATGGCTTTCTTTTGCAAAATCAAGACACTCTCAATTTTGCTACCATTTCCCCAGAAAATTAAGGCATACCTAATTATCGACTGAAAGAACGAAAAGTAGGCACATCTTAAATAATTTTGAGAAACGCAAGTCACTAATTTCTTTAATAAATATATAACTCTTGATAATTTTATGCATATATATTCGATATGTTTTTCCCATGTTAAACTGGAGTCTATAAAAAGTCCTAGAAATTTGGTATAGTTTTTTGTATGTTCTTTTTTATTACATGATTTAGGCTAAAAGTTATGTTGATAGTAAGTTTAATAAAAAGAAACAAGTAATAACATGTTTGCGAATGAAAAGATACAATATTGAAATGTTGTAATGTAATGTCAGTGGCAATATGGAAGTGAAACACGGACAATGACAGAAAGGTAGTGCCTTGATCTGATGCGGATCTTTTTCAGGAATCCATGATTACTATAGAGTGCATAATCCCCCAGAAGCATCACCGCACAGTGATGGGTTCCAAAGGGTTCAAGGTCCAGGGCATCACTTCTGAATTCGACGTGCAGATCAAGTTTCCTGATAGAGATGCTCAAGGTACGCAATGCATGGAATGGAACTTTTAGATATTTGTACAAGACAGTACCTGAATGTTTGACACCTATGCCTGAACAAGAGCTCAGGTGTGATTTCCTTTCAGTGGCGGTTCTTCGGGGGAGGGAAGGGAGGAACGTCCTCACATTTTTCTTCTTCTGAAAGTAAATACCAAATAGAATATGTGCCTTAAAATTCGAGGAAGATTCGATAATTTTTAAGTTCACAGCTATGAGTAAACCTTGGTTGATCGAGTTTTAAACGATGCGCACTCATGTGCTGTAGAAAACTGTGAGAATGATGCGAGATTGTGTGGAGGAAAGCCAGTCCTTTCCTCCTTTGCTGCAGTTAACACACATAGACAACAGCGCACTAGCGGCCAGAGAAAGAAGCAGAGTTTTAAAGCAAGTAAATGAACGGAGAGGGAGGAATTATAAATGAAAATATATTATTCATTGCACTTTATATGTATAGGGTACTATTCATGGTTTGAAACTTTCGAGGATATTTGAAAGTTAAAGTCGGGTTTGTGTAAAACAAAGAGGAAGTAGTTCTACATTAGTATCGTAAATCATTTTGGCCACTGAAATTCACTTCCATTCATTGTCTACTAGACAGGACAACATCCAAGTTGCCTGTTTTGTACAAATATATTTTAAATTGAAAGTACTCCAAACTACATTATTTTTAACATAAAAAAATTAATCAGCCAAGGGCAGCTTTGAAAAATAATGGTAATATGACTTTACAAGAACTGACATTCTTCAAAAGCATATTGTGATACTGAACATGTAAAATGTACATGTGGCAACACAGACCACGTGGGTGGGTTCAGTGTTCTCACTTTCCTAACAGATTATTTCTCATTCCCATTTCCGTAAAATGGTTCCGGTTACGTGTTAGTAGCTGGTCTCTTCCAACACGTGTGATGCTGTAGTGTATGTGAAAATGCTGCGAGGTTGTGAATTCCCTTGTAATTGTTAATTTGTGCAATTATTCAACAATGAATGGAAGTGAAAACATATTTTATTTTTGTCAATTATTTAGGAAACTCAGTTTACAAGAACAGATTATTGCTATACAAAAGGGAAGCCAACCCGAACACTATCTGGTCTTACATGTATGCATGTAGGCTAATTTGTAGCATGTTTCATTCAAAAAGGTGTCATTTTGTGCAGTTAACTTCTTTCCTCCTCTTAAGAAATATGTGGGAGCCGCCACTGTTTCCTTTAATATTACAGTGTGTAGACTGATTCTTTACTTGGACATTCAGAATGCTAGCTAGCATGTAAGATATCAGGTTTTCATGACGATTCATTTGTGAAATCTTTGGGTTTTTCGACAAGTATAAAGATTATCTTTCTGAAAATTTTGAACTGACAGCTGATTACATAATACTAGAGTCTTGTCACCCACGATAAGGAACCTAATCTATTTTTCCTTAATGCATAGTTAATGAACCTGGACAATAGGATAAATGAGATTACCAGAGCTCTGTTATACACATAATTTTTGCAGGTTGCAGCTCTGACTTTATTATACTTGGCCTGTTTGTTTATGTTTATGATTTTGTTTTCTTTCAGAGGAGTACCATAACCACCAGGAAGAAGGTCAGCAGCCAAACGGTGACCTGGAGGAACACGAGCCTGTGCGGATGTGTGATGTGATCCGAATCACTGGAAAGCAAGAGAACTGTGAGGCTGCCAAGAGAGCCCTTCTTGATTTAGTTCCTGTTACTGTTGAGGTGGGTAATACAGGGTGTCCTCCTACTTTCTAACATGCAGTGTGAAGAGAATGTGCTGTAGTGCTGCAAGAAAGTGGCTTTGACCGTTCTGGCTTTCTGTAAACAGTAGTTTTTCATATATTGTTGGACGGATCTTTTCTACAAAGTTAGTGGGTCTTTCTTTGAACTCAAAAATACAAAATGCTGCAGAAATCTTTTTAGAATAAAGCCTTGGGTAAATGCAGTAACACGAATTTGTATAATCTTGTAATAATGCGGGGAAAAAAAAAACACACACAATTGAAGTTTTTAAACGAATTCTAGCAACACTTGGTGTTATATTCGCGAAATCTTAACTAAACTATATATTAAGTATGCCTAACAATGTTATAATTGGACATGAATTTGTATAATCGTATATTAACCCCCCAAAAAAAAACACAATTCAAGTTTTTAAACGAATTCTAGCAACACTTGGTGTTATATTCGCGAAATCTTAACAAAACTGTATTTTAAGTAGGCCTAGCAATGTTATAATTGGACATGAATTTGTATAATCGTATATCAACCCCCCCCCCAAAAAAAAACACAATTCAAGTTTTTAAACGAATTCTAGCAACACTTGGTGATATATTCGCGAAATCTTAACAAAACTGTATTTTAAGTAGGCCTAACAATGTTATAATTGGACATGAATTTGTATAATCGTATATTAACGCGAAAAAAAAAACACAATTCAAGTTTTTAAACGAATTCTAGCAACACTTGGTGTTATATTCGCGAAATCTTAACAAAACTATATTTTAAGTAGGCCTAACAATGTTATAATTGGACATGAATTTGTATAATCTTATATTAACGCAAAAAAAACACAATTCAAGTTTTTAAACGGATTCTAGCAATACTTGGTGTTATATTCGGACATGAAAATCTTAACAAAACTGTATTTTAAGTAGGCCTAACAATGTTATAATTGGACATTGAACGCGAAAAAAACACAATTCAAGTTTTTAAACGAATTCTAGCAACACTTGGTGTTATATTCGCGAAATCTTAACAAAACTATATTTTAAGTAGGCCTAACAATGTTATAATTGGACATGAATTTGTATAATCGTATATTAACGCGAAAAAAAACACAATTCAAGTTTTTAAACGAATTCTAGCAACATTTGATGTTATATTCGCGAAATCTTAACAAAACTGTATTTTAAGTAGGCCTAGTAATGTTATAATTAGACATGAATTTGTATAATCGTATATTAACCCCCAAAAAAACACAATTGAAGTTTTTAAACGAATTCTAGCAACACTTGGTGTTATATTCGCGAAATCTTAACAAAACTGTATTTTAAGTAGGCCTAGCAATGTTATAATTGGTTTTTACATGAATTTGTATAATCTTATATTAACATGCAAAAAAAAAACGCATTTAAGTTTTTAAACGAATCCTAGCAACACTTGATGTTATATTCGCGAAATCTTAGTGGACATGACTTATAATTAAGTAACGGCACAATTCACAGAACTGTATTTTAAGTAGCCCTAACAATGTTATAATAATTGGACATGAATTTGTATAATCATATATTAACGCGAAAAGAAACACAATTCAAGTTTTTAAACGGATTCTAGCAATATAATTGGACTTGGTGTTATATTCGAATTCGAAATCTTAACAAAACCATATTTTAAGTAGGCCTAACAATGTTATAATTGGACATGAATTTGTATAATCGTATATTAACGCGAAAAAAAACACAATTCAAGTTTTTAAACGAATTCTAGCAACACTTGGTGATATATTCGCGAAATCTTAACAAAACTATATTTTAAGTAGGCCTAACAATGTTATAATTGGACATTTAACGCGAAAAAAACACAATTCAAGTTTTTAAACGAATTCTAGCAACACTTGGTGTTATATTCGCGAAATCTTAACAAAACTATATTTTAAGTAGGCTTAACAATGTTATAATTGGACATGAATTTGTATAATCGTATATTAACGCGAAAAAAAAAAAAACACAATTCAAGTTTTTAAACGAATTCTAGCAACATTTCGAGTTCTATTCGTGAAATCTTAATAAAACTATATTGTAAGTAATAATGTCATAATTTTTTTTTCTTTTTCTTTTTTCGATGGCACATTTTATAAATTGTAAAAGCCGAAAATGCAGCATATACGACTAATTATCATGTTTAATAAACCAGGATAATAAAACTTCCATACGGTATATATAATTTTAAAATAACACTGCCAAATTGGTAATAACAGCAAAATATTGAAATCTGAAAACTAATTTTACTTAAAATTAAAACCACGTTTACATGACTACATATTATGATAATGTGCTATATAAAATATTATAACCAGTAAGTCTCTCAATACATTATCAGAGAAACTACTATATATAATTTTTTATGCACCCAATTAAGAACAGTATAAAAAATTTAGGGCTTGGACATTTTTATATCAGAGGCTGCATATAACACCACGTGATCAAACAAAGCACTGAGCAGCTGTACAACAGTCAAGTGTTGATTTGAAGCATTTCATATGGTCTGTTCGAATCATGACATACTACTGCCTTACTGCAAATTGCACGGTGTAAAGTAACCGTTATGGGACGAAACATGCCCACTGTTTTTTTTTAATATATGTGTATGTATGCTGATGATACTTCTGTTATTGTAAACGATGGAAATGAACTAGATTTAGAGACAACCTGTTGTGACCTGTTAAAGGATCTCAAAACATGGTTTGATAGCAATTTGCTTCACTTAAATGTTAATAAGACCGGATATATTCACTTTCACAATTCTCAAAAGAAAAATTTGAAGGACATTAATATTTCTATTCAAGATCAATACTTACGTAAATGGGAAACTACTAAATTCTTGGGCGTTACATTTGATGATTGTTTGTCTAGGAGACCCCATTGCACGAGTTTAATTTCTAAACTCAATAGCATTTGTTATCAAATCAAAATTTTGAGGACGGTAATTAATCATGATGTATTAATGTCTTATTATTTCGCACACGTCGAATCAAGGCTTTCATATGGTATTTGTTTTTGGGGATCTGGAACCATGCTGAATGATATATTTATTGCTCAAAAGCGTATTGTCAGATGCATAGCGGGCATTGACAGTAGGACCTCTTGTAGGGAACATTTTTTATAATATAATATACTTACTGTTTATGGTTTATATATTTTTAATGTTTTACAACTAATTTATAAAAATCTGTCTGATTTTCACCAAAATTATGACTTCCATACCTATGATACTTGTAACAAAAATAGTTTAACTATTCCAGCATACCATCTTACAAACACTAGCAGAACCTATATGGTCTTTGGTATCAAAATTTACAATAGTTTGCCTGATGACATCAAATATACAAAAAATTCTCTCAAATTTAGGAACTATATAAAAACGAAATAAAATTGTGTCCCTACAATCTTGAGGATGCACGCATGGGCCCTTGAAATGAATAATGTTTTTTATATTTGACTTATTTTAAATTAAATTGTAATTGTATATATTTGACCATGTCTATGCATATATCATACCTTCGACAATAAAGTTCTATCAATCTATATGCAATTCTGGTCTTCAGATAGTAACTGAACTATGTAATGGGAGATGCTGAAAATCAAAACTAACCATAAAAAATTGGCTTTTCAAGCAGTTGGAAATTTCTTTGGAAGGAATGTGTACATTGTAATCTTGTTTTCTGCAGGTCAATGTTCCATTTGATTTTCACCGCTCAATCATTGGTCAGAAAGGCAGGGATGTGCGGGAGCTGATGGAGAGATACGACGTTCACATTGTGCTGTCCCCTGCTGACCAGAGACTGGACATCATCAAGGTAAACCTGCTAACGATTCAAATGGACACTAGTAACATTATGAAGTGGAGCGAAATTAATGATTATTTCAACACATTTCTTACAAACATTGAATGCAAAATGTGTCTTCTTTGAGATCAGTGTTCTTGTGATGCAGATTCTTGGAAAACTACCATGCGTCCTTCCTCGTTTTTGCCCCATTCACTGCTATTCAAAACTCTACAGACTTGAAGGCGTTTTCATTTCGTGACAGTATGTGGAAAACACGGGAATTTTATTTGAAGCAAGTAAGGAGATAGGTTTGGATGTAAATTCCGGGAAAAAAAAAAAAAAGTATATGATTATATCTCGTGACCAGAATATTGTACGAAATGGAAATATAAAAATTGGAAATTTATCCTTTGAAGAGGTGGAAAAATTCAAATATCTTGGAGTAACAGTAACAAATAGAAATTACACTCTAGGGGAAATTAAACACAGAATACATATAGGAAATGTCTGTTATTATTCAGTTGAAAAGCTTATATCATCCAGTCTGCTGTCGAAAAATGTGAAAGTTAAAATTTATAAGGTAAAGTTATCCCCTTAACATGCCATGAAGACACTTGGGCGACATGGAGGTAGAGCCCCATGCTTTACATGACCTCGGCACTAGAATGAGGTGGTGTGGTCGGCACCACGCTCTGACCGCCTTTTTACCCCCGGGAAAGACCCGGTACTCAATTTTATAGGAGGCTGAGTGAACCTCGGGGCCGTTCTGAAAGTTTGGCAACTAGAAAAAAATCCTGTCACCACCTGGGATCGAACCCCGGACCTTCCAGTCCGTAGCCAGCTGCTCTACCAACTGAGCTACCCGGCCTGTTAGAATTTATAAAACAGTTACATTACCAGTTGTTCTGTATGGGTGTAAAACTTGGACTCTCACTTTGAGAGTGGAACAAGTTAAGAGTGTTCGAGAATAAGGTGTTTAGGGAAATATTTGGGTTTAAAAGGAATGAAGTTACAGGAGGATGGAGAAAGTTACACAACGTAGAACTGCACGCATTGTATTCTTCACTTGACATAATGAGGAAAATTAAATCCAGATGTTTGAGATGGGCAGGGCATGTAGCACATATGGGTGAATCTAGGAATGCATATAGAGTGTTAGTTGGGAGACCTGGGGGGGAAAAGACCTTTGGGAAGGCCAAGGTGTAGATGGGAAGATAATATAAAGAGGTGGAATATGATGCTAGGAAGTGGATTAATCTTGCTCAGGATAGGAACCGATGGCGGGCTTATGTGAGGGCGGCAATGAACGTCCGGGTTCTCTAAAAGCCATTTGTAACAGTTAGTATATAGCAAAGTTTGGTGATTCAATAATTCCTACCACTGCTCCACATTAAGTTAGGCTTAAAGAAAACTTTTGTAAAGTCTTTAATAGAGAATAGAAGTTTCTAGTATCTGAAAGGAAAATTTCCAAGATTAAATGAAGCTAAATTGAAAGAAAATACTTTTACTGGTCCACAATTCCGTGTCATAATGAAAGACAGTGTTCCAAAATTGTTATTGGGCCAGCAGAGATGGGATCCAAAAGTGTATACAGTAATTTCGTAGGAAATAAAAGGGCTGAAAACTTCAGAGAAATATTGTTAAAGGAATATATGTATTTGAAAATACATTCCCTACATTTCCTCTTGGACTTCTTTCCTACCAACTTGGGTGCCGTGAATGACGAACACAGAGAACATTTTCATCAGGATATTGCTGTCATGGAAAAAATAATACAGAGGAAAGTGGTCACCTAGTATGTTAGCAGACTGTTGTTGCCAGCTAGTTAAGGACATTCCTGATGTGAGTTAGAAGTGGATGTCTTCTAGAAAATTAAAAGAAGAAAAGTGAGTAAAAAGAAGCGTGTTTTACGTTGTTTTGCATGATCACCAAAAAAACGTTTTCACTATAGGTAATTCTAATTGCAATTTTTTTAATTCTGCACATTTACTTTATAATAATTTTCATCTTTATGATGTTCTATACTATTGGTAGTTATGAGAGTTAAGAGAATATATAAATTAGGCCTGTTTCATGCATTCTTTTGTCACATTTAAAAACAGATTTCCCGGGAAAACAGTATGTGATATGCAATTTTAGATTCCAGATTTGAATTTCACATAGGTTGGTTATGCAAGATCATTTGTTTTCAGTGGAATGCAAAACAAAAATTTGAATTTTTTTTTTTTTGTAATCTCTGCTATTGAAGGCTAACAAATTTGGTCTGCAATTGCCGACAACAGAGAGGGTTTGGCCAATGCAGGTTGGAATGATGTTGGGGAATCGAAATCAGGAATGTTGTGAATGTTGGAGAATGGAAGTTAGGAAGGTTAGTTTGGAGTATCAAGGTATTAAGATATTAGAATGCGAAGACGGAGTTGCGTCAGTTTTAAGCGAAAATTTGTTTCATCCTAGTGACTCTCGAATAATTATTCTTATTGAATTTGGTATTCCCAAGAAACTAATTCGATTAATTAAAATGTGTCTCAGTGAAACGTACAGCAGAGTCCGTATAGGTCAGTTTCTGTCAGATGCGTTTCCAATTCACTATGGGCTAAAGCAAGGAGATGCACTATCACCTTTACTTTTTAACTTTGCTCTAGAGTATGCCATTAGGAAAGTCCACGATAACAGAGAGGGTTTGTAATTGAACGGGTTATGTCAGCTGCTTATCTAGGATGACGTGAATATGTTAGGAGAAAATCCACAAATGATTAGGGAAAAACACGGGAATTTTACTGGAAGCAAGTAAAGAGATAGGTTTGGAAGTAAATCCCGAAAAGACAAAGTATATGATTATGTCTCGTGACGAGAATATTGTACGAAATGGAAATATAAAAATTGGAAATTTATCTTTTGAAGAAGTGAAGAAGTTCAAATATCTTGGAGCAACAGTAACAAAATATAAATGATACCTGGGAGGAAATTAAACACAGAATAAATATGGGAAATGCCTGTTATTATTCGATTGAGAAGCTTTTATCATCCAGTCTGCTGTCAAATATCTGAAAGTTAGAATTTATAAAACAGTTATATTACCGGTTGTTCTGTATGGTTGTGAAACTTGGACTCTCACTGTGAGAGAGGAACATAGGTTAAGGGTGTTTGAGAATAAGGTGCTTAGGAAAATATTTGGGGTTAAGAGGGATGAAGTTACAGGAGAATGGAGAAAGTTACACAACGCAGAACTGCACGCATTGTATTCTTCACCTGACATAATTAGGAACATTAAATCCAGACGTTTGAGATGGGCAGGGCATGTAGCATGTATGGGTGAATCCAGAAATGCATATATGTGTTAGTTGGGAAGCCGGAGGGAAAAAGACCTTTAGGGAGGCCGAGACGTAGATGGGAGGATAATATTAAAGTGGATTTGAGGGAGGTGGGATATGATGATAGAGACTGGATTAATCTTGCTCAGGATAGGGATCTATGGCGGGCTTATGTGAGGGCGGCAATGAACCTCCGGGTTCCTTAAAAGCCAGTAAGTAAGACTCTCGAATAATAACTTTATTCAACGTTAAAATTTTCGTATTGTTTCGATCTTTATACATATTAGAGGGCATTATTATTCATTGGTGATGCCACCTGAAGCTGAATTTAGGAACTATAGGCAAGAAAAGCAGTGACCATTTGATTGATTTTACTTACGGTAAAAATCAGTTGATTGTTCCTTATGTGCTACAGACCTAATATGGGAAAGAAGTTTGATAGGAAATGGTCAGAAACATATCCACCATTAGCAAGGGGAATTGCGCACGCTGGATCACCAGTTTACTTGGCAATTTTTATCACTGGTGTATCTTCATAGTTAGGAACTGTAAATTTTATTTTGTGGCTCCCAGCTTTGCTTTGTTCTTGGAGAAAGCCATCCTTTATATTCTTTTATGCTCGACCATGCCGAAATGTAGCAATTATACACCTTATAGCAGACCTTTAATGCATGTCATTAAAGTACACCTACTCATTAAAGGTCACGTCTTTCAGCCAATGACGACTCAGGTTACAACTGTTCAGCCAATGACAGGTCAGATTTCTACTGTTATAAAACCGCAAGTATCGATTATTCTCGGATATGCAATCAAAAGAGAATTAGCGAAAAGTCACGGAGGCTGGAAATCCAATACTGTCGCAGAAGGTTATGTTCTGTTACTATAATAATTAGCGTTAATTGTAAATAATATTCAAATAAATTCAATTTTGTCATCTCGTTTTTCAATGTCTAATTTAATTTCAATGTTATCTCAGTAGGTTCTTATGGCCTAGCAAGGTCAGTGTGGACATCTGTTCCTCGGAAAATATCAATACTTTCGCGTCTGCGCACATCTCACAACATACGGGACATTGCTAAAAAATTAATAATATCAAGTTAGAAATATGGTCGAGCATAAAAAGTCGTATGAAACTCGCCTATAATGGTAATTAAGAAGATCGTATGAAAATTATGATACTCACGCTCGTTTCATAAATATCCATACTCACTTCTTAATTACCTTCATTATAGGCTCGTTGCATAATGTACTATTTCGAAACAATCTATCACCCTCAGCATGGTTTGAACACACAATACTTAGACCGTGTCTCAAAGCTACATTTTCAGCTGAAGTGAACTAGTAAAGGCTGGTTCACAATAAACTGGAAACGAGAATCGGAACAAATACAGTAAAATTGTTAAAATGTGTACATTTAAATGTGAGCATTCACAATTAACGAAAAGCCTGCCGGAGCCCGGGATTGGGAACGGAGAGTTGGCCAAGTTTCAACTTTGGCATTTACGTTTCCGATCACAGCCCACTGGATTCATTCTATTGCCATCTAAAAGCTATTTTGTCGTCGTATATTTTGTAGCAAGAAGACCGTGACATAACCTATGCATTATTTTGTTCTGTGCTGTGCATCATGGAGCAAGTTTTATTTGATGAGATTCTAATATTGAAATCCTCACATTTACGATAAGCGGCGTGCCTTGTATAAAGATGAGAAAATACGTGGCTTTGAACACCGATCGAAAGCGAATCATATTTTATTACTGTATTGGTTGTATTACACACTACATATTCATGCTTCAATTCAAAAACTACTGTTGTGTTCATTTTTGTTCTATTACAGTTTCTTCTCTAATTATTTTACGTTATGGTAGACTTAAAATAGGTTGTGATAATAAAGATGCATGGGCATATTTATAGTACCGTACCTAATGAAATGTTTCAGTTGAAATTTCGAAGTTGGCTGCCTTGTACTCATGAGAGAATGCCATTGGTCAATTATACACAAATAACATCAGAATGCTTAATATCGACTTTACATATCGTTATTGACATGCATATCGATATGCATAGTCGTCTACTTTCTCGGTTTATTGTGAATCAAACATTTTTATATTCACGTCCTCTGCTTCTCGTTCCCGGTTTATTGTGAACCAGCCTATAGTTGTCTAAGAAGATGGATGTGACGTCAGAAGTCATGATCCAAAGCTACATAATGCATAGCTAGTAAATGAAAAGGCTTGCTTGATTGATGACTTGTTCACTAAACAAACATGGATACCTCATCAGCAATTGGGGTTATGAAATGTGAAGATGCTTTGGAAGTGAAATAATGTAAATATAATGTAGAATAACACGTTAACTAACGTTGTTAGTACTTTCTCCTCAATTTTTAAACATTATTGTAATATATTAGGCCATTACCTTTGCCACATAACTCGCAATGAAACTGCCACCTTAATTCAGTGCTCCACTGCGATGTCATGGTTTTTAGAAAATAATCTATGAAGGAGGCCGTGTTTCAAGCATACATGTCCAAACCTCCCTATTATCTGCATTTCTAACTGGCAGCTCAAGGTCAAGCAATGGACTGCATTTGCCATGGTGCTTACCCCAATCCTGGACCATTCTCCTCAACTAAAGTCAGCTGGGACAGCCGGTATTACCAGTGCTTCAGTTCAGTGACTCGTGCGTGGTTTGTACGTGACCTTGATCTTCCAGTTCGAAATGCACAGATAATAGTGTGTCAGTGGCGGCTCCTGCATATTTCTTAAGAGGAGGAAAGAAGTTAACAGCACGAAATGACACCTTCTTGAATGAAACATGCTACAAATTAGCCAACATGCATACATGTAAGACCAGGTAGTGTTGGGGTTGGCCTTCCCTTTTGTATAGCAATAATCTGTTCTTGTAAACTGAGTTTCCTAAATTGTCCAAAATATATTATGTTTTCACTTCCATTCATTGTTGAATAATTGCGCAAATTAACAATTACAAGGAAATTCACCTCGTAGCATTTTTCGAGCACACTACAGCATCACACGTGTTGGAAGAGACTAGCTACTAACTCGTAACCGAACAGTTTTACGGAAATGGAAATGGGAATGGGGAATAATCTGAGGAAAGCGAGAACACTGCACCCACCCACGTGGTCTGTGTTGCCACATGTACATTTTACAAGTTCAGTATCACATGCTTCTGAAGAATGTCAGTTCTTGTAAAGTCATACTATCATTATTGCTCAAAGCTGCCGGTGACTGATTAATTTTTTATGTTAAAAATGATGTAGTTTGGAGTACCTACTTTCAGTTTCAAATATATTTGTACAAAACTGACAACTTGGCTGTTGCCCTGTCTAGTAAACAGTGAATAGAAGTGAATTTCAGGGGCAAACTACGTAGAACTACTTCCTCTTTGTTTAACATAAACCTGACTTTAACTTTCAAATATCAATAACTCAATCCCAAGGAAAAATGGAACTCTCTGCATCAAAGTCCACAGTTAATTCCCGATTTACCACGAAAATCGTCTGTAGCTGCATTTAGATTGGCAACAGGCCATGATTGTTTGGCCAAAAACCTGCATAGAATTGGAATATGTCAGTCCCCTAACTGCCCATTGTGCAACTCAAACCAAGAAATGGATTCGAACACCTCAAAATCTGTGCTTCAGTGGCTGGTCATGATAATATCTTTGAAAAATATTGGAGTGCATGAGGTCAAATGACTTTGTCAAATGCCTGGCATTAGAAAACAACAACAACAACTTTCAAATATCCACGAAAGTTTCAAACCATGAATAGTAGCCTATATAAAGTGCAATGAATAATATTTTTGATTTATAATTTTAAAAAGTTTACATGGCGTCTTTCATAGTGTTGCGTTAAAACTGTTTTTGTTGTGTCTCCTCCTGGATGTGTTATAGTCTGGTTGAATGCAACATCGCTAGGTGGCAGCGGTAGCGAGCTTGCTGCACGACCAGTCGGTTTCTATCTCCCGCCCATGACTGATTCAGAGGAGGATCTCCTCCCTCTCCGTTCATTTACTTGCTTTAAAACTCTGCTTCTTTCTCTGGCCGCTAGTGCACTGTTGTCTATGTGTGTTAACTGCAGTAGAGGAGGAATGGAGTGCCTTTCCTCCACACAGACAATCTCGCTTCTTTCTCACAGTTTTCTACAGCACATGAGCGTGCATCGTTTAAAACTCGATCAACCGAGTTTTTCTTATAGCAGTGAACTTAAAAATTATCGAATCTTCCTCGAATTTCAAGGCACGTATTTTATTTGGTATTTACTTTCAAAAGAAGAAAATGTGAGGAGGACGTTTCTCCCTTCCCTCCCCGAGGAACCGCCACTGTAGTGTGTAGTTTACAAGTCAGTTGCTAGTCACTAGTGTATAGTATGGACTTAGCTTTGAGACACGGCCTTAGGTCCAGAAGCAAGCATGAAGAAGACAAGGTCATCACACTGCCTATTGTTTCAAGTTAGATGGATATTATTTATTGTGTGTGTTTGTTATTTTATTGTAATTTTTTTTCTTCAACCACATTTCAATTTCTTGTACATTGATTGGTAGTGTTACAGGATGAAAGAGGACTAAATAAGGTCCTTATATGAGAGATGAATCAGGGCAATTAGTTAAAATAAAAATCTAATATCATTGTGGTTGTTTGTGAACGAGTTTTGAGAAAAGTAGCATTTTAGGTGAATTTTGAATGTGTATTCGAGAAAAACAGGAGACATTGGAGAAGTATTTTGTGAAGCAAATGCCAACAAATGTGTCGTTTACTGGTTTGTTGCCTAACATTGATTTTTTATTATAATTTCTTGAAAATTGGTAACAAAGTATGTGACAGGAAGACGTGGCAACTGTGAATTCAGTGATAGTAGAAGCAAGACTGGAGCAGGAAGGAAGAAATGCACAGCCACCAATGTTCCTCTGTGATGCATTAGGTTATTGAACTTTCGTGCAATTACATATCGTCGTTGATTTTATGAAACCTTCTGTGTGACAGTCAGAGCATAATTTTTCAGAAAGAAGAAAAAGTAAATCATAGCTCTTATTTCTGATAGTCAATCATGTTGCAGGTCGACTACATTTAAACTGAGTCTTGTCATTCGATGCTGATGACATTATGCACTACCTAAGGCTCGATAAATAATTAATATAATCGCCCGCCATTTTGGTTTTTTCGTTGGCGTTAAAAGAAAGCACACAAGAACGCTATTTACTGCACAGTTCAACATTATCATGACGTAGCTCCTGTGAGAGTCGATTTATTATCATAGGAGCTACGACATGATAATGTTAAACGGTACAGCCAATAGATTCCTTGTCTGGTAGCCCGGCAACGAAAGAACAAAAATGGCGAACGATAATACCTACCTAGGCTTTATAGAGCCTTCACTTCCTAAGGAGTAAGCAAAGAGGAGGAGTCATGCCGGAATAACAGCGTCGACTGTAAATATTAATAAGCCACAGAAGAATATTACATAATTTGGTAGGAAACATTGGTGAATATGATGATATCATTGAAGATCAGTGTAAGCCTATTGATGTTTAATTACTTTTTCTTCCTCCTGAAAAATTATGCTCTGTGCTGTCACACAGAAGGTTTCATAAAATCAATGACGATATATAATTTCCCAACTCAACTGCTATAGCCACATGATAAGGATTGCATTGTGACTAATTATTCACTTATGAATATCGAAAACCCCTTCACAAATGACCAAAGTGTTAGACTTTTATGTTTAGCTCCTTTATCTCTCAAAAGGACCATATTGTCTCATTCCACCTGGTCTGTTGGACTAATTTGAAAACTAATTACATAATCTTCTGTAAATCTTACAGAAATTACAATTTGTGGTTTAATAACTAAAATTTTGGCATTAGTGTGTTTTTATTCTAATAATTGTTAAGGGTTTATATGGTGTCGATCTTTGAAAGAAGTTTTCATTCTCGGCTTTGTTCCTTCAGAATTAAATTTGTAAATGAGATCTTTCACTGTCAAGAACTTAAAAACATTGAGTGAACTGACTATTGAGATCAAGAGTGTTTCTGTTTTAAAACTTGTAGCTAGACGCAAGAGTTGACCATATTGTAGCTCTGGTTGTTTGTCCACAGATATCAGGCACTCCTGCTTGTGTGGAACGTGCAAAAGTGGCAGTGGAGGAACGATGCAAGGATCTGGAAGCAGAGAGACAGGATCGCATTCTCAAATCATTTGAGCTTAAGGTAAGCCAGAGTACATAACTTAATTAAAGTTTAACTTTTTGTCACAGAAAGTATAATTTCATTTTTATGGCCCAAAATAACAAAGAAAATAGTTCTACCAATAGATTCCAGAGCAGCCATAACTACAACACACAAACCTCACAAGATATCAGCCTACACTCTGCTAACAAAATGGGCTAGTATTACACTACCAAAGATCTGTGATTTGACCTAGGTTTTTGAGTATATTACATTATATAAAATATTTTATCAAAGATAACCTAAAATTAATTAATATGCGTCTTAGTGAAACTTACAGCAGAGTCCGTATAGGCCAGTTTCTATCTGATGCTTTTCCAATTCACTGCGGGCTAAAGCAGGGAGATGCACTATCACCTTTACTTTTAACTTTGCTCTAGAATATGCCATTAGGAAAGTTCAGGATAACAGAGAGGGTTTGGAATTGAACGGTTACATCAGCTTCTTGTCTATGCTGATGACGTGAATATGTTAGGAGAAAATACACAAACGATTAGGAAAACGCGGAAATTCTACTTGAAGCAAGTAAAGCGATACGGTTGGAAGTAAATCCTGAAAAGACTAAGTATATGATTATGTCTCGTGATCAGAATATTGTACGAAATGGAACTATAAAAGTTGGAGATTTATCCTTCGAAGAGGTGGAAAAATTCAAATACCTTGGAGCAACAGTAACAAATATAAATTACACTCGGGAGGAAATTATACGCAGAATAAATATGGGAAATGCCTGTTATTATTCGGTTGAGAAGCTTTTGTAATCCATTCTGCTGTCAAAAAATCTGAAAGTTAGAATTTATAAAACAGTTATATTACCGGTTGTTCTGTATGGCTGTGAAACTTGGACTCTCACTTTGAGGGAGGAACAGAGATTGAGGGTTTTTAGAATAAGGTTCTTAGGAAAATATTTGAGGCTAAGAGGGATGAAGTTACAGGAGAATGGAGAAAGATACACAACGCAGAACTGCACGCATTGTATCCTTCACCTGACATAATTAGGAACATTAAATCCAGACGTTTGAGATGGGCAGGGCATGTAGCACGTATGGATGAATCCAGAAATGCATATAGAGTGTTAGTTGGGAGGCCGAGACGTAGATGGGAGGATAATATTAAAATGGATTTGAGGGAGGTGGGGTATGATGATAGAGACTGAATTAATCTTGCTCAGGATAGGGACCAATGGCAGGCTTATGTGAGGGCAGCAATGAACCTCTGGGTTCCTTAGAAGCCAGTAAGTAAGTAAGTAACCTAAAATTAAGAAACAAGAACCTTTAGCCTTCATTTATAGTAAAATAAAATAAAATCTTTTTGATCACAGATGTGCAGAAATGAATGATGAACAGTACTATGCATGTTAAGCTACAATTGGTTAAAAATATTACAATATACATGTTACCAATCTTGAAGTCCGAAACTATGGCAGAATGCCAACCTTGAAGTCCCAAACAATACATATTGCTGAAAAGAAACAAAAGGAACCACCTGTGGATTAAACCATGGATTACAAGACGTGACAAGAAAAATAACCATGAAAACTTAAAAAAATAGCTAAAATGCAAGAACTTTGAAAGTTATTTAAGGGGTTAGGTACAGCTTACAGCAGTAAATTTTTTTAAATATTCAACATTTTTTCCTCCATTACTGTATCTTGTACAATAATGAAAATTGGTATGTATAAAACACGTTTCTTCTGCTATATGGAAAAAATATATATATTTTTACGATTTAAAAGAAATTATGTATGTAGTTTCTAAAATTGAAAATGGTGGCAGTTTACTTTGCAGTGTTGAAGCGTTTCCCTCATAACTCATAAACTTTTTAACTTTTTCATGTTCTCTCTCTCTTATTTTATTGCTGAAACTCATGTTTACAATATCATGCTCTTTCAACTACATTCCTTAATAAATAATATTTTTTTGTATTTTGTGTTAGAAAAAATACTGTTATTTGACCATTTTATTAAATGAATTTATTTTTTATCAGACAATCTATCAAAGGTAGAGAAGTGATATTGTAGATATGACATGCATAAATACACACAACAAATTTCATCTTAGAATGTTGGATAGTTTTTGGGTTATGAGGGAAACTCTACATCACTGCACAGTGATTTTTAATTTTGAAAAAATATATATATGAATAATTTTTTTAAATTGTAAAAATCTTTCCTAAGACAGTCCTTACAAAGGGCTTCCTTATCCCTTAAAACCCCGTCATTGACAAACATACTTAAATTAGTGAACTTCTGAACCACTACCTAGCAAGTTAAATACAAGACCATGGAGGAAATTACGAAATCTTTCATTGTACGGATTATCCGATTTTTTCGATTAACTGTTCAGTCCATCCCCTTCATTACAACGGATAATAGAGGTTGTACTGTATTATAGATTTGTTGCTTACACCCTTATCCTGGGGAGGTCTTCAATTCTCACCAACTGCGAAGCATTCATAAACCAATCTCTACAAGATAAGAAGTACCAAAATAATGAAACATTGACGAAAAAATTAGGAACCTTCCTGAAAGGACAGCAACAGCACTATTATACCTTGAAACAGGAAATGATTACCTCCGTGAACACGTCTATAAAATGGGACTTATATAATCTAATTTGTGCACCGTCTGTGAGGACAATGACATGAAGAAATAAGATCACCTGGTCTGCAGATGTTTGGATCCTGCCAAACAGATGGACGACGACTTGGCAGGCCTCTGCTGGGAAACAAGAAGGAAAATGTAGGCCAATCTAGCCTACATCGCCCATCATACAAAATGACTTCATCCAATGCATCGTGTTCGAAAAAGTAGTTTTTCGTAGATTTCTGTGATGTATTGTATACATTTCATTCTTTCAGTTTTTTATTTGTGCAAATATTTAAGACAGTCATTTTTGTTACAATAATTTATTCATGAGAGACTTCGAGTAGGATTCGTTTTCCTCTCACTTGGCAGGAGTATTTTGTGTAATTGTATAAATTATTTCCCTTCCACAGATTGAAGTTGACCCAGAATACCACCCCAAAATTATTGGCAGGAAGGGTGCTGTTATATCAAAGATCCGGGCTGATCATGGCGTGCAGATTAACTTCCAGAGGAAAGGTGATCCAGACGAGCATATCATCACTATCACCGGCTACGAGGTCAACACACATGCAGCTAAGGAGGATATTATGAAGATTGTCAACGAATTGGTGAGGATGGAGTCCTTGTTTCGGACTCTGTGCAATGCTAGTTATTGTTATTTGTAAACTTGATTATTGCATTGTGTAGAAACAGGCTAGCTTCATTCGAAATCTAGGTCATGCCTTGACATTTTGTATGGTTTTTATTGTTATTAGCTTTAAAGCCATCAGTTGAATCAATTTTAAAACTTTTCAGGGAACCAAGGAAAAAGTAGTGGAAATTGAGGGAATATTGTGAGCATAGGAAAGCTGAAGATAAAATTTGCATGGTGTAAATTGCGGGAATATGAAAGTAGGATTTGACTGAATTTAATACCTGAAGTTCTGGGTGGTTTTGTATTAACTATAGTCGCGACACTGTTATTCCTGGCATGACTCCTCCTCTTTGCTTGCGTCTTAGGAAGTGAAGGCTCTATAAAGTCTAGGTAGGTAGTATTGTTCGCCATTTTTTCTTTTGTTGCTGAGCTACCATTCGAGGAATCTATTTGCCACACCGTTAAACATTATCATGTCGTAGCTCCTATGATAATAAATCAAACGCACTGTAATTGAGCAAATAATTGAGCGGCAAATAACGTCTTCGTGTGCTTTCTGTGAACACCAACAAAAGAGCGAAAATGGCAGGCGATTATATTAAGTATTTATCGAGCCTTAAGAAATGAATAACGTCTTCATAAGCGAATCACAAGATGCACACATTTAAATGTAGCCGACCTGCAACGCGATTGGCTGCCAGAAATTAGAGCGATGGGACTATAGGTTACTTCATGGTACATGAATCCAGCTTCTGTTTGCTGATGTCACAAGGTTCCTTGTAGATTTTAGCGACTAGTATCCTAGAAGTTGAATTAGTCAACATTTGGTTCATTATTTCCTCTTAATTGAAATTATTATTCACTTTGAAATTAATTCAGTTCTCGTATCTTGTTCAGAAGTGTAATATGCCACTCCACGCTACTATGGTACAGACGACGGAAAGAAACATAAATCAAACCTAGAAAGACTTCTATTCTCTCTGAATGAAACAACAGAAACAAGCGAGAATCGCATTTGTCAGAGTTAAAAAAACTGAATTCAGTCTATACTTGATTATCAATCTTCTTAATGTATCCAGCTGTTTGCTGACAACATAAAGTCCACTACAGTCCACTGCAGTCTATTCAGTTGTTGTTTTTCACGAGAAATGAGGGGTATTTTGATCGGTGTTCATTATAGATGCCTGTTACTAGTAGCCAGAGTTGGGGTGTAGTCAATATATACTGCAGGGCTGTGTCTTCTGCAACCGGTACTGATGATTTTAATTTACTTCTTTTGTGGTTTATGGATGGACAGTATAGAAGAATGTGTTCCAGACCTTCATCATGATTATTACACCACAGACAAGTAGGATTATCAGAAATGTGAAATCGGTGTAGGTACAATTGAGTGACAATGTGACCTGTTCTGGCTCTTGTTAAAAATGTTTGAACATGTCTGGGCAAGTTTTTGTACATTTCCAGGTCATTTGGTTCCTTTTGTACAGACTGTAAAATTTTTCCTTTGTCAGAAGAGAGCCAATTGTTGATCCATAGGTTTGTAAAATGAGACTTTACTGAAGCAAAAACACTGGATAGAGTTATCACTTGAAGAGGTCTTGGTTGCAAATATGTTGCCTGTTTTGCAGTATTATCGACTTTCTCGTTTCCAGGTATACCACAATGACTAGGTATCCATTGAAACGTTATTTCCTTCTGGAGTTCTTTTAGTTTACTTAGTTGTTTCTGAATTGGAATAATTCTATGTGCATATAAGTTTGGTACATATTTAATTATATTAAATATAGCTACTTATCCCTCAGTGTAAAATTCTCCGAAGGTAAATATATTTGATTATAGGTTATGGTTAAACTCTAGAATCTCTGGTCCTGACAGAGAGTTAACGGACAGTATGTTAAAATGTGAAATGTTTTTTTTTTTTTTTTTTTATCCAATGCCACCAGGTTGTCTTTTGGACATTTATGATCTCCTCTCCTGGCCATGGCTTAGTTGTAACCCACTTCTGAGGTAGGGGCGCCTGGAAGGCGGAGTTACATTACCCCGATGATGTGATAGGATGATTATGATAATGTGGTGCCAGGAGAGGTCTTAAATCTAAACTTAACCTAAATTCCAGACCATGGACGAACACAGGAATAATCCCCTTTAAGGAAAAATTCCTGTGCTCTAACTGGGAATCGAACCCGGGACCTCATGAACTATAGCTAGAAGCTCTGACCACTAGACCATGAGGCTGAAATGTAAAGTTGAAGAAACGCAATATTTTAACAGCAATTCATACTTTTAACTTACAGTTAATTAACGCTATGTTAGGTGCATTTTAACAAAGGTTGAAAAAACCGGGCCTAAATCTAGTGTTTTTTACAATCATTAGAGGGAGATGAAATTTTGAATTTCATGATGCCGATATATTTACGTACTATTGGCGACACTGACTGTTGCCTTCGCCTTCATAGAAGCAGTAACTAAAGAAGCCACACTTACATGAACAAATTATCGAACACTATCGATCAGGTATCTTTGAATGCCAGTGTACACCAATTCTCTCCGTCATCCTTTTGCACATTTTCTCTGTTATTGTCATTGTGTGTGAATAGTCTCCTGTCATTAACGAAGTTTGAATTGGAATTGTTTCAGAATGACATGATAAAAGAGGAGGTGCATATAGACTCCCGTGTGCACTCCAGGCTGATTGGTTCCCGTGGTCGTAACATACGCAAGATCATGGAGCAACATGGGGTTGACATCAAGTTCCCCAGGAGCTCAGATGCTGATCCCAACATTGTCACTATCATTGGTGCTGAAGATAATGTACTGGATGCCAAAGAACATCTCCTGAACTTGGAAGAAGAATATGTAAGTCCTTTGCTTTCTTTGTTGAGTAAAAACAAGATTATATCAGACAGTTGACTAAACAACTCTGTAATCTTACAGTAGTATTACACTACTCTTTGAAGAGGTCCTCAGACACGTAAGGGTTAAAGGACATAATAATTAGGGCTTGGATTTTTAAATGCTAAAAATCGGGGAAAATATTTCTTATGTGCCAAAAATCAGTAAAATGTGTGACAAAAAGGAAAAATATTTAATTATGTTTCAATTATTTTATGTGAATATAAACAGGTGAGTTGTTTTTGAGTTATTCAAATTTTAAAAAAATTGCACATTTTTTTAATCTTTCTCCTGCTACAAAATTTAAGTTTCATGCATGACTATTTTTATGACATCTCTGGTATGGTTAGAAAAGAATTAGGTATCCAGAATTTTAAATTTAAATCTATAAATAAGAGAAATATTTTTTAATATATGCAGCTTAAAAAGATTTAAATTTTTAGTGTCCACTAAATATGTTTTATTTCTGAATTTCGAAAGTATCTAGCTTATAAAAAAATGTTATTGCATTTTGTTAACCACAATATATAGAGAACATACTGTAGAAATTTAATGTTCCCAGCATCAGAAGTGCAGCCATTTAAATATGGCGTAATTTTTATGCTTCCAAGTGCCACAGTACACTGAAACTTGCTGAACATATAAGTAAGAGATTGATGATTATTGTTCACAAAAAAAAAGACGAAAGTGCTATTTTTTAAATTGGAAATGACCAAAATTTCACCCTTCTGTACCCCTCCCACCCCAAATTCACGGAGGATCTAGTACGAGGCGCATCCAGAAAGTAAGTTTCCCGATTTTTTCCCCTTGAAAGTAAACCTAATTAGCCGTGTCAATTGCGCATGCGTAACAGATCTATGACATCAATCACATGCCAGCCGGACAGGTCCCGCCTGGTGCCAGTAGCATGGCAGCAGTGGTCCGAAATGGAAGCTCTTATTCCTTCTCCCACCGCCTGCGAGGTTCGGTCGGTGATAAAGTTCTTTAATGCACAAAGCATTGCGCCAATTGAAATTCATCGGCAGCTCTGTCAGGTCTATGGGCCGAACATCATGAGTAAGCAGATGGTGCGTTGCTGGTGTAGGTAGTTTTCCGAAGGTCGTCAAAGTGTCCATGATGAAGAGCGCAGTGGGTGACCGTCCCTCATCAATGATGATCGTTTGAGCTGGTGCGGCAGTGCATCATGGAGAACCGTCGCTTCACGATTACGGAGCTGAGCAGCCATTTTCCGCAGATATCGCGATCCTTGTTGCATGAGATTATCACTAAGCACCCGCTGTTCAAAAAGTGTGTGCCAGGTGGGTGCCGAAAAACCTGACACCTGAACACAAAATGCAACGTTTAGGAGCAGCACTGACATTTCTGCAACGGTATCATGATGACGGCGACTAGTTCCTCGACAGGATCGTCACGGGCGATGAGACTTGGATTTCGCACTTCACCCCGGAAACCAAGCCGCAGTCAATGCATTGGCGGCATAGTGGATCTCTGGTCAGGACGAAATTCAAACAGACGCTGTAGGTACGGAAAGTGATGTGCACGGTGTTCTGGGACAGGAAGGGTATTCTGCTCATTGACTTCCTTCCAAGAGGTGGAACAGTGAACGCTGACCGTTACTGTGAAACACTGCGAAAATTGCGACGTGTCATTCAAAACAAGAGGCGTGGAATGCTTACTGCAGGTGTTGTGCTCGTCCACATACGGCTCTGCGCACAGCAGCTGTTTTGTCGGAATTTGGCTGGGAGTTGTTTCATCATCCACCCTACAGTCCTGATCTTGCTCCCAGCGATTTTCACGTTTTCTTGCACCTCAAGAAATTCCTATCCTCCGGTGAGCGTTTTGGCAACGACGAAGAGCTGAAGACGTCTGTCACACGCTGGTTCCATTCACAGTCGGCAGAGCTCTATGACAGAGGGATACAAAAGTTGATCCCATGATACAAGTGTCTCAATTCTGATGGTGGCTATGTTGAAAAATAGCTGAAACATTGCTGTACCTGTTGCCAATAAATGTTTTCCTGAAAGTGTGTTTTTTTAAATAGGGAAACTTACTTTCTGGGTGCGCCCCTATTATTTATTCTCTCATTTTCATACTCTCTCTCTCTATCATAATATTGATACTCGATCACAACGCGATAACACGCTAGAAATTCCACTTCACACATCATCTCTGTATTCCTCATCTTTCACTGTTGCTACCTCTCGTCACTGGAACTCTCTGCCGCCTGAAGTCAGGGGCTGCCGAACATTGAAATCTTTCAAATCCAAGTTAGAAAATTATCTTATGACGAGTTGCCAAACTAACTTACTATTATGACAAGTGTTGTATTGCATGTTTCCACGTATTCACATTTTTTTTTATGTTCTAGTGATTTTAACTTATTTTATATTTCTGTTTTCATATTTTCCGATAATGGTATATCTCTAATGTGATAAGTTGAGTTATATATAAACATAATTTTCCTTACTGTATGTACTTAAAAATATTGTCTTCATTATATGCTTTGTGCTGCACTATTTTATTACTACTATTAGTATTATTATTACTATTAGGCCTGTTATTATTATTTTATTATTATTATTATTATCATTATTATTACTATTCTTATTTATTATTATTATTATCAATAATTGTCTTATTTTTTTATACTTTGTATGCCTCATTTATTTTTGACCTGCTGTTCACATTTTATTATGCTTTTTCTTTCCTTCTCTATGTTATATATTATGTCTGATTTCTTCTTACTTGTTGTTTACATTTTATTATTATTATCTTATTCAGTTTTGTTTGTAAATTTGTAGTGTTTTTGTAACGCAGTTTTTACTCCTGATTGAGTGTTAATGAAGGCCGTATGGCCTTAACTCTGCCAGGTTAAATAAATCATCATTATTATTATTATGATAGGTCTCATAACAAATCAGGAGTTTTTCCAGCTGCTTCCTTTGCCTTGTAGCAGACTCTCAATGAACGGCTCCTCATGTTGACAGATGCAGGATGTGACAGAGGCAGAACTGCGGGAGAGCTTCCGTCCGAGCAGCAATCGGAATGACGATGACTCCTCTTCCTTGGGACAAGGCAGCGGCATCCCGGGCTTTGTGGTGAAGGGCGGCCCCTGGGAGCAGCGAGCCCCAGACACTGCAAGCACATCTGAGTTCCCATCCTTTGGAGGCGGGGGAGATGTACCCCAGAGCCCAGCCCCATCAGGTGCCTGGGGACCTCGCCGTTAAAAATCCATGTCTACGTCTTCCTAAGAATGGGTTGCAATTTTTCTGTTGTCTGACATGTTTTTATATACAATAGTGACATTTTTCTGTTATGAGAGTAATGCTACCTTAAGTTGTGACGTAGAGAAATGGTTTATTTCTTACATAAGTAGCGGCAGTATACCACCTCCATTGAAGGGGATAAATTCATATGAAAAATAGTACTTCAGTAGAGTGACCGAAAACTGCAGCATATTCTTAGGGGGTGGGGAATCGATTTTTTAACACCTGTAATCAATTCTTTAGCAAAATGAACATGCACTAGGAGTTTTAACACTCTACTTCCCCAGTTAGATTGGGTTCAGTCATTTATTGTAGCATTAAAAAGCAATTGGGATTATATACATTTAAAATGGCCTAATTGAAGCTACGTTTATTGTGAAATGTGGAGAAGATATGCCACAGTTGGTGCTTGTTTGTGTGTATCGAATGGTCTGCATTGGCAACTAAAATGGCAGCCTAGAACTGCTCAGAAAATTGATAAATTGCATTCTGATATTCAGTATTTTAACTCAGTGTCTTGTCTATTGTCTGGGCTTCAAATCCTGATGTGTGTCTCGTACCCTGAGACACCTCGCTCAGGTTTAGTCTTGGAGGAAAGATAGATTTAATATTTAGCGGTAGAAATGCACAAGGAAACTCGCGGTAGAGAATTTTTTTAAGTGGTACTTCGTCAGAATCGATTAATAATTAATAGCATTTAGGTAAGAAGACACTAAACGATTATTTAAATACAAGAAAAATAAGTCACTAGTAATATAGAACAATACAGAGGAGATAGTAGCAACTTTTTTAAGGGAAGAATCGATCGTGGCCAGTCTCCTCCACGCGAGAGTTCAAAAATTCAAGGAGGAATGTTGGTACATATAACATTGTTCGGGTGGCTTCCCTGTCCTTCACTGACTGCTGCATTAACGACCCTGGCCTGATATCTCTGGACTCCGAGACTTGGTATTTGCTGATTGGACGTTAATTCAAAGGTCTTCCCTTTAACCCCCAACCGTACCTCCGCCCTGTTCGTTTTTTAGGTTGCACTGTTGAAACACGACTTCCAGACCGGGGGGTGGTTTCGTTATCACACGTAGAACAGCAGGATTGGTAGTCGAAGCTTCTATTCTCATCCGTATACATCGACGATTGAATCCAGGTAGATCTCTCTTTGTTTTCCTGCCCTCAGTTTTTTTAATCGATAGCTCAGAAGCTGCAACATTTGGCTAAGTGATCACAGTACTTACATATCGTTGTGTAGACGAACGTCTTGTGGCTTCCGCACATGATGGCCTCCCTTAAACAATGAACACTCAAGTGGTAACATAGAATCTTTGTACACTTGTCCAAAGCGAGGCCTAGTGGCATTGTAAATAAGATTAGCCTGTGTGTGTATGCGGGTCAGCATCTTCATTGTCAAGGTGAACCAAATTTTGAACAAATGTGTGTGCATGGTGGAAAAAAAAAAAAAATAGCAACAGAGAAAAATTTCTTGAAATGAGATGCCCTACATATTGGTTCAACTTGTTGTGTATACGTAGCATGTGAATATCAGAGGTAATAATAATAAGAATAATAATAATATTGTTGCCAGCCCCAAAGTTTTTTGTATCAGAAAATCCAGTCAACTTTTCTACAGATAGCTTTGATGCCTACAGTCTGGTTGGGAGAAAAAAAAATTAAAATGTAAAATTTTAAAAAAAGGAAAAGATTTTTTGCCAGATCTGGCCATGACTATACAAGAACACAATCTGGTTACTTCTCGGTGACTTGCTATATATTACTGATTCGCTTGTGGCATCTCAAGGGTGTAGTAATATCGCTTCGGTATAGTTCATGGTCAGATTAAAAACAAAAAAAAATACATAGATAGATAATTATATATAAAAAGCCCTGAATAATTCTTTGCAAAGAGATGTGGTGAAGAGTTGAAGGTGGACATTGTATCGTTGTGTTCCATTCCGAAATGTCTCTTCACTCTGCTGTACTTTTTAACCATTATTCTTACAATGATTGCAGGCGGGGACACTGAGACAAGCAGGTTTGTGCCTTGACCGCAACAGCCTCCAGATTTAAAAAAAAAAAGTTCTTTGTTTTGTTTTTTTTTTTCCAAAACGTTTGGTTTCAAATGTGGGATTTATATATTTTTTTTTTAATTTCCCCTTCTCCATTCTTTTGCTATTTATGAAAACACAACTGCCTTAGCATTATAATATGGGTGAAGGAGGTGTATTTTTTTGTCATATATATGTTATTATTACTACTAAAACAGAGATTTAGACATTTATCCATTGTTGAGTTTATATACACAGACTAAATGACTATACTGTACTACTACCATAGAAACTTTTCATTGAAATGTCGTCAGTAGTCTCTACTGACCTACGTGAATTTGTACTCTCCTAGGATTCATGTATTGAATGCATGTATCACTGGCAAGACTGTGGTGCTATGCGAAGAAAGGATCCAAGTGCGAGCTGAGAATTGAAATAAAACTTCATATGTTACAAACTGAGTATTTATTGTGTGGTTCGGTGAGAGAGTGAATGGAGTGAAAGAGATGCCTATACATCAGTCTTACTAATAAACAGTTTTATACGAGACTTACGCAGAATTGGGACAGAAAAGTTACTAACAAAACATGCATAAACGATGGATGTATGAACAGTCTGTAACTATATATGGAAATTACTTTGCAGTAGTTATTTACATGAAACTCCTTGTTTAAGCATTGTATATACTACTACTACTACTACTACTACTACTACTACTACTACTACTACTACTACTACTACTACTACTACTACTACTACTACTACTACTACGATGGCATCACAGCCCAAAGTCGAGCCTTAGCCTCCTCAATTTTCTTCCTCCATCTGTTCCTGTCCTGTGCTAATCTCCTCCAGGCAGTTGTTCCGAGATAGTCCTGAGAATCGATCGTTACCGCATCTATCCATCTATTTTTGGGTCTTCCAATTGGTCTTTTACCATGTATTTTCCTTCTAAGATCTTCTTTGGTATTCTGTTCCCTTCCATCTGATAGACATGTCCGGCCCATTCAAGCCTCCTTAATTTGATGAAAGTAACAATATCAAAACTTCTATATAATTTATATAGCTCGCTATTATAACTTATTCTCCACTGCATATTTTCTTGCACCGGTCCAAAATTCTTCTGAGTATTTTGCGTTCCAAAAGCATTGTATATAGATATAGGGTAAAAATGGCTGCCCCTCTAACAGCTATTCGTATCAATTGGCATTTTGTGATGGTTGCCGAAGAACAAACCAAAGAGCACAGAATAATTAAAATAATATTGCTGTAGCTGTACTCTTTGATCAAAGTATAGCATGGTAATTGATAGGCCTAATTGTTAATGTTATGTTTTATTTAACGACGCTCGCAACTGCAGAGGTTATATCAGCGTCGCCAGATGTGCCAGAATTTTGTCCCGCAGGAGTTCTTTTACATGCCAGTAAATCTACTGACATGAGCCTGTTGCATTTAAGCACACTTAAATGCCATCGACCTGGCCCCGGATCGAACCCGCAACCTTGGGCATAGAAGGCCAGCGCTATACCAACTCGCCAACCAGGTCGACGGCCTAATTGTACTATCGATACTTAGCTCATACTATCAGATGCAATAGAGAACCTCAGATATTCTATTACCTTTCGTAATGAAGTAATGACGAAACTATGACATAGGCGTTTAACAGTATGTAGTGATTATTAGTAAGGAATTTACACACGATGTATAAACAAGCTATTCAAGACAGTTAAACATCTGTATAAGAGTTTTTATTAGTAAGACCGTAAGGTTACCAGATTTTTTTCACAATTTTTGGAGACAAATATCGACATATAAAAAAAATACTTTCACCCTTAATTACATTGTCATTCACTTATATTGGTTTTACACAATTTAAAGAATTGGAAAACTGGTACTTATTCTATTTACAGACTAAACCGCGCCTTTCCCAACACTCCCCTCCCCAGCAGATCTTCTCTAATCCCAATTTTTTCAACAAATTCCTGACAGGTCATATTGAAGTTGGTTAAGATGGATTTTTGGGATGTCTACGTCATGTTCATTGAAGAAAATCTCTCCATTGAAGCATTACTTCCACTGCTTTCTGGATATCCCCCAGCATCTCGTAGTTTAGATGTGAAATTACGAATGAATTATTTAAATGTCGCTAAATTATCAAATTTGTAGTCAAATTAACAGTGAATATTTTTTTTTAATCCGATGCCACCAGGTTGTCTTTTCGACATTTCTGGTCTTCTCTCCTGGCCGTGGCTTAGTTGTAACTCACTTTTGAGGTTGGGGCGCCTGGAAGGCGTAGTTACATTACCCCGATGATGTGATAGGATGATTATAATAATGTGGTGCCAGGAGAGGTCTTAAATCTAAACTTAACCTAAATTCCAGACCATGGACGAACACAGGAATAATCCCCTTTAAGGAAAAAAATTCCTGTGCTCTAACCGGGAATCGAACCCAGGACCTCATGAACTATAGCCAGAAGCTCTGAAAGTTCAATATTATGTTCGTACTGTCTATGTTGTCATTACTTTATTGACAATCCTCGTATATGGACTAGCAAACTTGATAAATACTCCGAGCACCTTAAGTTTTAATTGTTTCACTGATTGTGAATTTAATGAGCAATGATAAAAGACGAATTTCTGATATCTAGCTGCAGTCTGTTGGTTGGTTGGTGTGTCTCTCTTTTTCCAAACATGTGTCACTGTTTCTTAATGTAACAATTCAAGAAGTTTCTATATCCTTAAAGCTTATTTTTTATATTAGCCTACCTGCTATGGACATTTACATGGACAGTTTGAAGGAAGGTTTCGACATGAGCTCATTATTACTTCCTGATAAGTTCTAGTTATCAACAAAATCGTTACTAGCAAGACTGACATGCATCCAAGATGAGCCTAGTAGCGGTCGCCCTCAAACTGCCTCCATGGAATTCAACAAGGAAAGAGTTGATGAGTTCTGGGATGCATTTTGGTCGAATTTCTTCACCTGGACAGGCCATAAATGCTGTCCGCTATATTGAGACATTTTTGAAGCTCCAAAGTGTGTTATGTGAGAAACGCCCTGGAAAGAAGATCATCCTGCAACACAATGCGTGACCTCACACTGATCGTGTCACCGTTGAGAAAATCAGAACATTTGGTTGGGAAATTCTTCCGCAATCTCTCTCTACAGTCCCGACTTGGCACCCTCCAACTACCATCTTTTCGGTTCTGTAAAGGAGCAGCTGCGAGGCCAACGCTACGAGACGCTGGAGGACATCTGGAAAGCAGTGCGTCTCTGTCTTTGGGGAAGATGAAACGGACTTCTACAGCAAGGGAATTTTCAAACTTACAGAATGGCGAGAAAAATGAGAGACTATGTTGATAGAAAGAAAAGTCTGTAGATTAAGATTATGTACCTAGTTTGTCTAAAAATAAAAATTAAGATTTGTAACAATGCGTTGCTCATGAGTTTCAGTATGACCCTTGTATTAGGGGAGGCACGGCCTCCCTTGCCTCTCCTGAAAATCCACTGCTGGTCCAGATGGTATGACTCAGATTTCGGCATTTGTCCATCATTGAATCTTCTTTATTACACAGAAGATATTTTGGTGATTTAAAAATTGAGATTCTGCATAAATGTCCAGCCAAGCAATCATGACCAGCTATTAGCCGAAACAAAGCTACAGAATCATTTCTAGATGATTCTAGTATTATAGATTTATTTAGGAGAACGGACCATGATTTATTTGTACTTTCAACTTTTTTAAATTTTCAGCTATATTTCTTTCTGGATATTATTTATTCAAAAATCTTTTCACAGACCAGCCCTCTGGATTGATGCTGTATTTATCATTGAAATATAACTTCCTGCAATACATATGTTCAAATATGTATCAAAATGTGAAAGTGAAAATGCTCATATGAAAAACGAGAATTTTAGTCTATTGTAAATATAAGTAATACAATTGATAAGTTAACGACGGAAATATACAAAATATAAATAAATATACGTAAAATTTAACGGAGATTCGGAATATGTAAATCTTAAAATAGGGTGTCGTTAAATAATTTGTACTGTCTCATCCTGTTTGCCTGAATAACTTTTTTTTCGAACAAAGGTGCCATATTGTATGGTTTATCTCCAACAGCGTTTGTATAAAACTTTATTTTATGAAATTAAAATTTAAGAAGTTATGAATAATATTCCATACTTAATGAAAACACCGTATATGTACATACTTTAAAATCATTGTGTACTGTGTAGGTATGAGGTTTGATTATTACATATCGTATACCACATCACACATTGGACAGTTTTTGGGCTCATGTCCGGTGCACGTGGCACGATCCCACGTGAAACTTTAAATCAACTTAAACAATTTAAAATTTCTGATGCAACGATTCATGCCATAGGATCTCATGTGTTAAAATCATCCTTAGCTATAATTTGTAATCATTTGTACCCAACAAACTTTTATTGTAAATCATTTCCTATGTTTTCTTATCATTTATCTTAATGTTTTCTTTTTCCTTTCAAATTGTTACACAATTGGTTTTCATGATTATTCTTTATGAATTGATTAGTAGGCCGATCTATTCAAACCCTTATTTATGGCGGCTTTTTTTATTAAATTAAATAATAAATTTATTGTAGAACGCTTTAGTCTGCCTGGGTAGCGTAGTCGGTATAGCGCTGGCCTTCTGTGTTCGATGTTGCAGGTTCGATCTCAGCCCAGGTCGATGGCAACCTCGGCAGTTGCGAGCGTCGTTAAATAAACCATATTTTTTTAGAACGCTTTATCTTCTAAGTGAAGTTACGGATGGTACCGAATTTTCGCAAAGAAGTAAGTAATGGCATTTTTTTTTTTATGTGGGTATTTTATATTGAAATTCACTTTCATGAAATGGAACTATAAAAATTGGAGATTTATCCTTCGAAGACGTGGAAAAATTAAAATATCTTGGAGCAACAGTAACAAATATAAATGACACTCAGGAGGAAATTAAACACAGAATAAATATGGGAAATGCCTGTTATTATTTGGTTGAGAAGCTTTTGTCATCTAGTCTTCTGTAAAAAGTCTGAAAGTTAGAATTTATAAAACAGTTATATTACCGGTTGTTCTGTATGGTTGTGAAACTTGGACTCTCACTTTGAGAGAGGAACAGAGATGAAGGGTGTTTGAGAATAAGGTTCTTAGGAAAATATTTGGGGCTAAGAGGGATGAAGTTACAGGAGAATGGAGAAAGTTACACAACACAGAACTGCACGTATGGTTGAATCCAGAAATGCATATAAAGTGTTAGTTGGGAGGCCAGAGGGGAAAAGACCTTTGGGGAGGCCGAGACGTAGATGGGAAGATAATATTAAAATGGATTTGAGGGAGGTGGGATATGATGGTAGAGACTGGATTAATCTTGCTCAGGATAGGGACCAATGGCGGGCTTATGCGAGGGCGGCAATGAACCTACGGGTTCCTTAAAAGCCAGTAAGTAAGTATTCACTTTCACGATGACAAATTCAATTCAGACGCAACTGTTACTTTATTTTTGCATGTTTTTGTTTTATTGTAATATGGCAGAAATTTCTGATACAACTAAAGGAAGACATAGTAGTGTGAAAAATAAAATGTTTATGTGCGAATACGGAAAAATCCTATGCCGAAAGCCTAGATCATATATGTTGATCTAGGCCGAAAGTAACCACACATAAATAATACGTGATAATACTGCCATTAGAGTGCAGCACTAGCATACAGCCAGAAACAGTAGTTCTTCGCTCATGTGTAATCATTGACGACAATATTGCCAACATCGTCAGATATAAACTTTACCTGGCGAAGTAACTGAATTAGTTCCTCCGGTCCTCCTCCAAGGTGCTTACGTAACTCAGGACAAAAATGGCGAGTGAAATGTGTCTGTTACGAGTTTGTAGGGGAACCTTCGGTCAAGTAAGTTGTGTGAAGTTTTTTAATTTAAGGTGAACCCAATGTTAACAATTCTACTGTTAATATTCATTGTTAATTTGACTACAAATTTAACGATTTACCGACATTTAAATAATTCATTTGCAATTTCACATCCTTTTACGGAAAAAAAAAACTGTAAAATAAATATTTCTTTCAGATTTATAGAGAGTAAATGTCAATTATATGCATGGAGCACACACTAGCACCTTTTGATACACATTGCAATCTGTATCAGTATTGCTAAAGATTTTTTTTTTTTTTTGGTAATTGCTATATGTATTAATAGATAATAATGATAATAATGAAAATTAAATGATAATTTATCATGTATTGTTTTAAGGTGAGGAAGGTTCATTTATCAGCTGCTGTTGCAGCCCAAGCAGGTCAGAGGCTGAAGAAATTTGATATTTATCGATGGAACCCAGACAAACCAGAAGAGAAACCCCAGATGCAACAATATACTGTAGATCTAAATGCGTAAGTATTCTTTGTCATTATATGAAAATGTGACATAATTTAGTCGTTTAAGAGACTAAAGAGTTAACCTAGATATACGAGAAGTTCGCGACCTCATATTGCGCAGTAGACTTGTTGGGCAATATGCAACTCTTGCCGTATTAATTATTTAATCCAATGCCACCAGGTTGTCTTTTCGACATTTCTGGTCTTCTCTCCTGGCCGTGGCTTAGTTGTAACTCACTTCTGAGGTTGGGGCGCCTGGAAGGCGGAGTTACATTACCCCGATGACGTGATAGGATGATTATGATAATGTGGTGCCAGGAGAGGTCTTAAATCTAAACTTAACCTAAATTCCAGACCATGGACGAACACAGGAAAAATTCCTGTGCTCTAACCGGGAATCGAACCCGGGACCTCATGAATTATAGCCAGAAGCTCTGACCACTAGACCATGAGGCTGTCGTATTAATATTAGATACAAAAGTGCTTTATATTGTATGGAATATTGTTGCAGGTGTGGACCCATGGTTTTGGATGCTCTCATAAAAATAAAAAATGAAATGGATCCAACATTGACATTCCGGCGATCTTGTCGAGAAGGCATCTGTGGATCGTGTGCTATGAACATTGGTGGAATAAATACTCTGGCATGTATTAGGTAATATTATAGATATATTAATTTGTCCTACAGAATTTATCTGTAATATTGACACTTAATATTTTTAGGAGAAAAATTCGCCCGCGCCAGGAATCATCGAAGGAGGAAAGTTCTATCCGGTGCTGTGGATTGAATTCGGCGTAGCTCAGTGGTCAGAGCGCTTGGTACGTAGAACCAAGGACCCGGGTTCGATTCCCGGCGCCGGAGCGAATTTTTCTCCTAAAAATATTAAATGTATTAGGTAAGTTGGTCATCAGCGTAGCGAGCTGGAATCATAATCCGTTCTATACTAGGATTGGAATGGTCAGAAATGCATTTCGGAATTTTCACTATGAAATGCCTCAAAAGGGGACGACATTTTGAAGCCTTAATGATTATTCTTATAACCAGCATAAGGAGTACAGAAGTCTTCAAATTGTGAACTTTATAATATTCGAAAACTAGAGATCTAAATGATATGAAAATGATTTGGCCATACATAAGAAGTATGATCTATTACTCAAATTTCTCTACACAATATGTAAGTGGCGATAGAAAAGTGAGTATTGTTAAAGTAGGCCTATATATAAAGATCCTTAAGGTTTTCTTGATGGTACAGACCTCTAGTCTTTGTAGAAATGTACAGTACAGTATAACCTCTATTATTCATGGTAATCAAGGGGGGACTAAATGGTTAATCGAAAAAGTCGGATAATCCGTATCATAAAACATTTTCGTAAATTAAGTGCATAATACAGTTTCATAATTTCCGCCCTAAATCTGTCCGTCAGTGGCTAACCATGACAATATCTTTGAAAAATATTGGGAGTGTAAGAGGTCAAATGCCTGGCATTAGAAAACAACAACAACAATTTCCGCCCTGGTCTTTTGTTTAACATGCTAGATAGTGAATCAGAAGTTTACCGGTAATGATTTAAGTCCGGTTGTCAAAAATGATTTTATAAGGGCCAAGTAAATTTCTTGCATTGAATCTTTGTGGAAAGATAGGAATAGTAGAGGTTTCTTGTTGTAGATTTACAGATTGTGTACACTTCATTCTTGCTTTTAATTAAATCGCGCACATTTGTAATGCCAATCTCGTATTGTGTTGCGAGAGGAGCTGGGATTTCTCTTTTTGCAAACTGATCAATTATTTATTTGTGTTTTTATTTTGATACTTAGTAAAACACTTTTGACACCCGTGGAAAATATTTTGGATAGAAATTATGAAGTACGAGCACTCGAACAGTAGAAGAAGGACTGAATGCTGCACGGGTTTGCTGTAAATTTTGTGGAAGTTTTTGGGACCATTTCTTCGAAAGCAGGTAGTGATTATTTTACAATTTGGGAAAAACGCCTTCAAGTAGGCCTAGCGGTAACTGTTCCTATTACTGGCAGTACTCTTGTAATATGTAAGGATAAAGACTTGTAGTAATAGACTCTAGAAAAGAATAGGTACTAATATGTTGTTGTTGTTTTCTAATGCCAGGCGTTTGACAATAAAGTCATTTGACCCCTTGCACTCCAATATTTTTCAAAGATGTTAAATGGCAAGTTGTAGCCGATTTAAGTGAACACCATATTTTAACGTTTTGGTGGCTACTTCATTCACACACAACCCCAGAATGTCTGGAGGACCACACCTGCTGTTGGTCGACGGGTCCACTGGACCTAGCTGGGAGATCTTGTTGATCACCAGCTTTCCCTCCTTAAGCCACTGGAGGACGATTTTAGTGCCATAGCAGGTCAGCACTAGGAACAGAAAAGTAGAAAGAGGAGGAAGGAAAGTGAAATGAACCCCTATGCCTCGAATGCTCTAATACTGTCGGGGTCGAAGAAAGTAAGAGTTCAGTCAGAGGACTGGATAGGAAAGGGTAAAGAGGGAATTAATAATAATAATAATAATAATAATAATAATAATGATAATAATTTATTTATTTAATCTGGCAGAGCTAAGGCCAGCAGGCCTTCTCTTCCGCCCAGCCAGACTGTAATTCTAATTAAATACATTTGCTTACATAGTTATTACATTAATATCTAGACCATAAACATGAAACATGAAAGTAAATAATGAAAATTGGATAATAATAATAATAATAATAATAATGAGATAATTTAGATATTTATCTGTGATATATATAACCATTAAACATTGAGAAACCTGAAACAGCTATTATTGTTGACAATAATTGTTAGAAAAATATCTCGTTAGCCTATTCTTAAATTGATTTGATGTCTGACAGTCCCTGACATTACTCGGTAGGGAATTCCAAAGTCGAGGAACAGCCACAGTGAAAGAAGATGAATATGAGGATGTTCGGTGGGGGAATTAGGTATTGGATAGAGGAAAATTATACCAAATTCAGTCATTAACTCATCAAGCTGACCAGTGCTAATGGATGAGTAGCCCCTCCCTTTAGTTCAGCTTGTAAAATTATGCTTACTAACAGCTGCACCACGGGAAGGTAGGGATGGGACATTGGTTTTTGTCCAGGTTGGTTCCTTAAAGCCTTCAATGGGAAGGATTAATGGCTCTCCCCTGTGTCCGACAGATACTCTTTTGCAGCCATATAGGTACTAATATAAGGTATAGCACTACATACATTTTCCTCAAGAAAGAAAGAAAGAATAGAGAGAGAGAGAGAGGGGGAGGCGGATAATCCGCTGATCAGTTAATAGGGTGACGGATAATCAGGGTTCTACTGTAATATATTTTGCAAGACAAGTCAAAAAGTTCCATTTTCTGAATGTGAAATAACATTGATTAATATATAATATTCGTGGAATAACATCGAAATAAGTCAAATATTTATACAGAAATTTAAGATTTTTATTTACAGTAAAATAGATTCCCTACTAATTTCGTATTCTTCATAAATTAAGATATTTTTGAATTTGAAATAGACCTATAATTTAAAAATTGTTGAAATTTGTAATCAGAAACGTAACAGCAGCTAGAAATAAGTGTCTGACAAGTCTGATCTCTGTGTTGCAGTAAGATCGACACGAACCTGAGTAAAGCGAGCAAGATCTACCCGCTGCCGCACATGTATGTGATCAAGGACCTGGTGCCCGACATGAACAACTTCTACGACCAGTACCGCTCCATCCAGCCCTGGTTGCAGCGCAAGGACGAGAAGAAGAGTGGCAACCAGCAGTACCTCCAGTCCGTGGATGACCGCAAGAAACTGGCAAGTCTCAGCTGTGATTGTATAGCATAGGGCTCTTTGTCCTCAGATTGTCCTCCAGAACTAGTCCTTATGGTCTCAGCACTGAGTAATAGGGCAGATTTTCTAAGAATATGTCAATTCGTCCTACAGATATTGTTTCACAGTTGTTTTTTTTATTTGGTTAGTTGTTATTGTTGTTTTCTAATGCCAGATGTTTGACAATATAGTAATATGCGTCACAAGAGCGGTATGTTGAAGCTTTCATGTTCGAGGAAAAGTTTGAAAAAGCGAAACGTAGTCGAGCTTTTTTAATTTCCGAGAATTGAAATAAAACATACCGCTCTTGTATCGTACATTATTTTGTGCGAAGATCGTTTATTACATACCTGAAAGACGAATTTCTAATTAGTTGCAATGAAATCTCCATCTTGGTTTCTGTTCAATGACGGCAAATTTGTAAAACAAAAATATCTATCTTCAATATTGTTGCTTTAAAATGTTTTTTGTGTTTACTACACTCCAGTAGGCCGTGATGTACATCTCTCTTTTTTTTCCCCCAGTCCATAAATGCGAACTTAAAACAAATGGTAAGGTTATGTAATGATTTATTTTCCATTTTAATATTTTAACAATATTATTTATATAACATATTGCAGTAATAACATCGGCATCTGGAATCTTGTTGATTTTTTCACGGCTTCCTTAATGTTACTTGCATCACGAATCCAGTAACTTTATAGTGGAGTTGTAGAGTTTACTTAATTTTTGCAATTATTTAGAAACAATAATTAATAGTGCAATTTAGGTGAAATTGCAGTGGTAAGTTTCCAATTTATAATTATTACTATATTGAACGTCTCTAAAAATAATATGTTAAAAGCCTAAAACAGTAAAATCAATATGTCACTTAAGCGGTAAGAAGAGGGAAATTGTTATGTGTGTTCGGTTGGGAATACTGAATGTGGAATTTTAGACTTACCGCGGATTGGTTTTGTGTGGAAACCAAGCAAATATGCACGATCTCGTACAAAAAAATATTCCAATTTAATAATGAAGAATAATAGATAAAATAATAATAATCTCGTACTCCTCTTCTTTATCTCCACCTTTTCTTGTTCTTATTCCTTCTCTTTTCCTGGTAATCTAGTTTCTTCTCTTGTTAGTCTTATGTTAGCTGGTGTCATATACCACTGGGAGGAAATAACCTTTAGATTATGTCCTTTGTCTTAAATGTAATTAATGTTGTTAAACACAATATTTTCAGTGTTGTAGCTATTTAGTAAGGACTTATTAAGTAATTTAAATATCCCCCCCACTCTCAAATTTCGTCTTCAAAATGCTATTTTTCAGTAGTGTATACAAATAGTATTGTATTACATTTATGAGATTCAGGAATCTTCTATGCCACATCAATAAATTTAAGAATGCAGTTATATTGTCAGACTCCAAAGCAGCTATTCTATCAATAGTCTCTAAACACACACCTTCATCTCAAACAGCAGAAATAACTAAAATGCTCTCTCAATTAATATCACTCAATAAAAGAATTGTATTCCAATGGATACCATCCCATTGTGGAATCCTGGGAAACGAGAATGCGGATGCTTTAGCAAAGAAGGGCAGCACTGCTACTTACAGACCTGTTACTAAATCTACGTATTACTCTGTGAAAAGATTTATTAAATCTACATATTTAGACTGCAACAAACAAAATTTGATAACACAATCTCAAGGGAAAAAAGTGGAACTCTCTGCATCATAATCCACAGTTGATTCCCGATTTACCACGAAAATCGTCTGTAGCTGCATTTAGGTTGGCAACAGGCCATGATTGTTTGGCCAAACACCTGCATAGAACTGGAATATATCAGTCCCCTAACTGCCCATTGTGCAACTCAAATCAAGAAATGGATTCGAACACCTCAAAATCTGTGCTTCAGTGGCTGGTCATGATAATATCTTTGAAAATATTGGAGTGCAAGAGGTCAAATGACTTTCTTGTCAAACGGCTGGGATTAGAAAACAACAACATTTATGAGACTTCAATATCAGCAGTATAATACAAGATAGAAGATTATAAAGATTGCAACCATCATTTATACGTATACGTTATACGTTAGGGGTGAAACCATTCCGGAAGTTAACAAATGTAAATACCTCGGAATAACATTTAGCAGCGATCTCGGCTGGGGGAACACGTTACAGACACAGCGGGAAAAGCATGGAGAGCGTTACACTTTGTGATGAGGGTACTAAGAAAAGGTTCTGATAAATCCAGAGAGATTGCATATAAATCACTAGTACGTCCAGTAATGGAATATGGTGCTGCATGTTGGGATCCTTACAGATTAGAACATATTAAGACATTGGAAAAGATTCAAAAACGGGCTCTTAAGTGTTGTCGGAAAAATTCACACTCACGGACAGGAGAACGCGAATTCGATTATGCGCACTGTTCAAAACATACAGAGGTGAGCCTGCCTGGAGAGAAATAAAAAATAGGTTGCAGCCGCCAAATTACTCTTCAAGGAACGACCACTCATATAAATTGAGGGAAAGAAGACAGAGGACGGACACTGGAAAGTTTTCTTTTCTCAATTGTACTATCAGGGACTGGAATGCTTTACCTGCAGACTTACTAAAGGCTTTACCAACAACCAAAAATGTATTTAAAAATAGGCTTAAGGACCTTACTAATAGACGGTAATTATACACAATATTTAAAGGGTATAAATAATATTTTGTTATTGAAGTGTTGTATCAGTGAAGAAGTATGTCGTGTCAGTGAAGTGTGCTGTGTAAGTGAAACGTGTTCCTGTCAGTGAAGCTTTATAGTTTATAGTGGCAGTGCAAAGAATTTGAACAGTGAAATGTTTTTGAAGTGTTAGTGAAATCAGGATAGAATCAGTGAAATGTGTCGTAGTTCAATTGCAGTGAGTGAGTTGACAGCGAAATGAGTGTAATGTTGAAAGGTACTTGTGCAGATATGAACATATCATACTCGTGGGTTTTAGTTCGATCATAGTTTTAAGATACAAATTAGATTTATTTCAAATGTTATTTTAAGTGATCGTGCTTCATTTAATTTAGGATATTCCATGTTGTTATTATTATTATTATTATTATTATTATTATTAATTATTGTTAGTATTAATTATTAGTATTATTATTAATTGTATTTTTAATTAATAAGTTTATTATTGTCATTATTGAGTGTAATTAGTTACCACCTCCACCGGGTATATACCCACTGCATTGTGAATAAATACATACATACATACATACATTTATGACCCAAACATAGTTTTTCTAGAATACATGAAAATCATACTTCGTGTTGCACCATACTTGCAGTTGTTCATGAAATATTTTCCTATATATTTAGTCACTGCTATATCAGGAATATGGATGACATCTGCATAAGTGTAAATACTGTTCTTTAGTGATGTAAGAGCATGTTTGTACTGAAATTACAGTGAAAAAACAAATACCAGCTGCGGATAATCAGTTGTGCCAACACAGCGTGTTTCCTCTTCACTTCAGTTTATGTTACCTTGTAATTAATTTTTTTGTATCAGAATTGTGCTAATTCCTAAATGCAAACTTTCTGCTTTGATAGCATGTGTCACTGTGATACAAAAATTGTGGAGGTCTCTGGTAGTAAGAGAAGAAATGCAAAATCTTACAGGACTGTAATTGGTTGTGTATAAATGATACCTATCAATGTGCATAAACGAATTTTACAAATTCAAAACAGGTTTCAGTTAGGAGCAAACCAGTTAATAATAGCCACTGATTTGCAAGAAGAGATTGTCAACAGTAAATGCGATATTTTAGTGAAAACATGCCAAATAGTAGGATTTGAAGAGTAGACTCTACGTTATGGGTTCCAATGGTCTGCCAGTTTTCCAGAAGTTTACATTTAAAACTGTGTTTTAAGTTTTCGTGGCTGTAATAATTTTCTTTATGTGACAAACATGTCTATACATCAAAGACAATTTCATTGAAATACCTAATCACAATAGAGTATAATATTTGGTTGAATTTCAACTAATCCTAGTAAACTGTCACTGCCATATTATTTTGAAATGATCGATTTTATTTTATCACCACTGCTTGGCAATATTTTCTTGTGTAAACAATTTAGAAAGGCATGGCTTATACATAAGATTAATATTTCCATAGTGTCTGAAGATTCTTCAGTACCAGTAGTATTTGTGCATTAATTTCATTGATGATGATGATGATGATGATGATGATACTGTATATTCATTGTTCATTGTTTACTGTCAGTCGTAATTAGTTTAGTACAGGTAGTTAACACTAGATGGTTCTGATATTTCCACTTCTGCATTACCAGTTCATATGATATTTGGAAACAAGAGAACAAATGAAGGAATATCCATGGCCAGCCATTAGAAACCATATTTCCACTTTTTCTTTAAGAATACAGTAGGCCATGCAAGCCAATGAAATATAATACTAGGTTAGTATATCAAATATCTTATTTAATAATAATAATAATAATACTAATAATAATAATAATAATAATAATTATATTGGAGTGTAGGCTTTCACGGCCGGCGTCAATAGTAGAAAAGTTTTCCGGGCTATAAGGCCGTGGTCTGTTGGTTGTGAGACCAAACGTTTCGTTCACTGCTGCGGTGAACATCTTCAGTGGTGTCTATTGCTGGTGCGGCTGGTTCTACTGCGTGTGCTGATTACAGTCTGCGCTGGCTGCATCGTTGTATATATAGTGCGGGAGGGGGGCTTGCTGTTGTCGCCTCGGTCCGCGCTCGAATGTGCTTTGCGGGCGGGTTTGCTGTTTTCCACGCGCTCCGCGTCCGAGCTTGTGTTGTTTAATTGTGCTACGCGGGCGGGTTTGATGTTGGTTTTCCTTAATGCCGGATACCAGGCCTTGTTAACCTTGAGGCCTTCTTCTTTTCGATTGAAATTGTTCTTATGTTTATATATTTCAATCGCCTCTCGGTGTAGCCTCGCGTAGAAATGTGGTGTGTCGCTGAGTGTATCGGTGCCTTCGAACCTAATTTTATGTTCGCCTTCCAGATAAGCATGTTCAGCTACAGCCGACTTATCTACGTAGCCAAGGCGGCAGTTTCTTCTATGTTCGAGATCCGAGTCTTGAAGCTCCGCTGCGTTGTCCCTATGTAGACTGCTCCACATGAACACGGGATCCTGTAGACCCCGTAGAAGATAATCTGTCGCGTTTGTCCTTGGCTGAGCGTAGGCTGTTGCGTATCTGCTTGGTGGGCAGGAAGATAGTGTCCACCTTGTGCCGGTTGAGGATCTTGCTTATCCGGTCCATAACTTGCTTGTGATAGGGCAAGAACACCGTGCCTCTCTTCGTATGGTCTTGGCCTGACTCCGGTGTCGTCTTCTTCCTTGGTTTCAAGGCCCTTTTTAACTCTGTCTTGGCGTAGCCATTAGCGGTTAGGGCTGAATGTAGGTGGTCGATTTCTTGGTCTAAATGTTGGGGGTCAGAAACCCGTATGGCTCGGTCGAAGAGGGTTTTAATCATTGCACGCTTCTGCCGGGGATGATGATTGGAATCTTTGTGTAGATATCTATCCGTGTGTGTGGGTTTCCTGTACACCTTGTGGCCGAGGGCGCCATTTTCTTGTCTGTAAACCAGTACGTCTAAGAAGGGTAACTGGCCATCCTTCTCTGTTTCCATAGTGAATTGTATTTGTTCATGTTGACTATTGAGGTGTAATAAGAAGTCTTCGAGTGTCCGTCTTCCATGTTTCCAGATCACGAAGGTGTCGTCCACGTATCTGTACCAGCAGCTAGGCTTCAATGTTGCCGTTTCCAGTGTTGCCTCCTCAAAAGCTTCCATGTAGAAGTTAGCTATCACAGGACTTAGTGGACTCCCCATGGCCACTCCGTCGGTTTGTTCGTAAAACTTTTGTTGCCACTGGAAATATGTGGTGGTTAGGACGTGTTGGAAAAGCGTCACAATATCTTCGGAAAAGATGTTCCTGAGTAGAACCATGGTATTGCTGATTGGTACCTTGGTAAATAAAGAGACCACGTCGAAACTCACGAGGATACCCGCCCGCGTAGCACAATTAAACAACACAAGCTCGGACACGGAGCGCGTGGAAAACAGCAAACCCGCCCGCGAAGCACATTCGAGCGCGGACCGAGGCGACAACAGCAAGCCCCCTCCCGCACTATATATACAACGATGCAGCCAGCGCAGACTGTAATCAGCACACGCAGTAGAACCAGCCGCACCAGCAATAGACACCACTGAAGATGTTCACCGCAGCAGTGAACGAAACGTTGGTCTCACAACCAACAGACCACGGCCTCATAGCCCGGAAAACTTTTCTACTAATAATAATAATAATAATAATAATAATAATAATAAAATAAAATGTGTTATTATTTTCAATATTATTGAAATTATTTAATAGCCTTAATAAATACTCTTCGAGGTTTTGATTTTCCATACATAAATTTACAAAACCAAAACGTGTCATTGAATTACATTTAATAATTCTAAATGTAGAATGAAAATATAACAAGAAAAGAAGAAAACAGACTGGACTCTGTAGATCAAATGTAGGGTTTTCCGAAAGTAAGAAGTAATTTTAAATGCTCACATTTTTTTTCATTTTCTACACAATTTAAAATATTTTGGCATTGGTGTATTAAACAATAAATGGAATTTTATGCCTCCACACCCTTTGCCATAACTTCATCGTAGATGCTGTATGTGTCCACCATTTTGTTCTTGTACAAGTAACAACCTCTCTTTAATGCTATATACAACAGCTCTGAGTTCGTGTACTGAAATATCTGCCACAGTGTGTGCGATAGAGTCCTTCAACTCATCAATTGTCGTAGGTTTGCTCAAGAACACTCTGTCCAATAATCTACTAGGTTAATGTCTGGCGATCTTGTAGGCCAAGTTACAGCAAAGTTCCTATTGATAACACAGCCACTAGAACGATAAAAAACGAAGTTGTCGTGGAGTTAAAAATTTTCATTTCCTGTGTAATAAGCCAGTGCCAAAATTTTTAAGATTGTTTAAGAAAATATCTTAAACAATTAAATTTAGCTCTTATTTTTTTAAAAACTCTATGTTAACTAAAGAATGCCACACAACAACTTTTGCTTTCATTAATTTAGAATCTTTTAAGTGTTGTATAATTTGACTTTTGTGTACTTAGTTCTACATCAATAACTTTCATTTCAAACAAAATATGAAACTTACTGATCCCAAAATTGTGTTCTCGGCATGTGAAGCATTTCTAGAACTGGAATTTTACTCCAAAATTGCTTCGTATGGCCTTCTGCTATTTTTTTTTGGATGGTTAGTGACACACTGTATGTACACAAAAGCATATAAAACAGCTTTTTCTTTTTTATAGGATGGACTGTACGAATGCATTCTGTGTGCCTGCTGCAGTACATCTTGTCCGTCATACTGGTGGAATGGGGACAAGTACCTGGGCCCTGCTGTTCTCATGCAGGTAAGACATGCCAGGTTAAGGTGCTTAAGAAGAGAGCACTGTGGACGTGCTGTGCTGGAATGCATTGACGGGTATATATCAAACTAGTGGCTTGTCCAGCAAATGCTGCAAACTGAATCCATAAGAAGTTCAAATAAAAATTGTTCAGATTTATTTTCAATGAAGAATACCAGACATTCTGAAAGTTATTTGCTTCCATAATAGTGAAACATACACCCTCTGAATGATTTTTATGCTACATACTGTTCCTTGAACCTATCCGTCTTCAGTTCTTGAGTTTCAATGCGAAATCGCAAGTAACAATGTCAGGACGATCAGCGAGTTTTTCATGTGCGAGTAATGCACTAGCTATTTCAGGTCATTGCGGATTGTAGGTGAAAGTTAAGAAAATATAAGGTTTGTCATGCTTTGAACAAAAGACTTCGCATCTTGGTGTAGCTGGTGCATGTTTCGTGAACTACCCTGAAATGTAGAGGGCAGAATCACTTTTTCCCACTAAGAGTCCTTGCTGAGGTGATCAAGAGACTACAAAATCTTGTAGGCCTCTTATTTTATCAGTAAGTAATATCTTTTGGTCTTTTCTTAGGAATTTTAATTTTTGCACTCCCTCAAGACAATACTGATCTACCAAATACTGCTGGATTAATTTGTGTAACATATGAATGTTATCCCGTATATTTTCTGTAATATAGGCTGTTGTGAGGAATCTATTGCTGAGATGTGGAAAATAAGGCGAATGATAAGTCAGAGTTGTAGAATCTTATATGCACCCTAAATAAAATTGTCCATCGTAAATCGTTAGCAGTTTATGTTTCATTCGTTGCTGGTTGCGGGAAATAAACTTACTCATCACGGTAGCAAGAAGTGAAATGGCATGCTATTTTCCCTACAACAAAATATGCTTGGCAGCGATCACAAATCTAATCGATTAAATCAAAGAAATATGAAATTAATTTTGATGTAGTTTAAAGACCCAGCTAAAATAGGAAGCATGACTCAATTACTACCGAGGAAAATGAGAGAATCAGATATATAAATATCTATATCACACCGCCATTACATATATGAAAAGGACCCACACCACTTGATTAATAACTATAAAAGTATTTCATTTTTAATAACAATATTGCTACCTTACATAAGTTTTATAGTTTTCAGTAACATATATACAGCCGTTACTCAGTAAATTATAGAAATGAAGATCTAATTTAAGATATTCTTTTTCTGTGTCTACTTACATAAAGCCCCAAAAGGTTTCATTTTCATATCATGAGTATAGCATTATGTGTTGTATTAACTATAATAATATTTCATTTTTAATGGTAACAATGTCATCAAACACTCTTTAAATTTTGTAGTTATTAGTACTAGTTCTTAATATTAAGAAATATTATGGTTGTGATTATAAACCTATCTTTTTTTTTTTTTTAAACAGGATAAAGGGTGATAAAAGCCGAAGTTTGGATTTACATTATTTATGTATGGCTTTGATACTATAGCAATGTTATGTACAGATATTCGAAATAGGCTGTATTACTGTCTAGCCAACAATGGAGCACATTTTCAACATTTCATTTAGTAAATTTAATCAATTAAATTTAAGAAATTACCCAAAATAAACTGCGTTTTCGTCATACAAAGTACTGACAATAATAATCCAGGTTGCCAGGCGATGATAGAAAACCAGAGATATGAGAAGAAATGAATGAGATTTATAAACAATTGAATACTCTTTCCGATTTAAGTATTTAAGGAGTGCCATTTGAAATTGAGGGGTGTCTTCACAAAACTCGTTATCTACAAAATCTTCTTTTTTTCAAGACAACTCTTTTCTAAAATACACAACTGTAGATACTGAGTTTTGAAAAATCTCTTTTATTTCAAGATCAATTTACTAATATACTTACCAACTTTAGCTTAATTCTGATATGATGAAAGAGTGATGGAGTGGAGAAAATTCTCGGCGCCGGAGAGAATTTTTCTCCGCTCCATCACTCTTTCATCATGTGATGACGCAGAATATCTGCATGGAAATATCATATGTACTTCGGTACATCAATATATATATGATATGCGTAATAAATCACTTTGTGATTTAAGACGGCGCCCATACCGTCGGATCCCGGCCAAACAGTCACTCATCTGAGTGCACCTCAACACATGTATGGACTTCGGTCCTGCGTTCATAGACATCTATGACGTAGTGCAGAGGGCGGCCACCAGAGGGAACCCCAGAGATGGAGCTTAATCTGAGACGATTCTAAACGGCGTCGGGATTGTATCCGGCGTGGCTTAGTGGATAAAGCATCAGCATGTAGAGCTGAAAACCCGGGTTCAAATCCCGGCGCCGGAGAGAATTTTTCTCCGCTCCATCACTCTTTCATCATGTGATGATGCAGAATATCTGCATGGAAATATCATATGTACTTCGGTACATCAATATATATTTAATTCTGATAGCACCATTGGATTCTCCTGACCCAAAAACATAAGGATACGCTAAAACCTCAAAATCTGGAAAAATGTAGATAACGAGTTTTGTGAAAACGCCTCTCAATTTCAAAGCAAGGTGATAGGGTGAAACCTGAAATGCAACACGAGTTGTAAACTTCCCCTTCAGTGTCTAAATTGACGTTTTTTTTTTGTGTAAATTAATTTAATTGATATAGTTATTTAGATTGGGAAGTTTTGAAATGAAAGTTCTGTATACAATGCATAACCAACACATACCACATAATTCCAAAACTAAAGTCAAAAGGCTTTAATGTTAATAAATAATTACTGTATATGTTTTTCAGGCCTACCGCTGGATAATTGACTCAAGAGATGAGGCAACAGAGCAGAGGCTGAGCAAACTGAGGGATCCCTTCTCAGTGTATCGTTGCCACACCATCATGAACTGCACACGTACTTGTCCTAAGGTACGTGCACAACCATCAGACAAAGCAACAAGAAGCTTGCATTTTTAAGTCTTCATATCATAACCAATTTTTTTTATGAACTTTACATCCTATGATTGCTATTTCCCTTGCTATCATCATCACCATCATCATCATCAGCATCGTCGGAATAATAAATTAAATAAAACACAGGGATTTAGCCAGTGGCATACACAGGATTTCTCTCTGGCAGGAGTCTTCAATCAGATTTTTGTGTCCAATCATAAAATGATATATAATCGTTCAAGTTCTCAGTACACTTTAACCACAACCACGACCTTAAACTTCTTACTGTGGTGTTATTTTCCTACTAGTTTTCATTCTTAAGTTTGTTTTATTACGAGGGTTTATAACGGACAATGTTATTTGTTAAAGAGAAAAAAGAAAATAACGCTGAAGGTTATGTATATGCATACAGTGAAATTGAAGTGAATTATTGAAAGAGTATTTGAATATTAGAATATTGTGTTAGTGTAATCACAAGCTCCTTTTAAGCATCGTTTACCTGAAAAAATATCTGGACTTATCACCATTCTTGTACTAAAATTATTATATTTCATGTACATCATTCCCTGATAAATTGACTCGTAGATACTGACTATGAACAAAATCCGTCCAATAGTTTAGTAGAAATCGCTGTACACAGACAGACTAGTACTAAAATTGTTATATTTCTTGTACATCATTCCCTGATAAATTGAATCGTAGATACTGAATATGAACAAAATCCGTCCAATAGTTTAGTAGAAATCGCTGTACACAGACAGACTAGTACTAAAATTATTATATTTCATGTACATTATTCCCTGATAAATTGACTCGTAGATACTGAATATGAACAAAATCCGTCCAATAGTTTAGTAGAAATCGCTGTACACAGACAGACTAGTACTAAAATTGTTATATTTCTTGTACAACATTCCCTGATAAATTGAATCGTAGATACTGAATATGAACAAAATCCGTCCAATAGTTTAGTAGAAATCACTGTACACAGACAGACTAGTACTAAAATTATTATATTTCATGTACATCATTCCCTGATAAATTGACTCGTAGATACTGAATATGAACAAAATCCGTCCAATAGTTTAGTAGAAATCGCTGTACACAGACAGACTAGAACTAAAATTGTTATATTTCTTGTACATCATTCCCTGATAAATTGAATCGTAGATACTGAATATGAACAAAATCCGTCCAATAGTTTAGTAGAAATCGCTGTACACAGACAGACTAGTACTAAAATTGTTATATTTCTTGTACATCATTCCCTGATAAATTGAATCGTAGATACTGAATATGAACAAAATCCGTCCAATAGTTTAGTAGAAATCGCTGTACACAGACAGACTAGTACTAAAATTGTTATATTTCTTGTACATCATTCCCTGATAAATTGAATCGTAGATACTGAATATGAACAAAATCCATCCAATAGTTTAGTAGAAATCGCTGTACACAGACAGACTAGTACTAAAATTATTATATTTCATGTACATCATTCCCTGATAAATTGACTCGCAGATACTGAATATGAACAAAATCTCTCCAATAGTTTAGTAGAAATCGGTGTACACAGACAGACTACTACTAAAATTATTATATTTCATGTACATCATTCCCTGATAAACTGACTCGTAGATACTGAATGTGAACAAAATCCGTCCAATAGTTTAGTAGAAATCGCTGTACACAGACAGACTAGTACTAAAATTATTATATTTCATGTACATCATTCCCTGATAAACTGACTCGTAGATACTGAATATGAACAAAATCCGTCCAATAGTTTAGTAGAAATCGCTGTACACAGACAGACTAGTACTAAAATTATTATATTTCATGTACATCATTCCCTGATAAATTGACTCGTAGATACTGAATATGAACAAAATCCGTCCAATAGTTTAGTAGAAATCGCTGTACACAGACAGACTAGTACTAAAATTATTATATTTCATGTACATCATTCCCTGATAAATTGACTCGTAGATACTGAATATGAACAAAATCCATCCAATAGTTTAGTAGTAACCGCTGTACACAGATACAAAGATACCTAAAACCACTTTTTTGGTATTAAGGATGCAGAATACACATATTTTCGCGAGAATGTCTAAATAATTTTTGCGACATCTGTCTCTTAAAAAAGTAGAGTAAAAAGCACCTCTTAAAACATTGTGTTGTTCCTCTTCCACAGGGTTTGAATCCTGGAAAAGCCATTGCAGAAATCAAGAAGCTGCTCTCTGGCATTGCAAAGAAGGATGCCCCGGGCCTGAACACAGCAGCCCTACAGAACTAATTGTTATACCTGAGAAGTACTTGTAGAACTCATGCTCCTCATTAAATACTGAACTTCCAATAGTTGTGTGCATAATACATAATGCAGTTCTCATGAAGAGGGTTTCAAAGGATCACCTGCACTCACTCCAAGTATTAGCACTGTTTAAGCTTCACATGTTGTGTGATGTCATTAAACAAATAAATAATTTTTTAGAGATTGATTGATTATTCCTTCACTCATATAAATTACCCTCCAGATCCGCTACTCTCCCAGCCATTCTTTCATCTTCAACGTGTTCATACTCTAAAGGTGCGTTTACACTATGCGCAACTGTTTCGCGAGGCAAGGTTCGCATAGTGCACATGTGACCTCCACCCCAAAACATGTTGCGTGGAACGGCCTGGTGGCAAGCCACACCTCACAGTCAGTTTTTGGATGCACATCAAAGAGCCTCGCTACTCCCGTTTCGTGTAGTATGAATACTCATACTTGTTGCGTGCGAGAAAATAAACAAGGAGGAAAGCATCCACTTCATCGAATTGTACAAAAAATCATTCGTTTTTGTGGGATCCAAAAGACAAAGTCCATCACAATCACAATGGGGCAAAAAGACAGGATGTGTGGAAGGAAATGAGTGTGATCCTTCAGTCACCCATCTCAACTCCCTCATAAGTTGGTCCCCATATTTGCATTCCTTGCTCCACCAGCGGCGACGTTCTTTCGTTTTCTTGTTCAAATACAGTGTTGTCATGACCGTGAACACAGATGCAGCATTCGGAAGTACAACTACAGAACACGACGACATGGCTGTGTTTCACCCAAACTGACGGCTCACCTTTCGTTCCTGTTTCGCGCAACGTTACACTCAGTGTAAACAGGAAGGGCGAAACAGCTGTCGGACGAATCATTCTCGCGAAACAGTAGCGCGTAATGTAAACCCATCTTTTTAGGCCATGCTACTACGGCGCAAATAAAATATGAAAGATAAAAGTAGCCCCTTCACATGCCATGAAAACACTTGGTGGAGCATGGAGGTATATAGAGCCCCATACTTTCTTGACCTCGACACTAGAATGAGATGGGGTGGTCGACACCTCACTCCGACTGCCTTTTACCCCCAGGAAAAACCCGATCCTCAATTTAATAGTCTCGAGTGGACCTCAGGGCCATTCTGGACGTTTGGCAACAGGAAACCCCCACCACCATCCGGTATCAAACCCCAGACCTTCCAATCCATAAGCAGCAGGGGCGATTTCTCAGGGCATGCTATGCTTGCTGCGCAAGCCCACTATTTTCGTAGAATGTGTATTTCTCAAAATGGGATTACGTACATTAAAATTTATCATGATTTTTGGAATATTGTATAGGCGTAATACCATCTGCAGGTTGCACGCCGCAGGTATCGCAACGCTTGCTCGTTTCTCGGAGCTACAGGAAAGACGTAGAAACAGCGAGAATATGATGTGCGCGCAAGTGCCTTCCTCCTCAGTCCGTCCTAGGTGCACATGCTTCTGTTATGTGTTGTTTGAAGCTCTGGTCCGAGAGCTACACCAACGACTATTTAACGTTACACACAGCAGTATTGTGACTTGCAATGTAATTGTATGAGCGGAATGCATGTGTTAGCTGCTGCATGTATTATTCTTAAACACTAATTTGAAGTATTGCAATGAGTTCGGAATTGTGTGTGTTATTGAAACATTATTAAATCCATTTTCCCGAAGGACTATTCAAGAGAAGACAGACATTATAGAGAATATGTGCGCTCGTTCAGTGCAGCTCAATACAACAATGTGCATTGGTTGGCAGGGTCGAAAACACTAAATAAACTGTTTTGTTGGCCATGTTTGTTATATCATATCGAACTTCTACATCTCATAAGCGAATATGACCCATGACTCATAATGATTTCATAATTATAAAATAAATTATTTATGTGGATCTAATTATTTTTATTAATTATGAATTATTATATCCTCCCATCTTCCTCTATGAATAAAAGAGCAAGCCTAACTTTCGTGACTAGCATTCGCCTCTGAAGGCAGTTCCTCTACCAACCGAGCTACCCAGCTGCCCGAATAAAATATAAAATACAGTACATTAAAACTAAAAACATTTGGTCAATAGTTGAAATGTCTATTAGAAACAATACACGTTATTTTATTTTCATATTTTGTAAGTTGCAGGTCTGTCTGTTCCAGTTATTTTCAGAAAAACGTTCGCAGCTTTCATTTTAATACAATATGCTATTTTCTTCGTATACCGATAATAATAATAATAATAATATCATCATGAGCCATCTTCTGTCTTTTTGCGCAAGTTTTAAGAGCCTGTATCGTTGCTTACGTAAGCAACGGCTTGTACGCAAACTTGATCAACCAGCTGTGCGCACAATGATCAGCTGATGTGAGTAGGTATGTCAGATCCGCGCTCGTAACGCACGTGGATGTGGAGCACATGTTCCTGAAATGTCTTCAGATGGGCGTTCTCTAAAACATGAAACAGGTATTTCAACTGAGCCTGAACCGGTAGTTGATAATGAAGAGGAACCTGCAGAAAAGAGAATGAAACTAGAACACGTTGAAAACGACAAGCAAACAAATGGAGAAAACGAAACAGTTTGTTCTACGGAGAACGAAGAGACAGAAGCATCTACGCTTTCAAAAAGACAACTCAAGAAACTGAGAAAAAGGAGAAATGGTTAGCTTATAAGCCCTTGAAAAGGTAACAACTAATGCCAAATATAGGTTATGTATAAGTTGCGTGATTTCAATTTATAATTCGTTGTCTTGATATTTTCATTAATATTGTTTTGTTATTTCTTAGGGCCAAAGAAAAGAGAGACTCAAAGAGAAGAAACTACAAGCACGCCTTAATAATGTTAAATTGGGACCATCTAGAAAGGAACTTAAACATTCAAAAATGTCACAAAGCAATTGTACAGTTCGTGTAGCAATAGATTTATCGTTCGATGAACTAATGAATGGCAAGGTATGAGTGATATTTTAACTCAGCTTGTAGTTTTTAGTATTTATTTTGTGAATGTAAATTAATCCGCACATTATTTTCATTAATGTCGGTATAAACTTGCCATCTAATGTAACCTGATAATCCAACATAACCTCACACATTGGCATCATATTGTATTTAGGCTGCAACAAAACTTTTCTGTCTAGTACTAAAATAAAATAGCAATATCGTATCAATGTTAATTTGTTTTGTTATCCTAGGAAATTGGAAAGTGTATCAAGCAACTGTTACGATGTTACAGCCTTAACAGGAGAGCAAAAAATCCATTGCAGTTTTACGTGACAAGCTTCAATGGAAAATCAAAGGAAGAAATGGAGAAACATTCGGGATACATGAACTGGGATGTAAGTTGTCAGTGCATGAAAAAAATATCGTTCTTTTTATAGTACATAGTTATTAAATGTTGAAGTTACATGTAAGTGTGAATTAATTGAGAATGTATTCAACACGTTTCCCTTTGGTTCCCAGGTCTTAATAGAGTTCTTTCTCATAGAACAGTTCATGCTTCCTTGCCAAAGCAGCATGAATGAAGCGAGAGATTGCAGAGGGAATCCTTTATGTTTAGAAAGATATATTCATGAATTGTCTAGGTAATGACGTATCAGAATGGTTTTGGGAAAAACGTAGCTTTTAAGGAATCCGCAGGTTCATTGCCGCCTTCACATAAGCCCGCCGTTGGTCCCTATCCTGAGCAAGATCAATCCATTCTCTATCATCATATCCCACCTCCCTCAAATCCATTTTAATATTATCTTCCCATCTACATCTCGGCCTCCCTAAAGGTCTTTTTCCCTCCGGCCTCCCAACTAACACTCTATATGCATTTCTGGATTCACCCATATGTGCTACATGCCCTGCCCATCTCAAACGTCTGGATTTAATGTCCCTAATTATGTCAGGTGAAGAATACAATGCGTGCAGTTCTGTGTTGTGTAACTTTCTCCATTCTCCTGTAACTTCATCCCTCTTAGCCCCAAATATTTTCCTAAGCACCTTATTCTCAAACACCCTTAACCTATGTTCGTCTCTCAAAGTGAGAGTCCAAGTTTCACAACCATACAGAACAACCGGTAATATAACTGTTTTATAAATTCCAACTTTCAGATTTTTTGACAGCAGACTAGATGATAAAAGCTTCTCAACCGAATAATAACAGGCATTTCCCATATTTATTCTGTGTTTAATTTCCTCCCGAGTATCATTTATATTTGTTACTGTTGCTCCAAGATATTTGAACTTCTCCACCTCTTCAAAAGATAAATTTCCAATTTTTATATTTCCATTTCGTACAATATTCTCGTCACGAGTCATAATCATATACTTTGTCTTTTCGGGATTTACTTCAAACCTAGCTCTTTACTTGCTTCCAGTAAAATTCCCGCGTTTTCCCTAATCGTTTGTGGATTTTCTCCTAACATATTCACGTCATCCGCATAGACAAGCAGCTGATGTTGTATTTTATATTTGAGTATAAATTTTCAGGTAAATTTCCTTAGTGAGAGCTACTCAGATGTCTTCGAATCCAAAGACGTGGTTTACTTGACGAGTGAGTCGGACAACGTCATTTCTACACTGGAAGGAGACAAAGTGTACATAATAGGAGGGCTTGTGGACCATAATTCACATAAGGTGAGTTGTGTGCTAAAGAGTTTTATTGAATCTTCAATCTCACTACACATCATACACGGACTGACACCATTTGTGTTGCGTTATTTCATGATGAAATGAAACTGAGAGAGGATATAACCCTAGATCATATATACCCAGATTGCTTAGGCTTTGGTGGTAACAACTTTTGTTGGGTTTACTATGCTGCCATCTAGTTATTACATAAGGAGTCACGTCATAACTCCCATTTGAATTGCATTAGTGACTGTACTGCCATCTCGTGTTCGTTTATGGTGGACAGGTGGCGATCCTGGCGGTTGTTCTCTTCAAAGTGCAACTGATTTTAACATAGGATTGAGCATTCTATATGTTATGTTTTTTATTTAACGACGCTCGCAACTGCAGAGGTCATATCAGCGTCGCCAGATGTGCCGGAATTTTGTCCCACAGGAGTTCTTTTACATGCCAGTAAATCTACTGACATGAGCCTGTCGCATTTAAGCACACTTAAATGCCATCGACCTGGCCCGGGATCGAACCCGCAACCTTGGGCATAGAAAGCATTCTATATGTGATCTGGGATATAACTTTACAGATATTATCTGCAAAAATAAATTAAGCAAGTTTCCGTAATAGCGAGGATCAGTGACATGTTAGATTTGGTTTGTTTCAGTTTTTGGTGAGCTTTGCATATATGCCTTTTGATAGATAGTACATAAATAGGGTTACCAACTCTGGTAAATAAAATTACCGGCCGTTTTACACACGCAAGTTTGGATGAATATATATAACTAGTGGCTTGTGCACCAAATACTGCTGCAAACTAAGTTCGTTAGACATTCGAATAAAAATTTTTCAGATTTATTTTCAATTAAGAATACTTGTCTTTTTGATAGTTATTTGCTTCCATAATAATGAAACATACTCCCTCTGAATGGATTTTTTAGGCCAAATGCTTTTTCTTGAACCTATCCAACTTCAGTTTTTGAGTTCAAACGCGAAAACGCAAGTATCAATGTCAGGACGATAGCAGTAGCTATTTCAGGTCATTGTGGATTGTAGGCAAAAGTTAAAAAAATGTCAGGTTTGCTAAGCTTTCGAACAATAGCATTTTCGTATAGCTGCTGCATGTAGAACTTGAAATGTAGAGCGTAAAATCATTTTATCCTACTAAGAGATCTTGCTGAAATGATCTGGAGAGTACAAAATTTTCTAGGCCTTTTATTTTATTAGTAAGTAATACCTTTTGATCTTTCCTTAGGAACTGTAATTTTTGCGCTCTCTCGAGCCAATACTGAAGACAATGATACATATCAATATCTACACTACACCGCCATTAAGTATATGGAAAAGACCCAACCCCACTGGGTTAATAAGTATAAATATTTGATTTTTAATAACAATATTATTATCTTACTTAAGTTTTTAGTTATATATAGCAGCCACTCAGTAAATTATAGAAATGAAGATCTAAATTAATATATTCTCTACATTTACTTACATAACCACAAAACGTTTCACTTTCATGTCATGAATATAGCATCTGTATTATGTACAATTAATGAAAAATAGATGCATCATGATATTAACTACAATAATATTTAATTTCTAATGGTAATAATGTCATCAAACGACTTCAAGTTTCGTAGATTTGAATATCCAATACACAGCTGTACTCAGAAAATTATACACTGCAGAATCAGTTTTTAATAACAAATTGAATTGAGCTCTAAATATGTCGGCAATCCTGCAGGTCATGGCCTTCGTGTAATAGCCTATTGTTTATTGTAGTGCGTGTTTTGTTCTGAAATTCAATCAAGTCGGCCGTGATTCAATAAACTTAATTCTCAAAACTGACAACAGATGGATTTTGGAAAATAGGAAAATTATGTAGGAAAATTGACATTTCACTGAAAACTACTACTTTTCCGAAAAACTTTGGATGCCAGGCATGAAAATGAGGGGTCTCTCATTAAAATCCGTTCAGCCGTTTTCCTGTAATTTCCATTACAAGTTCAAATTATATATATATATATATATATATATATATATATATATATATATATATATATATATAGAAGATATACTAAATACAGAATCTGCTTTATGATATGAACAAAAAAAAATAATAAAAAATAATAATAATAATAATAAAAAAGGTAAAGGTATCCCGTAACATGCCATGAAGGCACTTGGGGGCATGGAGGTAGAGCCCCATGCTTTCCATGACCTCGGCACTAGAATGAGGTGGTGTGGTCGGCATTACGCTCTGACCGCCTTTTACCCCGGGAAAGACCCGGTACTCAATTTTATAGGAGGCTGAGTGAACCTCGGGGCCATTCTGAAAGTTTGGCAACGAGAAAAAATCCTGTCACCACCTGGGATCGAACCCCGGACCTTCCAGTCCGTAGCCAGCTGCTCTACCAACTGAGCTACCCGGCCGCCAATAATAATAATAATAATAATAATAATAATAATGAATTGAGAAAAAAATCTTGGTTCAGTGTTCCAAAATGCACTTTTTAATTTTGTATTTGGAGCTTGATACCACAGCCTTAAAAACTTCTTTTTCTTCTCCTATAAAGTGATAAGCCACACCTAAATTTAAAATTTTCCCCAGTATAAAGTTCAGATTTTATTGTTCCCATGCTTAAATTATTTCTCACATTATTTTACAAAATATTCATGATACTGAATGCCAAAACCGATTGGTATAGGTGACTGGTAAAACTTAAGAACACAAAATCTGACTTACAATTTTTTGTTCAGCAGCAGGAAGTCTAAATTCCAAAAACATGTGCACTTCCCTCGAAGAGGTTGTTTACCGCAATAGAGGCCACATTAAACACGTAATTTAGTGAACTTTATTTCCAGGAACTCATGTCTTTTGTCAATAGTGTCATTAAATTTTGTTGTAAAATGGAGTTTTTGTTAAAATTGTAAATGAGTCACCTATTCGTTTTTCTGTAGTTGAACCTAGGAATATTGCAACTAAGAATGAAACTGGTCATGGAAAAATTGGAAAAAAAAATACAAAGAAAGTAGTGAAATATACTTTTCTTGTAGTAATATATGAGTAGTTTAATTTCAAAGACGGACATTTGTCATCTCCATAGTTTTGATCTAGAGGCAATTTTTTAATTCACAGTGTTCTTTGTAATATTTAACACAATTTATTTTATAAATGTAGTGCTAGAGTTTGCATATGGTTTCACTATAACTGGAAAGAGCATGAAAAATTGTATAAAAAACCACAGCTATCTAAATTTCAATTGAGGTCAGATGTCCGTCTTTGATATTAAGCTACTCATATAACATAGCTCCTTGAAATGTACTTGAGAGAAATGAACATTCTCAAAACAACAATTGTGTTTTGTTGCAGGGATTGTGTCACAGGCTGGCACAGGAGAAGGGAGTGAGTCATGGGCAGCTGCCAATAGGAGAGTTTTTGGAGATGAAGAGTCGTAAAGTCTTGACAATTGACCATGGTAAGATTCTTTGTACTTGTCGCATTGGTAGCTAGTGAACAATAGAAAACGTGTGATACAAGCTATGTATTTAAAATGAAACACGATACTACAGAAATGTCCTTTAAAAAAATTTTTAAATATATTTTGTCCTTTCGAAAATGAAGTATACACAATAAAATCATTTGTAGAATTAACATTTATTTCTTTTTTATATTTTGTTTTATCTTCACTATAATAACAAAGTCCATTATCGTTTAATTAATAGAAATAGTATGATTGGGGGTTTAAAAATGATTACTAGCCATTATTATAACAAATGACAATAGAAATAGAATCACGACAATAGTTCACAGCCTACTGATAAGTACCCAAAGATCCAAACACGTGATATGATCTAAGCAGGGTTGCCAGACATCCTGGAATTTCCAGGATTGTTCTGGATTTTAATGGTGTATCCTGTGTTCTGACTTGAATTGTATTTGTCCCAGAATGTCAAAAAGATTGCAAAAATACAATTCTTTGCTGATTTCAGTCTGCGGGTTGTATTGAAATAAAAAAGATAATATTATAGTATAGTATACATAATTTGTAAACCCCTTAAAATGATGTGTCTGAAGATAGGGGGTGTAATTTGAAATTCGAAAAAGAGGGTTGGGGTGAAGGGGTGAAACAGGAAATTCAATCAGCAGTGATTTTCCACCTCGAAAACTTAATGAACGTGTTTTTCTCAAAATCTTGCACATCTAAAATTATAAAAGGTGGGAAGTTTTGAAATGAACACACGTTATGTTAATGTGTGATTTTTTTAAGTAAATTTAACATTAAATGCTGCACTAATCAATGTCGTTACCATGGTGAAGTAAGTGTGAATAAATGGGCATTATTAAACAATTTTGGATAAACAACCTTTATCGCATACTTCACATTTCATTCCCACTTTCACACTTCAATTCTGGAACTGCTGAATGTTTTTTCTTCTGGAAATAGTGCCAAGTCTTTGGCTTGGACTTCCTACCATTAATACACGCGAATTTCCTTTCTTTTTAGTGTTCGAAATCCTCTTAGCTGTGACGGCGGGACAGTCTTGGAAAGAGGCATTTTTACAGGTGCTGCCATCTAGGAAGGGCGCTGTTGAGAAGACTGGAGGGGATGAAGACGATGCTGTTGAGCAATGTGATAGCAAAGACACCAGCACGAATTCAGACACTTAGCTCCGCTCTGCGGTAGGTAATATTGTAGCATTCATACTCGTAATTTGGTAGAGAATTTTGATTGAGATTACATCGAACTTGACACTTCAGAGAAGCATTATTACATCATAAAGAGCATTATATTATTTGTGTGTAGTTGTGTGAACTCGATGTAGATATCATGATTTAGATACTATAGTTGATAAAAAAAACTTCCGAGTTTTGTTTATTTTAAATACGATGTAAGTTCTTGATGCACCAATTCCTGAAAATAGAAGAGGCCGGATTATCAGAACCATCATGATGATTATAATGATGATATTAAAAGATTTTAACAATTTTCTGATATTGTGTATTTGTGAACTACACATACAAACACCAAATACAGTTAGGAGATCACAGGGAAATCGAGGACAAAATAGAAACCTATGCAGAACACGCGAAATAACTAGAAAATAGGTGTTACAATTGTGATGTAGTTGGCTATTTAGACTATTGATTTTTATGGTTACTATGACAGTGGGTTCCAAACAAACAACTATCAGTCCAGAGTATTTTTAATCATAGTACCAACCCCGGGCCATAAGCTGGAAATGGTGGAACCAAAAAGGTGTACTAGTATGGCCGTCAAATTACCCATAGTCCATCTCTTTTTCCGGTGGGTTCGTATTATTACGATTACAAATTGTTTCGTGTTGTTATGAATATTTCAAAAGTGTAGTCAAGTTCAGCAGGTGTTATTTTTTATAAATAAGCTAATATTCTGTTCGGCTCAACTGTAGAATATGTCTGTTGATATGTACCCCTATGCTTTAACATAGAAGGGGGACAAGACTAACTGTAGTAACTTTCGAGGAATATCACTTTTGTTGATGTCGTACAAAATTTTGTCGAATATCCTTTTGAGAATATTAACTCCATATGTAGATGAAATTATCAGGGATCATCAGTGTGGTTTTAGGCGTAATAGATCGACTATTGATCAGATTTTTGTATTCGACAGATAATGGAGAAAAAATGGCAGTATAAGGGTACAGTACATCAGTTATTCATAGATTTCAAAAAGCGTATGACTCGGTTAAGAGAGAAGTTTTATATGATATTCTTATTGAATTTGGTACTCCCAAGAAACTAGTTCGATTAATTAAAATGTGTCTCAGTGAAACGTACAGCAGAGTCCGTATAGGTCAGTTTCTGTCTGATGCGTTTCCAATTCACTGCGGGCTAAAGCAAGGAGATGCACTATCACCTTTACTTTTTAACTTCGCTCTAGAATATGCCATTAGGAAAGTTCAGGATAACACAGAAGGTTTGGAATTGAACGGGTTACATCAGCTTCTTGTCTATGTGGATGACGTGAATATGTTAGGAGAAAATCCACAAACAATTAGGGAAAACGCGGAAATTCTTGTTGAAGCAAGTAGAGCGATAGGGTTGGAAGTAAATCCCGAAAAGAGAAAGTATATGATTATGTCTCGTGACCAGAATATTGTACGAAATGGAAATATAAAAATTGGAGATTTATCCTTTGAAGAGGTGGAAAAATTCAAATATCTTGGAGCAACAGTAACAAATTTAAATGACACTTGGGAGGAAATTAAACGCAGAATAAATATGGGAAATGCCTGTTATTATTCGGTTGAGAAGCTTTTGTCATCTAGTCTTCTGTCAAAAAGTCTGAAAGTTAGAATTTATAAAACAGTTATATTACCGGTTGTTCTGTATGGTTGTGAAACTTGGACTCTCACTTTGAGAGAGGAACAGAGATTAAGGGTGTTTGAGAATAAGGTACTTAGGAAAATATTTGGGGCTAAGAGGGATGAAGTTACAGGAGAATGGAGAAAGTTACACAACGCAGAACTGCACGCATTGTATACTTCACCTGACATAATTAGGAACATAAAATCCAGACGTTTGAGATGGGCAGGACATGTAGCACATATGGGCGAATCCAGAAATGCATATAGAGTGTTAGTTGGGAGGCCGGAGGGAAAAAGACCTGTGGGGAAGCCGAGACGTAGATGGGAAGATAATATTAAAATGGATTTGAGGGAGGTAGGATATGATGGTAGAGACTGGATTAATCTTGCTCAGGATAGGGACCAATGGCGGGCTTATGTGAGGGCGGCAATGAACCTACGGGTTCTTTAAAAGCCAGTAAGTAAGTAAGTATGCTTTAACATATGAAGGAATGCCAACATCCTTCTTGATAAAAGAAAGAATGTGGAAATGAAGTGTTCAGTCCATGTCACAACCATAACACTTCTAATAAATATACAGTGAAATATACATTGATATAATAATCTTCTAGTAGTCCTGTTACCTCCACATCCATTCTAATCCATTTACGTACGACCAAAACTGACAGTAGCAATTTAATATTTGGCAATTGGCGGTATTTCGCAGTGGATTATGGGGCGTAAAAGGTGTAGTTTGACGTCATATCCGTCGCACCGATTTCAAGCATATTTGCCTTGGTGTACTCCCTACTTTTTTTTATCCTCTCAGCATAGTATCTATTGTTGAATTTTGAATTGGACTCTGGTGTATATCCATGAGGTCATCATAATGAAGCCAATTTAATCCTCAAAGTGTAGATAAACGATGTAGGCCATGTCTGTTGGTATTGTTCTTTTGTTTGTAAACAAATGAATGCAGTCATGTACTAAAACAAGAAATGAATATCACCCATATTATTACAGTATTATAACCAAATTTAATTTAAATTTTTTAAATATTTTAAGGATGAAATGAATGTTACAATAGAGTATCACAAATGCATTCATGAAACTTACTTCCGAACAGGAGTTATAGTTGGACAGCATTATCATTATGATGTTGATCATTGCGTGAATGAATTTCTGGCCAATTGGCAACAATTCCACCAACTTCCTCGACGAAACTTTCTCAGAATTGTTAGCAGGTATATTTAATATTTTCTTATTCACGTGTCAAAATAATACATATTTTTAATGGAATAGATGCATTATAGTGGCCACCCATCACACATTATTCGCAAAAAAAGGTCAGAGGAAGTAATGGTTGATTAGCGTTTTTAGTATTCGATATTCGATAAGAATTAAATGCTACCAAATTTAAAAAATTAAATAAAAATAATTTAAACAGTTTGTTACTACTGATATGTTTTTGGTCAGTTTGTATTATATTTTTGGTCCAGGGAAAATAAATTTTACTATTACTGGCGTTATTTCCATTTTGAAGTAGGCTACAAGTCAACAATATAAAACTGACTGTTAATTTAGAAATTGGCAACATGTTTTATGTCGATTATAACAACAATACATATCGATAGTAACATTCATACCATTCAACCAATAAGGAGATTGGCCCCTATAATACATTTGTTCGTTTTTAAAAACGGACATAATTAAAAAATAGGCCTATATATAAAATATTAAGAAAAATTTGAGTACCTTGGGGCAACAGTAACGAATATAAATGACACTCAGGAGGAAATTAAACACAGAATAAATATGGGTAGTGCCTGCTATTATTTGGTTGAAGAGCGTTTGTCATCCAGTCTGCTCTCAAAAAAGCTGAACAAATTTATAAAACAGTTATATTTCCGGTTATTCTGTATGGTTGTGAAACTTGGACTGTCACTTTGAGAAACAGAGGTTAAGGGTGTTAGAGAATAAGGTGCTTAGGAAAATATTTGGGAGTAAGAGGGATGAAATTAAAGGAGAATGGAGAAAGTTACACAACACAGAACTGCACACATTGTATTCTTCACCTGACATAACTAGGAACATTAAATCCAGACATTTGAGATGGGCAGGGCATGTAGCACGTATGGGTGAATCCAGAAATGCATATACTGTAGAATGTTATAGCTGGCCCACAATAAAACGAGAACCAGAACGTTAATTGGAACAGAGGATGTGAATGTGAAGTGTTTTCATTCACAATAAACTGAGAACGAAAACTGTTATGCATATCAATATGTTTTTCAACAATGATATGTAAAGTCGATATTACGCATTCTGATGTTATTTGTGTAAGAATTAACCGATAATGTTCTCTCATGAGTATAAGCCTAGATCATATATACCCAGATTGCTCGGCATTATAGGCTTTGACGGTAACAACTTTTGTCAGGTTTACTATGCTGCCATCTAGTTGTTACATGAGGAGTCACGTCATAACTCCCATTTGAATTGCATTAGCGACTACTGCCATCTCGTGTTCGTTTACGGCAGACGGGTGGCGATCCTGACGGTTATTCTCTTCAAAGTGCAACCGATTTTAACATAGGAAAGAGCAATCTATATGTGATCTGGGGTACAAGCCAGTCAACATGAACACAGGTTAACCAACCTCAAAATTTGTGGCACAAATTATTTAAGAATTCAGTTGAGGTGATAGTATGGCCACATGTACATGTAGCACATAATGAAAGTGACTCCACTGAATATCTGGACAGCCGGGTAGCTCAGTTGGTAGAGCAGCTGGCTACGGACTGGAAGGTCCGGGGTTCGATCCCAGGTGGTGACAGAATTTTTTTCTCGTTGCCAAACTTTCAGAATGGCCCCAAGGTTCACTCAGCCTCCTATAAAATTGAGTACCAGGTCTTTCCCGGGGGTAAAAGGCGGTCAGAGCGTGGTGCCGACCACACCACCTCATTCTAGTGCCGAGGTCATGGAAAGCATGGGGCTCTACCTCCATGCCCCTCAAGTGCCTTCATGGCATGTGATGGGGATACCTTTACCTTTTTACCTTTACTGAATATCTGAGTTAATTAGAAGTGATGGATGAAGAAGAGATTATGTTACGGCTTCTTTGCTACAAAATATACGACGACCAAATAGCTTTGTAATGACAACAGAATGAATCTAGTTGTCCACACCTGTGGAGTAACGGTCAGCGCATCTGGCTGCGAAACCAGGTGGCCCGGGTTCGAATCCCGGTCGGGGCAAGTTACCTGGTTGAGGTTTTTTCTGGGGTTTTCCCTCAACCCAATACGAGCAAATGCTGGGTAACTTTCGGTGCTGGACCCCGGACTCATTTCACCTGCATTATCACCTGCATATCATTCAGACGCTAAATAACCTAGATGTCGATACAGCAGCGTAAAATAACCCAATAAAATAAAAATGAATCTAGTAGGCTGTGATCTTTTGCCAGCCAATACAGAAAAGTTGTTTGTGTTGTGTTGTAACCAGTACTGAGTTCTGCATATGAAAGAACTTCTTTTGTTCTCTTCAGTGTAAAAAAATTCAGTTTTGCTCTACTTAATTCTTGCGTCCAGGTAAGAATTAAATGCTTCTGACAAAGTGTGTAATTGTGGTATGCAGATTTATTGTGTTTTATTTGGTAGCGTATTAAATATAGACAATTACCTAATCTGTAAAATCTATTTTGTAAATAATTTGTAAATATGCTCCAAATAGTTTAAGAACGAAGCTATTTTGGTATTGAAATGTTTAGTTCATACTTTGACAAAATTTTCTTCATATTGTGCTGATCTCTACTTACTCGATATGAATTTTTTTCAGGTTTACAATTTGTGGTGGCAACACTGAAGTGATCATTTCTGAGATGGAAACCTTGAGAAGCCTGTGGCTTTGTCCTGTGTTGTCAAGCTTGTCTGCAGAAACTCCAGAATGTTTCTTCATTTGACTCTTTCAAATGTGATATGTGTTGATAGGTGAAGAAAAGGCATATTGCACTGTAAGACGTAGTCTTTATTTAATTCGAATATATTATTTATTTTACCAGTTTTTATAACGAAAGAAATTAGAAATATTGTCAGTATTTCTGAATAAATTGCTGAAAATACCAAATTTAAAATCAGTATTTGGTATTCTCTCGTGATTAAATACAACGTTCTGATTTTGGGGAATAGTACTGATTACAGAATTTTTTTCCATGGCTTATCACATGTCTTGCACGACATACATTTGTATTGCTTTTAAATTTTTATTTTTTGGTTATAAAACACTGATACTTTGTAATTTATTTCACTTCTCTTTATCTTCATGTAATACTTGGATCAGTTTTTTTAATTTCCTTCTCTCCTTACTTACTGGCTTTTAAGGAACCCGGAGGTTCATTGCCGCCCTCACATAAGCCCGCCATTGGTCCCTATCCTGAGCAAGATTAATCCAGTCTCTATCATCATATTCCACCTCCCTCAAATCCATTGTAATGTTATCTTCCCATCTACGTCTCGGCCTCCCCAAAGGTCTTTTTCCCTCCGGCCTCCCAACTAACACTCTATATGCATTTCTGGATTCGCCCATACGTGCTACATGCCCTACCCATCTCAAACGTCTGGATTTAATGTTCCTAATTATGTCAGGTTAAGAATACAATGCGTGCAGTTCTGTGTTGTGTAACTTTCTCCATTCTCCTGTAACTTCATCCCTCTTAGTCCCAAATATTTTCCTAAGCACCTTATTCTCAAACACTCTTAATCTCTGTTCCTCTGTCAAAGTGAGAGTCCAAGTTTCACAACCATACAGAATAACTGGTAATATAACTGTTTTATAAATTCTAACTTTCAGATTTTTCGACAGCAAACTGGATGATAAAAGCTTCTCAACTGAATATAACAGGCATTTCCAATATTTATTCTGTGTTTAATTTCCTCCCGAGTATCATTTATATTTCTTACTGTTGCTCCAAGATATTTGAACTTCTCTTCCTCTTCAAAAGATAAATTTCCAATGTTTATATTTCCATTTCGTACAATATTCTCGTCACGAGACATAATCATATACTTTGTCTTTTCGGGATTTACTTCCAAACCTATTGCTTTACTTGCTTCAAGTAAAATTCCCGTGTTTTCCCTAATCGTTTGTGGATTTTCTCCTAACATATTCACGTCATCCGCATAGACAAGCAGCTGATGTAACCCGTTCAATTCCAAACCCTGCCTGTTATCTTGGACTTTTCTAATGGCATACTCTAGAGCAAAGTTAAAAAGTATTACTTTTAAATTAACATTGCAAACTTCCCCCCATCCCCCAATGGGCAGGGATTTATGTTCTCCCAATTTTGAATGATATAGTGGCGAGATTGAACATGTAGAATGGAAGTGAAACAAGCTAGCAAATAGATGTAAGAGTTGGCAACAGCATGGGATATCATGGCTTCAAATTGGTTGATATGTACTGTTGCCATAATGACCCATCCTAAACAAAATGTTTTCAAGTCCAAAACAGTTCAAATTAAGATGTAATTCTCGGTAATTAATAATTTTCATTATCAAATGTGATCAATTAATTATCAAATTTACTCTCTCCCTTTTTGCTCCTTCCTCCCTGCCTCACTTCCTCTGTTTCTATCTTTTTTCATCATTTACTGTACTGTTTTCGCTGTAAGAAAAATCCTAATGTAAACATAAGCACGTTGCTGTCATACTCGTGATTGGCTCACAGTCTAAACACTCACGTGGCGCAGGAAAATATAGTTCATATTTGGAAACCACAATCTTGTATTATTTGAAAATAAAACATTGAATTCTAGTTGTTAAATACGATGAAACATTTAACTTCACTCATATGTAAAACGTTATGTAAAAGAAAAGCTACTTTTATATTTTGTTATGTACTATGAACGCGGATGAATACCAACAGTAATACCGAGGTAGTCTGTTCTTGTAACAAGCTGGCATCACTTAAGGTCGTAGTTGTTCACGTAAGCACGTGGTACTGAAGTATGGCTTCTGTATCCTCAACTGTCCTTTGTGAAGACATAAGACTTAAAAATAATTTAATTTCAGTAATTATAAAATAAATGTTTTCTAAGCAAACGAATGCATAGTAGTGAGGTTAGGCCTACTTGATGACTAATGGGAAATGTTTAACATGAAACAGAATGTACAACAGTGGGCGGGAACACATACTGAGAATCTATGGCGCCAAACAGTGGCCAATGAAGCCTCACTTCAGTCACGTGCTATTGTTTACATTAGGATTTTTCTTACAGCGAAAAGATTATAGTATAATTTTTTGTAAAAGGTGATAAACAGTATTATTTAAGATGAGTTTCTGGACAGACTAGGAAATTATGGAAAATGCTACTGGATGATTCAATTGACATAACATGAGGATGTTGTAACTGTGTTATCTGTGGATTATTGGTAACAATGCTTGCCCTCGGACTAAGGTATCCAGGTTCAAATCCAGGAGAGGATAATAAGGTTTAGGCAGGAAGAAAAACTTTGAATTAGCAACTTCCTTTGAATGAGAAAATAAAGTCAAATGTAGAAGATATAATGCATGTAAAAGATCACGTTTTTTATGAATAAGGATGAATAAGTGGAACATTATTTGTCCAGGCACGCCATTCATTTGTTAATTCTTTGTAATAGATGACGCCATGTTATTGATTGTGGAGACATCTGACAGGGCAGGAACATATTAATTATTAAAACTTCACTGCCTCCTATATTTATGCACTCCCACATTGTATGAGTATATGTAAAACTTGCAACCGGATCAATTGAAAACAGCCAATAATTTATTTTCGATTACTCAGCATTTGATCCCAATGAGACATGTGTTGATTAAGTCTCTGATTTACATCCAGCGATGAAGATGTAATAATACCAATGGTGTCAAGGTACACGGAGTGTTGTCATGGTGTTAATGTTATGTGCTGTATCTCTCGAAAATGTCAGAGATGGTGAACAGTCCTGCCTGAAGTTCCGTATGCCTGTTCTTGCGGTCTTTGTACGCAACTGTGTACAGTGTGTTTATAAACCAATAAATGTGTATATATATTTACATGGTATTATACATTTCTTTATCCGATTATAATCCTCCTCCACCTTTTCCTTCACACAGTTGTGTGCTGCTTCTCCATGTCTTCAGATGGTCCACTTGATGATATTCAGAAGTCCGCTTCAGTATGTATAACTGTTTATATATGAGTGTATTTATGCGTCTATGTATATCTACATGTGTGTGTGCATATGTGTTTTTGAATGTGAGTGTGTTTGTTTATATGTGTTTTTGAATGTGAGTGTGTTTATGTGTTTTTGAATGTGAGTGTGTTTATGTGTTTTTGAATGTGAGTGTGTTTGTTTATATGTGTTTTTGTATATGAGTGTGTTTGTTTATATGTGTATTTGCATGTGGGTGTACTTCTGTGTGTATTTGCATGTGGGTGTACTTCTGTGTGTATTTGCATGTGGGTGTACTTCTGTGTGTGTTTGCATGTGGGTGTACTTCTGTGTGTATTTGCATGTCAGTGTACTTCTGTGTGTATTTGCATGTGGGTGTACTTCTGTGTGTGTTTGCATGTGGGTGTACTTCTGTGTGTATTTGCATGTGGGTGTACTTCTGTGTGTATTTGCATGTGGGTGTACTTCTGTGTGTATTTGCATGTCGGTGTACTTCTGTGTGTATTTGCATGTGGGTGTACTTCTGTGTGTGTTTGCATGTGGGTGTACTTCTGTGTGTGTTTGCATGTGGGTGTACTTCTGTGTGTATTTGCATGTGGGTGTACTTCTGTGTGTGTTTGCATGTGGGTGTACTTCTGTGTGTATTTGCATGTCGTGTACTTCTGTGTGTATTTGCATGTGGGTGTACTTCTGTGTGTGTTTGCATGTGGGTGTACTTCTGTGTGTATTTGCATGTGGGTGTACTTCTGTGTGTATTTGCATGTGGGTGTACTTCTGTGTGTATTTGCATGTAAGTGTATATCTGCGTGTATGTGCATCTGCATGTATTTCTGTGCAATTTGTATTTTTGAATGTGAGTGTGTCTGCGCATGTGTATTTGGACGCGAATGTATTTCTGTGTGTATTTGCATGTGAGCGTATATCTGTGTGTATGTGTATTTGCATGCGAGTGTAACTGCATATATGTATTTTATGTGCATGAGTGTATATCTGGGCGTACCTGTATTTGCATATGAGTATCTGCTCGTATCTCTATTTCCATGTGAGTGTATCTATGCATAAGAATGTGAATATATCTGTACTATGTGTATTTGCATGTGAGTATATTATATATATATATATTTTTTCGTGTGAGTATATTTGCGCGTATGTGCATTTGCGTGAGATATCTGCGCGTATGTGTCAGGGCATGTAGCACGTATGGGCGAATCCAGAAATGCATATAGAGTGTTAGTTGGGAGACCGGAGGGAAAAAGACCTTTAGGGAGGCCGAGACGTAGATGGGAGGATAATATTAAAATGGATTTGAGGGAGGTGGGGTATGATGATAGAGACTGGATTAATCTTGCACAGGATAGGGACCGCTGGCGGGCTTATGTGAGGGCGGCAATGAACCTTCGGGTTCCTTAAAAGCCATTTGTAAGTAAGTAAGTAAGTATCTGCGCGTATGTGCATTTGCGTGTGAGTATATGTGTATATGCGCGTGAATGTATGTGCGTATGTGTATTTACGTGTGAGTATATGTGCGTATGTGTATATGCGCGTGAGTGTAATGTGCGTATGTGTATATGCGCGTGAGTGTAATGTGCATTTACGTGAGCGTATATCTGCGCGTATGTGTATTTACGTGTGAGTGTATATCTGCGCGTATGTGTATTTGCTTGTGAGTGTAAATCTGCGCGTATGTGCATTTGCGTGTGAGTGTAAATCTGCGCGTATGTGCATTTGCTTGTGAGTGTATATCTGCGCGTATGTGTATTTGCGTGTGAGTGTATATCTGCGCGTATGTGTATTTGCTTGTGAGTGTATATCTGCGTATGTGTATTTGCGTGTGAGTGTATATCTGCGCGTATGTGTATTTGCGTGTGAGTGTATATCTGCGCGTATGTGTATTTGCTTGTGAGTGTATATCTGCGCGTATGTGCATTTGCTTGTGAGTGTATATCTGCGTATGTGTATTTGCTTGTGAGTGTATATCTGCGTGTATGTGTATTTGCGTGTGAGTGTATATCTGCGCGTATGTGTATTTGCTTGTGAGTATATCTGCGCGTATGTGCATTTGCTTGTGAGTGTATATCTGCGTGTATGTGTATTTGCGTGTGAGTGTAATGTGCATTTGCTTGTGAGTGTATATCTGCGCGTATGTGCATTTGCTTGTGAGTGTATATCTGCGCGTATGTGTATTTGCTTGTGAGTGTATATCTGCGCGTATGTGCATTTGCTTGTGAGTGTATATCTGCGCGTATGTGCATTTGCTTGTGAGTGTATATCTGAGAGTGTGCGTAATTTGCGCGAGACATTTCCGTTGTGTATGTTCATAGGTATTTCAGAAAATACTAAAGTTCTTTTTAAGTGTTTACTGAGTCTACGATATTTTTTATTGGTGTAGCTGTAGGTTTATTCCTTTCGTTACGTAAGTCCTCTGTAATTGAAAACTAAATTCGAAGTAAGGAATTGCATTATATTTTTTTGTGTCACTTTTTGTTACTTTTCGTATTCTCTCCTCCCCCATTAGATTTCCTATTGCCCCACCATTCTAATTTCTAGACAACAGATCGGCCGATAGAGGTCGCTGTCTCCGCGATCGTCATTCCAGTTCATCTGTTTTTAATGGAAGGACGTGTGTTCAATGGTTTAGGGACAGCAAGATTTCTTTGCACATGGCTTGGTTCTACCGTTTTGTGGAAATGTTTACAGTTATCATTTAAGGTATGTTTGTATTCTGCCTCTTGTAGAAGTTGAATAAATTAATCATTGGTACAATTACAATACTCGCCAGAATATGTTCACGTAATTAAACTGCAATATACCGGATTCATGCCCTGTTTCTATAGTAACTGATGAACAGTTGACATCTGACAGATATTTCAGAACAGAAATGGGAGGACTTGGTTCTCTCAGCGTCGAGAATAAATTTCTATATTAAGAGGGTCGTATTTAGAATTCAGTATATTATAAGCATTATTACGTAAGAACGGGAGATGATATATCATTGAAATAAAAATTATTTTTTAGAGAATATGCTTGTTTTCAACACGTGTTTTAATGAAAGGGATGCTCTGCAAAACATGCTTACATTCAGGCACACATTCCAGTCCGATCTTTACGCTGTTTACTGGAGTTCATTTGTTTTCCTAGCCCCTTCCGACAATGTGGTTGTCTAGTTCTGTGATCCTCAAACGGGAGGCCATGGCCCGAAGTTTTGGGCGCAAATGTGCCTATGGGATCAAATGTTACAACTAGAGCAGTGTTTCTCAAGATTTTTTAAAATCTTTTTCATAAAACAACTTTGAAAATAATAGAAGCTATAGTGGTAGCAGTAACAATATTGTATTGTCGTAAGAAATGCCTGTTATTTGTTCTCGATCCTATTAATAATTGTAGGTCTATATTACATAGCGCCGCTTTAATGAAATTATAAGGATCTAACCCAGCAACACTTTATCACTCCATATCGAACTATTGATCAAAGACCATTTCTGAGTATTAAGTTTATTTTCATATTGTTTAAAGCGATCTGAGTACCTATCCATTTTAAAGACTTTCCGAAACAAAGGTTCCGGTCATAAGTATAGGGCCGGAAATCATTTTCTTTCGCTATTAATAAATAATAATATACGCCATATTATACGCATCGAAGTAAAGAGGGAGTTCAACATTTTTCAAATCGTTTATCAAGTTACCATGGAGCTCTCATATATTTTTATAGTTGGTTATTTGACGATGCTGTATCAACAACTCGGTTATTTAGCGTCGATGAAATTGGTGGTACTGGTAGTGAGATGGTGTTTGGCGAGATGAATCCGAGGATTCACCATTGATTACCTGACATTCGCCCTACGTGTGAAAAAAAAACGAAACTGCATAATCGGTCCAAGCGGAACTCGAACCCAAGCACGATCGCAGCTCCGGATTAGGAGACAAACACGCCACCAGCCTGAGCTATGCCGGTGGCAACTCTCACAGATAGCTCATTTACCGGCATATTCTTTATTGCCGAACAGCAATAGTCAGAAGTTTGCGTAAAGATGGCAGAGAGATCGTGCATCAGAAAAGCAGTAAGCAAAAAGTATAGTGCAGGGTCGCCAATATAGCGATTTTTTCGCCAGATGTGTATTTTATCTGTTAGTTTAAATGTTAAAATTGAAAAAAAATGACGTCGTTTATATATTGATTCAGCGATTATTTTTAAATTCTCACAGTGAAAAGGTACTCAATGTTTTTACATTGATACTACAATATCTCAATTTAGCGTATTAATTTTCACCGTATTATAGCAGATTTCCAATAACTGAGTTGGCAGCACTGAAGAAGTAATTTTTTGAAGACAATTGTTAGGTTATGTTTGTGTTCTGTCATATACGGAGTGAAGTTATTGTTACTAGTGTTCATATGTTTTGCATTGAGTTTAAATATGCTTCGAGCTGATATAATTTGGCCCAAGCCTATGAATAAAAAATGTTCGCGCTCGATAGCCTATGTTGAAGAAATTGGTGATTAAGTGGGACTATAGAGGTTATGTAACTTTCTTTACTTCTCAAACCGTAATAAAATGGTGAATACTAGTATGGTGCAGAACATTTTGCTATTTAGATTGCTGTTTCGGCAGCCATCGCTCTGTAAATACCGGTATTACACGCAGAAATATGCAGTGCAAGATACCAAAGAGGTTAGGGAGCCAATGTCCCTTATAAGAAATATCGGCATGCTAGCTCATATAGACGCCGGTAAGACGACAACCACAGAGAGGATGCTGTATTACGCCGGATCCATCCGATCAATGGGAGAGGTTCACCACGGTAATACAGTCACAGATTTTATGGAGCAAGAACGCCAGCGGGGAATAACAATATCATCAGTCGCTGTTACTTTTCCGTGGAATAAGCATAGGTTTAATTTAGTAGATACTCCTGGTCATATTGACTTCACTATGGAAGTGGAACAGACTCTAGGGATTCTGGATGGTGTTGTTATTCTGTTGGACGGGTCAGCAGGTGTAGAAGCTCAGACAGTGACTGTATGGAGGCAAGCAGAGAGATATTCTTTACCTACAATCATGTACGTAAACAAGATGGATAGAAGCGATGCCGATTTTTCTTTGTGTCTCGATTCCATTCGCTCGAAATTAGGAACCCATCCGTTGTCGGTACAGCTACCAATTCATGACAAAGGTCTGCATGGGATTGTAGATCTCATAACTTTGGAGAAATTAATCTGGGATGCCGGAAAACAAGGTCTGCATTACAAAAGAACTAAATTAGTTCCAGAAGACGTACTGTGGGAAGAAGCGACTTCGTCTAGACGTAAGCTCGTAGAAGAATTGGCAGATATTGACGATAAACTGGCGGAATTCGTTATTCAGCAAGAGAGTTTAGAGCGTGTATCACCTGATATGCTGGTAGAGTCTCTGAGAAGAGTGACGCTAGCACAAAATGGCGTCCCTGTGGTCTGTGGTAGTTCTTATAAGAAAATAGGTGTGCAGTCATTAATGGACGCTGTAATTCACTTCCTGCCATCTCCGAAAGAACGCAATGAACAGTTATACAATTGTTTTGGAAACAACCTGTGTGCTAGAGCATTTAAAGTAATTCATGACGATGAACGTGGACCCATAACTTTTTTCAGAGTCTTCTCTGGTAAATTCACAAAGGCACAAAAGATTTACAACATTAGACAAGAGAAACAGGAGCAGACAGGCAAACTGATGGTGGCATTTGCGGATGAAAATGAGGAAGTGGGAGAAGTCAGTGCTGGCAACATTGCTGCTGTGACAGGCCTCAAACACACAGTGGCTGGTGACTTGGTCACAGTTAACGCAAGCGCTGCCTCAGCTGCAGAGAAGAAGTGGAGGAAGTCGAGCAGCTCTGGGGATTTGTTCGGAATACGCACCAGGGTGCCAGACCCCGTGTTCTTCTGTTCTATTGAGCCTCCGTCAAAATCATACCAACTGCCTCTGGAGCAAGCACTTCAGGAGCTTCAGAGAGAAGATCCAAGCCTCCAGGTGACCCAGAACGAGGAGACCGGCCAGACTGTCCTCGGGGGCATGGGGGAACTGCACCTAGAAATTATTAAGAACCGCATCTTGTCAGAGTACAAGATAGAAGCAGAGCTCGGGGAACTGCAGATTGCTTACAAAGAAGCGCTGAGCAATCCTGTGAAGGACACACACATGGTGGAACACAGGATTGGATCCGGTGTCCACAGAGTTACGGTGACTCTGTCCCTCATCAAGAATGAGGACAAGGACCAGAATATCCTGATCCTGGACCGGAACCCAGATGTCGCCGCAAATACATCCGCCATCACATTGAAGCAGTTGCAAGCCGTAAAGCTGGGTGTGGAATCAGCTTTGACACATGGAACCAAGTTAGGATGCCCCGTAGTTGACGTCCAGGTAATGCTCCACTGGCTCGAAGTGGGGAGAGGGACTTCAGAAACGATAATCTCTGCTTCTGTCACCCAGTGCATTCGTAAGCTCTTGGAGATGGGAGGCACTTACCTCTTGGAGCCCATTATGAATCTGGAGGTGGTCACCAATGACGAAAACTCTTCAGTTGTCCTGGCCGATCTTTCTCGTCGGAGAGCGTTAGTGCAAGGGGTTTCAAACAGAGGACAGTCTAAAATTGTGAGTGTGCTAGTGCCGCTTTCTGAATTGCTGGGATACTCCACAGATCTTCGCACAGTAACGTCAGGCATGGCTTCTTTTACGATGGAGTTCCACCGCTATCAGCCAATGTCTCCACATGAAGAAGCCAAGGCTATTAAGAGTGTAACAGGCTTTGACGTGTTATAACTAGCACTGTGTGTTTAATGAACTTGTTGGACTGGATAAATGAAATTTTATTTTTTCACTGTACAAAGTATGGAGAAGTTTCGTGATCTATAGAAATTTGATAGAAATGAAAGTGTTCATTATCCTTAATACACTATAAAAAGTTACTTTCAGCATTACAATCTCTCAGTATATATTTCAGAAGGTTATGTTCCGTGGCTAACAAGAAAACAGGCTACTCCATGACATTACATTCTTAGTCATTGTGGCTAACAAGAAAGGCTTCGGCATGAATCAGAGTCACGTGATTATCATGGTCTAGTCATGGCCATCTTGACAATCGCCTAATATAAATACATGTTCAAAGTTCTAAAAAGCAAAGGAATTGTTATATTAAACTAATGTTAAACGTGCATTTATATTATAAACTTGTACAATGTCGGCCATGTTATGACTAAGAATGTGACATTGCACCATGGCCTGTCTTTCTCGTTAGCTATGCTTAGTCATAACATGGCCAACATTGAACAGGTTTATATAAATACATATTTAACATGAGTTTAACATAGCAATTCTTTTGTTTTTTAAACTTTGAACATGTATTTATATTAGACGATTGTCAAGATGGCCATGACTGGACAGAGATAACCATGTTACTCCGATTCGTGCCATAGACTGTTTTTTTTCATTAGCCACGGTTATGTAGGTTATGTTCCTTGTGACCACACCCGTAGTTTGTAAATTGGTGTACAAAACAACTGAATGCCTATTATGATGAAAAAGTTACTGCAATCTATACTAATAATAAATCTGTAGCCAAATTTTTTCTGGTAATTTTCTTTTTTCCCAAAAATAATTGGTGTTAACATGTATAATTAACCATCCTGAAACCGAAAATCGCTTTTTTTTTTAATTTTTGTTTGTATATCTGTCTGTCTGGATGTTTGTTACCTTTTCACGCGATAATGGCTGAACGGATTTCGATGAAAATTGGAATATAAATTAAGTTCGTTGTAACTTAGATTTTAGGCTATATGTCATTCAAAATACGTTATTTAAAGGGGGTTATAAGGGGGCCTGAATTAAATAAATCGAAATATCTCCCTTATTATTGCTATTTGTGAAACATGTTACATAACAAAAGTTTTTTTAAAAATAATTTCCGATAAGTTTTATTCTATGCAAAATTTTGATAGGACTGATGTTTAAGGATATACAAGACTTTTAAAATAACAATACAATACATTTTCACCGCCACCTCAGATTATAGCATTGTTGTTCCTGCAGTAACTCCTATGTGCAAAATATAAAATTTTTGAGTAGGAAGCAAAAACACATTTATTCATTCCATGTCAATGGTGCATAGGAGATAGTGAATTCTTACATTTTCGAAAGTAAGAAATATAATTACATATCACTATATATGCTGTATCACTATCTAAGTTATTTGAAGGGTTCAGAACCATAGAGGGCCAAGCGCCATTTACTGAAGACGTAGAAAACAAGGGTTAAAATGAAGTTATTACCATAATTCAATGGAAACATATAGCAAATATTATAAAGCATACACATTAAAACTAAAAGATGTCAATCTTCATTAAACTATGGTTGCATGTAATAAAAAATAATAAACATTTTAAAGGAATTGTCATTGCATCAAATGAGTGTCTCTGGACCAAAATGATGGCATTTTAATTATTTAAATACAATTTAAATTAAGTAACATATTAAACGATTTATCCTTCTATCAAACACGGATGTTCCCTGGATCAAACGTCCTATTTTAATTATGTAATTACTTTATATTTATTTCTAACAGGTGCAGCGGAGCGCACGGGTACGGCTAGTTAGTAGTAAAATTACAGATAAAAGACACCTCTCGTGATCCGTAACTTTTGTATCTATTTCTAGTAAACAGAAGATACTGTAATACTGAGTTTCTGTAAATGAGTATTGTACTCTGTAACTATAATTATATACTTTGAAACTCATTCACTTGCTGATGTTATTCGAGCTGACATTTTGTAAATTAGCTATATAACCGAAAAGTTACAGAATGTCCTGCTAAGAAGTAATGCAATCATGAAATGAGATTATTTCGTATATCACTGTGTCCTAATTTCCAAACCATTATGTCATGAAAATGTCTTTGGCAGATTTAATTTTATAACTTACAATGCCGTTAATATGGAAAATTAAATATTTGTGTTAAATTGTGGTTTAGTTAATAGTACATATCTTGTCACAACTGAAGGAAGTTATTCAACTTTTACCATATCTTGGTACTAGTCAGAGAGTACTGAACTGATTTCAGTGCATTACTTACTGTTCCTAAGCTCGCTAGACAATATTTTATTGTTTTATTTTCACGTGCAGTTTATTCTTGTAAATATGTATTGATTATAGAGAGACATTTTTGTACTTAGGGCTTATAGTCCTATTAAATAAAATTCATTTTTCATTGTTATTTATTTATTGTTACTCAATTACAACGATCAACATAAAATTGTGAATTTTTTTGCTCTGTTTGTCTCCATAGGCGTTGGTTTTTTGTTTATCTTTTCTTCAATGTTGCATGTTTCTTCATTCTGCTAATGGCTTCATTCGTAAAAACAGTGCATTAAAAACAATACATTTCTTTATTGTCCTGGTGGTTTGGTATGGAAGTGATGGGCATTTCAGCATTCAATCTTTTTGCTTGCATTTCTTTAATTTCATTTAAATAAAAAAAAAAAAAAATTCGATTTTGTAATGTCATTATTTTTCAACATTTGAGTAGCTTAATATCAAAGACGGACATCTGACCTCAATCGAAATTTAGATAGCTGTGGTTTTTTATACAATTTTTCATGCTCTTTCCAGCTATAGTGAAACCATGTGCAAACTCTAACACTACATTTATAAAATAAATTGTGTTGAATATTACAAAGAACACTGTGAATTAAAAAATTGCTTCTAGATCAAAACAATGGAGACGACAGATGTCCGTCTTTTATATATATCTTGAAATTAATTTTAATCTCATTTCTTAGCTTTCTGTCCTAATTTCTGGGCAGTAGACAGGACTACCTTATGGAAGAGAATAGGGACTGTAATTTTATAAAATGTTACACACATATCTCAGTTTAAAAAATGCAATATTTCTCTTAATTGTTCCTTACAGATATTTAAATTTGTCACTTCTTCTTTATTGTTAAAAATAAATATATTGAAACTATTCAATAATAAATACCTTTCCTGCATTAAAATAGACGATAATTTTTTCACATGGAAATGCTACATTATCTTTACCTTAAAAAGTATGGGCAGAAGGGGACTGAAATTTTCAACATCTGTCTTTTTCTAGTAATCATTACCAACTATTAACCACATACTGCTACTAGTCACAGTTAATGTTGTGCTGAATTTCAATCATATAAGTCAATTAGGTTTAGTTACAGATACACTTGTGGTTGTCTTTTATACCTGGCGCCAGCGTTTTTGGCGTGTCTCCTAGATATATAGTGTCCAGTTTGTGAGCATGTTGTTAATGCAGCTGAAAATGGTACCACTTCCTATACACGACACATCAGCTATTTGCCAAACACAGTTGTCAGACTGACTGCGGCAAATGTAAAAGGCACCTAACGTTCCCATTACTTATTTCACATGCCAAAAACGGTGATGCAGACTATAACAAGTTTACAAAAAAAAATGTTCCTTTTCATTACAATTCTTGGTTTTATGAGCGCAAAATAATAGCACATACTATGTACATAAAAATTAGTCTGGGTTTTATTGTGTGTAAAATATCTTGAGGGGGGAAAAAAAAGTGACTATGCTTTTCTGATTTTGATATGAAGGAAAAAAGTTTGTTACCATTTCAACATGTAGAAATTTACAGTAACATGCAAGTGACATCAAATACTTTAGAAATACTACAATTCCTGTAAGTTTTATGTGAATCAGATAAGAAATGTGTTGTAAGGAGCATTTCATATGTTGAAAATTGGAAAGCAAGAAATATGAAATCAAATATGTCTGCAAGGGGCTTTAAACATGACAGTTTGCCACAATGATAACATTTTTTAAAGAGAAAATATTAAAATACACTACTGGTCAAAAAAAAAAAAACATTTTTCAATCTCAAGGGAAGAATGGAACTCTCTGCATCATAATCCACAGTTAATTCCCGATTTACCACGAAAATCGTCTGTAGCTGCATTTAGATTGCCAACAGACCATGATTGTTTGGCCAAACACCTGCATAGAATTGGAATATATCAGTCCCCTAACTGCCCATTGTGCAACTCAAACCAAGAAATAGATTCGGAACACCTCAAAATCTGTGCTTCAGTGGCTGACCATGATAATATCTTTGAAAAATATTGGAGTGCAAGAGGTCAGATGACTTTATCGTCAAATGCCTGGCATTAGAAAACAACAACAACATTTTTCATTTTGCGTTGTACTTTATTCTAAAATGATTTAAGTAAATGTTTGCAGTGTAAAGTGCCACATAAACTTGAATATCTTTCACAAATCGTGTTCAGTAACTTTTAAAATCTGTGAAAGTTGTGTTAAAATTTCTTTAGGGAGTTGGAACGAAAGTTTAATCCTATAATTTGTAGCCAGCTGTGTAATATCTTCACTCGATTGCTGATTCAGTATAAAGTACCAGAAATGCAACTGTGCACGTCGTAAATTTCTTGTTTTGCCTGTGTGCCTCTACATTAAGTCCTGTTCACTCCGCAATTTGAGTCATTCTAGTCAGAATCTGGGTCGTAACTAAACACACTGCAGCCGGCATCGGTGACGTAGATGTGTGGATGTCGTTCAAGCATGCGTATATCGTGCTCCAGCTGCTTCAACTCTTCTTCCAGTTTCGCTTTGTGCTTCTTCTTTGGCAGTGTGTCCGTGAGGATTGGTAGTAGTTGGTATGCCTTTTGTACTTCTTCCCAGTTATGCTTTAAACCCTGGAAAAGGCAGGTACAACGTTAGAACCAATAATGTTACCTACTTACTTACTGGCTTTTAAGGAACTCGGAGGTTCATTGACGCTCTTACATAAGTCCGCCATAGGTCCCTATCCTGTGCAAGATTAATCCAGTCTCTATCATCGTATCCCACCTCCCTCAAATCCATTTTAATATTATCCTTCCATCTACGTCTCAGCCTCCCCAAAGATCTTTTTCACCCACCTCCCAACTAACGCTCTATATGCATTTCTGGATTCGCTCATGTGTGCTACATGCCCTGCCCATCTCAAACGTCTGGATTTAATGTTCTTAATTATTTAACTATTATTGTAATTAATATATTAATATTGACGTATCGTAAGAATACGTACCTTAATAACCAACAAGTTTAATTTTAATGTAATTATTATTATTTAATTGAATGTTATTATATTTAGTATAAACTTAAAAAAAGAGAGGTACGAAAACCTTTATTAGAAATGAAGTATTGTTGTTATTCAACTGTCCGAAGACAGGTCTGAACCACACAAGTGATACCAACAAGGCACCACTTATGAGGCAACTAGGCGAGGAGATAATGGGGTAGAGTGGCCAGTTCCTTGTTCTTAAATAATTACGTAACATGTATGGTTCTTCATGCTTTAGATGTCTCCTTTTTTACTCGTTAATATATAATTAGAAACTAAATTTTTTATCATTATTATTATTATTATTATTATTATTATTATTACTGCAAACTATTTATTATTGTGACAGTACAATTCAAAAGTGCAGCTTTGTGGAATTTCTCCCGCGACAGTTACATCTTAGCTCGCTCATGCTTGTAACATGAATCAGCGATCGGCTTTCTTCGGGTACTGCACTTATCTCTTCAGCTGACTACGCTATCTACACTTGCTCTCTGTAACAACTTTTATGCGTTGGCCTTGAGATGCCTGGTTTATATAATTACTTTGTAGAAAATTAAGAGTTGCTCATGACAGATGCTAAATGTAATTAGCGTGAGTGAAAAATCTCATTGAACAGTGTCATTACAAAAATTGGCTTGAACAATCGTAATTTAAAAAATGTGCAACATTAAGCTGCTAGGCTGAACTGATGTTGAAGCAGATGGTGCGAGATTGTGTCTGCTGTTTCTTATGGTGCTCATGGCAGTATGGTGCAACTGAACCAGTTGGTAAAAAAGAAAATTGCCTTGTTGATGTGCGAGTGCCAAAGTAATAAACACGATAATTTTCTCTGCACACACCAAAATAGCTTCACAATACTCCTTCATGGGCCGGAACATCTCAGAAGGATGGAAACAGCTGGATGCGTCCATGTGAGTGGAAATGTGTGTCTTCTTCAGTGAGAGATAAAGATTAAGATTAAAAGAACCCAGTCCACAGGAAGAGTTGCGTTGACTGCTTTCTGGGGTGTCAGAAGTGTTGTCCTTATTCAGCACGATGACAATGACTGCATGAACACTGCCAGATCGATATAACAAATAATGAGTTGAATAATTCAGTTGTGAGTGTCTGCTATATTTCTCCTACTCCCCCAATTTATTCCCCTCTTGATTTCTGTGTGTTTTGAAGAATAAATTGCAAGGTTAGCTTTTCAGAAACCACACAGTGTCTGAAAAATAAATAAATACCAATTTATATATAGACAAACCACCTCTTTGTTTAGTGAATAGCTTGATTGTAGATAACATCCTTGATTACCTACATGCCATAGGTCACAACTTCAGTGGAAATTTTTGTTGAAACTCCATAAAAGCAGGATGAATATATGTAACTTCAAAATCGATGTTAATACAGATCATTAAAATAATTATACAGTGATGGTTTTGGACTCATGATAAAAACAGCCTAAATGTAATTTTCTGTATCATTTTGGTGACGACATCCCCTCAATATAAAACAATGTGATGACGAAATATCTTCGGTGACAAAATCTTCTCAGTGCCAAAAAACATGACAAAATATATTTGATGACCAAAAAATTAATGACGAAAAATAGGTGACAAACTACAATGGTGACGAAATGCTCTAGACCAGTCATGTCAATTGATGCCCACAGGAGCAAGCGCGCGCTTTAGAGCCCAGGAGAGTCTGAGCGCTTTACAGCGGAAAGGAAAGAGACAGACGAAAGAGGTGGTATATGCCGCTTGGTCGAGCTATATTCAGGGATGGCCAGCACTAATTCAATGGATAAAGGGAAGAGAACTTATTAAAACCATATCCATGTTAATTTTTAGATTTGCCTGAGAAGTATAAGTGCATTATAAGAATGTAAGTTTTAATTTTAATGCTCATTTTTCACAAGTTTGATTTTTTTATTCAAAAGAAATATTTTCTCAACTTTTCGTATTGAAAAGTGAAATTTTCAGATATAGGCCTATTTATTTAGTAGCCTTACAGAATGTTTTCGTAGATCTGATATACCGTATATACGTATTACTGAAGATAGTGTATTGAAAATTTTGAAAATATTCGCATGGAAAGCGAAACAAAGCAACTACTGTTACATCATAAGCAAAAGATACGTGCCCATGTGTTGTAAAAATGTCAGCTCTATAGCTTCAGCAGATTTTGAGAAAATAATTTAATATTCTGATGATAGGAAGTTGCTCACAAATATCACCTTAAAAGCATAATGCGATAAGAGTTTTGTTACGGAATATTAGTTACACTTAAAACAGATACAGTACCTAGGTAACTTTGCTTTGTACTGTAATATTGTTTTGATCAGTTTATTGATTACTTTTGTAAGGCTAAAGATACCATCAAAAAAATTCCTACTTATCATGTCATACTCAATCTCTTTCGAATATCACTTTCTTTATGAATGATGTGTTTCATCCACTTAATACAGTATAATATTATACTACTATGGAATTTAAGTGAATATTCCTTCTTAACTCTCTATTATGTTATTAAGATTTAAAACACAAGTGCAATATTAAGAAATCAGTGTTAGTACTTTTGTTTTACAGACAATATAGATAATATTAAACAGAAAGAAGCCATATAAAAATAACGACATAAAATTTCACGTTCCGTTTGAAGTTTGTGCACCACTGTTTTCTTAATCCAACAGGTTGCTTATTCATATACACAGCCCTTCCTCTTTCCATACTTAGCGCTTGATGCCCGCACACAATGTCAAGGTCAGAAAAATGCGCTTGCTTTGACATCACTGACGTAGACCTTTGTTATTGTATAAACTCGTATGTACGAACATTGGAGGTCACTGGTCAGAAGTGATTACTAATTACCTTTGGTATACCAGTACTATATAAGTTAAAGATAAAAACCTAAGGAATGAAATAAATAATTTCTGCATAAAACCTCAAGTTATTCAGTGTTGTCTACAATCGAACTTAAAACATCTTTAGAACGAAGCAGTGCGTTATTAAAAGTCAATGGCTAATTTCTTATAACAAAAAAGATTGATTTTTTAAATGAATTTATCTGGTAAGCTGTTTCTTCAGTGAAATCAAAGTACTATAGTCGCGACGCTGTTATTCCCAGCGTGACTCCTCCTCTTTGCTTACGTCTTAGGAATTGAAGGCTCTATAAAGTCTAGGTAGGTAGTATGATTCGCCATTTTTGTTCTTTCGTTGCCAAGCTACCACATGAGGAATCTATTTGCCACACCGTTAAACATTATCATGTCGTAGCTCCTATGATAATAAATCAAACGCACTGTAATTCAGCAAATAATTGAGCAGCAAATAACGTCCTCGTGTATTTTCTGCGAACGCCAACGAAAGAGCTAAAATGGCGGGCGATTATATTAAGTATTTATCGAGCCTTAGGAAATTCATAACGTCATCATCAGCGAATCACAAGACGTATACGTTTAAATGTAGCCGACCTGCAACGTGATTGGCTGCCGGAAATTAAAGCGACGGGACTATAATTGTAAATCTTCACCCTTATTGTTTGTGCCCGAATATGTATTTATATTCTGTTTCTGATATTTAGTTTTTTCTTGATGTTTGTTAATTGATACTTACAGCAAGTAATGCTTTCCTTTCCGGTTGTGTAATATATCGTCCCTCTGGTTTGTATAGATTTATTTCAGTTTGCAGTTCCTTTTTAGCGGCTTCCTCTTCTTGTTGACGTTCTCTTAAGTAGTTTGGAAGTTTTCCGTATTTCTGAAAAAATAAACAATTTCATTAACAGAACTTCCACAACAGAACTTCACTGCAGAAGAAGAGTTGCAATAAACAAACACTTGTATAAGTGCATCGTTATCTGAACAGCTAGAGCATAACTTTCCATGCTGGAGGTCCAAATTCAAATCCTGCTAAGTCCAAGTGAAATTCATTGTGGACAAAGAAGATATTTGACTAGATTTTTCTGGGTTACTCCATTTTTCCCATCCATAATTCCAGTACTTCTCTATAACTCATAATCATTCACTTCATTGGTAAAGTATAAACTGGTAACTTCTGCACTGTACCGTTTTTCTCATTACGTAAACTGCATGGAACCTATACGGCAAATGTTCTATGGAGAAGTAACCTGAAATCGTTGGAGTTTCTGCCAAGGCTGAAGTAATCAGGTACAGTACGACACAATATTAGCAAGTAGCAAACAAACATAACTTTTTCTGATTCTATATAGCAGTTATCAGAGCCATTCTTTAGGCTACCTAAGAGTAATATATACAGAAGTTGTACTGATAGATAAAGGAAGTTTTATTTTAAGGTACTGAAATATTATCAGATACGTAGATGACATACTAATACTATACAAAGGAAACAAAAGACAGATCCAAAACCTACATCAACACACAAACAAAATACACCCAAAGCTACACTACACATAAAAAATTGAAAACAACAATTCCATAAATTTTCTAGACATTACAATAACATAAGTAGACAACAAACACACATTCAAAGTATACAGAAAACCAACAACAACACATCCAACCATCCCACACAACACAAACAAGCTGCATTCCGAACAATGGTGCAAGACTACTCAACATACCAATGAACCAACAGGATTACAACGAAGAGCTAAACACAATCAAATACATAGCACAAGAAAACGGATACAACCCTAACATAATAGACAACATAATACGTAAGACAAAACATAATCACAAAAAACATAAGAATACAGCATAAACACAAAAAATACATCACACTAACATACGAAAACAAAAACACACACAAGATTGCAACTTCATTCAAGAAATTAAATTACAACATCGCATACAGAACAAATGACACTACAAAAACATCTCAACACACAAACAAACAAATACAACCACACAGGCATATACAAACTCAAATGTAACACCTGCAACAACTTCTACATAAGACAGACAGGCAGATCGTTTCAAACACGTTACAAAGAACACATCACAGCCATAACAAAATTACATCCAACCAAAAAGCCAGAAACTAAACATACTAGAACAATATGAAATATACAGACACACAAAAACACACCCCAAGAAATTCTCAACACACAACTCAACTTCAAAACACACACACTCTTTGACTCAACATTACACCACACGAACACACCCTCACAGGAAACAAAGCAAGAGGCGCCAAGATCAACAACGACCAGTTCTGAGGATGACCCATAAATAGGTCGAAACATGTAAACGAGGTACGTTGAAATTTAACACAGAAAAGTCTTACCATACATATTCCGAAGATGAAATATTGAGTGCAGAATTCTTTTGCAGTCTATTGTATTACCTTAAGAATTTCGTAATAAGAACAAAGTTCATAATATAGACTCGAATCGAGGTTCTGCGTACCTTGCTTAGAATGAAATGCGGTTCCAGACCAGATGTCGACAAAGGATGCGCGTCTCCTTTCTTAGTGTCTATATAGTTGCGTTTTGGCTGTCGAGGAGCAAGTCTTACAGCCCGAACAATGTTCTTATGGCAGTAGTTGGTTCCGTCTTTAGTTCGTTTACCTTCTAGACTCATATGTTCAATATCTTGTGAGGCCTCCGCCTCTCCTTCCTTTACAGTTGCGTCTGGGCAAAGGCATTCATTCTGCGCATGCTGTGCAGAAAGAATACAGTTATTACAAGGACCGTAGGGATCAGTTCTTGGACCTTTATTATTTATAACATAACATACAGGGTGATTCAGGAAAAGGGAATGGCAAATGACTACGTGCAGAGGAGTAGTACATGTCGTTCTTCTGAGATCGTCTGAGGGCAGCACTGTTCATAATGGGTATAGAGAAACAGTTGTTTTTAGTTTCCTTGGCTACAGGGATGGACATGTTCTTCCAGTATGATAGAGCCTCTGGCATTTTAGCCGTAAGTGACACTTCATCTAAATCTCACATTCCCCAAATGATGAATCGACCTTTGTGGCCACATGCATTTGGCCACCAGGGTCCCCAAACCTTACCCCTGTCGATTTTTGCGTGTGGGGATGGATGAAAGGCTTAAAGTCAAACATACCGCAAGAGGTCTACACTTATGGAGTAACGGTCAGTGTGTCTGGCTGCGAAACTAGGTGGCCCTGGTTCGAATCCCGTCGGGGCAAGTTACCTGGTTGAGGTTTTTTCCGGGGTTTTCCCTCAACCCAATACGAGAAAATGCTGGGTAACTTTCGGTGCTGGACACCGGACTCATTTCCCAGCATTATCACCTTTATATCATTCAGATGCTAAATAACTTAGATCTTGATACAGCGTCATAAAATAACACAATAAAATAAAACATACCGCAAGAGTATAATAAATTAGCAAGAGCTTATACGAATGTTGTAATGCAATAAAGCAGCACCGACAGTGCCGAAAGTATTATGGGTATTTTTAACAATTTAAGGTATACATTGACTTTGAAATATCAGATTTCTTCAAAATTTTTGTGAATGTTTTTGTCTCATCTGGAAGCTCATTTCTTTTGTTTTCAGAAATATGTAACTCGTACCCATTATCTCAATAATTTCATAATTATTTGGTAATCGCACTATTCTTTCTATACCTTACGCCATCTTCAGTGTCTGTTTTCTCCTATTTCACATTTTCCGACATTTGTTATCTTTCCGACAGACAAAAAGTAGACTTCCAATTGAAGAGTCCACTGCAAGAATGATGGACGTCACTTTCTTGTCGAAAATGAACCAAGACTGTCAATGCATAGCTTAAGACATATAGAATGTACATACAGAGTTATATGGCATTAATACTGATAGTCATTGTCCAGTAATGATCGGAAAATCACAGTTAAGCTTTGAGCGCTAAGCATTTCAAACTTTCAATTGCTTCTCCGCAAAATGTATTCCAAATGACATCCATCATTCTTGCAGTCGACTCTTCAATTGGGAAAAAGACTTCATTGAAGTACCAAATTAAAGGTTAAACATGTGGCTGTGTTGTAAACTAAAATTATTTTCAATCAATTATAATTATTTTTTCCCAAAAATATACAAATAGACTTTTTTTTTCTAAAGTGCTTATGTAATGTGGCATATCTTTTCAATGGTTCAAGATAAATAAATAATTTTAGTATGTAACATTCTCCATATGTAAGGGATCATTTTGGCGTAAGAAGTTTTCTCCTAGGTCAATTTCTAATGGAGTTAGGTTGGTCCAAAATTTTACTAAACTTAAAAAAAAATTCCTTTGGGCCCTCAAATTCGATTTTCAAGTCTGAATTGTATAAATTGCTTACTTTACTTGTATTCCCAAGAATAATGTCACCAAAGTTTGAAAGACATTAAGGAAAAAAATGTGGATTTTTTTCTTAAGAATTGATGTAGCCCAGCTTACAGCTATAAAATTTTTGGAAATATTCAACATTTTTTTCCTCCATTACTGTATCTTGCACAATAATGAAAATTGGTATGTGTAAAATACTGTTCTTCTGCTATTCTGCTATATGAAAAAAAAAAAATACTTTTACGATTAAAAAAAATTATTTCTATATTTGTTTTTTCAAAATTCAAAATGTTGGCAGTTCACTGTGCGGTGAAGAAGCGTTTTCCTCATAACTCATAAACTTGTTAACTTTTTCATGTTCTATCTCTTTTATTTTATTGCTGAAACTCATGTTTACAATACCATGCTCTTTCAACTACATTCCTTAATAAATAATATTTTCTTAATTTTGTGTTAGAAGATAATACTGATATTTGACAATTTTTAAAATGAATTTATTTTTTATCAGACAATCTATCAAAGGTAGAGTAGTGATATTGCATCATATTGTAGATACAACATGCATAAATACACACAAAAAATTTCATTACAGAATCTTTGATAGTTTTTGAGTTATGTGGGAAACTCTTCATCACTGCACTGTGAACTGAATTTTGAAAAAAAAATATATATATTTTTTAAATCGTAAAAATATATATATATTTTTTTTTCGTATAGCAGAAGGACAGTGATACAGTAATGGAGGAAAAAATTTTGAATATTTCCAAAATTTTACTGCTGTAGCTGTACCTAATCACTTAAATTACACAACTGAAAAATATATTGAATTATCATATAGGCCTGTAATTAACACCAAATTAAAGGAATCCGGAATGGGCAATAGGCATTTTTTATGAGACGGAAGGGAAAGGTTCCTTAAATTCACAATCTGGAAATCTGGTCCGTTTCAAGATCTGCTATTCGAACAGCACTAAGCAAAGTAGTGTATGTGTGCAATACCGTTCCAGCACTCACGTATCTCATAAGGTAACTATTTGTAATGGCATGAACGAAGATTATCTTGCCTTTATTTCTTCATAGTCACTCTTCTTTCTGCCCTGCAATCGTGGTGGAACTGGAGGACGTCGCTCTGATAGGAGGCAGCGGGGTTCATCTGCAAAACGAAGCAGTTACTAGTTCAACGTATTAAAAGGCATTACTTTGAAATTCTCACTTACCAAATGCACCAATGACCTCCTTAAGGGTATATGTATGTGAACGACCACAAATATTATCAGAAAATGCAGGCTCTAAACTTCTAAAATATTATAAGGAAATGAACTCACAATTGGACAAAAATTACAAGGTACCACAACAAGACTTATTAGAACTTAATATCTGATAAAAGTATAAAAAGGTTACTAATAATATTTTTTAGAATTCACTTTTTACTTCAAATTAAATTTTCCAAAATTTGAAAATTTTCATACATATTGTTTCATAACTCCACAACCATTAGAGTTAGAATTCTGAAATTTTGTACACAGATTTAACATTCATCTATACAAAAGGTAGAGTACAATAATGCATATTTCTTTGAAAGTAGAAAAATTAGGTAACAACATATTATGTAAATTTTAATATATTTTATATAGGATAAATAAAAAATTAATTGTATTAAAATAAACAAGTCTACATGTCTGAGAGTAGTCTAATTTCCAGAAATAAGTGTTTATTACATGCAGGAAAAATATTAAAGATGTCACAGAGACCATAACAATGTTACGGTTACAAATGATGTAACTGCAGAATTCCCCCATACTTTCATAAAACTGGTTTGAAAAATATTATTAGTAACCTTTTTTATACTTTTATCAGATATTTAAGTTCTAATAAGTCTTGTTGTGGTACCTTGGAATTTTTGTCCAATTGTGAGTTTATTTCCTTATAAAATTTTAGAAATTTAGAGCCTGCATTTTCTGATAATATTTATGGTCGTTCACGTACATATACCCTTAAGAGAAGCATTTATGATATTTTGCCAAGGATAATAGAGATTTTAAGGCTGCACTGAAGTGTAATTTCAATTTTATAAACTAATAAAGGTAAAAATCTGAAATGTTGTACAATTATTGTACTATTTATAAATAATTTGGTTTAAGAATGTGTGGTTTATTAAAATTTTTGTAAATTTAAATTATTTCTTGAAAAATCGCTATTATTCCTACAAATTTTAACATTTTTGCTTAAAATTCCATTTTTATAACTTTCAAACACCCTAAAATAAAGCTTACTGGTCAGTGTTTTCATTTCATTTGTCCCCCCCCGAAAAAAATTTCAACTCTAAAAACAGAAAAAAATATCAGCAACTCCTACAAGAAAATAGAGACATAAGTAGAGGTAAATGAACAAGCATGCTTTTTTCTTACAAAAAAATACCATATTTCAATATAACGAAGTAATATGAAAGGCCCACAAGATCTCGTTATACTGATATTTTACTGTATAAAGATTGTTTTTGTTGTTGTAATATTTAATTTCCATCATTCACGAAGAAATTGGCTCAGTAATGCTAAATAAGAAAATCAATAACAGTTCAGAAGCAGTCACTGTATGCGGACAAAAAGTTGCATGTCCAAAACCATACTTACAAATCAGTAGGTATCAGGATTGCTGAAAAACATGTATTTTTCGTGAAAAAGGCGAAATAGATTTTTTGAGCAGCATATTTCAATTTACCTTTATACTTCGTATAATGAGGTGCGTAGTAAATAATAATAATAATAATAATAATAATAATAATAATAATAATAATAATAATAATAAATTAAAAAAGAAAAAACAGAAACGTTGGTCTTTACTACTACCCTTTCATATCAAGACTGGATAATACTTCCACTCGGTAATGAGTTTTGGAATAATATTCTGGGGAAATTCCACAGATAGTAACAGTATATTTCTATTACAAAAAGAGTAATTAGAATAATAGTAGGTGCCAAATCTAGGGAATCTTGTAGGACTATTTTCAAAAAACTACAAATAATGCCCATGGCTTATCAGTATATCTTTTCATTAATAGTCTTCCTCATATGTAATCGTGAAAACTTAGTAACTAATTCAACAGTTCATAGCATAAATACACGTCAAAAAATGACTTTCATACTCCATCGGCAAGTCTATTGTGCTATCAAAAAGAGTGCGTTATATGGCAGTAAACATTTTTAATAGCCTCCCTATCGATATAAAAATGAAACTCAAAACATAAGATTATGTAGGGCCAAATTAAAGAAGTAACCTAATTTCTCACGCCTTCTATTCTGTAAGTGAATTCATGACATTCAATAACACTTAATGAAATTGATACTAAAACTATGTGTTGTACTAGTAGACTATATTGTAAATCTCGTCTGTATATATTTCATCTAGACTGTGACTATAAATTAAGACTTTATAATAGTATTAATTTTTTGACTTGTTCCATATTCTAGCTGTAAAGCAATGTATGAATACTATGGAATGTTAATAAATACAATACAATGCAATACAATACAATATGAAAATAAATTAACTCTGTACTAATTCCCACTTCAGTTTTGTTCTTTTTGCACCATACTTCAACATATTATATTAAAAGGTTGTTAATGGAGTAAGGTTCTGGTTATCAGACTTAAGTAGCATTAAAAGTTACAAGGTTACAAGAAATGTTGAATTGTGGAGGAAAGGACAGAGGGAGGGGGGGAGGGGGAAGAATGACAATAATAAAATTAAAATTCAACATACCGTTATGATATCTAAATCATTAGAAATAATCTTTGTATTTGGTGACACTATTACTGTGAACTTCAAATATAGCTTAAAACATAATAAATTACAGTGATTATTGTTAAAATTTTATTAAATAATTGAATATTAATTTCTACAGGAATATCTAAATAACACAGTAAATAGAACTTCTATTAAGGAATGCTGAATTATCATGCTAATGCATGAAATAAATTAATGTTTCAACTTCATACATTTTACTTGCAATTTTAATCCTTTACGTACTGGTGTTTATTATTTTTTTACATATATGAAAATATTGAACTTTTATTATGTCAGTTTCTGTGTTTTATATCAGAGTGTGGGTAATACTCGCCTGTTGGTTTACATACCAATCTTTGGACAAGGGGGTAATGTGCGAGAATTTTTTTTAAGGTACTCAGATGGCTTTTTAAGTGGAACTTCAGCAAAACCGAATGTTTTGTGGCAGTATTTATTTTTCTTTTCTTCAGCCTCCAACAGTTTAGCAATGAATGGTGACTTGGCACTGAAACAAAATTGTAATGCAAATCAACTAGCTAGTTAGAGAATTTTTGCATCTTAAGGAAATGTTCAGGCTAGAAAACTCGAGAAAATCAGTGTGATCCCTATATTGAACATGCAAAAAAATATCTACAAGTCACTGAAATTTGTTTAATTTTTTTTAAACATTAACAAGCTCTACAAAAACCACTAATAAATTTCTTTGTATTTATCTACTACATTTGATAGTGTAGAGAGAATACTGCTGTCATTTTATTTAGTGGGAGTGGGGACAAGCAGCAACCATTTCTTTTTAAATGTGCATTAAAACTTGAAGTGAATGTAATTACGGTTATTTTGGCGTTTTATTGGTTATTATTTATGTATCCGATAATCAAAGTGCAGCCTACATGTATCAGTGCTGCTGCTGATGATGATGATTATCATGATCATGATCATGATTACATACTGCTTTTATTATCTATTATTATATACTTTTCCCTAAACAGGGGTTGCCTAGAAGGAAAAGTATACCATTTACAAAACAAAATTTGTAGTCTATTCATTGATTTATTTAAAGTGTGAAGGAAGTGCATATTATATTTATCAATAGGCCTACATCTCACTAAATAAGAGCAAAATCATTATCCTTCATTTTGTATTACTTACGCTATTTTTGGAGGTAGCTTTGTTTCTTCTTTCTTAAGAATATTGTAAATATTTTCATTATGATTTGTAAGTAATATTGTGGACATTATTAATTAATTCCGATTTATAAGTACTGGTAGCTATATTTACTTTAATTTCTTCAGGACTGTATTTATTTCATATTTTCATCGGAGCTAAATTTTTAAGACAATTCAATGTCACCGAATGTAATTCGCAATACCGCAATAAAATTCTAATATTTCATATTTCTCTATCGCGTCTCTAATTCGAAGTTGTTTATTATGTTGCTTAGCAACGAAACGAATGGACACGCGTTGACACCTTGATCTTAAACAATACCCTACCTTTCACACTTGGTGGAATAATATCGACATTGGTGAACCTGTACTGGATATTGAATTTATACAATTCGAAGCTAGATGGCACTTACGTTTATTTATTGTGCTAGCGCATGCGCAAGGAAATTCAAAGCACTGCAGTTGGTTTTACGGGGATTGATGTGTTCGAGAGATTGTGGGTTTGTTTTGGTAGAGAGGACGGTATTGTTTTTATTTTATTCGAATAACTCCAAACTGTCGTATGTAGAATGTTTTTATTATATTATTTAGTGTCACAGTGTGTCTGTGATCGCTAGTTCAACAATGCAGTCGTAGGATAGTTTTCAAGAGGTGAGGGCCTTGGCAAGTCGGAACTGTCAAATTGCTTTTCACCTGTCACAAATGAAGGCGTCCAAATTTGCGCATTATTTGAAGTTATCTATGTACGGTTTATGTGGAGTGACTTCATTTCATTTGTGTATTTTTTATACCCTGTGTTTTAGGAGTGTCGAAACTCTGTGTCAGGCTCATGCATGTTGTGGGGGGAGTTGCAGTAACACACCAAGAAGAACAAAATCACCTCCAAGATCCACCACCTCCAGAACATCAGAGGAGTCATGGTCGCCCTTCAAATTCTTGTAAGAATGTTTGTGGAGCTCTCATTTCATTCTTATTGCCGTCTTAGTTATTTGTCGTAGTGTAGGCCTAATTTTGCTTAGTATGATTTTTCTGCTTGATTTTTTTCCCCCAAGTTTCAAGCATTTTCAACATTATGTACAGAAATTATTGTTATTTTGAACGAAATTATATACTTTTAAACATTATATCACGTGAAAATACTCCGATAAATTAATTTATTCATTGCAATCTTAATATAATGCCAAGAGTGATAATTTTGACATATTGGTGTTGCATGGGAGATGCAAACACCTTCAGGTATGTTTATGTGATACTTTAGATTTATAATGAATCACACATACACTTTTATACATTAATATGTAGTGATTAACGAATTTAACGTGAACAATATTGAATATGAAACTGAAACTTACTAATAAAAGTAAAAATGGCCAAATGGAATTATTTAACACGCTATTATTTCAGGACTGAAATACTTTATTGTAGTGCACGAAGTAGGCCTATATTTATACAATTTTATGATTTTTAATATTTCTTATTGGTGTCGTTAGAGAATGTTTTGAACCAAACAGTTCTTCTACTTTAGATATCACTTATATTACAGGCTCTCAATTCATCGAGGACCTCTATAACAACATTTTAAGACGGAGCAAGACTACTGCTTTTGTATCCTTAATTGTTTTGGCGATACATCGTCCGATTATGTCTAATATTGTTCGAACAGTCACATTCGAAATCCATCTTGCCCAATGTTTACCGATGTTTGTAGTTACCATCGTCCACAAGGATTTGGATTCTTCCGGTCCCAAGAAGTTTGACATTGTCATAGGTCATAGAGTGAAATGAACTTGATCTTTATATATATATATACACAATATAGGATAATGAATTATATTTCCAATGCCACTTTTTTTAATAATCTTTTATGAGTGGTTTTGAAACACTGGTAATAGTTCTCATGTCTACTAATTAATTATAGCAACCAAAATGGATAAACCCAATGTACCTTCACAAACAGAAAAGTGTCAAAAAAAATCTAAGAAACAATACATAATTAAAATTATTTTAATAAATATACAACATTAAAAAATAATACCAGTGCCCTGTTATATCAAGGCTACTTTCAATTACAATGCCACAGTTTTTTTTATCACTTTTGGATGCGAATTAAGATTTAAAATGGTAAAAAATTTCCAATGTAAGACTATCTGTAGGCCTAATATTTATATAAATCACATTATTTAAATTAAGTTTTTTTTTATAATGGGACAAAAAGTTGGAAATATTCCCCGCATTAAGCAGTTTCTATTAGGGTGCATTAATTTTGCTCTGAGTTTTATAATGTACTGATACATGGTTATAAAATATGTTCCTATAATGTTTCTCATTGTTAAGCGTAAGTTTTTTTTATATAGGCCTATATTTTTTTAGCTTATTGATTTTTGTCAACTTTCATAATTAATGTAGTAGGCTATTGTACTACATTTATAAAATTTTCTGACAAATTTTCTCATATCTTTTTCTAAGTTCTGTATTGTATTACTGATATAAATTTTCCTCAAAATTTTTCCCTTATTATTTTTTTTGCAAAGTTCTTTATTGTACTGATACAGGCCTAAATATAAATTTTCCTGAAAATTTTCCCCTTATTATTTTTTTGCCTGAATTCTATATTTCGTTAATATAAGCCTAAGTTCTATATTGTACTGATAAAAGCCTATAAATACAGATTTTCCTGAAAATTTTCCTCTTCTGACATAATTTTTTTAACTTACTGACTTTGATAAGTCTGATATTAATTATAAATTTTCCTGAAAATTTTCCTTCTTTTTGAGCAATTTTTTTTCTTCAGCGTATTGATTTTGCTAAGTTATATAATTATTGTACTGATATAATTTAAAAATTTTCTTGAAACCTAGTACCTTTTTTTTTTTCTTCTTCCAAGTTCATTGACTTCGATGTTACATACAGTATATGGCTTTACTGAATTTAATCCATTAACATGTCTGGCACCTCACATTACATATTTACGGGCAAGTCATAAATAACAAGTTTTGAGTAGAGCAAAAGCAACGTTTGAAATGAGGACCAATATCACTGAAATTTGATGCTCTACATAATTATGAAAGAGAATAGACTTTTATATCACCCATCTGAAGGAGTATACTTTTTGTATTCACATGGTGGTCATAACTCAAAGCCAGCAATTTATGACTTACGCCCTTTTTACCACACAACATGGTGATTGATTAAAATACGAAATATTTATTTATTTGTCTAATGCCTAGTACATGATATTTACTTTCATTGACTGAGGGAAAAACAAGAAAGTGGTGAACAAAACTACGGATTAAGTAATTAAAAATATTCGAAATATAGAATATATAAAAACGAACAAATTATTACAGAAAATGAAAAAAATGATTACGTTACAAAATATATAATTCAGAACAAATTAATTACAATTTAAATTAAATAAAAACCTAAAGAAAACTAACTGGAGCAACATGTTTACTGCATGCAAAGGACTCGTATTCTTTGTCACATTTCTACCTACTGTCCAAGAGGGCACAGAACACTAGGAAGACCTTTAAAGAGATGGCTTGTGACTGTAACGGGCCATTAGGCCCAATACTTGTTAGGACGATGATGATGAATTAAAAAAATACAAAGCCATTGATTTTGACAAGTTTTTATATTATTACTGATATAAGTAATAGTAAATTTTCTTGAAGAATTTCTTCTTCAGCCATTCTTTTATCTCACACTAAAAAAAAAAGAGTACCGGTAATATTATTTACTCTGCTGTGAATATAAGATGATAATATGTACTAATATTTGTGAATATTTCATAGCTTTGTGTGCACAAAATCTTTGTGAAGCCATAATTTTTCGTGTAAAATAAAGTAAAAACATGTTTTACTTGTTATTTGTCACATTCGTTACAAATCAGTGTCACATCCATTACAGAAAATAACATTATTATTTTAAATTTTAAAAATCATGGAACTTACCAAGATTGATAATTAAGGTCATCGTTTAAGTATCAGTAAAGCTTTTTAAGGTACAATTGAAGTGGTGGGCCGAATAACGGTCTTTGTTACAATTTTTCAAATTTGACTTTTTAATGGAATAATGCTTTATATAGTCTTACACAGCCGTCACAAAAATTGTTTTTCAATATCTGTACCAGAGGTGCTTCTACACGAGTTACAACCGTGACTTGCTTGCTTGGAACAACGGTCTACAATGTAACATTTTTAAGTAATTGATTAACTAGCGGACTTAATCGTGTTAATTATGTTAGTCTGTACGGTTTACAGCTGTTTCGGTGCTTCATCACACCATCCTCAGAGCCTACTAGATCTCGGCGTCATCTCGAATTTCTCTGCCTGTTGTGTGGGTGCGTTTGATTGTTGAAAAGTGGAGTCAAATTTTTGTTCCTCCTGCACTGTTAGCAGATTGTAACATAGACCGTTATTCGGTCCAAAGCTTCAATTATATTCAAAAGGATTAACAAATTTGTAAACTAATATAAAATGAAGTGTTGTGATGGGTATCATTTTTGTCACATTCGTTACTGCGGAAAAATTACGATAAAATGAAAGTAATCAAAGCAATAATGGTGAAAATTCATGAGTGTAAGAAAAACCTCAAGGTGACGAGGTAAGATTGAAACATAAAAAAAACTATTGTCATTTTTAAAAATTAACTTCTAAAACTGTGTAATGCCACTTTCGTCACTAAAAGAATAGCTACTTTATTTATTTTTTGAGCTTATTGCTTTTGTTAAGTTTTATAATTTGTTTTGTAATTATACTCCTATAATTATCTATCACTCACCTCTTATCCTGATAAGTTGATAAACTAATTACAGTTCAAATATCAAATTACACAACACATTTTTTAATTACACAATAACATATGAACTGCACACAGCAATTCAAAATGGATTAGGATTTAAAAATATTTTTTACCTGGAAATTAAGTACCGGTACTGGTACATATGAAACAAATTACAGACCCTTTCGTAGAACTTCTCACTTGCTATGAGTATGGGTGACTGTAAATGCGTTGTAAAAAATAAAGTGGGGAGTCTACAGGTGTAAGAAAGTCGGAGAATTCGAAAATTCAGAGGATGATGTATATAACATCGAAACTAGTCAGTGAGGTAAAATAACACCACCGTTTAAATATTAACACAGTGAAGTTGTTATTTATTCAATTTAAATAACTTGATAGTTCATCAGTGACTATATAAATCTAAGTATTAAAAGATTTTATTCAAGAATGAGGAAATCATTATTATTTACATACTGTAATTAAATCATGGATCGAAAACTTTCTTCAAACAAATAAACAAATAAAATTAAATCTTAACAATATGATATAATATATACATACACACATAATGTTCTGCCAAATGGCAGGTCCTTCATTACAAACCCAGCATTCTCTAATCTTTCCTATTTTCTGCCTTCTTCTTTGTCTCGGCATATGATCTATATATCTTAATGTCGTCTATCATCTGATATCTTCTTCTGCCCTGAACTCTTCTCCCATTCACCATTCCTTCCAGTTTCTTCTCTGCCAGTGACCCAGCCAATCCCTTTTTCTCTTTCTGATCAGTTTCAGCATCATTCTTTCTCACCCACTCTTTCTAACACAGCTTCATTTCTTATTCTGTCTGTCCATTTCACACATTCCATCCAAACAGACTTAAATTCCCTCTTAACAATACATTATCAGACTGTATATAAAACGGACTTAAATTTCCTCTTAACACTAAGTTACAATAAAGTACAATAAAAGAGACTTAAATTCCCTCTGAACAAGAAGTAAGTTTTAAATTCCCTCATAAAAATACAATATAGTATTGTATATAAAATAGACTTAAATTTATGACCAGTCTTCAGTTTTGTTCAGTTGTCTGTCCTGTATCATTTTTATAAGTATGGCAGCATAGTTGACAGTGTGCGGTCTTATTTATTTATTTTATTTTGTCCATCGAGAACAATATTCTTTTTTGCAAATCTAGTCTTTCAGGTGAAGCTCCCTGTAAAGCAGATTTGAATAATTTCAAGGGAAAAATTGTTCCGGAGCCGGGTATCGATCCCGGGACCTCTGGTTGAACGTACCAACGTTCTCCCAACTGAGCTACCCGGGAACTCCACCCGACACCTTCTCAACTTTTCCCTTTATATCCACACAACTCTCGTGGGCTGACGAAATGCCAGGGACCCACATCGAGTGCACACAAACTCTGTGTGACTTGGAATCGTGGCTTTCTGTTAACGTACACAGTGACGTATATATTCTTTTTTGTCTATTCCTTTAATGACTGATTGATAAATGAGATTTTCTATCTGATTTCATCTCTGCCTCCCGTGCTTACTGCTCATTCTCATTTACTAATTTGTTCTGAAATGTTGGTTGTATTCCTTGATACATTGCCAACTACTTTAATGCTTGGTGTTTGTGACAACGGGAATGTACGTTTTAAATCAACTGCTAAATTTTGAAATATGTTATAACGGTGTAACATGTCCAATTCTTGGTATGCATTTTTTCATTGTTCTGGGTTAATATACACAGTGGGCCAAAAAAAGGCACAATATTAGAAATGCTATATTTTCGGAAATACATAACATTAATTTATAACGAATACACTGTTGGAAAGAGTAGACTTTAAAGATGAGTAGGATTTTTTATTGTTTTTTTTTGGGGGGGGGGCTCAATTAAAATCTTATGGAGGTCAATACACAATGATACCAAAAATGTGGTTTTTGAACACATTGTTGGTAAAATTAATAATGATTGTCTTTCAATTAATCAAAATTAAAAATGATGCTCTATGTGACCGCCATTTGCCCGCACAACCATTTGTAGGCGTCTTCTCCATTGTCCAATAGCACTGGATATCTGTCTTTGATCAAGCCGGTCCCAACATTCAAGAAGGCGTTGTCTTAAATGTTCAATATTACGAATTTATGTTTTGTAGTAAACTGCTTTTTGTAGTTGACTCCATACAAAATAGTCCATAGGATTAAGATCTCGTTTGAAACTCCAGCGGAAACTATCAGAGAATCTGAGAAATGCGATCTTTCACGCAATAATCTCTCAGGAGGGATATCATGTCCGTATCTTGCTAATCAATCGTTGTACACTTGAAACAGACCATTCTCGCTCAGCGTAGTTCCTTACAATTTGACGGGCAGATAAACTATCATATTGGTGCAAATGTTTAGTGAAAATCTTGTCTTCGTTCGTTAAGCGACCCATTATTCATAAAATGAGAACTCATAACGGAAGAAAACAAATGACGATAGCACAACAAACGGCTTGGCCTTCTGAACTCGTAAGACCATAATGCTTAGTTCGGCATAAACGATCGATTTTGCACTGCCTTACAACAAATAAAAAATAATGTTTAATAAATGGTAAAAAATTAAATATCACTGTACTTTCCCGGTCTACAAGGACTGTGAAATTTGTCTGTGAAATAAACTTTCAAGCGAAATCATTACCTACTGGAATATAATAACCATTTAAATTTGTGCCTTATTTTTTTTTTGTCCCATATATGTTCCTGACATGTCACAAAACACATTTTGTTTAATGCGTAAAATATAACAACTTGTACACAATTTAAAAACATTCTGGGACAATGTGCATGGATTTTACGTAACTGAGTTATATAACGGGTCTTTCGACACGAAGACTTTGAAGGGAAGAGGGGGGGGGAGTGATTAGATGTCTAAAAATCAATGAAAAAAATTATATATTAAAAACGTGAAAACAGCAAGCAGCGACACAAAAAATTAATTATAAAAGCTTTGTATACCCCATGGGTGTTGAATATAAGCTTTATTGTTAAAGGAATACATTTGTAAATAGACTGTAATAAATTAAATACCTGATGTAGTGTCAAGATAGGCAACATGTGTGAAATTATTATTTAAACTTAATACTGATTTGTTAAAAAATGTGATACTGATATATTTTGATACTAGCATAATTTTTAGCAAGTCTTAAACTTTGTTGCCCATTTAAAAAAAATAGCTTATTTTTATTTAAAAGCCACCGGCGTAGCTCAGATGGCTGAGGCGCTTGCCTGTTGACCCGGAGTTTGCTCGGGCATGGGTTCGATCCCCGCTTGGGCTGATTACCTGGTTGAGTTTTTTCCGAAGTTTTTCTCAACCGTAAGGCAAATGTTAGGTAGTCTATGGCGAATCCTCGGCCTCATCTCGCCAAATACCATCTCGCTATCACCAATCCCATCGACGTTAAATAACCTAGTAGTTGATACAGTGTCGTTAAATTACTAAGTAAAAAAATATTTAAAACATGAGTGTATAATGAGTTGTTACATGATGCACTAATGGAAAGATTTCCGAGTTTTTTTTTAGAATTTTCTTCTTTTCTTGCATTTAACGATGTAGATTCTTGATAAGCTGATCAAACATTACGGTTATCGAATATGTAGAAATTATTTGATAATTTTCTGGTACTTTATTGCATATTCTGCAAATATTATGTATGTTAGGATAGAAGCTGTGTTGGGTGTCGAATATTTTACAGCTTTTGATAAAAATGAGTAATTTTATTTCACTTAAATGCATATTATATAAGATGACAGGGGATTTAAGAAAATCCAAATGATTCCGTGAAATGCCTATATTGTACACGAACTGAAGTAATAAAACACAATATACACTTTCTTTAACATTGTACGAGTAGTATATTTCATTTTATATTTTATGTATAACGATGAACGGAAAGAACAGCGGGCAGCTCTGAATTTATTAAGTTCTAACGCGCGGTTCACATGAGCTACAGAAAATTGCAAATCTGGTAACGATAGTTTAACCTTTGCTTAGTTCCCAGCTGCAGTATTTTATTACCGCAGGAAGATATAGCCTATATCGTGCACAGCAGGAAATTGTCAAATGATATATTGTGTTTAGTAGGGCTGGAATCCCAGATTTTCTTTTTTTGATTTGGCTTGAATAAGGCTCTGTTGAGTAGTCCTTTTTTGTGTGCAGGAAATATTTTATGCATCTTAAGGGGTTAGGTACAGCTTACAGCAGTAAAATTTTTGGGAATATTCAACATTTTTTTCCCCTCTGTTACTGTATCTTGTACAATAATGAAAATTGGTAAGTATAAAACACTGTCCTTCTCTACGACTCGAAAACTGGAAATCCTAGACTTAAAGACTCGAAAACTCGAAACTGTCGACTACACGACTCGAAAACTCGAAATTCTTGATTCCACGACTCGAAAACTCTAAACTCTTGATTCTACGACTCGAAAACTCGAAACTCTTGACTTCACGACTCGACAACTCTAAACTCTTGATTCTACGACTCGAAAATTCGAAACTATTGATTCTACGACTCGAAAACTCGAAACTCTTGACTTCACGACTCGAAAACTCGAAACTCTTGACTCCACGACTCGAAAACTCGAAATTCTTGACTCCACGACTCGAAAACTCTAAACTCTTGATTCTACGACTCGAAAATTCGAAACTCTTGATTCTACGACTCGAAAACTCGAAACTCTTGACTTCACGACTCGAAAACTCGAAACTCTTGATTCTACGACTCGAAAACTCGAAACTCTTGACTCCACGACTCGAAAACTCGAAACTCTTGACTTCACGACTCGAAAACTCGAAATTCTTGACTCCACGACTCGAAAACTCGAAACTCTTGACTCCACGACTCGAAAACTCGAAACTCTTGACTCCACGACTCGAAAACTCGAAACTCTTGATTCTACGACTCGAAAACTCGAAACTCTTGATTCTACGACTCGAAAATTCGAAACTCTTGATTCTACGACTCGAAAACTCGAAACTCTTGATTCTACGACTCGAAAACTCGAAACTCTTGATTCTACGACTCGAAAACTCGAAACTCTTGATTCTACGACTCGAAAATTCGAAACTCTTGATTCTACGACTCGAAAACTCGAAACTCTTGACTCCACGACTCGAAAACTCGAAATTCTTGACTCCACGACTCGAAAACTCTAAACTCTTGACTCTACGACTCGAAAACTCGAAACTCTTGATTCTACGACTCGAAAATTCGAAACTTTGACTCCACGAGTCGAAAATTCGAAACTCTTGACTCCACGACTCGAAAACTCTAAGTTCACGACTCTACTACTCGAAAACTCGAAACTCTTGATTCTACGACTCGAAAATTCGAAACTCTTGATTCTACGACTCGAAAATTCGAAACTCTTGATTCTACGACTCGAAAACTCGAAACTCTTGACTCCACGACTCGAAAACTCGAAATTCTTGACTCCACGACTCGAAAACTCTAAACTCTTGACTCTTGACTCCACGACTCGAAAACACGAAACTCTTGATTCTACGACTCGAAAATTCGAAACTTTTGACTCCACGAGTCGAAAACTCGAAACTCTTGACTCCACGACTCGAAAACTCTAAGTTCACGACTCTACGACTCGAAAACTCTAAATTCACGACTCGAAAACTCGAAACTGTCGACTCCACGACTCGAAAACTCTAAATTCTCGACTGCACGACTCGAAAACTCGAAACTATCGACTCCACGACTCTAAAACTCGAAACTCTTGTCTCCACGACTCGAAAACTCGAAACCCTGGACTTCAAAACTCGAAACTGTCGACTCCACGACTCGAAAACTCTAAATTCTCGACTCCACGACTCGAAAACTCGAAACTCTTGACTCTACGACTCGAAAACTCGAAACTCTTGACTGCACGACTCGAAAACTCGAAACTATCGACTCCACGACTCTAAAACTCGAAACTCTTGTCTCCACGACTCGAAAACTCGAAACTCTTGACTCCACGACTCGAGAACTCGAAACTTTCGTCTCCACGACTCGAAAACTCGAAACCCTGGACTTCAAAACTCGAAACTGTCGACTCCACGACTCGAAAACTCGAAACTCTTGACTCTACGACTCGAAAACTCGAAAATTGGAAACTCTTGACTTCACGACTCGAAAACTCGAAATTCTTGACTCCACGACTTGAATTCTTTACTCTATGATTCGGATTTTGACTCAGTTGCTGCGGGTGCGACTCTACTACCCGGCGTGTGACTCGATGATTCGAACTCAAACTCAGGCTTTATAACTCCGACTCAAACTCATAAATCCACGACTCTGACTGAAATTCGCACGCCATGACGCCGACTCAAACTCTGACTCGACGACTCCGAGTTACTCATCTGAATCTAAACCCCGTCCTCTGAAGCAGAGAGCCGTGAAGCTCTGTGCGCCCAACATTGAGTCGTGCACTAATTTGTCATTTCTTTTTCCCACAGCCAATTCAGACGACAGCAACTTGGACGAAGTTCAGCTGGACGATAATGGGAACAATGGGCCCAATCAAGATGTGGAAGAAACGCAAGAAGACGGGGAGGAAGACGACACTGGGAGCAGCGGGGAGTTCACGAGGACGGGCTCCCGAAGGAGGAGGTCTGTAGGAGGCCGTAACCTTGTCAAGCCTTTGTCCAATATGGACAAGTCGGCGACCGACGAAGATTCCCAAGCGTGTGACGGTGGAGACGAGGGTGCGAGGGGCAGGGGTAGTGACGGGGGTGGAAACATCAACACGGCGGGCGTCGAAATCTGCAGTAATAGCAACCTCAGGAAGGCCCGATATGCGGTGGCAGAACAGTGTCTGAATGGTGATAGCGGGCCGGCGGGTGATGTGTTTGGTGATCAGTGTCGAACTCGTCACAGAGTGCCGATGGAGTGTTTCGGGAGCAACCGACTGTCCGTGGTCAACCGTGGCAGTGGCGGCATCGACGGCGTTCTGCGCCAGGGTCACCAGGAGCGGCTACATCTCAAGTGGCACATCCAGCAACCCGTCAGCCCTCGCGACTGGATTGCCCTCTGCAGCCTCAGTGAGTACCTCATTGTCTATGTAGAGGGTTGGTAATATTGCTTTGGTCTGCGTTGAGAGATGGCCCGTGGAATATACTCGTGGATGAACTCGTTTACGTGGAAAATATAGTGCATTTATTTTAGTAGGGCCCGCTCGCGGAAGTTCAGTATATGCGACATTGAACAGCGTAACTACCCACACACGGTTCGCTGAGAGGTCGGTTGCAAGTCTAGAACACGCGAGATAAACCGTAGGACAGTGATGTCAAAGCAAGCGCATTTTTCTGACCTTGACGTCGTGCGCGGGCAGCAAGCGCTAAGTATGGAAATAGGAAGGGTTGTGTATATGAATAAGCAACCTGTTGGATTAAGAAAACAGTGGTGCACAAACTTCAACGTGAAATTTTATGTCGTTTTTATATGGCTTCTTTCTGTTTAATATTATCTATATTGTCTGTAAAACAAAAGTACTAACACTGATTTCTTAGTATTGCACTTGTGTTTTAAATGTTAATAACATAATAGAGAGTTAAGAAGGAATATTCACTTAAATTCCATAGTAGTATAATATTATACTGTATTAAGTGGATGAAACACATCATTCATAAAGAAAGTGATATTCCAAAGAAAGAGATTGAGTATGACATGATAAGTTGGAATTTATATTGATGGTATCTTTAGCCTTATAAAAGTAATCAATAAACTAATCAAAACAATATTACAGTACAAAGCACAGTTACCTAGATACTGTATCTGATTTAAGTGTAACTAATATTACATAACAAAACTCTTATCGCATTATGCTTTTAAGGTGATATTTGTGAGCAACTTCCTATCATCAGAATATTAATTTATTTTCTCGAAACCTGCTGAAGCTATAGAGCTGACATTTTTACAACACATGGGCACGTATCTTTTGCTTATGATGTAACAGTAGTTGCTTTGTTAATTCATTTCCTTACAAACAATTTCCATGCGAATATTTTCAAAATGTTCAATACACTATCTTTAGTAATACGTATATACGGTATATTAGATTTACGAAAACATTCTGTAAGGCCACTAAATAAATAGGCCTATACCTGAAAATTTCACTTTTCTATACGAAAAGTTGAGAAAATATTTCTTTTGAATAAAAAAATCAAACTTGTGAAAAATGAGCATTAAAATTAAAACTTACATTCTTATAATGCACTTATACTTCTCAGGCAAATCTAAAAATTAACATGGGTACAGTTTTAATAAGTTCTCTTCCTTTATCTATTGAATCAGTGCTGGCCATCCCTGAATATAGCTCGACCAAGCTGCATATACCACCTCTGTCGTCTGTCTCTTTCCTTTCTGCTGTAAAGCGCTCAGGCTCTCCTGAGCTCTAAAGCGCGCTTGCTCTCCTGAGCTCTAAAGCGCGCTTGCTCTCCTGAGCTCTAAAGCGCGCGCTTGCTCCTGTGGGCATCAGTTGACATGCCTGCCGTAGGACGAACAGTTTTTTGCAATTTGAAATTGTAAAAAATGCTTACCTTCCCAAAGACGATGTCGAAAGTGTTCCCAATTTGCTGTTGGACAGTCGTTATAGCGTCTAAACACATTTTGATTTAGGTTATTTGCTAGAAGACGTCGTTAGATATAGGCCACTCTTACACTAAACGTGGAGTAATTTAAGCTTATTAATCAAATACGATTCTACTTACTGTTTTTATAGGCTCACCTGTATATAATTTCTATTTTATACATATTTCATTGTTATTTTCCATCCAAAGATCATTGAGAACGATGAATATTTCTCATGTTTCCTATATTTCTTCAACTAGTGTTTCATTTGTTTTCATAAGTTAACAATGATGCACATTGGGGGCAACATATTAGTAAATTATTTTCCTACACAATCCACGCTATATTCACGTTGTTTTGAAATGATTAATCGAAGATGGTTTGCTTATTGTTTATTACACGCATATCTATAGACTATATATAATTTGAACTGGTAATGGAAATTACGGGAAAACGGCTCAACGGATTTTAATAAATGACCCTCATTTTGAAGCGTGGAATCAAAGTTTTTCAAAAAAATAATAGTTTTCAGTGAAATGTCATTTTTCAACATAATTTTCCTATTTTCCAAAATCCATCTGTCGTCAGTTTTGAGAACTAGCTAATTGCATTTCAGAATAAAACAAAACGCACACTACAGTAAACAATATTACACGAAGGCCATGATCTGCAAGAATGCTGACATATTTAGAGCTCAAATTAAATTGGTTATTAAAAACTTAACTTACTAAAAATAATTTACAGGTTCGATTCTGTGATGTGTACTTTTCTGGGTACAGCTGTGTATTGATATTAAAAACTACAAAACTTGAGGCGGTTTGATGACATTATTACCATTAGAAATGAAATATTATTGTAGTTAATGCCATGATGTGACTATTTTTCATTAATTATACATATTAATGCTATATTGATGATATGAAAGTGAAACGTTTGGGGTTATTTAAGTAGATGTAGAGAATAGCTTGAATTAGATTTTGATTTCTATATTTTACTGAGTGGCAGCTATATATTATATATAGTATATGTTACTGAAAGCTATAAAACTTACGTAAGATAATAAAATTATTAAAAATCAAATATTTTTATAGTTATTAATCAAGTGGGGTTGAGTCTTTTCATATATTTAATGGCGGTGTGGTTTAGATATTTATATGCGTGGTTCTCTTCAGTATTGGCTCGAGAGAGAGTATCTTTCATTATTATGAAGCAAATAACTTTCAGAATGTCTGGTATTCTTCATTGAAAATAAATCTGAAATATGTTTATTTGATCGTCTGTTGAACTTAGTTTGCAGCGTTTGCTGCACAAGGCACTAGTTTGTATGTAATTTCTATTCTATACGTCTTTTTCTATCCCAGATCATTAATAATGGTGAATGTTATTCATGCTTGTCTCCTGTATTTCATAAAATAATGTTATGCGGCATGTTAGTTTTTATATGTCATTATTTACGTAAAAATGATGCGCCAAAAAAATAATAATAAATTCGTACTCAACCCACATCCTATATTCAAATTTGTTTTTCAGTGTTTAATAGAGAATGTACCGGTATTTAAAATACTAATTTAGAAACATGTTACATAAATCATCCTTGTACCAAAAGAGAATGCTCTACTGGACAAAATTATCGTATTTTGCAGTGGTCGTCAGCACTCGCTGAAATAGGTAACGGGTAAGAAGTGTATCGGAATATGCACCGTCATGCAGAAGGGAGAGGGAGAAAACATACCCGCCAGCAGCCACGGATGTACGCTAGTAGGCGACGCTAGCCCGAGGGTACGCTGTGCTGATGACCGCTGATATATTGGATACAATATCAATTTAAGAAGCATATTGAAAGAATTGTCCTTGCACTATAATGTAGCCTATGCTACCTGGACAAAAATGATCATATTTTAATAAAATTATTTAAAATACGGTTGCATGTTAAACAAATTATCCTTGAACCAAAAAGGAAGTTGTTTGGATCAAATGATCGTAGTTTAATTATTTCATTACTTCATAAATATACTCTCAAAATTGTAGTAAGTCATTCCAGGGACACTAAATCATCACTGCGAAAGCTGCTGTAAACTTACGCAAATATTTTACATATATTATGAGGTTATGTTAGGTTAGATTTTGTTAGCATTAGAAAGATTTTGGTGTGTAGCATTATATGAAAGATTAGGTTAGGTTAGATTAGGTGTGTAGCATTATATAAAGATTAGCTAGGTTAGATTAGGTGTGTAGTTAAAAGTTAGGTTAGATTAGGTGTGTAGCATTATACGAAAGGTTAGCTTAGGTTAGGTTAGATTAGGTGTTAGTGTAGCATTATATGAAAGATTAGCTTAGGTTAGATTAGGTGTGTAGCATTATATGAAAGGTTAGGTAGATTAGGTGTGTAGCATTATACGAAAGGTTAGCTTAGGTTAGATTAGGTGTGTAGCATTATATGAAAGGTTAGCTTAGGTTAAAGGTTAGATTAGGTTAGATTAGGTGTGTAGCTTATTAGGTGTGTAGCATTATAAAAGGTTAGCTTAGGTTAGATTAGGTGTGTAGCATTATATGAAAGGTTAGCTTTAGATTAGGTGTGTAGCATTAGGTGTGTAGCATTAAAAAGGTTAGGTTAGGTTAGATTAGGTGTGTAGCATTATATGAAAGGTTAGGTTAGGTTAGATTAGGTGTGTAGCATTATATGAAATGTTAGGTTAGGTTAGATTAGGTGTGTAGCATTATATGAAAGGTTAGGTTAGGTTAGATTAGGTGTGTAGCATTATATGAAAGGTTAGGTTAGGTTAGATTAGGTGTGTAGCATTATATGAAATGTTAGGTTAGGTTAGATTAGGTGTGTAGCATTATACGAAATGTTAGCTTAGGTTAGATTAGGTGTGTAGCATTATATGAAAGGTTAGCTTAGGTTAGATTAGGTGTGTAGCATTATATGAAAGGTTAGGTTAGGTTAGATTAGGTGTGTAGCATTATATGAAATGTTAGGTTAGGTTAGATTAGGTGTGTAGCATTATATGAAAGGTTAGGTTAGGTTAGATTAGGTGTGTAGCATTATATGAAATGTTAGGTTAGGTTAGATTAGGTGTGTAGCATTATATGAAAGGTTAGGTTAGGTTAGATTAGGTGTGTAGCATTATATGAAAGGTTAGCTTAGGTTAGATTAGGTGTGTAGCATTATATGAAAGTTAGTTAGGTTAGATTAGGTGTGTAGCATTATACGAAAGGTTAGCTTAGGTTAGATTAGGTGTGTAGCATTAGGTTAGGGTGTGTAGCATTAGGTTAGGTTAGATTAGGTGTGTAGCATTATAAAAGTTAGTTAGGTTAGATTAGGTGTAGCATTATATGAAAAGAGGTTAGATTAGGTGTGTAGCATTATATGAAAGGTTAGCTTAGGTTAGATTAGGTGTGTAGCATTATATGAAAGGTTAGATTAGGTGTGTAGCATTATATGAAATGTTAGATTAGATTAGGTGTGTAGCATTATATGAAAGGTTAGCTTTAGATTAGGTGTGTAGCATTATATGAAAGGTTAGTTAAACGTGGTTAGGTTAGATTAGGTTAGATTAGGTGTGGTAGCATTATATGAAAAGTTAGGTTAGGTTAGATTAGGTGTGTAGCATTATATTAGAAGGTTAGATTAGGTTAGCATTAGAAAAGTTAGTTAGGTGTATTATACGAAAGGTTAGCTTAGGTTAGATTAGGTGTGTAGCATTATATGAAAGGTTAGGTTAGATTAGGTGTGTAGGATTATATGAAAGGTTAGGTTAGTAGCATTAGATGTGTAGTATTGTATGGTTAGTTAGGTTAGGTTAGGTGTGTAGATTTAAAAGTTAGGTTAGGTTAGATTATTATATACGAAATGTTAGCTTAGGTTAGATTAGGTGTGTAGCATTATATGAAAGGTTAGGTTAGATTAGGTTTGTAGCATTATATGAAAGGTTAGGTTGTATTAGATTAGTATTTATGAGTTAGGTTAGATTAGGTTATATGTGTTAGGTTATTAGATTAGGTGTGTATCATTATATGAAAGGTTAGGTTAGATTAGGTTTGTAGCATTATGTGAAAAGTTAGTTAGGTTAGATTATTATATTAGATTAGGTGTGTAGTATTATATTTACATTAGATTAGGTGTGTAGTATTATATGAAAGGTTAGGTTACATTAGATGTTAGATTAGGGTTAGGTTAGATTAGGTGTGTAGCCTTATATGAAAGGTTAGATTAGGTGAGTAGCATTATATGAAAGGTTAGCTTAGGTTAGATTAGGTGTGTAGCATTATATGCAAGGTTAGGTTAGGTTAGATTAGGTGTGTAGCATTATATGAAAAGTTAGGTTAGGTTAGATTAGGTGTGTAGCATTATATAAAAGGTTAGGTTAGGTTAGGTTAGTGTGTAGCATTATACGAAAGGTTAGCTTAGGTTAGATTAGGTGTGTAGCATTATATGAAAGGTTAGGTTAGGTTAAATTAGGTGTGTAGGATTATATGAAAGGTTAGGTTGTATTAGATGTGTATTATTATATGGAGTTAAGTTAGATTTAAGTGTTCAGCATTATATGAAATGTTATGTTATGTTAGGTTAGATTAGGTGTGTAGCATTGTGTGCAAAGTTAGATTAGGTTAGATTAGTTGTGTGGCATTATGTGAAAAGTTAGGTTAGGTTAGATTAGGCGTGTAGTATTTTATGAGGTTATGTTAGGTTAGATTAGGTGTGTAGTATTATATGAAAGGTTAGGTTATGTTAGATTAGGTGTGTAGTATTATATGAGGTTAGGTTAGGTTAGGTGTGTAGCCTATAATGAATGGTAGGGTTAGGTTAGATTAGGTATGTAGCATTATATGGAAAGTTAGGTTAGGTTAGATTAGGTGTGTAGTATTATATGAAAGGTTAGGTTAGGTTAGATTAGTGTGTCTCATTATACGAAAGCTTAGCTTAGGTTAGATTAGGTGTGTAGCATTATATGAAAGGTTAGGTTAGGTTGCATTAGGTGTGTAGGATTATATGAAAGGTTAGCTTGTATTAGATGTGTAGTATTATATGGAGTTAAGTTAGATTTAAGTGTTCAGCATTATATGAAATGTTAGGTTAAGTTAGATTAGGTGTGTATCATTATATGAAAGATTAGGTTAGATTAGGTGTGTAGCATTGTGTGCAAAGTTAGATTAGGTTAGATTAGTTGTGTGCCATTATGTGAAAAGTTAGGTTAGGTTAGATTAGGCGTGTAGTATTTTATGAGGTTATGTTAGGTTAGATTAGGTGTGTAGTATTATGTGAAAGGTTAGGTTATGTTACATTAGATGTGTAGTATTATATGAGGTTAGGTTAGATTAGGTGTGTGGCATTACATGAAAGGTTAGGTTAGGTTAGATTTGGTGTGTAGCATTATATGAAAGGTTAGGTTGTGTTAGATTAGATTGTAGTATTATATGGGGTTAGGTTAGGTTAGATTAGGTGTGTAGTATTATATGGAACGTTAGGTTAAGTTACTCGTACATTGGGTGTGTAGGATTGTATGAAAGTTTAGTTTAGGTTAGATTAAATGTGTAGTATTATGTGGAGTTAGGATAGGTTAGATTAGGTGTGTCGTATTTTTAAAGGTTAGGTTAGGTTAGATTAAGTGTGCAGTATTATATGAAAGGTTGGGATTAGGTTAGATCAAGTGTGTAGCATTATATGAAAGGGTAGGTTAGGTTACATTAGGTTGTTAATGCAATTCGATGTATTTTTAATCCTTTAAACGTTTTCCGTATACGGATTGTATTTGCAAATGATTGATTGCCCATGTTAAATCTCTATGTAGATAGCCTGTACTGCTCCCTTTTTTTTTTTTTAGTAGAATGCGTTTGAATCTAAAGAAAGCAGAAAGTAGTACAACAGTCCTACGCGGTCTGTTGTGACGAGAATCCAAGCCCCCGCATATCGGTAAGGCATCATGTCACAAACACGTTCACGTCTGATTATTTCTCACAAAGTAAATATTATTCAACGGCTTGAAAACAGCATAAATGTTAAGGGTATTGCTGGAAAATTTAAGGTAATATTTATTTATTTACCACATTTTTACATAGTTATTTTTACTTCCTTCCTTAGGCTGACTTAGTTACTTTTTACTTACTTATTTCTTTACTTATTTATTCATTATTATTTCATAAATTTAATTTTTCTAGGAAATAAAACTAATTTGTATTAACGTTGTATCAGATCTCGTTTTACTGAGGAAAGATAAATGTTCAAGTTTTTGAATACATATTACGAGATTATACGATACTTCCATCAAAAGGACCCACTTTAAGCGGAAAATAGCGTCCATTTGTGTTGTCCACTCTTCTTCGTATCTCCCGTTAGAAACTTTCAAATAGAAGTTAAGCAATATTATGCTCGTGCTCGCGCAAAAGCCCAACCTTATCCCTACGCTCTATTGAAAGAATTGAACTGCGCCGGCTCCACCCTCCGTGATTGAAGCAGGTCCCACCTGCTGTCATCGCCCCTCGGGTTGTATTTCAGGTAAGTTACCAACAAATTCGGAAATTGGCTGGAGCTGTTATAGCTTTATTGCCCCCCAGTATTTTGGGGTATTAGCCATAATTCCGTGCAGGTGTGGAGCTGGGAAGGCCGTAAAAGCCTCATTACACCGCGCAATAAATTCAGGAGCTCGTCGACGGCGGAAATGAGTTCTGTGGTTGGTTTCCGGTCTTTTAAGACGAGGATTCTTTTGTCCAAGAAAGGTGGAACACAGAGAGGGAATACTTTTGTGACTACAGTCCTATCCGGTAGAAATGACATCAGAAGCCGCTTATATCCCCGGAAATGAGTTTTTTAATATATTGTTGTCCACTAGAAAGACCATAAACCCACATTTTTCTTCGCCGAATCCCATTTTTATTATAGCGTACCATTTCTTGTCCCCATGTTACTGTCTAATGTAATGAAATCATTGATTGGAAGAAAGAATTTCCGTGTAGGCTTGTTTTGAGAAACCTTGAACAACAAAACTTTTGAAAAGTACTGCTTCTATAGTCCGGGTCAGCTTACTTCATACCCTAAGGGTGAAACCTAAACATTTTTCCCTCCATTACTACATATGCTAATCGCAGCGTTTCTCAAACTTTTTTGAAGTGGGGACCGCTTTTTTAAGTCATAACAGTTCCACGGACCACCTTATTCTTCTTGCCTTCGAAAGCAAATTTATCATTTTTGTAGTATATTTTAATATCAATATACTTACATTTTAAAATAGAATCAATTAATTACAATTAATTAAATTAAATTAAATTAATTTTATATTAGTATTAACTAATTAAGCTAATGTTAATAGAAGAAAATTCATTTTTGTTTCTTTAATAATTCAAGGCTATTAGAGTTTGGATAATCTTTAACTTATTAACTAAAAAAATAAATAAATAAATGTTGGTACTCACATTAATGAGATGGATAAGCCTGCCGATCCTTGCACAGTTGTTCTATATTTGGACGTATGCTGGTAAGTTTAAGTCGGAGATTGTCACATGCTGTACAACGAGTCGATTTCGGTAGCCTACTTTGTTTTTATTAGAGTTAGTGATGAAAACCCTTTCTCACAGAAAGGTAGAAACAAACTGAATTATAATCCCTAAACATTGTACAGTTCACAAGTCCGGTCTCAATCAAGAGTTCAATTAACTGTTCTCTTTCACTTAATGAAAGTTTGTTAGTTTCAATATCGCAATGAAAGTGATCACAAACCCATGAGAATTCGTCATATTTACTTGGAAAATAAGTTTCAAATTGTGACCTCAGAGTTGCATTATTGGTGTACGACGTACAGTACGTGACCATTTCAATGTGCAGACTGGGTGTCGGCAAAACTATAAAGAAAGCCATAAATACATGAAAAGGTTCGGTCCTCTGTTATGAATTTGAGTGGTAACTGGCTTGGTTACAGGGGCGGCGCCAGATGTGCAGGGAAAAGATGGCGAGAAACACCACGTTAATAGTGTTTTAAATCCCACTTTTGTTGCAGAGAGTAGATGGATAGGGTAATAAATTTCATAAAATGTCATTACTGAGAGAAAAAGTGAAAGACTCTGAGATTTTCAGCTATAGAATGATACGCAATTCGTTTGAATTTTATTTTTTCTTCTGCCCTCTTTGAAGGACCACAAGGGCAGATCTCGAGAACCACAGGTGGTCCGCGGACCATAGTTTGAGAAACGCTGTGCTAGTGGATTGTGGTGATTTTCTAGTTTGCAGGTTGAATTTTCTTTTGCCAACTTCGTTTCGAATTTCGATACTGAAAAATACTACAAATGGTAGTGATTTTGTAACTGTTATGTTGGCAGCTGAGACAGACGTCGGTACTGGAGTTCCATGGAATTAAAATTCTAGATTTCTGAGCCGGTTCTAGATTTCGGAAGCTAGTGAAATTTGAACATAGTAATAATTGATTAATATCAGTATTAATATTAATACATAATAGTTATTTGGTGTTTGAGATGGGCAGGGCATGTAGCAAGTATGGGCGAATCCAGAAATGCATATAGAGTGTTAGTTGGGAGGCCGGAGGGAAAAAGACCTTTGGGGAGGCCGAGACGTAGATGGGAAGGTAATATTAAAATGGATTTGAGGGAGGTGGGATATGATGGTAGAGACTGGATTAATCTTGCTCAGGATAGGAACCAATGGCGGGCTTATGTGAGGGCGGCAATGAACATCCGGGTTCCTTAAAAGTAAGTAAGTAATAGTTATTTAGTGTGTTGCGTTGTGGTTACAATTCAAGACTATAGTCAAGTAGGCCTAAGTGTAAATAAATATGACATACTTGGGTGTGATAATG